>NC_061158.1:38774349-38959349 GCF_022113875.1 Hydra vulgaris | reverse complement strand
AATATAGATAGTATAGTTTTGCAACTTGGAGTTTCATGTGTTTTCACAATCATCAGGGGAGTAGCAAAAAAATTAATTTTGCAACAAATTTTGGTTAAAAAATTACAGTTATTATTTAGGTTTTAAACGGAAACTTGAAAATAATTAGTCAGTGGGTGTAATTAAAACTGATAAATAAAAATTTATAATTAAGGCTATTTAATTTTAATTGGACTGTTAAAATCATAATTGAAATTTACGTATTTAAAATTCTAGATGAGATAAAATAATTTATGTTGAATCCATAATTTATAAATAATATTAGATTTTTAAGAAGAAATAAAAAAAGATATCAAAAATAATTAGTGAATGTTTTTAGTTAATTAGGTTTGTAGCTAGTTATGCAATTTTTTCGTAAATATTTGTTCTCATGACTATCTTTTGACAAATTTATTACAAAATGAAATTAGGTAAACGTATATTTTGACTACAGTTTTTTCAACAAATCAGTATATCAAAAGAGTGTTACTTAAATCTTTATAACTTTTATTAACATTTTATAACTGTTCATAACTCGTTTTTTGATTCTGATTTTAAATATTCAATTGATTATCCTGTATCATCGATCCTTAGAAAAGTACAACTATTTTAGTATTTCTACAAAATTTAAAAGTTCAAAGTTCGGCAACGCTGAAATTGTTTAGTTTCGCTTTCAATTACTCTCAGTTGTTTCAGTTTCGTTTTTACCTAATCTTTCACAAAAGTTAGATTGAGAACCGCATTGAAATGCTTCGGGACTATGCTTGTAACCTTTTGTTTTGTAAACAAAAAGAAAACGAATTCAAAACTGTACTTAAACGCTTAATTTTTAAGAGTAATTTTCTGAGAAAATCAGGCAATGTTCAAAAGTCTTTCTACCACGCCTAATTTTTAACAAACTAATGCTAACAGAGTAAAAAAAAAGCATGTAATTTTTTTTTTAACATTTGTAATTCCTGAGTTATGGTCAATTGTTATTCGGACAAAATTTTGACCTCTTGGAAACACTTGGAAAGTTATTATTGTGATTTTATGATTTTTAAACTAAGTTTAAAGGCAATGAGACAACTGTATCCTAAGTTTTTTTTTTGTATAAAGAAAGTAGAGAAAAATGGGGTCAAATGGAATAGTTATAGAGTTTAATTATTAATAATTAAACTCTATAGAATAAATTTTTTTTTAATTAAATAAAGTTTCATAAAAAACTTTACAAAAAAATTGTTAAAATTTTAAATATTTAAATATAAAATTTAAAGTTTTATATGAAACTTTATTTAATTATAAAAAAATTTATTCCATTCAACACTGACTTACGGGGTGAATGAAATACGCAAATATAAGTGTAAATAAAACAACACTTTATTAAAAAAACAAAAAAGCAATCAGTAATAACAATTAAAAAAAAACAATCAATAACAACCATTAAAAATATCAATCAAACGAAATAAATTTTTTTATTCTTGTGATGATGTTGAGCCGTTTAGAGGTACTAGAGGTTGAGTTGAGTTTTCACTTGTGTTTTTACTTTTTTTAAACTCCTAAAGCGCCTTTTACGTATCGCTTTGGTATGCATGTTTGACATAGCCAAACCTTGCAATTTGAATTTTCACACTGGTACCATTCCATAATTAGACTTGCTGAAGTTTCCCCCAAACCTTTTGGCACTTTTTACACTTGAATTGGTTTGCAGCTAATATTTTCGTTGGACTTATTGTTTGGTTTATTTGCTGTTCTCCATTAGAGCTAAGCTTAGGTTGTTTTTAGCTTGCTTTGCTACTTTTTCTCTCTTAACATCTTTCAGCCTTTCAAGTATTTCAGGTTTGTTGAGACATTCCCCTTCGAATCTTGGCGCATCTACATTTTTTTTTTTTGTGTCAACGTGTTGGATACGAAACATTTATTTCAAAGCTGATTTAAGTGATTGGGCTGATTGCAGTTGTTTTGCAATTTTTGAATTTCTTTTTGAATAGCTGGAGTTACTACAATATTGAAGGTTGTTTGTAGACAAGGTGACTTTTAAGATGACTTTGGAGATGATACTATGTGACATATGCTGATGCTAAATGTTGTTGGTGTAGATTCAGAGAGCAGTGGCTGAGGTAGTGTAGTTCCTGGTGCTAGATTAGGTGATGGCACTATCATAGATTCTGGTTGTTGAGATGATGAAGGCTCAGGTTGAGATCTCGTTGTTTCAAATGTATTAGAAATTTGCAACTTTGACTGATCAATTTTATCAATGTTGAGTGGAAACAAGCCAGCATTCTGAAACCCAGTAACTATCTGAGTGAGCTGAAAGGTTTTTTTTGCAGGTGGTTGAAACATTCTTTTGATAAGTTGCTAAACTTTGTCTCTGCATAAAACTGTTGAAGTAATTTGCGCCAAACTCTTTTGACATGGCAATAAACACCAACATCTAGTGGCTGTAGATTGTGCGACGAGTGAGCTGGTAAGCAAATTAACAAGAGAATAACTAGCTAATTTCATTCATTTGTTAGAAACATTTTATAAAAGTAGTAAGTAAAAGTCATTTAAATTCAGTTAGAAAAATTCCTTTATTGAAATTTGTACAAAAAATTTATAGTTGAAGATTTATTGGTACCTTGAGCAAGGCCGACGACACCGGGGCGCCCCTGGCCCTACGGCCCCCTGCCCACCCCAATATAAAGAGTAAAACATAGTTTTACTCCACTGATCTCAAAATAATTACAAATTCAAAATAATAACAATAATAATAATAGTTATTATTTTGAGATCAGTGGTTTTACTCTATATATAGAACATTCAAAAAAATTCAAAAAAACTGAGGAAAACCTTTTTTTGTCTAAAAATCATAAGCTGAAGTCACGCTTTTTTAAATTTTGGGCCTACTCTAAATAAATTTATCTCAAAATATAAAAGGTTCCCGGAGAGTATCCTAATGATTTTGGAAAGGATACCCAAAAGTAATTTTAATGGTTAAAAAAATAGAGTGAATATTGCTTACAAAAATACTTATGAGTCATTAAACTGTCAAGATTGAATGTATATATTTTCCATTACTCCACAATAGCATTCTTTTAATTCGAAAAAAGAAACTTGGGTAGTAGTATCGCATTATTGAAATAACATTTCGTCAAAATGGTGATTAATCCGATTTTTGTTCGATTGTTTTAATTTATATGATTGAATATATGTAAACACTTTCAGCGTGATTTTTATTGAAAATGTAAAATTATTTTTAGACATTACTTCTTTATTTTAGGGGTCGTTTACAAATTACCTTACGCAACTTTTCAACTAAGACCCCTCCCCTCCTTTTCTCGTCAATATTGTAAATCTTTAATAACAAGTTCCGTATGAGTAGTCAGAAAACTACTAACCCCTGCTCCTTTCCCCGCTAGACCGTGACGTAATTTATGGAAGACCCCTAATTGAAAATCTTTAGTTCGAACTGGGACGTAAAAATAGTAATCTTAGTTTACGTAATCTTAGTTTTAGTTCAGTTTTTAGTTTTTAATTTTAGTTAGTTTATTTCGCCGTTTAAAAATGTTTATAATGACAAAAATATAAAAAAGTATACAATTAGCAGTAGGCATAAATTGATAAGAAGCAGTAATAAGAAGCCTTATCACATAGGTGATAAGAAGCCTTATTACCGAGGCCCAATAGTAAGCTTCTAAATATCCGTATTGTATAAGCAACAGCTTTTTTTAAAAAATGAAAATTTTAAGATGTTAAGAAACAAAAAAAGTAAGAAAATAAAAAAAAAATAAAAAGAAAAGCAATGAATAAATTTTAGTAATAAAAATAAAAAATTTTTCCGTTTTTGCTTATAAACTGAATGTAATTCGAAATTAAAATAAAAAAATTTATGAATATATTAAAGCAAACTGTTAGTAACTTTATAAGTAAATTTTTTCAATGTAAGTCTGATAAAGAATCTGACATTGAAATTTTTAATATTGATTTTGCTCTTTTTTTAAAATAATCTTTTAAATTTATGTAATTATGCTAATTTAGTTTGATAGCTTCTAAAAGTGATAGAGAAAATCTACAATATTAAAATCCGTAAGTACGTCTTAATTTAGATTGAATTGCGGAAAAGTTTTTTCTTTAATGTTAACAAATTGCTGAACGTTTTTCCATAAAATTGGTCTCGGATTTCAAGATTGGTCTCCAGTACTGAGTAGGATAAGAGCATAACTTTAGATTATATTTTTGAATAACAAAATTACTTTCTGAAAAATTACTTAAATATTTATGACTCATTTCTCTAAAATAAGTATAGAATATCGTTGAAGACAGTCCATGCTTTATTTTATACATGTAAGACAGTCCTTGCTTTATTTTATACATGAACTGTATGACTTGGAATTTGTTGATTTTAAGCACATTTAATGAATTGAGTTTACGTTGAAGTGGCTCACAAGGCACAGTTTTTGATTCTACATGCATATTTTTGTTTAGTATAATTTTTTTTTCAACTAAGCGTAGCTGGTGCTTGCCCATGCAATATTGTCGTAAGTTAAATTTATAAAGGAAAATATAAATTTTTTAAAGATTTAATATTCTAAAAAATATTTCTGAATACCGTTTAAATGCAGCTTTATTCTTATATAATAAAACATATTTTTCATTTTTTATATATATATATATATATATATATATATATATATATATATATATATATATATATATATATATATATATATATATATATATTTATATATATGTATATATATATATATATATATATATATATATATATATATATATATATTTATATATATGTATATATGTATATATATATATATATATATATATATATATATATATATATATATATATATATATATATATATATATATATATATATATATATATATATTGCGTTTTTGCAATATTGGAAGCATTTATTGTTATTACTCTAGAAAATTGTTATTGATTGTCCTAATTTTCTTAATTCTTCTTTTTCTTTAATCTATTGAGAATTCCGCGGTAAAACTGGTTGTTTAGTAGAAGGGTGTTTCCCTGCTTGCTGTATATGATAATAACATTAATAATAATAAAAAATCTCAATCAAGTGTCGCGTTATACTTCGAAACAAAAAAAGCAGCTTAAACTAACATGTGTTTTTAAAATAAAGTGATTCTATTTAATTACCGAGTTTTAGGAAACATTTTGTTGAATAATTACAAGAACTAATGGTTAAAACTATGTAGCCTATCTTTTAAATAATTCTTTTTTTAAAATATTCAAATAAAAACTTCATTTAATTTTTGTTGTTTTTTGTCTTGTGAAACTCCATGCTCTTACGTATGGAAACGTTTATTAATTTTTGGAAAATTTTCCCATTTACCGAACAGTGAAGCGAAATGGCGGAAAAGTGACCAAACTTTAATTTTTTAAAATAGTGAATGTTTTTATGAAATTATTGTCTATCAATTATATTAGATGTAAATTTCTTTTAACTTTAAGATTCTACCTGATATACCTTGAATGGACTCTTTTATTTTATTTTATTGAGATTCTAGAAATAATTTAAGAATATTTTCTTTGTGAAAAAAAAAGTTTATTATGTTAATTTACCCTAATTTTTATGCCTTAAAGTGTAATCCCATTCATATAAGTAGATAATAGAATTGGTTCCGCATCACACTAATTCTAAACATTTTCAAAGTGTGATTAAGTCTTGTATTTCTTATGGCCTTATTTTTGTAACCTGCAAAAATTGCGGCTCAAAGGCTTTGTGTTAGATCATACAGTGGTGTTCTCTATATTCAGTTTTAATCAAATAGTTGCAGTTTGAAACAAGGATTGTTCATTTTTAATTTCAATTGCATGTTTTCTATCATCAAACCCTTGATTACGGTTTGAGACGATACCCCATCCATTTTAGCTTTTAGATTTTAGTAGAAACTTAGCATTCTAAGTAGAAACTTAGCATAATTAAAAAAAAAAAAAAAAAATTATAGTAAAGTATTTCAAAGCACTTGCTAGTGTGAATCACTGAGATCAAAACATATATTTAATGCAAGGGCATTTTCTGCTTTAATTTTATACGATCTTTATAAAGCATGGACTGTCTTACCTGTTTTTGATGTAGGAGGAGCAGACTTTTTATACAGTTCTAACGCCAGTCATTATTTGTCACGTTAATAAACTCGAGAGAAGGTTCTTCTGGGTTTTTCATATTTGATCTTTAGCTTAGCAACACATGTTTAATCTTCTCTTTTAAATATTATTTATATATGGGGGCGCATTGATCGCCGGGGCAGTATGATCTTTTAGCTTTTACTCGTTTACTTTTGCCTTAATTTAACAGAGATTGCAATTTAATTAACCATTACACTAACCTTCATTGCTTAATCGTAATAATTTTTGATAAGATCAACTTCAGCGTTAAGAAAATTGAAAAGACTGTTTTTCATCATGAAAAGTGACTTTTGAAAGTTGTAAACAAATTCAAATAAGTTTTTAATTAGATTTCCGAATGACTTTACAACCAAACTTTTAAACTCATATGTGTTAAGTTTATAATAAATTTGTTCTTTTGAGTTGGTTACTGTATTTATAGAAGTTATTGGCATCAATATATCAACTGTACCTAATGGGGCACATTGATTGTTGACTATGCGGGGCTCAATGATCGGAGGATCAAAGTGCCCAATATAACTTATATTATAAGACTTAAATTTTTTGTTTAAATTTTATACATTTAAACTTATGACGAATAAAAAATCTTTATATAAACTTTTAAAATTTCATTTTTAAAATGTAATAGTGTTAAAAACTAATATTAATAACACTAGTTTTTAGTTTTACATAAGTTTTACAATTAGTTTACATAATTTTATTATATAAAGTATTTTTTTAAACAATCATTTTATTTTACTTTTTTTTAAGTTTTCAGATCTTTAAATGGTTAGGTATAGAAAAAAAAAAACAGACAGAGTTGCTATATCATGTGATACAATGAAATCAGCTGTTAATGAAGTTTTAGAGGGCAGACCAGTGAATGTTGTAGCTTGCAAGTTTAGCATAAATCGAATAACCTTAAAAAGATATTGTAATAAAAAGAAGCTCAACCCAAATGAATCTTTTAAGCCTAATTACAACAATAAACAAGTTTTTACTGCAGAAGATGAAAAAAGTTTGTCAAGTTATTTACTACTTGCATCAAAAATGAACTATGGACTTTCAACTAAATCAACACGATTATTGGCATACAAGTTTGCTGTAAAAAATAATAAGATTTACCTTTCATCATGGATCAAGAATAAAAGTGCAGGGATTGATTGGTTGCAAGGTTTTATGAAAAGACAACCAAAGTTGTCTTTACTAACACCTGAAGCAACTAGCTTTGCTCGATCAACTGCCTTTAAATGACACACTGTTGGAGAATTTTTCCAAAATCTAAAAACAGTAAGAAATCGATATAAGTTTGATCCTTATTGCATATATAATGTTGATGAAACTGGTTTAACAACAGTACAAAAGCCAGTAAAAGTGTTAGCAGGTAAAGGAAGTAAACAAGTAGGAAGAATCACATCTGCAGAACGAGGAACATTAGTAACTGTATGTTGTGCTTCAAATGCAATTGGAAACTCTATTCCTCCACCATTTGTTTTTCCTAGGGTCAAATTTCATGATTACATGATAAAGGAAGGTCCTCCTGGAATGCTTGGGATTTGCAAATCCTTCTGGTTGGATGAATTCAGACATTTTTATAGAATGGATAAAACATTTTGTAAGGTATTCAAATTGTTCTCATGAATCTCCAGTTTTTTTACTTCTGGACAGCCATAAAAGTCATATTTCTGTTAGAGCTTTGGATCTTGCAATACAACATGGAATTACAATGCTAAGTTTTCCTCCCTATTGTACCCATAAATTGCAACCATTGGATAGAACTGTTTTTGGACCATTGAAAAGGTTTTACAATGCTGCGTGTGGTAATTGGATGGTCACAAATCCAAGACCTATAACCATTTATGATATTGTTTCAATAGTTCGCGAACCATATACAAAAGCTTTCTCCCCACCTAATATACAGAGAGGATTTCAAGAAGCTGGCATTAAGCCATTTAATCCAGAAAATTTTAAAGATGATGAATATTTACCATCATCAGTTACAGATCGTGCTGCTCCAAATGTAGTAAATACAATTCTTGTGGAACATGAAATGACTGTAGCACATGTTGATGGCATGGAGCCTGAAATGCCTGTAGCACATCATGAAACAAGTTTTTTGAACAAAGTGTCACTAAGCATTGCTTCATTACTCTCACCTGAAGTTTTGAAACCTTACCCGAAAGCATCTGCTAGAAAAAGAAGTGTTAAAAGTAGGCAATTAAAAACAAGGATTTTGACTGATACTCCAATCAGAAATGAAATTCGTTTGTCAGAAGAAAAGAAAACCCTAAAACAAATCAACCAACAAAAGAAACTTATCGCAAAAGAAAAAAAAAGGGGAAAAGTTAAAAACTACTTGCTTAGGAACAAAAAATAATGTAATGTAAAAGCAGCATCACGACTTGACTTTGACAAAGGATGATAATATAAAAAAATAGTCTTGTAAACTTTAGTTCTAATAAAAGTCTTGTATGAATCTTGTATTTTCTTTGTAAACTTAAAATACTGTATTCTTAAAGACTTTATAAGCTTCAAGTTTTGTAAAACTTAACACATATATATGTTAGTAGTATATAACGGGCTTATTTTCATAGATAGAATTGTGGTTATTCTTCTAATGTAAACTTTATACACTGGTGTGTATTAGATTGTAATGATATGTGTATATAATATATATATATATATATATATATATATATATATATATATATATATATATATATATATATATATATATATATATATATATATATGTATATATATATATATATATATTTATATGTTTTAAATTTTACTTTTTTTTTAGATGTATTATATAATATATACTAATACCCTTCAACTAATGCACTTGTAGCACTTAGGTATAGCAGTATTAAACATGTAAATAATGTTACTCATATAAAATCAAAGCGCCCCATATCGGAGATCATAGTACCCCATTGCATGGGGTACATTGATCTTTTGCAAGGGTTGTTGTAATGTTGAAATATACCACGTTCATTAATGTTTTTTATTAAAACATTTATTTTTACTTAAAGACAGATTGTTCTAGTTTAGTTTAGTAATTAATAAGTTTTTATATCTAGATCGGGTTGTTTGCAGTTTTCAAAATTACTGCAACGGCAATCAATGCGCCCCAATCTCCCCTTCATATGCAGAGCTAAAACCACTGTTTTCACATGTTCAATATAGGTGTTTACCAGGGATGATGTGAAACATTTTTCTTTTAATTATAATGCCAAAGGAGGATGTGTTCCAATAAATTATGGTAATTGGAGGCTGGGAACAAGAAAAATCTAAATAACAGCTACCCTCAACATAACTTTTTAGAAAATTTGAAATAAGCTTCAAATTTATCGACAGAACACAAATTTCACGATAAAGTCTTTTAGCGTTTAGAAATAATGACCTCGTAAAGTTTACAACCCCATCATTTTGAGGGGATGTATATTTTATACGATGTATATTTTTTCTACTTATGCCCATAAATCCGTTTCGGGTATTTTGGGGCAGCTGAATATTTTTTGGTTATCTATCACAACATTTTCAAAGGTGAGAAATTCATTTTAGGGTGGAACTCTTTGAAATTTTTGAGATTATATTTTCAAAAATCATATATATCGGAAAGTTTATATTTTCACCTGATATTTTAATTACTCATTGAGCCAAGGCTATCTTTAATTTTTTGCTATTGAAACAGATAAAAAAATATCTTTTATTATATTGAAACAGATAAAAGAACGTTTTATGATAAAAAAAAATTGAATAAACCATCTAAAAATCTAAAAAGTATAAAAAATGTGCGAATTTTAGCATACTTTTTTACCTTCTACTTCTTTTCTGATTAGATATGAGAAGACCAAAAAAATATATTTTTTTCATCATTTGATATATTTGCTAATAAATTGTAACAACAAATTGCATTTTAAAAAATCCACTTTTTGAGCATTGCGCTTGATTACCCACCCCAAGCACATTTGTACCCCAACCACATTATGTTTTTTCATTTGCTTTCAATAAATAAATATTGCAGAGTACCTTTATTAAAAATATAATCGGCAAGACTTTTAGAAGATTATACGATTTTATCATGGAACCCTTTTTAATATCAAATATAATAAAAATAAAAAAAAAATTAAAATAAACAAATAAAAATAACTCAACATAAACTATATATATATTTGTGCATGTAAAATATACTACATAAAATATATGAGACAAAAAAAAAATAAAAACAAGAAAAAATGTTTTCTGTTGAAAAAATAACTTCTTTTAATTTCCGTTTAAAAGAAGTAAATCAGTCAATTAGCCATTTATTTTAATTTATAAAGTAAATACAAAGTTAGGATCAGTCACAAACAGTTGTGTGTTTGACAAAAACGTGACGACCTACAAAAACTTACTGTAGGTTTGTTAAATATATAACATATTACAGATAATTATAGATTATTATGATAATAAATACTAATATTATTAGTATTCTAATACAATAATATTAAAATACTATAAATAGTTATTATTATAATAAAGAAGCAAAAACATGTAAAACAATATCGAGAACATCAGCAATAGCAATGTTATTTAAGAAAAAACAGCTAAAATTTTACAGGTAGAAAGGATAAGGCCAAAACGACATGAAAAATAATTATTGAGATAAATGAGACAGTAGAAACTTTACTTATTATTTTTATTTTAGGTATATTCCTTAACTTTGTTGATGTAGAGAGCTCATATCTTGATTTCAAAGGAAAGATAATTACACAATTTAATTGATTGCTATTTAATAGAAAAAATACCATACTTAAGGGTTTGCTTTGAGGGTTTACAAGGTTATACGGTGTTACACGATGCTGATCTGAGATTATCGAAATGACTTTGATTAAAAATTTATAACTATTGAAACTTATTGGTAAGTTATTATGCAAACTGTCCCATACAAATGTGCGGTTTAATAGAAATACCAATCTTTTAGCTTCATAATTTTTGAAAGATTGTAGAGGATTTTTAAGTCAAATCTAAAAATTGGAAATTAACTATTTTAAGTAATTTTTTGGCCACTAATTCTGAAATGTTTTCATCAAGTTGCACAGTATGTTGCTTAAATAGAATTATTTAAGTTTTTTTAGCATTTATTTTATTGAATCTCAACCATTGAACCAAACAGGCTAGTCTTAATTAAGGTGCTGGTTTATTTTTTAAGTGATTTTTCAGTTATTAGGACATTATTGTCATCAGCAAAATGATATGTTTTTGAGAACCTAGGGCTGTGTTTAGGTCATTAATGTAGATAAAAAAGGAGAGGACCAAGAATAAAAAGTTTACTAATATTATATAACAGTGATATTGGTTGATATTTATATTGGTTAACATGATTTGTGTTCTTTTTTCAAGATTGGAATAATCCTAGCAATTTTTAATAGGTCAAGATATGTTCCGTACTTAAACGACTCATTAATTATAATAGTTAATGGATGAGTTATTATGAATACATTAAAAAAGAATACAACTGTTTTAAGAATAAACTCAATTAAATTAACAAATACAAGAACTATGCATGACACGTTGCACATCCATACACTTTCAGGAACCGGATTACACAGTTACAACAGTTAGTTCTTTTGATACTAAGATAAGTATACTTGTGGGAATGCTGTTGGGATCTGTGCTCTTTTTTTCATTGTGAATAAATAATTTTTTACTTCTTGTGGTGTAACTGAGGATATAAAAAATGAATTTCGATTACGAGTTCTTAAGATTGTATTTAAGAGGTGTGCTTTTGTAAATAATAATACAGGTGTACTTTTAGATGATTATAGAAGTGTACTTGTTGTAAATGAAAAGAAAATCTTATATAGTTGTTAATAAGTATACCTTATTTAAATTTAAATTTTACACTATACAAGCTCTTCGCTCAGTTTACTACTCGATAATTTTATTGGATAGTGATCAACAATATAGGGGAGACCGGGGCTAGTTGGCTCGGTTTTTACTCTATGAGCTCTGTAGCCCTAATAGCACACTTTTTTGAAAATATTAAAGTGTAGTCTCAAAGCGTATGAACTTGGGTAACTTATAAAAGTTTCATGGATTTACAAAAAAAAATTCTTGGGGCCTTACGGGGCCCTCAAAAAAAAAAAAAAAATTGCGCCAACTTACCCCACCACGGGGTAAGTTGACGCAAACTATAAACGTGATTATTAATGTACTATTAAGTGCAAAATTAATAGAAATTTTTTACCTATTAATTTTGGCAACAATTTAAGCTAATAATTTGATATTATTTTTAGCTTGTGCTAAATATTAGTACGTATAACAGCCAAAACAGCAGCCCTCTTTTTACCTGTTACAAAAAACCTAAAAAAAAAATTTTTATAATTTTTTTGTAAGAATAAGTTTTTTCAATATTGTTAAAAATTAAAAAAATTAAAAAAATTATTTTTATAAAAATAAATATTTTTCTCCATAGTAAATGCTATGAGCCAACTTACCCCGTAAAAATTTTGTCAACTTACCCCGAAGGCTTTTTTTTCAATAAACAGTCTATAGATCCTGAAAAACGGCAACTTTTAAAAAAAGTCAAACTGAATATAGTAAACCAATTGTGGCTAGAACTTTTACAATAATTTTTTTTCCATTTGACTAACTATTTTCTTTGTAAAGTAAAAAGGAAGCGATGTTTCAAAAGTTACGTTTTTGTCCAAAAAACACTTAAATCTTAATATCTCCCATGCGCATGCGCGAATCCTGACAATACTACATTGAATGATGAAACAGTCAATTAGGAAGATTCTGTGTAATTTTTATCACTTTCTGATGAAAGGCTTTAAAGATAAACGCAATTCGTCAACTTACCCCTGCGGCCAACTAGCCCCGGTCTCCCCTACTGCATTTAAAACAGACATTAATTTCTAGAATTCAACTTGGTTATGAATAGACCAGCATGTTTTTTATGTAAAACAGACAACTTCAAAATTAAAAAAACTACAATTTGACTGATTGTTACTTTATTATAAAAAAAAAGTTTGGTATCAAAAATATAATGACAGTATTCTTAAAATCAAAATGGCATCTTATGGTGCTATATTCATATTTGAAGAGAAGATATATATTAATGAATAAAAATAGTGTTTAAATATATTTTATAGTGAAACTATAAAATATTTAGATTTGAAAATGTGAATATTTTATTGTTTCGCTATAAAATATTCACATTTTCACAGTCAAACCCTTAGAAACTTGAATCTCCAGAAATATTACACTGCTTCCTAACTTGTATCATTGTTTTTAAATGTTGGAAATGAAGTTAAAAAAACATCAGAGCAAATACAAAGATTAAGCAAACTAAGTCGAACATGTTAATCTAAATATAAATATAATGCTATAATACCAACAAAAAATTATTATATAAACCTTTTATAATTTTCAAACGATTGGACAACTTTATTCTGATGATCAATGTCTGTTGATAGTTGCTCCACTAAAAGTATATGAATAAAATAAGCAATCAAATTTAACACAATAAATAAATAAGAACTTATCTTAATTAACTAGATTTTCAGAGCATTAACGAGGGTGTTTAAGCCGCCTTCTTTACCGATGTTCAACATATGATCGTAGTTGTCATCAAACCGTAGACAAGATTTTTTTTATGCCCATAGCGCAGGGATACAAAATACACATAGTATTTTGTGCCCCTGCGCAAACTGTGTTTTGTGCTTAGCGGTAAAAATTCTTCTATTTTATGAAAACCTTTCCTGCTGTGGTCATAGTTCTTTAAATTCAAAGAAGAATTGATGAAGAAAAAAGCTTTATGAGTTTGCTGTTGATATTGCATTTCACTGTATTAGGTAATTTTATTATTTTGTGAAATTTTTGTCCCAATATCATTCCATTACTGCTTAAAATAATTTTTTAATCAATAATATATTTCGTTTTTTGTTTAAACTGAAAAATGATTTGATCAAAATAATCTTCTATAGTAATGTTCACTTGATTAATCACAAACATCAAACAAAACACTTTATACAGAACTACTATATTCTAAACAATTTTACTAAATTGTCAATATTTAGCAGAGGACCATAATTCCAGAACTCATTTCTAAGATGTAACTAAGATGTAATGAGTAAGATAAAAAAATTAACTTGATACCTTAAATCCGTTGTAAAACAAAAATTACTGGAACTCAATATCAGCACAAAATTTTTTCATGCTTATAATATTTGTAAGTTTTTAAGTTAGATTTATAATATTTGATTTTTTACCTTATTACTTTCCTTATGTCATATTTTATTGGTCATTTTATTGAAATCGGAAGTATAAAATAAGCAACATTAACAGAACAACATTAACAGAACAACATAAACAGAGCAACATTAACAGAGATGACAAGACTATCTTTGAAGTACTTAATTATTTATTGACCAGTTGCAAACTTGTTGCAGCAATATTAAAAGCAGAGTTGAAACTTTGCTGTAGCTATTTTGAAAAATTATATTATAGTATTAAAAAGTTATAAATAAAATTTTGGTTAAAATTTTATTTTTTGAATAATTATATAATTAAAACCAGGGGTGTAGAATCGGAATAAAAAAGTACGGACTCCGACAACAGTTGTTGAAATTTTTTGAGTACGACTTCGACTCCTACTCCGACTTCAACTCCGACTGCGACTCCAACACCAAAGCAAAATTTTTGGAAAATTCTTTGAGTTCTTTAAAAAATATTACGCAATAAATTAAAAATTTTTTTTTGACAAATTTATGAAAAATTCTTTGAGTTTTAGTATGAATAAAAGGTTAAGTGAATATTTTATAAATGCACGTGCAGTATCGAAAGTTTTACTATTGGAGTCGGAGTCACAATTTTGTTTAGCGACTCCGACTCCACTAAAAATATCGTAACTCCACAACTCCGACTCTGATTATAACATATTTATATAATTATATAGTTGTAATATGCATATTTATATTAATAATAATGAAAAAAATACATTTTGGCGTACTTATAAAATCTACAGGATTCCAGTTTAAATGTGAAGGCATTCCAATTGACTCAAAAAACAATAAAACCTCTGAAGTTTTCCCATGAAATGCAACCTATATCAAGTTTTTTGCAATATTACTTACAAAATGATAATAAATTTACAATCATAGTTTGTTATGTAAAAACTACAAACCTTTCCATTACATAACAGCAACAGTTTATCAAACGTATGAAACACTTGACTAGAAGGCTGGTGAATAGTCATACATATTGCCCTATTTTGCTGCTTTGCAAGAGCTTTAAGTGTATTTATAAGACTGAAGGCTGATGAAAAATCTAATCCTGTAGTTGGCTCCTAAATTAGAGTAGTAGTAGTAGTAGTAGTAGTAGTAGTAGTAGTAGTAGTAGTAGTAGTAGTAGTAGTAGTAGTAGTAGTAGTAGTAGTAGTAGTAGTAGTAGTAGTAGTAGTAGTAGTAAAAACATACATCCATAATTATGCAAGCAGGATTGCTGATAAGTTCAACTCCAATGCTACAACGCTTTTTCTCACCTTTAAAAATTTAAAAAAATACTTAAATTATTAATTTACAAACAAATAATATTAACTTCTTTAATATTTATTGAAAAAATATGTTAATAAGAAAAATTGACCTCCTGAACAACCACGTCCAAAAAGCCCACCACCCATTTCTGCAAAAATAGAAAATATTTAAAAGTTTTTTTCTTGAAAAAATAATATAGCTTTAAACCTTAAAATTTAAACATTAAACAATGATCTGAACTACCAATTAAAAAACCTCTATCTAAAAAAAAAAAAATTACATATTTATAACTTTTACAACTTAAAACATTTGACAAATAGTTTTAATTTTACAACAACAATTCTACTTGTTAATTTATCTTGAAAAAACACTTTGTTTGACAACTGCAATGTTAGTTAAAGTCTAAATATAGTTAGTTTACTTTTTACAAATGGTAAGTTTCCTTAAGCAGTTAAGATCGCACAGAACATAAACTTTATAACTAAAATGTAATAAGAGCATTGACTGTTGACAATGACATTGGCAAATGACTGCTACTAACTTAAGTGCTGTATATATCAAAACTAAAGTTAAGTGCTGGTTATATCAAAACTAAAAAATGTTAAAATTATAAAATGATAATTTCCTTAACAATTACAAGAAAAAAGGTTATAGTACTGTAAAGTTTTAACTTTTTGTTAAAATAATAACACTGGTTCTTTTCTATTAAGAATGACATGATACCTGTGTTTTTGCATTTAGAAAGTCCAAGGTTTTCAATTACGATGTCAACAAGAGCTTTCTTTTGACTCCACTTCATGTCCTCTGGAATTCTGATTTTGCCAATAAACTTAAAAAGATTATAATTATACATAATTACGTCACTAGTTATAAAAAAAATTTATATATCAATAAATATTAACGAAGAAAGTTAAACCTGCTAGTGTAATACAAGGTAAATTTTTTTAAATATAAGGTAAATTTTTTTTTCAAAAACATAAAAAAAGCTATAACAAAAATATAGCTTATCTTTATTAGTTTATAATAGACAGGACCGTCCCGAACGGGAGATGTAGGGCCTGACCAACTTCCCTCCCTCAAGCTGTCAAACATGCATTTAAATCACCACATTTGAGTCACCACATTTGAGTCACCACATTTAACATTTGAGTTGGCAAGTTTTGCACTAGTTTGTAAATTTTTTTTTTTTTTTTTTTTTTTTTTTTTTTTTTTTTTTTTTTTTTTAAGTTTTTTAAGTTTACATTTGTTGTCGTAGTAAATAAATTACTTTCACAAACACAAACAAGGTTTCTGAAAGAAGATCGTACTGATCTTATCATCAGAACCTTTTACAAACGTGTGTATATAAACTACATCAAAACATAATCAACAAATAAAACGTAATAAACAATAAAAGTTCTAAAGAAAATATAAAGTTAAAAAAATCTGACTACATCATCCATTAAGATAATTAAATTTTTCAGTTTATATTTAAAAATGGGAAAAGTAAAATGCATGTTAAAATTGGACAAAACAATTTTATTCCAAAGATAAGGTGCACGATATGCAATGCAAAACTGATTAAAACTGGTTCGACAAAAGGGCTCATATATAAAATTATTGTTTCTAAGTGTATATTTATTTATTGGCTTCAAACAAAAGAGATCTTTGAAAATGGGTAAAGATATGTCATTTTTCCACATATACATAAAGCACAAAACATTAAAAACATTAAGCTCATAAATATTGAGAACTTTCATTTCAATAAAAAAGGGTTTGGAGTGAGTGTATCGATCCGCAAAATTTATTAAACGGATCGCATGTTTCTGACGGCGATAAAGGCATTTTAACTTACTTTTTTCAGTGCTTCCCCATGCAACATTAGCATAATTTAAATAACTATGAATTAATGAGTAGTAAAGTTGAGTTAGACTTTTTTTACATAAATATGTTCTGGTTTTATATAGAATACCAATATTTTTAGAAATTTTTGTACCAATATAGTCTATATGCTTTTTCCATGTTATGTTTTCATCAAGAAAAACACCTAGAAATTTTGTCACATTATGTCTTTTTATTTCAACGTCATCAATAAAAATTTTAGGCAAACTTTGGGGTAAATAAGCTTTTTTAGAGACTGGGTGGAAAAGAACCCAATTTGTTTTTTTAATATTAAGAGTTAGTTTGTTGCATTTAAACCATTTGGATATACTTTTAAGTTCATTATTCATAGTATAAAAGAGTTTGCAAATGTCATTATTGGAAAAGAATAAGTTAGTATCATCAGCAAACATGATACTCATTAAATTTGAGGCTTTATTTAGATCATTTATATAAATCAAGAACAAAAGTGGTCCCAAAATGGAACCTTGTGGAACGCCATATGAAATGTTTAAAAATTTATTTGGATGATCATTATTGCTGAAAACAAATTGTTTACGGTTGTATAGATAACTTTTGAACCATTTTATAACTTTGCAATTTATTCTATAATATTTTAGCTTTTGTAGTAAAATTTCGTGATCGACAGTATCGAATGCTTTCGAAAGGTCGATGAAAACACCTAATGTATATTTACAATTTTCAAAAGAATTAGAGATTTCACGAACAAATTGGATAACTGCATGTTCTGTGGAATTATTTTTTTTAAAGCCGAATTGATAGTTGTATAAAAAATTATTAGAATGAAGATAATTGTATAATCTATTGTACATAATACGTTCTAGTATTTTTGAAAATGTGGAGAGGACAGAGATAGGGCGATAATTACTGATAATTGTTTGATCACCTTCTTTTAAAATTGGAGTAACTTTAGCAATTTTTAGTTGTTCTGGAAAAACTCCTTGGCGTATAGATGCTCCATATACTTTAAATAGGATATCTTTTAGGTATTCAAAACATTCTATGACTATATTACCGTTTATATCATCTGCTCCGGTTGATTTATTTTTTTTAAGAGTTTTGAAAGCTTTTTCAAAATTGCAAACATTGAAGCTCTTTTTTTTTTTTATGGTGTCTTTAGTTGGCAAAAAATACATACAACCTTTCCCCCTCCCCTACCACATAAGAGATCTCTTCGGGACGCCCGTGATAGTAGATTTATCATTATTTAACAAAGCTAAACCCATTCATGTATTACACTATTTATCTTTTTTACTTCTTCTAAAAAAAGATTTTTGCCCACTAGAAATATTTCGTTTTTTAATAATTAATTTTTATTGCTGATTCCTAAAATAATATAAATTATTATGTATCAACCAGTGATATTTAAGTTAAGGTTAATTAAAATTAGAAGTAAAAATAATCGATTTCGTTAATGTGAATGAAAACTGAAATTGTGAATTATTCGAAGAACAAAAATTGAATATCAACATCATAAACAAAAATAGAATTAAAATTATTTATTATTAGTTGTGTAACATAGTATGTTCAATAGCACAGCTAGATTATTGCTATCGTTTTGGTAATTGAGGATTATTCCACTATAGTCCTAAACTTTGGAATATACTTCCAAATAATATCCGTGACAAATAAAAGTACAACTAAAAAACTAAAATCTTATTTAATAATGAATGGTAAACTATTCCACCAGAAAAATCTTGAATGTTAAAATAAAATCTCTTGAACATTAATATTAAATTTTTTTTTTTGTTATTTTATGTTATGTTATTAAAACACAAAGTTTGCAATTTTTTTCTGATATTACTATTTTATTTCATTAACGCTTGGCTGTATGCCTGTGTCAAAAATTGAACAAAAAAAGAAATCAGGGAATATGTGAATCTCGATCCACAGACATCCCGTTTACAAAGTCAACGCCTTATCCAAATATGCTAAACGCGCGTATAAATATTAAAACAATTAATATACTTATTTATAAAAATATTATTCATTTTTCCATTTAAAAAATAACTTTAATTAAAATTAACTAAATTAATTGACTTATTACAAAACTAATTATTGAATTATTGTATTGTCATCAAGCAAGAGCATGTATGCAAAATTTGAAGAAAATCTATCATCAGGAAGTGACTCAAAAATTGATTGCAAGATTTGATCCTCATACACAACCCTAAAAAAGAAACAGAGACAATAAGATAATAAAAGAATTGGTAAAAATGAGTTTAAAAAGGCTTTTGGCTGGTAGAAAACGTGAAAGTTATGTATGGAAAGTTTTTATTTATCATGAAAAACCCGACACATCACATGCTTAGTTCAGAACAAGAATAATGAGGGCGCGTGTGGCACAACTCTTGCAGGAGGAATTTCCAGTAAATTGGTAACGCATATTCAGAGAATACATAAAGAGGCACAAAATTTACATTGAAAAAAAGAAAATGAAGATCCAAAAAACAATTTTTAAAGCGTAAAATTGATGATAATTATTCTACATCTTCCCAAAATAGTGAAAGAACAAAGATCTTGTCAATAGGTGAGTGCTTTGAACGCCGAATAACTATATCGGCCAACGGAATCAAGTTAACATCAATTGCTTCAGCATAGCGTGATTGAAATGATTGTAAATACCAGCTGCCCACTGGCATTACTAGATCAGCTGTCATTTTGAAGGATGATAAAAAAAGTTTGACCTAAAATTTAAATTGCCAGGTAATTAACAACTAACTTTGTAAAATATTGTCTTAAATTCAATAATGCTTAACAATTTTTAAATGTTATAAACTAGCCTTTATCTAGTTTATCTAGCTGATAAACGACATTTTCATCTACAACCTGCAAAACTAAAAGACTTTGTGTACTCAAAATAACAATTTGTGTTAATGGTTGGACGAAGAAGGATCTCACAGCATTGTTCCTCAAAATATCAATTTCTATAATACCAAACACGACATGATTTCCTAAATTTGACGGCATTCCAACATCCGCACACGGATAAGATGCTTTTGTCCTTGACTATTGGGGTATTAGAAAAGATCAAGTTATGTTGATTGTTTCAGACAATGGATCTAATATGGTTAAAGCTATCTGACAGGAAGAGCTTCGGCTTCAAAACATTTCCTCATTTTTAGAACATTTTACTGTATAATTAGATATACTTCAAACCGATACCCAATCCCTTTTACAGGTTCTACCATCTATACTCAACTTGGAATGCCATTTGCAAGAACATCATACAAACAAGACTTTGACAGCTAATCTTCTTAGAGATCTATGTTGAAGCTTTAAATCAATTCTTCAGCCTGGCTCGGCTACGTTTAGTCCACTTCCATCTGCTGCATGTTTGTTAGATCTAACCGTTGCTGTATTTATTCTTACGCCGGAAATGGGCACTTTACTCCATGCAGCAGAGATGTATATAACAAGTGTTTATGGTGACATTTCAAGTCAGTTGTATCTTGACAATTAACTTGAAATATCACTATTTCAAGTCAATATTAATATATTTGGCAGACATAAAGTGTAATGACACCCTGCCAGGTAATGGCTCGCTCTTTTGAAAACAAAACAAATGCAAGTATAGCAAGACTTTAATGTTGGCTGAAGATTTGTTGTCCGCCCCAGTATCACAGGCACTTGTATAAATAATTTTTCACCTTTGTGAAATTTTAACTGTTGGGTGCCATAATCGAATGAAAACATCATCAGAGATGAAAGTTTTTATGAAACTAAACAAGAATATGTGATTGATGAATTGTGAATATGTAAAATTCAAGCTTATATTTTCTTTTCAAGAATATCTCAATTCATTTGAATTGTTAAATGAATGTTTAACAATTATTGTTTGCTTATTTATATTGTACATATTACATAAGGAAGTTGTTTTAATATTGTTGTCTTGAAACTTTGATAAGGATATCTAACATGACATTATATTATCTAATAGACATTGTTAAGGAAAAGAAAAGTAATGGGTTACAAGATAGATAATTATTTCAGTTGTAACCAACTACGTTTCATGCTATCTGACATACACATATTGTAGAAAAAATTATCATTTATAAATTATAATTTTTTCCTCTAAGTGTGTGCCACCTCGCAGGAGACGCGTTATCATATGTTACGAGTTTTTAGTCGCTGCGAACCACCATGTCTACTACTTTTGTATAATTGATATTAAAAAGTATATAAAAGCAAAAAGAAGACTGATTGATGTTTACTATAAATTATGTAATGATTTTTGTTATTGTAAATATTGAATGAATGTTATTGTAAGAATGATCTGTTCACTTCTCTTTAATTTGGACGTAATCCCCCACTATGGCAACTATTTATAGATAACCCAACACGGAGGATAGGATGTTTGTGGTCATATCAAGATGTTTGCTTTTATGTTTAGCTTGCAAAAGAGATTTACAAAGTATACATGTTTGTGTTTACGTCAATATTTCTTCCTCGAAAAATTGTTTGATGTCAAAAAATTTCATCCTTGTTTTTGCAAAAATAGAAAGTAGATATCAAGAATAATTCAATTCTGCTATAATTCTAGTCAAAAAAGATTAACGTTTGCTCTCAAAAAAACATTGATTATCAAAGCACTTCTAATTTTAAGGATAGGTTTACCAACGCATTAATAGTAAAGAATTATATTTTTTTCTTGTTTTCACTTGTATCGTACCTCCTAAATTCTTTTCAATATGTGAAAAAGTGTGCGAATATAAGAGCTGTGTAGGTTATTGCAAAAAAAAAAAAACAATTTAAATTTTCCGTCTAAAATTTTCGCAAATTAAAAAAAAAAATTTGTAGGGAAAATCAGTTACAGCTTATCCGGTTGTTAATAAAAAACATTAGCAGTTTTTATAAATTAGTATAAAAAATGGATCAAATTAATCGAATGGGAAAGAAAAAAAAAGAAAAGAAAAATTTGGAAAGCAGTGAAAGATCACAATCATAATTCAAATGTTTACCGGCTCATCAAAGATGTAGAAAAAAATTGGAAACAGAAGCAGATGATCCCAAGAAGATTCGTAAAGACCTTCGAAATTTTTTTGACTGCAAAGTGTGAAGAAATCCTAATTGATCAACATCTACATTTGGCTAGAGAGGCTTGTGTGTCAAGGAGAACACTGCAGCAAGCCATTCATGAAAACTTAGGTATGAAGAGCTTTGTAAAGTAAAATAAGCAAATTTTGAGAGAGGTTTCTAGAGTTAAGTGACAAAAAAAAACAACAAAGCAGCTTCTAGAATTGGTTCAAAACTCACCAAGTGTTCTGTTGTCTACAGTGACGAACAAATCTTTACAATCGAGTCTGAAACCAACAGATACAACAAAAGTGTTCTAGGTAAGTTTAAAAGAACAGTTTCGTTGGAAAGTTCGTTAAAGAAAATTCTTAAACTATTCGTTAAAGAATATTCTTAAAAACTAATCGTTTAAATTATTTGCAAGGTAAGAATATATTTTTAAACCTATATTTGTTTAATAAATAATAACCGTTTAACAAATATAAGGGAGAGTTGCCTTAATTGGAACACTTAAGGAATAAATATTTTTTAACCAAAGATGGCTTAACTATGAAAACATTTATGATTTGATTAATGCAAACAGACATTACCTACTATACTTTTAACCACAATTTGACTTAATTGATTGCACTGTTATTGAAAATAAATTTATTTTTGCAAAGATACCATTTTGTTCCAATGAAGGCAACTGGTATACTTTGATTCAGATTCAGATTCAGATTCAGATTCAGAACAGGTTATTTAATAATAATAAAAACAACCAGTAAAATCAACAAAAATTGGTTAAAAATGATTTTTATCTTTACAGTGAAAATTTAAACAGTTAATTCAAAACTTTTTATAGGATTAGAATTACCATGACAAACTGAAAGTCTACAAACAAAAAATTGTATAAAAGCTTTAACTGTTGTGACGTTCTTCTAATTTATTGATTAAAAACCACTAAATAAAGTATTATTTTTAAGGTTTATGGTTGTTACTTAGTATTTTTTTAATTGCACTCGAACTATTTTTACAACCCTTTGAATTTATTATTGATTAGCTAAGGAAAACTTTAATGTTCCAATGAAGGAAACTTTCGACTATTTTGTTTATCATTGCAATAACATTTTGCAGCAACATATAAGATAAATTTATAATGTTATTTTGCATTTTAAATCCCATCAAATTAAACACAAAAAATCGTATAACCTATAGCACCATTTTTACCCAGTGCAATCAATATAGTGTGAACACAAAAGTTGATCACTGAAAAAAAATGACGCAAAAAAACTTT
Source organism: Hydra vulgaris (assembly GCF_022113875.1). Lineage (NCBI taxonomy): Eukaryota > Metazoa > Cnidaria > Hydrozoa > Anthoathecata > Hydridae > Hydra > Hydra vulgaris. The sequence goes on along the minus strand of NC_061158.1, from coordinate 38,935,517 downwards.
AAATCAATGGTGCAAATGCCTTTTTTTGAGGAATAACTTTCAAAATGAGTCAAAACGTAGAAAGTTATGCGTTTTACTAAAAAAATGTAAAGTAAAGCTATAATTCATTTTTTTTTTCAAAAATAAATGCAAGTGTTCCAATTAAGGCGCTGTTCCAATTTCGGCAACTCTCCCCTATATTCGTCGAACAAATAAACGAGAACGCATATATTTTATGGTTTTTTTATTTTATTTGCAATCATTAAAATCTTTTAAAAAAATTTTGAGACATACAAGACATCATGACATCATTTAAGACATAAAAGATACACCTCATTTCATTAAAATTTTCATTTAAGAGTTTCTAAGTGTCCTTTTTTATGCCTAAGTTTGTAAAGGGGAAAAAATATTTTTTCACTTTTTTTTTATTTCTCATACTTTTCATAATATTATAATGAAGTTGCTATAATTATTTATCGTTATTTATCTTTTAGTTACGACTTTAATCACAATTTATTATCGTTACTTTACTTTATATAATAAGTAAGAAAACATTACTTATTAGTTTGTTTGTAACTAATAAGTTTACTCGCTTATTATATATTGTATAATAATTATATTAACGAAGTTTTTAAATTAAATTAATTATCAGCAAGATAACTTTACTGGTAAACTTACGCAATTTTTTCCTTTAAATAAATCAAATTTAGTAAGTTTACCCGGGGCTATTTAAAACAAAAATATCATTTTAAGCTTTGTAATTGTTTTGGTTTTTGCTATAACTATTTATATAACTTATTACTTTACTTATAATATATATGAAACAATATGCCAAAGTTAGTTAAATATATTCTTTCCTAAAAAATTTTCTCTGTTTATACTAATAATATTCTAAAGGAATTTCCTTTCATTTGCAATTATTAATTTAGATTAAACATTTGAATATATTTTTTCAGGTGCCTTCATAAAATGCTCTGAAGTATTTTGAAGTTCTTTGAAATGACTGATACTACTCATGCAAAGTGTAATGTGTGTGAAAAGAAACTTGTTGCTAAAACCTGTTTACATCAGCTCTTAATAATCATCTGGCAAGCATCGGACAGCAATTCCATGTTTTTTTCGGATATGAGAAACTTAAATATGCTCAACAGATTGCGAAAAAACCTCGATTTATTACTGATAAAGACTCTTTAGAAACTGATTTCATTAGTACTCCCAAACGAGCTTGTCTTGTTACCACTTCTAAATCACGCCCTCAATTTTTAACATTATCTGGTGAATCGAGAACTGCTAAAGCGTTTAAAACCTCTCGTGTTCTTACTCCATGGCCAAAATACTATATTAACAATGTAAATATAGTTACATCAGTGACTTAGTGAATCGTCAACGAAAAATTACCTTTAGGATAGTGAATAATAAATATTTTGATGATATAATGAAGCAAGCAACGAAGGCAAAGTATCACCCTTTTTCAGCAAAATCACTTTCTCAGGACATAATTTCTAAATTATATAAATTCATCAGTGATCATGTGGACAAAATTATTGACAGCAAGAAGATCAACCTTGATGGTTGTGCCTTTACTACTTATATTTGGACATCTTGTAATAATCTTGCTTTCAAGTCTCTCTTTTTTCATTTTATTACAAAAGTTTTCAGCTTAAACAACTTCTTGTTAAACTAGATCCATTTCCTGATGCACATAATGCCAAAAATATCCTAGAAAAACTAGATTACTTAATAAAACGTTTGAATTGAGAAAAAAAACATATACATAAGCACAACGAATGGAAGTTTAAATATTATACAAGCTATCCGCATCAGAAAAGTTATCAACGGCAATCTTTGATTTGCTGATCATCAGATACATTTAACTGTCACACAAGCTCTAGCTAGTGTTCTTAAGTGGTTAGAAATTTCATTAAAGTTAAAGAAATTAGTTGGGCACTTTGTCATTCCGCTAAGACTTAATAGCAATGTTTTTCAAAATACTCGTAGTATTTTTAGGAAAATTGCTATTGAGCAACCACAAACTAGACATATGCAAAAGTACCAACTTGTTGAATTTCTGACCTGAGGCAGTTAAAATCCATTATTGATCTAAAAGGGTACTAGGCTATTTTGGCAGAAACGTCAATTAAAATTAAAGGTTGGGTGCCTACTGTTGAAGAAGCTAATATCATTAATGGTGTTATTTAATGTTTTAATCCAATTGATAAAATTTTACAAGTTTTAAGCTCTGAAAAAGAGTCAAAAATCAACTTGGTAATACTGAAAATCTATAATCTTAAAAAAAATTACCTAAAATTGGAAATTACCTAAAATTAAAAATTTAAATATGTCGCGAATATAGTCTAAGCCCTAATAGCAGGATTTTAACAACGTTTTCCTGATTGTACCTGAGAATTCAATGGCACATTTTCTTGATCCAAGACAAAAGGGATCAATCATTTTTGCATTTGATGAGAAAAGTTACGAAAATATTAAGGATACAACTACTCAAGCCATAAATGATATGCACCAAGGTAATATGGGCAAAAGTCCTACATGCATTGTAAACTCTAACCAAAGATCTGAAAATGATAATTGTCCAATGATGAAGCTTCAACTGTATAATAAAATAAAAACACTGAGAAAATTGTCCGTTAACTTATGCCAAATGTAAGATAGCATTTGATATTTGTTGATGAAGGAGTTAGTCTGTTGGTCTTCTAACCGTACGAGATTTCCTTATCTCAGCAGACTAGCAAGGAAGATCTTGTGCATCCCTGCATTATCAGCTACTTTGGAATGAGTATTTTCAACTGCTGAAAGTGTTCTAATGGAGAGAAAAATATAACCTTAGCAATGACAATATTGAAATGATGGTTTTTATGTAGGAAAACCTGAAGGACATAGAAAATATTACCTGACCGATGTACGAAGAAGATAACAACAAAAAACAAAAAAATATTTATAAAAAATAAACTTTCTTATACACAATTAATTCTTTTTCAATGCTGTTTTTAATAAAAATTTATTTCAATTATTATGAAAAGTTGATCATATTGCCATTAGGTGGCCTGTGTGAATCACAGGCCATTAGGTGGCCTGTGTGAATCACAGGCCATTAGGTGGCCTGTGATAACCAGATAAATCACAGGATAACAATAAAAATCTAAATTTTTTTTAAAAAAAGTTATTTTTTGGCATAATTAATTCTGAAAAATATTGTAGATATGTCTAAGCGAGTGACCGATATACTAACTAAATTTGTTAAATTAAACTAATAACGCCTTGTTTTTTTAACGAGTATATTCGCTACCGCTTATTCGTTGAACGATTATTTCCCGATTATTCGTACAACGAATCCCCGATTATTCGTACAACGAATTCCCGATTCAACGAAATTCCGATTAAACCGATTCCCTATTCGACGAAACAAATTCCCAATTATTCGTACAACGAGTTAGCGAGAACGAATATATTTGTTTTAACATAGCCATTGCACTATTAACTATTATAATTGATAGTTAATAGTACAATGGCTATGTTAAAATTGTGATTAGAGCGTGACGATTATTTGATAAACAACTTTTTTAAAGATTATTCGTTTGACGGTAACGAATATTCGTTTGTTTTCATTTTATTTGTTGAACGATTACTGAAAGAATAATATAGTAATAGTAATAGGAATAGTAATAGTAATATATTTAAATAAGTCTTTATAGATTACATGACAAATAAATAAAAAAACAATCCAATATACAGATTAAAAAACAAAAGCATTTTTTTTTTTATTATTATTATTATTATTATTATTATTATTATTAATATTTTATTATTATTATTATTATTTTTTTATTTATTTATTATTATTATTTTTTTTTATTTTTTATTTTTTTTAATTTTTAATTTTTTTTTTTTAAATATGTGTAACATAAAAATGTTTTATGAATGTTCTCTAAAAAATTATATTCGTTTCCGCTAAATCGTTGTACGAATAATCGGTAATTCATTTCGTTGAATGGGGAATCGGTTGAATCGGAATCGGAATTTTGTTGAATCGGGAAATCGTTGTAAAAAATATCGGTAAGTGATAATAGAAAAAAGAAGAAAATCAAAAGCTTGCATGAATAAAAATTATTAAAACGTATTCTGATAGATTTACTAAAATAAATTACAGTTATTCAAATTTAATATCACTCAAAAAAAGTTGTTATGAAAAATAACTTAACGCTTGTTTTTAAGTTAACGGTAATTTAAATATTAATTAGAAACAAATGTTAAAAAACAATTCAAATATTAATTAGAAACAATTAAACAATTTAAACGGTAATTTAAATATTAATTAGAAACAAATGTTCTTTTTTCTGCTACTGGGGGCAGAAGAAAGAACGATTGCCGCTAAAAATTTATTAGGAGGCAGTCGCCAAATGCTGCGAAAGAAAAGTGGAAAAAATTGTTGTTAATTAATATTACCTCTAAAGATTGTCGCACAGTAAGATGACTAAAGAATATATCTTCTTGCATAACGTATCCAATTTTTCTTCGGAGTATTTTGGAGGCACTTTCCCCATTTATCTCAATAGAACCACTGTTTAAAAAGGTTCCTTTTGTTTTCCTTCCAACAAGCAAATTCAAAAGTGTAGACTTTCCTGCTCCTATTTTAGATATCTTATTAATTTTAAAAATCTCTGTTACTGTCAGTAGAAATGTTAGAACAAAAGTTATACTTGATATATTTATCTTGTTCATAATATTGCAACATTATGTAAGCAAAATATTTTAGGTTAGATAAAATTTATTTTAAACTTAAAAAAAGAAATTTTATCGTCTTTCTTTGCATACTTTAGGCAAGTCAGCCCTAACTTTACATACTTAAAATTAAACGGCTGACTACGGTTACGGCTGACTTGTCTAAAGTATGCAAAGAAAGACTTTCCAAAAATGATTTTCAATTAAGGAGACTAATAGCTTTTATCAAAACTGATTGTTAAAGCAGTGTGTCATGACCTGCCTAAATACATTTTAAAGTTAACATTAGTTTGACTTTTTTTTTTCAATATTAAAATAAATACGATACGTGTTGCAATACCATATATGGTATTGCAACACGTATCGTATTTATTTCGATATAACAGATTAAGGTTTTAATACATATTTATTATTATTAATACATATATATCGAAAAAAATAAAAAGTTTCGATATAACAGATTAAGGTATACCTTAATATAAATTTATTTTTGAATTTTATAGTAAATAAATTGATTAAACTATAGTTAGTATTTTTCAATAAAATTAAAAGTTATCAGACAACCTGATGGTCCCATAATCGCCAAAACTTCACCAGGCAAAATTTCACCAGATACATTTTGTAATATGTTTTTTCCGTTTCACGTGTACATTTAAGTCTCTAAAGACCATATGAAAATGTTCTTTGCTGCTCATGCCACCGTTCAATAGTTTCATAGAATTTATAGACATACTTGCTTTAAGTGATAGGCTGATCGCCAATATTTCTATTTATTTTGGTCCTATTTTAAATCTTTTTTGAGGAAAATATGTATAAATATTTTCCACAAAAAAGTTTATATATATATATATATATATATATATATATATATATATTATATATATATATATATATATATATATATCCCAGCCGGCAAATAACGTTGAAATAACGTTGAAATATCGTTGAAACCTAACGTTGAATTAACGTTGGTTTAACGTTTAGAATGAAAGTTTTTTCAACGTTGATTTATCAACGTTAAATCAACGTTAGGTTCAAACGTTATATCAACGTTGATTCGACGCAAAAAAACGTTACAATAACGTTGAATTTACGTTGATTTAACGTTTAGAATGAAAGTTTTTTTCAACGTTGATTTATCAACGTTAAATCAACGTTAGATTCAAACGTTATATCAACGTTAATTCGACGCGAAAAAACGTTACAACAACGTTGAATTTACGTTGATTTAACGTTTAAAATGATAGTTTTTTTAACGTTGATTTATCAACGTTAAACGACTGTAAAAAACTCTTTTTCACCATCAAAATGTGCTATGTATGTCAAAATGTATATATGTATGTAAACGTGCTATGTGCATCAAAACATGATCACCATCAAAACGTACTATGCATGTACATTAGTGTTGCTGTTCATTATCAAGGTATATTATGGATATTAAATCTATTCATAGTCTATACTTAGACTATTTAGAACTTTTTCAGTTTAGTTTAGTTAAAATAGCTAGGTATGATTAAAGAAAGAGATAAAACTTGTTTTATTCAAAAATACATCTTCAAATATTACATATATTTACATGTAATTGAATAAAATCTACACAAATTTCTTCTCTTTTCCACCACCTTTTTGAAATAAAGCGTAATTTAGAAAGTCAAACAATGTTCCATTAACATTGTTAACATTCCAGGGTTCTTTTGGTCTATTGAGTACAATATAAGAAGCTGTAAATAAAAAAATATATTAAGTTTTTATTTGTATAAACTTAAGCCAATTCTTCTCTGCATTTATAGTGCAGTCAATGCTTTGGTACCTGGAAGCCGACAAACAGTTTTATCACTAATCCAATCAGATGGAATTACTTCTTCTTGTAAATCTTCATTCCAAACAGCTCCTTTCCGCATATTCGATTTTGAAAAAATTACATGAACTAATATAAAATGAAGAAACCATAATATAAGTGTACTAACAGGCCTAATTAAACTAGTTAAATTTGAACATTTTATAACCATGATACTTGCTAAACAATAATATTAGTAGACATTATAAGCAAAGATAAGATTTTCTTTATTTCATAAATTTATTATATTTTGAACTCATTTTTATTAATTTATTTATTACTCTATTATTCAGCAGAGTTCTGAATATATTATGTTCAAATAACTTAAGGCTCAATAACAAAAACAAATAATGAAAGAATACTAGGTTGCTAAAACATAAACATCTACATAAAATAATTATGGAATATTGAAAAAAAATAAAAATACAAAAAAACAAAAATACTCATTATTATTATAAAATATAATAGTATAATATAAGGTATATTATAATATATGACACAATAATATCTACTTTTAATTAAAATATAAAAACAACAAAAATTAAAAAAGAAAATATTTTGATAAATAATAAATTATCATTCAAACAATTTTCAAGACCAAAAAATAACTTGTAACTTATTTTTTTACTTATCTTCATCTAATAAACATTACTTATTTTTTACTCATCTTCATCTAATAAATATTAATATTAATACCATTTTTAAACATTATTAGAACTTTTTTTTATCAAAAAATAAAAATATTACATCAGTTACTTTTTCGGCTTTTCTTATTTTACTTAAAACAACTCAATTCTAGGCTTTTTTCATAATTGAGTTTTAAATGTTGAATTAACACTGAAAAAAAAATATTAGCAGACAAAAAGAATATTTCTTTATTGAAATATATGTAAATATTTCAATAAAGAAATTTTAGATTGATTTTTATAAATATAAATTTATATCAATCAATCTAAATTTTTTTCTTTTCCGCCAACTTTTCGAAATGAAGAGCATTTTTAGAAGTTAGACAAAATGCCATCAATTAAAGTTTTAGTCGCTCCATCGAATTTAATAGAAGAAGCTATTAATAAAAAAGAATTAGAAAGAAAAAAAAAAAAAAAAAAAAAAAAAAACACAAGGAGAAATTTTTGAATATATAAAAAATGAGAATAAAAAAGTTTTACATATCTTATAAAGGTATACCTTTCACTACACCGTATAAATTAGTGCTCTTAAAGCATATTTCTACCTTTCCCCTTCATATTTATGGAGGTCACAAAATCGTTGGAAAATATTCTAAATTTTAATAGCTAAGAGAACTGATATTAATTGTGCGAGAACTAATATTAACTTTTTTTTTTAATTTAAATTGAACTCATTATCAAACAATTTTGCTAAATAATTTAATTTTTTTGCTAAATAATTTAATCCTTAAAATTCCTGAATAATTAAAAATTATTTAGATTACCTCAGCATTTTAAAGATATTCCATCAATTGCAATTGATTCACCTAAAAAAAACAACAAGTAAAGCTAATATTAATGTTTGAGATTTTAATTATCTTTATACAAATACTCATCATATTTTTAAAGTGACTGATAAAAATGGATTTAATTAAAATCACTTTATTTGTATTAAAAAATTAATATTAAAGCCTTAATCATACATTATACAAGAGTATTTTGTAATACAATCTAAATAGTTGTTGCAATATGTAATTTTTTTATCCAAAATTTAGCTTCTGTAAGCTTTAGAAATTTTTTAAAGAAATTATTGATGAATTTGGAGCTATGGGTACTAATGTTTTTATATTGTTGTAATGTTTGTATTCATTCCCTGTTAGTTTCTGTAAGTCAAAATTTTAAGGTGTTTCCATAATAAATTCTGTTATATCTGAAATTTAGTGTTAGTCTGAATAATTTAATTTCTAAAATCTGTTTTGCATTGTCTGTCTTATAACATCTTTACTTGGAACAAAAACCATGTGGTTTAAAAGTGAGCTAGAAGCTTTCAACAATGAAGAAAATATTGCATTCACTAATCCTAAAAATATATTCAACCTGTCAGCAAAATCAGCTGTCAATAATCTAGGTACGTGTGTAAAAATTTTAAGTTGTTTAAGTATTAGATTTTTATATATCATTGGAAAGATTTTTAAAAAAATATTCCAAAACTGAAAATTTTATCAAAATTGGATAATTCTACGAAAAGTTATGAGCATTATAGTAACGAAATGTGATTACAAGGATTCCTTTACAAAACTGTGACCAATTTATAGTGGTTTTGTAACTTAAACCGCCTTAACGTTATCAATTCTTTTCTAAATGCATAAATCTTGGTATCAAAAGATAGGTGCAACATTGGGCTACAAGTTTTATTAGCTTTTAACACCCGTGCATGCTAAGGGGGGCTAGAGGGGGGACAAAAGAGCTGCCTCTGCCATCAACAAATGCACATTTTTTTCCATTAAAGATTTTAATGGAAAAAAATGCGCATTACATTTTAATTTTTTATTATATAAAATTAGTAATTTTTTTATAAACAAAGTTGTTATTTTTTTATTCCAGTTGCCAAGCATCTATTAGTGGTGTATTTTATAAAGTAGGGTAGGTGATGGTACACGCCCTAGTATCAAAATTGCTACATTCTGATAAATATTTTTATCATTATTAAAATTAGTGAAAATAGAATGACATTGAAAATAACATTTTATTAAATTACACATATATTAGTGACATAAATAAATTATAGGATGTGGGGCGTCACCCCCCCCCCCGCCCACCTATAAATCAAATAGTTTAAAAATAAAAATTAGCCAAATAAAAAGTGGTAAGGTACACTCCTATTAAATCTTAAAACTTTTGTTTTTAGTTATTAAGGTGCTCTAAAAAGTCCTAATGGTCTTGTCACAGAGAACCACCACATGAAGAATAGCATTTATGAAGATAACTTTCTATTTCCAACTTCACCAATAACGTTTATATGCTTCGAGCTGAGATCGAACCCGCAAACCTTGGATCAAGAGTCCAATGCTCAAACCACTGCACCACAACTGCTAAACCACTGCGCCATGGCTACTAAATTTCTTGGTGCCTTTAAATGGTGCGAATACTAAAAAAAAAGATAATGTATACATATGCATAATGAATAAGAAACTTATTTTCTGAGATTGTTTATGTGAACTATTAATAACGATAAATATAAAAAACGACATTAAAAAAAAACAAAAAAAAAAAAAATATGCATTAATTTATAACTTCTATCTTCTTTCTATCTTCTATCTATTTTTTTGTATAGTTAATATTTTATTTTTAATTAGTATTTAGGGGCTTCACAAAGTCCTAAGGGCCTAAATAATGCCTAATAATATTCTCAAGAAAATTGTGGCTATGAAAATAGCCGTTTTATTTTTTTGAAGAGTTTAGCTGACCAATAGAAAGAAGTTTAAGGATGCGCATTATCTCATTAAAGCATTGATCTCGTATCATCTGATAACGCCAAATCACCACATATGATATCTGCAGACAGTTGATATTTATTCATATCATACTCAATAGCATCTTCGTCCTCACACTCCTTTGGTTTCCAGTAAGAAATGATATATACACCAATGTTTTTTTTTTTTAATCTAAGAATTCGCCCGTAGTAGATTTCCTGAGTGTTTGTGACAGAATCATACCACATGTGGCAGATATTTCGTCCAATAACATCACGAAAAAGAATATCTTCTATATCTGCAGCCTCGTTATTTTCAAGATCAGGAAACAGTATTTGCATTTGCTGAGGTACACAGTTTTTTAAAATCTTTTCTACATTTTTTCTTTCTTTTTCCTCCTTTTTTTGAAGCTTGGCAGCCATTCGTTTAATCAGTTCTATCTTCAATTCCTCATGTTTTTGTATGTTTGCAAATTGCTTTTTTCTAGCAGTGGATATGGCCCATAATATCAATTTGTTTCGAACCTCAATAGGTTTTTCATAGAGTAACTCAGTGGTTTTATTTTTGCATGCACGCAGTTTTGCTGATAAGAAACAGAGTGTAGCATTTGGTCCTTTTTGCTTTGCACCACTAAACATACCCATAAGTTCTTCTGAGTCAATATTGTGAAGTCGTGCTGATAATGTCTGGGCTTTAAGTTTATCAGTTGTATTCAAGTTAAACAGTCGCTTGTATTGCCGGTCAATGACATTAACAACAGCACTCAAACAGCAGACTATTGCGTCTCTAATTTCATCAGTTCTAGGAGAAAAGTTAACAATAAAATCAAACACCGGGTCATTAAAACAACCACCAAAAAAGTCTGTTGTTCGGTTTAATAAAGAAAGAGCATTCTTCTGACTCTCAATAAGAATGTTGCGAACACCTTTAACCACTTCAACACCAGACAAAAAGTCAACTTCACTTTGTGCAACATAGAAATTGGTCATCCAAGGACCGGTCAATAATTTTCCCATTAAACCTATAGCACACAGCTCGCCTATACCTGAAATGAATATACAAATGCGATTAAAAAAAAACCATATAGAAGATTAAAAGCCATTATCTGATTTCCAATATATAAAGTATATATAAAATATTAACCAGTGTCTGATGTGAAGTCTAGGAGCAAGCTATTTCTCAGTCCTCCACATGAAACCACACCAGAATGCAGGAAAGTTCTCAATCGAGCATAGTAATGAATTAAGACTCCACACGTGTGAAAAAGGATGTGTAGTCGATTTCCCCTGTAGCGAGGTAGTAGTCCTTTAGGGAGCTTGTTGTTATCCAAAAATATAACAAATTCCTTCGGGTCACCTTTAATTAAGAAAATACAATGTATATATATCTATACTCTGTATATAAGTTCTTTGCGAGTTTAAAGCAATTCACTTTTTAAATCTTCTATTCAAAAACTTATAAATTTAAAGCAATAACTTGATAAACTTAAAACATCAACAAAATTACACTTATACATACATACATACATATATATATATATATATATATATATATATATATATATATATATATATATATATATATATATATATATATACCTTTACCATCCTCGTAACGGAGTTTGTTAAGCTGAACAACAATGTTAGCAGCAACACAGTCTTTACCGAAAAGATTCCCTTGTGAAGTTTCCAATGCTTTAAGCGATGACTTACAAGCACTGGTTATTGTGTCTAATGGATGAAGATGACAGTTAAGTTCATTTAATTACTTTTGCCACAAATTGTTTAACTTAGTTACTGTTGCATGGTTTGTGGCAACTCGGTCGCTCATGGTGTTACTTATATTGCTAATAATAGTACTTCGTAATTCCAAGTACTTTTGCTGGTAAAAGTCACTATATAACTTTGCTAGATGATCTATTGACTGTGTAATGTGACTCTGATAGTCATTAGCTGTACTTACAGCAAGTTGGTCAATTGCTACAACCATGCATTTTGTCTGAGTTGTAATGTGTACTGCATTTACATGAATACCCTCCTGAGTTGTGGCATCAAAACCCAGAGTAAGATCTTTTGTTGACAATGCTATCTCAGCAGTCTGTAGGTCTGAAATAACACCTAGCTCACGCATCATCTGCTCCACGGTTGTGCGGTGTGGGATATCACTGAAACAATATCCTGTGTGTTCTCCAATTTTATGGAGTAGCAGTGGCACACTGTGAGAAGGAACATGACACATAGGCATGTCATATATTAGAGCCCTAATACTTGTTGAGTAACTTTTGGAATGTCTTGAATTTTGTTTTGTCTCCTGGATAGATTCTAATTTCTCCTGTAATATCAACATATCATTCTGCAGGACTTGAATCTCTACATTTTTGTCAACAAGTTGATTTTTTAATATTGCTGTTACAGAAGATAACTGGTTCTGGGCTGACACTAGTTGCCTTTTCAAATAAAGATTAGCATTTTGAAGTTGCTTTAACTTTAAGTTGGAACAATTTTTATTTAACTTCTCACGCAGTTGACGAATTGTTATCTCTTTTCGAGCAATAGTCTGATTTAGTTGTTTAAGCCTATATGGTTTTGATCGAATTTTTTCTCTCAAAGTTTTTAAATCCTTTTTATGTTTTAGACTTTTTGTGGCAACTTCATTTGCCAATATAGATAACCTCTGTTTAAGGACTTTTTTTTCTTGGAGTTAGTTGGTCATTTCTCAACTTAGGGAACAGTTGTGAATCAAAAGATGAAGTACCAGAGTTTGACAAGGAATCAGCACATGATTCAGCTATGCTAATTGGTCCAATGGAATTTAAACAATCCAAAGAACTGGATGTAAATGATGCATTGTAGACTGCAGTAGGCACTGTAACAGCTTCAATGTCAGGTAAAATAGTTAAAGAAATTGAATTAAAAAATACTTCTGAGCAAATTTTTTTAAACTTTTTCATATCTCTTGATATTGTTTTTTTATATTTAATGATACTGCAACCTATCAAATGCCTAATTTGATTTTTACTTGTAGGAAGACCAAATCTTTCAAAAATATTTTTTTCTGTTTTAGTAGCTGAAAATCCATTTTGAATATACAAATAAATAACATGTCCTTTTAAACATAGCTGATAAGAAGTCGAATTATCAGAAAGAGGCAGTTCGCTGTAAGTGGACTTGAGATAATCGAAAATTGCACTTTTGCATTTTCTTTTTGACATTTTAAAACTTGAATTGCTGCACATAAAATCAAAAAATGAAAACAAATTTTTTCACATAAAATATAACAATAAGGCTTACATTAACATGTCAAAGATAATTACATCAAAGTTCCAACAATAAAAGGTGTTCTGTTCTTTATTTTATAAAATTTGTAATTTTTTTAAAAAAAATTTAAAAAAAAGTTTTTTAAAAATATAATCTTTTTGATAAATCATTTATCAAAGATAATTTTGTTAAGTCATTAATCAAAAAAAGTCAGCTGTATGTTTTTAGTTTGTTAAAAATTATTTATGGGCAGTTTTAGAATAAGGAACTTAATATTTATAACATTTAATAAATGTTATAAATATTAAGTTCCTTATTCTATTTATATATTTATAACATTTATTAAATGTTATAAATATTAAGTTCCTTATTCTAAAACTGCCCATAAATAATTTTTAACAAGCAAAAAACATACAGCCGACTTTTTAACTTGTATTTTATAGACAAACAGTAAGCAATATATTAAAATGATTACCAATAAATTAAATCCAAACAAATACCAAAATATTCTTAATAAGAGTCTAATTTCTCAAAAGTTAACAAACATGTTTCTTGTAACACCGTCAAAGTAAATAAGTTTTTTAAACCAATCAAATTTTAAGAAATTATCCCGTGATCAGCAAAACTTTTAAAGATTAAAATGTAAGAAATTCTTAATTTCACCGAAATACCTGGTATGCTTGATGACTCTTGAAAACAATATGCGCACAACAAATTAACTTCAAATTTTGAACATCAGCAGATAAATAAATTATCTAAAGGACCTTTTAATTTCAAGAAGGACCCGCCATAACTTACAGAGTTGTAGCTCGTTAAAAACAATGAGGATTTACATTGTAAAATAAAGATTTTTTTTATTTTTGACAATAAAAATAAAATATAAAAATGTATAGCTTAACCTTTTTACTAAACGACTACCAATTTTTATTTAATTTGGTTCATAAATAGCGGCACAATATTGTTTGGCGTAAGTAGTGTTTTCGCAAAGTGAAAAAAATAGGTCACAGTTTTTTGCTTACTTTTTTTACGGCAAATTACGGATATTCGCACGTACCTACATAATCCAAACAAATCGTGTTATTACTTGTATACAAACATTTATTTTAAAAATAATAGATCTTGCGACTTTTATACTGGCCTTGCATCCGTCAATGTGTTTCATAATTTAGTGCAGTATCACCATTAATCAAAAGAGATAGAGTGATATTAAAAAAACATTTACTTCTGTTTTTTAAAATTTAAAAAAATCCTTAACTACTTGGACCAAAATAAATGTAATGCATCAAAGATGATTTTTTAATGATGCTAATATTTGGATTATTTAGGTACGTGCGAATATCCGTAATTTGCCGTAAAAAAAGTAAGCAAAAAACTGTGACCTATTTTTTTCACTTTGCGAAAACACTACTTACGCCAAACAATATTGTGCCGCTATTTATGAACCAAATTAAATAAAAATTGGTAGTCGTTTAGTAAAAAGGTTAAGCTATACATTTTTATATTTTATTTTTATTGTCAAAAATAAAAAAAATCTTTATTTTACAATGTAAATCCTCATTGTTTTTAACGAGCTACAACTCTGTAAGTTATGGCGGGTCCTTCTTGAAATTAAAAGGTCCTTTAGATAATTTATTTATCTGCTGATGTTCAAAATTTGAAGTTAATTTGTTGTGCGCATATTGTTTTCAAGAGTCATCAAGCATACCAGGTATTTCGGTGAAATTAAGAATTTCTTACATTTTAATCTTTAAAAGTTTTGCTGATCACGGGATAATTTCTTAAAATTTGATTGGTTTAAAAAACTTATTTACTTTGACGGTGTTACAAGAAACATGTTTGTTAACTTTTGAGAAATTAGACTCTTATTAAGAATATTTTGGTATTTGTTTGGATTTAATTTATTGGTAATCATTTTAATATATTGCTTACTGTTTGTCTATAAAATACAAGTTAAAAAGTCGGCTGTATGTTTTTTGCTTGTTAAAAATTATTTATGGGCAGTTTTAGAATAAGGAACTTAATATTTATAACATTTAATAAATGTTATAAATATATAAATAGAATAAGGAACTTAATATTTATAACATTTATTAAATGTTATAAATATTAAGTTCCTTATTCTAAAACTGCCCATAAATAATTTTTAACAAACTAAAAACATACAGCTGACTTTTTTTGATTAATGACTTAACAAAATTATCTTTGATAAATGATTTATCAAAAAGATTATATTTTTAAAAAACTTTTTTTTAAATTTTTTTTAAAAAAATTACAAATTTTATAAAATAAAGAACAGAACACCTTTTATTGTTGGAACTTTGATGTAATTATCTTTGACATGTTAATGTAAGCCTTATTGTTATATTTTATGTGAAAAAATTTGTTTTCATTTTTTGATTTTATGTGCAGCAATTCAAGTTTTAAAATGTCAAAAAGAAAATGCAAAAGTGCAATTTTCGATTATCTCAAGTCCACTTACAGCGAACTGCCTCTTTCTGATAATTCGACTTCTTATCAGCTATGTTTAAAAGGACATGTTATTTATTTGTATATTCAAAATGGATTTTCAGCTACTAAAACAGAAAAAAATATTTTTGAAAGATTTGGTCTTCCTACAAGTAAAAATCAAATTAGGCATTTGATAGGTTGCAGTATCATTAAATATAAAAAAACAATATCAAGAGATATGAAAAAGTTTAAAAAAATTTGCTCAGAAGTATTTTTTAATTCAATTTCTTTAACTATTTTACCTGACATTGAAGCTGTTACAGTGCCTACTGCAGTCTACAATGCATCATTTACATCCAGTTCTTTGGATTGTTTAAATTCCATTGGACCAATTAGCATAGCTGAATCATGTGCTGATTCCTTGTCAAACTCTGGTACTTCATCTTTTGATTCACAACTGTTCCCTAAGTTGAGAAATGACCAACTAACTCCAAGAAAAAAAAGTCCTTAAACAGAGGTTATCTATATTGGCAAATGAAGTTGCCACAAAAAGTCTAAAACATAAAAAGGATTTAAAAACTTTGAGAGAAAAAATTCGATCAAAACCATATAGGCTTAAACAACTAAATCAGACTATTGCTCGAAAAGAGATAACAATTCGTCAACTGCGTGAGAAGTTAAATAAAAATTGTTCCAACTTAAAGTTAAAGCAACTTCAAAATGCTAATCTTTATTTGAAAAGGCAACTAGTGTCAGCCCAGAACCAGTTATCTTCTGTAACAGCAATATTAAAAAATCAACTTGTTGACAAAAATGTAGAGATTCAAGTCCTGCAGAATGATATGTTGATATTACAGGAGAAATTAGAATCTATCCAGGAGACAAAACAAAATTCAAGACATTCCAAAAGTTACTCAACAAGTATTAGGGCTCTAATATATGACATGCTTATGTGTCATGTTCCTTCTCACAGTGTGCCACTGCTACTCCATAAAATTGGAGAACACACAGGATATTGTTTCAGTGATATCCCACACCGCACAACCGTGGAGCAGATGATGCGTGAGCTAGGTGTTATTTCAGACCTACAGACTGCTGAGATAGCATTGTCAACAAAAGATCTTACTCTGGGTTTTGATGCCACAACTCAGGAGGGTATTCATGTAAATGCAGTACACATTACAACTCAGACAAAATGCATGGTTGTAGCAATTGACCAACTTGCTGTAAGTACAGCTAATGACTATCAGAGTCACATTACACAGTCAATAGATCATCTAGCAAAGTTATATAGTGACTTTTACCAGCAAAAGTACTTGGAATTACGAAGTACTATTATTAGCAATATAAGTAACACCATGAGCGACCGAGTTGCCACAAACCATGCAACAGTAACTAAGTTAAACAATTTGTGGCAAAAGTAATTAAATGAACTTAACTGTCATCTTCATCCATTAGACACAATAACCAGTGCTTGTAAGTCATCGCTTAAAGCATTGGAAACTTCACAAGGGAATCTTTTCGGTAAAGACTGTGTTGCTGCTAACATTGTTGTTCAGCTTAACAAACTCCGTTACGAGGATGGTAAAGGTATATATATATATATATATATATATATATATATATATATATATATATATATATATATATATATATATATATATGTATGTATGTATGTATAAGTGTAATTTTGTTGATGTTTTAAGTTTATCAAGTTATTGCTTTAAATTTATAAGTTTTTGAATAGAAGATTTAAAAAGTGAATTGCTTTAAACTCGCAAAGAACTTATATACAGAGTATAGATATATATACATTGTATTTTCTTAATTAAAGGTGACCCGAAGGAATTTGTTATATTTTTGGATAACAACAAGCTCCCTAAAGGACTACTACCTCGCTACAGGGGAAATCGACTACACATCCTTTTTCACACGTGTGGAGTCTTAATTCATTACTATGCTCGATTGAGAACTTTCCTGCATTCTGGTGTGGTTTCATGTGGAGGACTGAGAAATAGCTTGCTCCTAGACTTCACATCAGACACTGGTTAATATTTTATATATACTTTATATATTGGAAATCAGATAATGGCTTTTAATCTTCTATATGGTTTTTTTTTAATCGCATTTGTATATTCATTTCAGGTATAGGCGAGCTGTGTGCTATAGGTTTAATGGGAAAATTATTGACCGGTCCTTGGATGACCAATTTCTATGTTGCACAAAGTGAAGTTGACTTTTTGTCTGGTGTTGAAGTGGTTAAAGGTGTTCGCAACATTCTTATTGAGAGTCAGAAGAATGCTCTTTCTTTATTAAACCGAACAACAGACTTTTTTGGTGGTTGTTTTAATGACCCGGTGTTTGATTTTATTGTTAACTTTTCTCCTAGAACTGATGAAATTAGAGACGCAATAGTCTGCTGTTTGAGTGCTGTTGTTAATGTCATTGACCGGCAATACAAGCGACTGTTTAACTTGAATACAACTGATAAACTTAAAGCCCAGACATTATCAGCACGACTTCACAATATTGACTCAGAAGAACTTATGGGTATGTTTAGTGGTGCAAAGCAAAAAGGACCAAATGCTACACTCTGTTTCTTATCAGCAAAACTGCGTGCATGCAAAAATAAAACCACTGAGTTACTCTATGAAAAACCTATTGAGGTTCGAAACAAATTGATATTATGGGCCATATCCACTGCTAGAAAAAAGCAATTTGCAAACATACAAAAACATGAGGAATTGAAGATAGAACTGATTAAACGAATGGCTGCCAAGCTTCAAAAAAAGGAGGAAAAAGAAAGAAAAAATGTAGAAAAGATTTTAAAAAACTGTGTACCTCAGCAAATGCAAATACTGTTTCCTGATCTTGAAAATAACGAGGCTGCAGATATAGAAGATATTCTTTTTCGTGATGTTATTGGACGAAATATCTGCCACATGTGGTATGATTCTGTCACAAACACTCAGGAAATCTACTACGGGCGAATTCTTAGATTAAAAAAAAAAAACATTGGTGTATATATCATTTCTTACTGGAAACCAAAGGAGTGTGAGGACGAAGATGCTATTGAGTATGATATGAATAAATATCAACTGTCTGCAGATATCATATGTGGTGATTTGGCGTTATCAGATGATACGAGATCAATGCTTTAATGAGATAATGCGCATCCTTAAACTTCTTTCTATTGGTCAGCTAAACTCTTCAAAAAAATAAAACGGCTATTTTCATAGCCACAATTTTCTTGAGAATATTATTAGGCATTATTTAGGCCCTTAGGACTTTGTGAAGCCCCTAAATACTAATTAAAAATAAAATATTAACTATACAAAAAAATAGATAGAAGATAGAAAGAAGATAGAAGTTATAAATTAATGCATATTTTTTTTTTTTTTGTTTTTTTTTAATGTCGTTTTTTATATTTATCGTTATTAATAGTTCACATAAACAATCTCAGAAAATAAGTTTCTTATTCATTATGCATATGTATACATTATCTTTTTTTTTAGTATTCGCACCATTTAAAGGCACCAAGAAATTTAGTAGCCATGGCGCAGTGGTTTAGCAGTTGTGGTGCAGTGGTTTGAGCATTGGACTCTTGATCCAAGGTTTGCGGGTTCGATCTCAGCTCGAAGCATATAAACGTTATTGGTGAAGTTGGAAATAGAAAGTTATCTTCATAAATGCTATTCTTCATGTGGTGGTTCTCTGTGACAAGACCATTAGGACTTTTTAGAGCACCTTAATAACTAAAAACAAAAGTTTTAAGATTTAATAGGAGTGTACCTTACCACTTTTTATTTGGCTAATTTTTATTTTTAAACTATTTGATTTATAGGTGGGCGGGGGGGGGGGTGACGCCCCACATCCTATAATTTATTTATGTCACTAATATATGTGTAATTTAATAAAATGTTATTTTCAATGTCATTCTATTTTCACTAATTTTAATAATGATAAAAATATTTATCAGAATGTAGCAATTTTGATACTAGGGCGTGTACCATCACCTACCCTACTTTATAAAATACACCACTAATAGATGCTTGGCAACTGGAATAAAAAAATAACAACTTTGTTTATAAAAAAATTACTAATTTTATATAATAAAAAATTAAAATGTAATGCGCATTTTTTTCCATTAAAATCTTTAATGGAAAAAAATGTGCATTTGTTGATGGCAGAGGCAGCTCTTTTGTCCCCCCTCTAGCCCCCCTTAGCATGCACGGGTGTTAAAAGCTAATAAAACTTGTAGCCCAATGTTGCACCTATCTTTTGATACCAAGATTTATGCATTTAGAAAAGAATTGATAACGTTAAGGCGGTTTAAGTTACAAAACCACTATAAATTGGTCACAGTTTTGTAAAGGAATCCTTGTAATCACATTTCGTTACTATAATGCTCATAACTTTTCGTAGAATTATCCAATTTTGATAAAATTTTCAGTTTTGGAATATTTTTTTAAAAATCTTTCCAATGATATATAAAAATCTAATACTTAAACAACTTAAAATTTTTACACACGTACCTAAATGATTATGTTTATATACAAGTTTGTCTGTTTTCATTGTAATAACTGATGTGGTTGAAGTTAATTTTTCAAATAAATCTTTATTTTTTTATTTCGATCAATTTCCTTTTTTAATTCTTGATGCTCTATTAAAAAACAACGGTTAGCATTAAATTCAACATAATTTAATGGATCATTTTTTGAAAAAGCTGTATTATATTTACATTTAATAATATCAGTCTTTGAGCATTGTAGCCCAAGTTAAACGAAAAATATCGATTTTTAAACGATAATGTTCTTTCAGGAAATTCGTCTGAACATGTTTTCGATCTCTTGAAAATTCTATATGATAAAAGTTCAGTATTTACATTTTTTTTCCATTATAAATCTCTATAACTTTAATCGTTGAAATAATGTTTACGATTTTACTTCCATTTCTGCGCGCGCATAAATTTTATATCGTATTTTTTGTCAACAATGATTGAATTAATGACGTTGAAATAACGTTAAATAACCAACGTTTAAACTGTAACGTTGATTTAACGTTGAAATAACGTTAAATAATCAACGTTTAAACGGTAACGTTGATTTAACGTTGTGACATAGTTGAACAACGTTGAAACAACGCTTCAACCGAATTTCAACGTTGAAACAACGTAATAATGCCGGCTGGGATATATATACATATATATATATATATATATATATATATATATATATATATATATATATATATATATATATATATATATATATATATATATATATATATATATATATATATATATATATATATATGTATATATATATATATATATATATATATATATATGTATATATATATATATATATGTATATATATATATATATATATATATATATATATATATATATATATATATATATATATATATATGTATATATATATATATATATATATATATATATATATATATATATATATATATATATATATATATATATATATATATATATATATACAAAATTCCTTAAAGGAATTTTGTATATATATATATATATATATATATACAAAAACGTAAATATTTTTATAAACAAGACATTTTTGGACACCAAAAATGTAAATATTTTTATAAACAAGACAAGTTTTCTAATTTTTAAAACCATTTTTAATAAAAAATAATACATGTTTCGACTAACACTAGTCGTCTTCAGTTAAAATTAATTATTTAAAATTTCTAAAAATACCTATAAAAGTTTTAAAAAAAAACATTACAAAATATAATCATTCTTGTACAAACTAATAAATATATATTTGCAAAAATGCAATAAAATCAGCTAAAAAGTTTATCATGTCGTACAAAAGAAATAGGAAATGACAAAAGAATAGACGCAATATGTATAAAAAAACGAGCAGCTAAACAAAAAATGTCATTTGTACCTGTTTATTCATACCAGGTTTTAATCATTCTATAAACATACTTTCTTCAAGTTTTAGCTCAAGCTTGTTAGATGCCGAAACTAACACAGAAAAACACATCATTTACTTGCATGAAACAATATTCATTACCATGGAGATGTTTATAAATGTGAGACTTTTAGTCCCTCTTGTAATGTTTAGATATCCGGGTCTTGAGATGGCGAGTAGTTTCGTCTATATAACAGGAGTTACATCCTGTACATAAGAATATCTTTTAGCAACTGAATTCAGTCTTTTTTCAGTTAAATCAGATATTTTTCCCAAAAACGGCAGTTTAAAATAAGACAAAAATTTTTTGATTTTTGATGTGGTGGAAGATTTGAATTAATCTTGTTTATTGCAGCCTTGGCGCAGTGGTAGCGCACTTGCCTCAGAAACGTAAGATCTGTGGTTCAAACCCCACCTTTAGGCAAGTTTTGCGACATCGGTTGGGAAGGAGGCGTGAACTTCCCATTAAATGCTCTTCCGCGGTGCTCTGTGATAAGACCGTAAGGACTTCTTGGGGCACCTTAATCAACTTAAAAAAAAAAAAAAAAAAAATAGGAGTGATATATTTTTGAAATGAGCCAAAATGGGTACGTCTTATATATTTTTGAAATGAGCCAATGGGTAGAGTTATATATTTTTGAAATGAGCCAAGATGGGTTTCTTTAAAATACTTTAAAAAAATCGTTTATGTCAGAGTGAAACCGAAGTTTAGTACTAATTTAGTACTATTGTACTATTGATTAAGCATTTGATTAGACTAACTCTGTACGAAAATGGAGTGAAACTATAAAAATTGCCGGGGATAGTGCAAAACCACGCAACTAGCATTGAATAATACCGCGTATCTACAGTACATTTTTTTTACTGGAAAAGTTTAAAACTTTATATATTTTTATTTTAACTGATTTTGGGTTCATTTTAGTATAAAGAGTATTATTCATGTTTTTTGTAATCTCAACAATAAATATTTGGTGTTAAAATTAATAATATCCAAATATAGTAGCCAATGCTAGTTACGCAAATTTGCACTTTCCCCGACATATATATATATATATATATATATATATATATATATATATATATATATATATATATATATATATATATATATATATATATATATATATATATATATATATATATATATATATATATATATATATATATATATATATATATATATATATATATATATATATATATATATATATATATATATATATATATATATATATATATATATGAAGAGTTTATTTTCAAAACGCGGTAAACGCCATTTTCAAAATTTTTGAGAAATTGTGTGGTTTATTTTTAGTTTATAAGGACCTAGCAGACATTGTGTCCGAATATATGCTAAACGAAGTATAACCCAATATTTTTTTACTTCTAAAAAACATTTATTTTCAAAACGCGGTATAAAATTTTTTATTTGTTTTCAAAATGCGGTATTTAATTTTGACCAATCCGTGGCAAATGTATATTACTTCTGCGCAAGCGCAAATATTTTAAAGTTGCGTTAAAGAAATGGCGGATTGTGATGGACAAGATTAATGCGTTACCTAATATCCTATCTCACATAGAAAAAAAGATATAATGTATGAAACAAAAAAAAGAAAAGCATTTCTTAATTCTAGTGTTCGTTTAAACTACCATGCTTTGTTTGTTTACCTGAACGAATTATGGAATAATGATAGAAAATATATTAAAAAGGCAACTTAAATTATTAAGTTTAAACATATTGTTACCTGTTTTTTAATGGAAAGCATTCAATAATAATACTTCTTTTTTATTTTTTGTTAAACCGACAATTACTTTGTTGCAAATAAAATGAGGCTATTGCAGTCTTTCATTTTTAAAATTTTATTTCGTTCAAAAATATAACGATGACTTTTATGTTATATTAATTGTCCATTAGTTCTATGGAGACTTAAAAATAGTGATCATCATTGTTACAACTACACAACACTAAAAAAATATTATTGTTTATTGTCCATATTTAACTCTCCGAAACAAATATAAATTTACAATTGCGAATTAATAGTTTACATTACTTTAATAAAACATTGTTTACATTCACATTATCAATAAAATATAATGACCAAACATTAAATACACATATTTGTTCAATATGTTAAATAAAATTAATCATTAAAACTTATTCAGGTCTTTTAAAGTTTAAAAACTTTCCATAACATCTTTATAAAATGTATATACCGCATTTTGCTAACAAGCTTTAATTGAATATACGGTATTTTGAAAATAAATGCAAACTTATTGACAAAAAAAATAAAATTTTCTCTTAAATAATATTTTATTTTTTTACATTATATAATATACTTTTTGTATATATACATTAAGAAACAATAATTTTTCCAAATAAACGAGACATGTTGGTGTGGCGAAAAAAGTCAATTATCTCAATACCACAAAAATGGATATACCGCATTTTGAAAATGCACTCTTCATATATATATATATATATATATATATATATATATATATATATATATATATATATATATATATATATATATATATATATATATATATATATATATATATATATATATATATATATATATATGTGTATATATATATATATATATATATATATATATATGTATGTATGTATGTGTGTGTGTGTATATGTGTGTGCGTGTCTATGTAAGTATATACCTTAAAATTTAATTTTAAGAT
This sequence comes from Hydra vulgaris, assembly GCF_022113875.1. NCBI lineage: Eukaryota > Metazoa > Cnidaria > Hydrozoa > Anthoathecata > Hydridae > Hydra > Hydra vulgaris. The sequence goes on along the minus strand of NC_061158.1, from coordinate 38,911,180 downwards.
TAGTTCTTTTTTTCAATTCTAGTCATCAAAGTTACAAGAAGGAAGGAGGAAGTAAAGAATAAAGCGCTGAAATTTATACTTTACATGGTTTAGGCATTTACAATCCAAATATGTCACGACGTGATGGCATATCAAAGTACTGTGTGCAACAAACAATTAAATAAAAAGAAGAAACTGGATTGCTTTACAACAGCAAACGATCTGAAAGACCTCGTTCCATCACAAGAAAGGAAGACTGGTTCGTAGTTTTGAATTCTGAGGGGAATTGTCGAAAACAGGATCAGAACGCGCCACTGATTTTAAAGAACACCTGGTAACAGAAATCAGGAATTTTATTATTTGTAATTTATTTATAGTTTACACATATGGTTGTTAAATTGATAGCTCTATAATTGGCTAATTAAAATCAATTAACAATTATGCTTCAAAAATAAATATAGTCATAAATATAAATTTTAAAATAACCAATAAACACATTAATAACAATAAATAAATAAATAAATAAAGAGAAGCCAACTAGAGAGGCAAAAACCAACAAAAATTTAAGATTTCATTTTACTTTAGCATATTAATTATCGACATCTTTAATAAAAAACATGCATAGTTTGCTTGGGAATCCAGTTTTTTATTTTAAGTTTAAATTCCTTCAAAGATAATGATGTTTTATAATCATTCGGGATTAGTTTCCAAGTTTTTGGTCCTAGGTAAGAAATAGATTCCAATTCACATTTTGTTGTACGAATATTGGTGGAGTTTGGCTTTTCATATGTTAAATTTGATTTTAGAAGCTTAAAAACTTCATTCGTAGATATAGACGCAATTTGCAATTTTACTTTGACAATCTCAGTCACTAAACAATGCAGGTTTTTTTGAAAATCTCAGTCATTAAACAGGTTTTTTTGGTGTATAGTTAAAGTAACGCTGTTTAATAAGAGAATTTCAAATGAAGATTTATAGTCCTTGTAGATAATTTTTAAAGCTCTCTCATAGATTCAATTTATATAATTATTTTTTTACTGTGAAACATCCATATAAGTGGGCAGTATAAGAAGTTTGAAGTTATCATTGCAGAAAGTATAAGTTTATGTTGGTATACAATGCGATTCTTGAAAGCGCGTTTACTTTTCTGCTGGCATATTTGCATAAAGTGTTCACATGCTCTTCGAAGGAAAAAAAAAAAATTACATATAAAAGTGTTAAAAGGGACGTCCGGTACATTAGGTAGGAAGACATAAACATTAAACTGTTTTAACTAAAACCACAGGCATCAGGTTTGGCGATTAGGAAAGCATCGAGTATGAAATCAAAGGCTTTAGAAAGATCAGTAAGTAATGCGCTAAAGCATTCGTTGTGATTTAACTTTTTTTTCCATTTTTCGGTCATTGCAATCAAACATAGTTGAGCTAAATCCTCATAATTACATTTTTCATATACTTTAGGTATGTTAAATAGAATACTGATTGGCCTGTAGTTGCTTTTATCTGCTTTGGAACCTTTTCTGTGTATTGAAATAATATCAGCGTTTTTTAATAAGTCTGTAAAAATGTTGTTTGAAATAGCGTACACTCTTAAAAAAGTTCCGGTAAAATTTACACGAACTGTTCAGGCGATTTTTTACGCCTGTAACTTCAGGCGAAACAACTGAATGTTCGATCGATGCGTTCTGACGATGTCTTTTGCCTGAACAGTTCAGGATTAGTTTAGATCAACAGTTACAGTTATTATAAATTATTCCTAAACTTTAGACAAACTGCACGAACCTGTAAAAACCGGAACTTTTAATCTTAATTTTTTGCTTTTTAAAAGAATGTGCTCGGTAATGATAAAAAATTTAAACACTCATGAGTTGATTAATCATTTGATTTCAAAAAGAATTTCTGTGGAAACAACTGCTAAATTGTCAAGTAAGTATTTACTACATAAAAATTTAGTTTTAAACATTAATGCATAAACCATAGATATATAAATTATATATCTATGCATAAAACAAATTTAACTAGTTGAAATAACTTTAAAAAATGTTATCTTTCATAAACTTACTGTTTAAAGGTGAAGATATTGACGGAGATGCATTTTTGCAAATGAACTCTGTTTTGTTTCATTGTATTGGAATAAAAATGGGTCAAGCTATAAAGCTTCAGTCTATCATTGCAGCAGAAAAGGTGAATTTAATATTATAATGTACTTTTTTTTTAGGATGTCAATGTGTTGTTACCTTTGCCCCAAAGATTTTTCAACTGTTGCTTTTTACATAAATCACTTGAGGAACTTTCATCTTTTGTTTGAGCCTTGTCAACTTCGTTGTAATGTTGATGGTTGTATAAGATTGTTTACTACATACAATATGCTTAGAAAACATATAAATAAAGATCATGCCAGTTTTGTAGTTAATATTGCTCGATTATTTAGCATAAGTTGTGAAAATCCAGTAACACCTACTTCTGAAGCTAAAAGTGAAATTAAAATAGACAAAGAATGTGAGATAAAAATTGATGGCGTTGCCTCACCTATTGTTGATGAGTATGGCATATCACAAGCAGCATTAAAATTTATTATGGCTTTAATGTCTTCGAGTTCTATTCCTCTAAGTACTTCAGAGTTTGTTAAGAGTTGTTCACAAAACCTAATTGAAGACATACTTAGTTATTTACTATGTAAAACAATTGCTATACTGAAAACATATAGGTGTGAGAAACATGTAATTGACAATTTAACAGAAGAGTTTAACAGATGGAAAACACCTTTTAGTGGAATTGATTCACAACATCGAATATTATCATATTTGAAAAATAAAGGCCTATATATTGAACCAGTACCACATTCAATGGGTGAACGATGGGATACAAAACGTGACAGAAAGACTAAAAGGCAAATCCAAGTCAAAGTAAAAGATTTGTTTTATCACATACCTATTGAAAGCACAATAAAGCTTGTGTTGCGACAGCCAGAAGCCGTGAAAATGTTAAAAGTGGAGCAAATATCTAATTTAGAATTTGTTGAAGATTGGTTTTGTAGTGAAAATGGAAAAAAATTAATGGCATATGCCAAATTAAAATTTCCGAAAAGTTTCCCTTTGTTTATTCAAATTTACTTCGATGAAGTAGAGACCACAAATCCTCTTGGATCAAAAACAGGCATTCATAAACTTGGTGCCTTTTATTTTGTGATAAAGAACTTTCCTCATGCAGCAAACTCAGCCTTGAACAACATTCATATGTTAGCATTAACTCACGCAATAGACATAAAGAAAAATTCAGCAAAACCAGTGATAAAAGTGATTGTAAATGAATTGCAAAAACTTCATGACGAAGGATTTGATATTTTTATTGAAGGCAAAAAAACTAACTTTAGATGTTTACTAACCCAAATTGTTGGAGACAATTTAGGTCTGCACTCTATATTAGGATATATGGAAAATTTTAGTACTGTTTCTTTTCCATGTGACATGTGCATGATATCACAAGTTGACATACAGCATGTTTTTAAAGAAGAAAAACAAGCTCTCAGAACAGACATTTTATACAACTCTCAAGTTCATCAGATGCAAAGAGGCAAAATTTCTAATAAGAACTGTGGAATTAAGCGGTTTACTTGTTTAACTGAATTGCCATATTATCATCCTGCTTCGAATGATTCTGCAGACATAATGCATGATATTTTTGAAGGAGTTATTCCGTGCGAAGTTAAATTGTTTCTTTATCATGTGTTGTATGATGTCAAATGTATCTCCATTACAGAACTGAATAGGCGAATCAAGTTTATGGATTATGGTATTGTCTGCAGCTCAAAACCTAGTACTATTAATGAGTCGCGTATGAAAAGTACTGACTCTTTACTAGGTCAACGCTCTGCTCAGATGCTTACACTGTTTATGTATTTGCCACTTATTTTGTCTGATGTTATTGATAAAGTAGATACACAAAAGTGGAAACTTTACCAAATCTTAAAGCAATTGTGTGATATAATCTTATCTCCAAATTTAAATTGTTTACAAGTCACGTATATTGAGGAATTAGTAATGGAACATCATTCATTGATGAAAGAATGTTATCCTGAGAAAAAACTTCTTTATAAGCATCACTGAATGATTCATTATGGAACTATTATAAAACGAAGTGGGCCTCTTCTTCACATGATTGTTATAAGGTATGAAGCCAAGCATAATTTTTCAAAAAGATTAGCTCATATTGTTTGCAATTTTCAGAACATTTCTTATTCAATTGCAAAAAGACATCAAATTGCTCATGCTTTAGCGTGGATGACTCATGGTCCCCTAAAAATCATTACTGATGTAAAAAATAGTGCAATGTTTTTAGTTTCAGAATTAAAGAACAAAAATCTTATTATTCCCTTTATTGGTGAAGAAAGTGAGGTTTTAGCTGTTGATTGTGTTACGGTTTTAGGTCAGAAATTCAGATCAAGTGAAATAATTCTTTATGATTTTAATAGTGATGGTGAACCAAGTTTTGCTCACATTGACCAGATTTTTGTTCATTGCGAAGTTGTGTATTTTTTCACAACAAAGTGGATTGTCCACAAATACTGCAGTCTATCTTTATCTTACTGTTGTTTACTAGATAACCAAAAACTATGTATAAGAACATGTGATATAATAGATTACAAACCTCTTAATGCAGTGCGTTGTTTGAAAATAAATTGCCCATTCATGCACATTATCTTGAATCATCAACTATGTCATGATAACTTTCTGTACCTACCCCACAAAAATATCTGGCGATATTGTAAATATTTATTATATGTAACTCAATATTTTATTATAAATTCGGTTGTAAAAATAATCTTTTTATTATAGATATAGTTACATACTGTATATATATATATATATATATATATATATATATATATATATATATATATATATATATATATATATATATATATATATATATATATATATATATATATATATATATATATATATATATACACACAATATATATATATATATCTTTATATATATATATATATATATATATATATATATATATATATATATATATATACACACAATATGTATATATATATCTTTATATATATATATATATATATATATATATATATATATATATATATATATATATATATATATATATATATATATATATATATATATATATATGTATATATATACACACAATATATATATATATATCTTTATATATATATATATATATATATATATATATATATATATATATATATATATATATATACACACAATATGTATATATATATCTTTATATATATATATATATATATATATATATATATATATATATATATATATATATATATATATATATATATATATATATATATATATATATGTATATATATATATATATATATATATATATATATATATATATATATATATATATATATATATATATATATATATATATATATATATATATATATATATATATATATATATATATTAGGGCTATTCAGTATGCTAATTTGTTTTCAGAACATAGCTAATTGAAGTTTTTCCCATTCAACTATCATATTGTGTATTGTGGTTCAAAAATATTTTTTACTAAATTTTATTATTTGCCCTAAAGGTGCCTCAAAGCCACTAAACATTTGACAGGTTCCTAATATTATAAAAAAAAAAATATTTAAAAATATGTCAACTTGGTACTCAAAAAAAGCAAAATTTTATAAAAATTTTAAAAATTAGATTCATTTTTTATAAAAAAGAACTTAAAAAAATTTATCATTAAAAATGTTGTGAATATTACCTTTTTTTCATTTTTCGTTTAAAAACCATAGTTTTTATTCAAAAAAACCTAATATTGTTTTTTTTATAAAAAATACTTTTTGTTTTTGAAATTTTTAAATGATTTTGCTTCTTTTGAGTACCAAGTTGACATATTTTTAGATAATTTTTTTTTCTATAATATTAGGGACCTGTCAAATGTTTAGGGGCTTTGATGGACCTTCAGGGCAAATAATAAAACTTAGTAAAAAATATTTTTGAACCACAATATGATAGTTGAATGGGAAAAACTTCAATTAGCTATGTTCTGAAAACAAATTAGCATACTGAACAGCCCTAATATATATATATATAAAGATATATATAGGTATTTTTAAGAACAATATAGCAATATGTAAGTTTAGATAAATTGAATTGAATTATTTTTTGTGTTTTAGGAACAATCCACAGATTTTGTGCAGACAGTTTACAAACTGATTTCACTGTTGAAAATAATCTTGTTTCACCTAATCAGACTAGTTCTAGTACTAGTTTATCAACTTCCAATCCCTTTTCAGATTCAACACATTCACGTGATAGCGATATTCTTCATACTCCATATCCAGTACTTAGAATAGACAATATCAAATTTGTAAATTTTTTAATATATATAGCTGTATTGCAAAACTATAAGGACTGATTTTAATTTCTAAAAATATATTTCAAAAATTTCTACTTTTTTAGGATGTTCGAAAACTGCTTGATGAGCATCAGACAGGTAAACGTGTCATTGTTGAATATGAGACAACTGGAATGTTAATAAAGTACAGATTTGAAATGGTTCATATCCTTGTTAACATTATGGTAAATAAAGTTGGAAACATGTAAGTTATTACATTGATTTTATATTGATTATAGATTTTACAGTTTGTTCATTTCTGAATATTCAAATGCATAGTTATTAAGTTTTTTAGAACACTTTTTTATAATAATAATATTATATAAAGGCATGAACAGAACATGTAAATGTTAAGTTAATGATTCATGTAACCATGTAGAAAGTCTATTTATTTAACTTACCTATAACATTTGTTAAATATTGTGGTTATTAAATTATTAGGTATTTACTTTAGGTATCCATCAAGAGCAACAAAAACAAATCTTGCTATGCCAATTATTAATGCTTTTCCTAAACTGCACTCTGGTGGACCTCTAGGATATGTTTGTTATTTAACTTTGTTAACTAAAAGTAATTTGTTTGTTTGCTGTTTAAACTGCATTATATTTAATTAAATATTTAGGAAAATTACTATTGCACTTATAAGGAAGTTGAAGTAAATGGCAAAAAAAAGAAAATAACACCTCATGGACATATCGAGGAGCGGCTGAAAACAATTAGGAAGTTTGATGGTGTCCATGCCCAAGCTACACGAAAACGAAAATCCGTTTCTCAAACGACTTTTGATGTTGCAGGTAAGCTAAATGATATTGTAAGTCACGTTTATATATACAACAAATGATGCGTAACTATTTTTTTCAGTTCCTTTTTCAAACGAAGAACGAAACATTATAAGTGAGTTGTCATTTGATGACATTCAGTATGATCGAAAACAATATATTCTTGAAAAAACTAGAGTATCGCGAAGAAACTGGATTCTGTCATCAAAACCACCTTTTCATGAATTTATTCGGAAATTTCCCCCATTTAAAGATTTAGGATTTGATGTAAGCAGTACTGTCTTTTACATTTGTAGTGTATATCCTTATGTCTTGAATTACTGCTGGAATATTGGAGTATTACTATTAACATTATATTATATTAGTATTAAGTATAATACTGTATTAGTATAATACTGGAGTATTACTAGTGTAAAATTGATTTTCTGTTTGAAAAACATTTCATGACTCTTTATAATCATTATATTAGTTTCAAAGAGAGTTTACAGCAACATTTGAAAATGCTAAAGATTTGCTACGCAATGGGAGGATATGGCTCCTCATGTTATTACTTGGGCTCGTAGAAAGGAGAATCCGATGGCAAAGCAACTACTTTTAGAACTTGACAGCCAGCTAATACCTGCAAATCGTATGTCCCATTGTCTCCTTTAATTACTGTTTTCTTTTTTTTTTTTAACTTTTATTAACTATTAAAACTATTATACTATTCTAAAATATGTATATGTATTGTTTGAGTTTTTAAATATTTTTTGAAAATCAAAGATCGATATATGGAGTTTGCATTTCACTTGCTTCCATACATTCTTCAAGTGCCTTCTAGAAATAAGGATCGACCGTCTACAGCTGAAGTTGCAGCTCACTTTATTCAAATCTTTCCTGTAAGTTTAATATTTCTAGCTAAATGATATGTGCTATAAACTAGGTCAATAATATAAAATAGGTCAAGGACACCAGCTTGTATATTGTATCTTAATTATTTTTATTTTTATAAAGGAAACTACAGCTATGGAGACGATAATTGATGCAAATAGACATACCTCTTTCATGCATCCATTTGTTATTGCACTAGGGGCTCGAGGCAATTTGATTCAGTCATTTATTTTTATAGAAGACAATGTTATTCCTATTAGAAATGGCATGTTAAGTGCAGTCGACCGTTTGCTGAAACTATATTTTGTTATCGATATTAAATATGCGAAAGAGTGCAAACATGTTTTACATTTTTTGCAATGTGTAGTTATGGGTATTCATGACGATTTGCCGTTGTCAAGAGGAGGCAGTGATCTTTCGCTGTTTGTTAATGAAAAATTAAGGAGTGGATAAACTTTTAAATGTTTTTATTTTAAAGGGTACGAAAATATATTATATCAAGAAAATATCACGTACTTTATAAACAATCATGTTTGTAATTCTGTTGAAACTTATAATATAAATTATAAAATTGTTTAATTGAATAAACATGAGCTTTTTTTTTTTTAATTGATATTTGCGTTACTGCAATGAACTTAGGGAGAAAAAAATTTATTTTGATTAAACCAAAATATATTCTTTTACATTTTGATCATATATTGGAAATAATTTTTTTCAAACAAAGAATTCTATATAAATATTTAATCTACCAGAACTTTCTCATTATAGGCTACTTTCTAACATGTTTAATTTTTTTTTGTAAAAACCAGTTTAAGTTCAGATTTTGTACCGCGCCAGTTCAGGTTTTTTTTAAGAACAGTTCAGGTTCAGGTGAATTGCCTGAATGTTCGTCTGGCACTTTTTGAAACAAACTAGTTCAGGCGAAACGCCTAAAGTTCGTATAATTTACCGGAACTTTTTCCTGAACTATAGTTCACTTTATCTAACGCGGTTGTTCAGGTTTTTTTAACGAACAGTTCAGGTTCAGGTGAATTACCTGAATGTTCGTCTGGCACTTTTTGAAACAAACTAGTTCAGGCGAAACGCCTGAAAGTTCGTATAATCTACCGGAACTTTTTTAAGAGTGTAGTTATAATCTTTACATTTAAAATCAGAAAAAATAATAATGTTATCTTATTATTATTCTAGTTGGTATATTCCCTTTTTGCTGTGCTTTAGATTTATTTAGTTGAGAAATATGGTTAGATAACATTTTAACGGCTGTACGTTGGAAAAAAAAAACTATTAATTTCTTAATCGCAATTATACTTGGATGTAATTTATATTTAAAAATTGAATTTTCTATGGGGTTATGGATAAGTGTTTCGTTAGTTTCGGTTTGATGCCCAACTGCAATATAGTGTCTTTATAATATGCATTAAAAATATTGGCCACAAGTTTATCATCTGATATTACAGCATCATAGAGCACCGCGGGAGAGCATTTAACAGGAAGTTCACGCCTCCTTCCGTACCAATGTCGCTTGTTGGGCTGAAGCTGGCGTCGATCCCCGGACCTCTGGGTTCTGAGCCAGAACTCTAACCACTGCGCCACGGCTGCTCACTTTACACCAAAACAATTTTTTCATGAAGGTGTGAGTTCTCCTTAAAACATGGTTTCATTGTTTTCCAAAAGGTTTTATTGTCGGTAACATTTTTAGTTTAAAGATTTTCAAAAAATAACTTTTCAGTATTTTTTAGGAGTCCTACCCAGCTAAAACAAAACGTTCAAGTACGTCCGACAAACGTTGTGAACGTTCGAGTACGTTATTTGAACGTTCATAGAATATTCTTGAACGTTTGCAACGTTTGTTGAACGTTTTTGAACGTTTTGTGTTAGTTGGGTACACAGTAATTTCTTTGACGGTTGTATACTTTTTTACTAGACTCCATTTTGTTCAAACAATAACGGTTTAGTATTCTATACCGATTCATTATAGCTTTGTTTAATTCTTTGGTCATAAATACCAAGGCCGACAACCCTGGGGGGGGGGGGGCAGGAGGCACGTGCCCCCCACTTTTTTTCAAAAGGACCTTTTATTATTTTATTTTTTTCTAGAAAAATCTTTATGAAGAGGACTTTTTTCACAAATTGATGGTTGTTTCCCACTTACTTCAAAACCCGAGTCGTCGGCCCTAAATACTGCGTGGTTTTTTCGTACATACCTTTTTTTTTGTGTGGTGCATACTTATATAAAGTGACTATTACGGTATCTTTGTTTCCAAAAAAATCCAAGTTTTGTACGTTTTTTCATTTATTTTTTTTATTAGCTCATTCTTTTATTAGCTTATTTAAAATTGTGTTGAGGGGAAGAAGTGGTCGATTTTAATTTCATATATCATTAGTAAAACAGTTTTGCCTTGAGATATTTCCTTTAAAGATTCAATTTGTTTTTCTGATTGAATTAATGTTTATGTGTTTATTCAAACCTTTTTGGGTGGTTGAGACAACGAAATCTTTCGCCTAGGATGACAAAACGAAATGGCTGATCTAGAGTATAATTATTCCGTAGAAGATCATTTAATCTTATCTTTTTCTTTATATAATTTGTTAAATTTTGTTTGATCGGTAAAACTTCTTTCTCGGCGTATAAAAATATTATCGCTTTGTAAGATACGAGAGTTTCTGACAGCTAGATGATAATCTTCTTTTGTTGTAAATTTATCTGACAAAAAAGTTGATAAGGAAGATTGGTTAAAGTTAGAATTTGATTTTGGATAGCGTTGTATATTCATAATCGAGTTAACGTTTAGGCCAGTTTTTGAAAAAGTTCGGATAACGAAGGCTAAATCTTGATTATAATTTTCGTTGAAATTATTATTGAGACGAGGAAAAGGGGCCCCGACAATAAAATTATGATATATATTTTTTTATTATTTTGTTTATTATTCTCTGATTGATTATCTAAAATCTAACGATCTATATAAATCTAATGATTATCTAAAATCTAATGAAAGTACTAAAGTTAATGGCTCGGCTACCTCAAAATCCTTATTGCAATCCAATTGAACTACATTGGGATCAAAAAGACTAGAGACGTACGAAAAACACTCCAAAAATAGATTTACTCAGCTATCATAAAATCTGTAAGCGGCCGTGTCGATGAAATACAATTTAACTTAAAGAACTTAATTTTGAGTAGTATCGTAAAACTTTGATGACTTTGATACGCAAAGTGACTTTGATAATTTTGCCTCTTAGGTACAAAAGTATTGATCTGGAGATTGTATTGCCAAAATACATATGATTTTAATTTTTTGGAATAAACTTTTTTCTAAAAATCTATACTTAGATGTTCAAGTGGTATATTCTAGTTATAATACCACTGTAATATACCACTCATTTTCGGTTACTCCCAATTACATTTGCAGAAAATTCAAAACAATTTTGTTTTTCACTTTTTCAAATAATTTTCAATATTTGATATTTCAATCTTATTTTGATTATTTAATGTTTCAAACGATTATTTTTAGTAAAAAAAAGAATAAGAAGTATTCTTCAATAATGCTCCAAGTTCTCTTTTTTTTGAGGGTGAAACATCTTTTGCCTTTCCCATATTGAAAAAAACACGTAATTCTAGTAAACCGTTATAGAAGTCAAATTATATGTAAAAATATTGATTTAATCATGTTTAACTGTAAAAAAATAGACACATAAATAGAACTCAATAACAAAACAATAAAAAAATCTTTGAAAACTTTAAAAAGAGAGCAATACACAAACAGCACTTCACGCAACAACAACACATGTATAACTGCCAATATATATATATATATATATATATATATATATATATATATATATATATATATATATATATATATATATATATATATATATATATATATATATATACATATATATATACATATATATATATATATATATATATATATATATATATATATATATATATATATATATATATATATATATATATATATATATATATGTATATATATATATATATATATATATATATATATATATATATATATATATATATATATATATATATATATATATATATATATATATATATATATATATGTAAGCTTCTGTCGTACAAGTTATAAAAATACGCTAATTGCCAGTGTCTAATCAAGTTATGAATTCAGGACTACAGAGTTAAAGTTGGAATCTATACCATATACTTAGTATTATTTACTCTCAAGTCTCTTGTTATGGAGGGGATAATAATAAATAAGTACTAATATTTTGAAAATAATCATAAAATTAGGGAAGGTCCTCATACACTTTTAAGGCTTCCAAGTGTGACTTTAGACGAACTGAATCAGCATTTCCATGCAGAATAAAAACCTTATAATTTAAAACAAATTAAAAGTTTTTAAAAATAAAATGGAAAAAAAACCTTAATTTGTATTATGTAACGAATTCATATTAGTTATTGTGTGGAATTACCGCAAATAGAACAAAATTTGGTTTCAACGTTTGACCTATAAACCTTAGTAATCTCACTTTAAAGAAGGTTAAAGATACGTTGCTACTATTTTAAATTGTGTGTATTTTTAATTTTTAAAAATTTTATATAACCATATTAATAAAAATTTACAAATTTTCATCGTAAATTTACAGAAATTGGTTAGGTGTCACTTATATAGATACAAACTAGTCAATGGAGTGACACATAAAAAACATTAAGTTCTCAACAACAAAAAAGGAAGAAAAGCAAATGAAATATAAATAAGAAGAATAAAAAAAGAAAAAAAATGTCAACAAAAACTAGATAAATTAAAAAAAAAAGAAAAACAATGATAATAGTTATCCTTGCTCTTTTATTAACATTATGAATACTTCTAAATTGAATTTATATATTAAACATGTAAACCTTTATTCTGGTTTCTTCTTATGATATTATGAAGACTTTTAAATTTTATTTAAAATAAATTAAAGGTTGAAGCTTTGATTACTTTGAGCTCTTATATATATCATTAAAATTTATTTAAATGAAATAAACAATTTAAATCAAATAAATATCAGCCTGTTCAGTCCCTGTTTATTTATAAATATAAAGTAAATAATAATATAATTATAAATAAAAGATTTATAAAGTATTCTATTTATTATTTTATTTAAAGCTCACTCTACAGAGTTGTTAGATTACTATGGAAGCTTTTATCACAGATAGTTGATATTTGATTTCAGATACTGATGCAGATTTATCCATTACAGAGACAGAAGACGAATGAATACTAAGATTTCAAAGTGTAAAAGATTAAAAGAAGGTAAAGAAAATGTTACGTAGTGTAAAGTTAAAAATAATCAAAAAAAAAAAAATACTTAAAAGTGTGTAAAAAAAAAGTTAGAGAGAAACCTATCGTTTGTACTTTTTTTTAGCAGCAGGTTCACAACAGTTGTAGTGGAATATAAAATGGTCTTAACTTGGGTTTTTTTTAGTTTAGAAATTCTTCGTTTAATGAATACAGAGAAGTAAAAAAAAGATATTGAAATAAATAGCAATAAAAAGATAAAGTGTGTTTTTAAGATTTTTTATGTTGTAGATACAACTAGATCAGCTAAAAGTGTTTATTTAAAGAAAGAGTGATTAAGTGCGAAAGATAAATTTACTCTAGTAATGTTCAGAGATTTTTATCCACTTCTATTAACAAAAAGTCCATTAAAAATATATAGAGCACATGAAAAGATGCTATATAACATTAATATGGTTTGCACACAGAAAAAGTAGAACTAGAAGTAGGAAAATTTGTTTCAAAAAAGCTTAAATTTAAAAAACAAACGCTCGGTGCGGTCAAGTATCAGAAACGACACAATGAGAAACTTTCAAACAGGGGCGCTGAGAGCTTTTGCCCTGCCTGGGACAGCAACCCTGACAGGCATCCTCATTTTTATACGATTTTTCTGTATTATTAGTCAAGGACCTTAGTTTTGGTACCTTTTTTGTTTTACACCCCTGCTGATCTGAATGTTGATTAAATTTAAGCATATATAGTGCCGAAGCTTTAGCTTCAACAAAATTTTAGCTTCGGTACATCCCTAATAAATAAATATATATATTTATATAAATATATATATATATATATATATATATATATATATATATATATATATATATATATATATATATATATATATATATATATATTAAGATCGATGCAATAAACACACACCAATTCAATATGTACTATAATCTCGTAGAGCATATTGATAAAACAAAAATATGATAAATCACCAGCAGAAACTCTGACAGATTATTATATAAAACCAATTCTAGTAACACTACATTGTATAAAAAAATGTTTGTTCAGAAATATTTACTTCGAGATAGTATCGAAAACCTATACCTTCGTATGTAACATTGATGGTACATTATATATACATATATATATATATATATATATATATATATACATACATATATATATACATACATATATATGTATATATATATATATATGTATATATATATATATATATATATATATATATATATATATATATATATATATATATATATATATATATATATCCTTATAGTGTAGTCGAAAGAGTCTTTTAATGTAAAAAATGACTCTACAAAAGTTTTGGCTATGAATGACACAGTTAATAAGTATATTAAGAATTCTGCTGCCCTATCATTCATCTTGCATTTTCCAACTTCGACCTAATTAGAACTTCGATAATCTATTCTGGAGCGAAAAACTTACGTTCATTAGAAATCTTTGCAAAAACTAAATTAAAACAAGTTTTTAAATACCAATAAACTATTTTTCTTAGGTAAAGGTTCTTAGAACGTATTTTACTAGAGTCATTCAAATTACGAGTGTTAATTTTAAGCTAGAACAAGCACTTTAAATATTGCTTGTAGGTGATCTTATGATGAATAAATTAATTAGATAATTGCTTGTAGGTGATTTATGATGGATAAATTAATTAGATAATTGCTTGTAGGTGATCTTATGATGGATAAATTAATAGATAATTGCTTGTAGGTGATCTTATGATGGATAAATTAAGAGGTATCAAAAAATTATGCAATAAAAAGTCTGATGAAATAGGAGCGTATAATAAAAAATTAAACATTTCAAAAAACCAGTTGGGCGTACCAATGGTTATGATGGACTGGTAAATAGCATAAAGCTGAAAAATATCGATTCGTTGAATCACCTTCCTTTCCGAAAAAGAAATGATAAACTACAATTTTTAAAACGCATCGAAGAACATGAATCAGTATCATAACATTAATAACATTACACGTAAAAATTTGTTAGCATTAATTGATTATCTTCTTAAGGAAAAATAAGAAGATTCTATTAATACACATATTAAAACAAATTTGACACGTCACTAGATTTGACGTAATTAGAACTCACACTGAATATAATTTTTATTTAAGAATAAATATAAATTATATAATTTATATAATTTATATTTATTATTTCTTTTTTTTTTTTAATTAAAAAAAAATATGAATAGTTCACTAAAATGATTATTTTATTTAGCTTTGTTTAAATACTTTAGTACTAAATAAAATAACATCCTCAAAAAAATGGACAAACCAACTATTACAAAAACACTCTGCATAATATCAAGATCGATTGGTTTTAAATAAGCCATTAACTCGGGCCCAGTGATGTGCGTTCTGTTACTATTACGACATTCGCGAAATTCTGAAATCGTAGAACATCTAAAAACATTAAAAAAATTGTAGTCATACACTAAACAAGCATTTGCTAAATTTCTATTAAGACTATTGTAAAATGTTTTTTATGTGTGTATGTGTTCTTCTTTTATCATAGATAAGAGTTATCGTAAGAATAGATTTGATCCACGTAAAACAAAATTTATCTCCAACTAAGCTCTTAAATTAATAGAACCCAATATAACAATAGAATCGGATAAATCAATAAAAACCGATATAAATATAACATAAATGTAGCACTAAAACCTAATAAATATCCATATAACCTAATTTACTAATAAATAGTACCTGATATATCAACAAAAAACTAGTATAAAAAACCTAAAAGAATAAAACTGAATTCGTGAGTAGAACCTCCACAAGAGACTAAGCTTGTGTAAAAGGTTTATAAATCTTGTGTAAGAAGATTTGTTAAACTTTTTTTTGTCTTTTTTTTCACCTGAAATTTTTTAAAAAGTAAAAGCGAAAAAATTTCTATTCTTCAGTTTTAATTACTTAATATCAATAGAAAATTCTTTTCATTTTCTGTGAACTTTCAGATATGGCATCTAAATTATGATAAATAAATTAATTCTAAGTTAAGCAACTTTCAAACAAAAACATTTTTGATTCCTCTAACAAAAATAAGAGGGGATGTCAGACCTGTCAATTAGTTTTTTTTGTAAACAAAAAACGTCTTGGTGGGACTTGTTAATTACTTGAATATAGAAAATAAACTTAAATTCTTTAAAATTTATTTTCTGAAATAAACTATTTTGTTCCGTGATTTAAATTCACGGAACAAAATAGTTTATTTAATAAATTCGTGTCATTTACATGTCGTATTTAAAATGTATGTAATTTTATGTTCTTAAGTTAAGATAACAAATTGCTAAGTTATTACTTTTGATTACTGTTTTGAAAATTTAGATTTAATGATGCACAGTTAGCTTTAATCATTTTTATGTTGAAAAATATCCAGGCTGAAGTATTTTCAAAAGAAATAGTTTACTTATTACTTTGTTGTCCACAATATCCAAAGATTCCTATTACGCAAATTTTTTTAAAAAGTTTTTTCGTGACTTTTTCGGAATCCAACCTAATATGCTCATTGAAATTAAAAATATTTAAACAGTAATGCATAATGGCAAGATAGTTGATTGATCCGAGGTGTAGTTCATCTTTGACTGAAGTT
Organism: Hydra vulgaris; assembly: GCF_022113875.1. Taxonomy (NCBI): domain Eukaryota; kingdom Metazoa; phylum Cnidaria; class Hydrozoa; order Anthoathecata; family Hydridae; genus Hydra; species Hydra vulgaris. Next base: position 38,894,233 of record NC_061158.1, on the reverse strand, counting down.
CACAAGAAGTGCATCACAAACAACGCTCAGCTAGAAAAATAATTTATAAAGGATATAAAAAAGGTTAACATGATAAGATAAATACAACATAGCTGTATCAAAACTTCATAACATAATTTTATTTTATGCAACAATAACGTAAGAAACTAAATTTTATGCATCAATAACGTAAGAAACTAGCCAAACTTTTGAGAATAACCAAAATACTTTAGAACCTGTGGTACCCAATGATTATGCCACTTGAATGGATTTAGAAATTTAAAATTACATTTTTCAAAATTGTTGTTGATGGAGGAAATTGGTTTATCAAGTTTTGACTAATTGATCTTAATTTATTATTAAAAAATGATGGAAAAAACTGATATCAATAACTTTAGGGCAAAACCTGCAAAAAAAAAGCAAAAACATGACAGAAGATTAAAAAACTGTAATAGCCAGTGTAATTAGTCAGGTAAACATGGACGTAATTTTAAAACACAGATGTCTTAGAAAAAAAACTAGATAAATAAAAATTTAAGCATGAGAAAACAGTTAAATTTTGAAAGGATGCAACTTAGCTGAATGACAAGTCACGGAGAATTGAGTTTTGGTTGATGGAATAAATATAATCATTAAAAATGGTCTAATAGAAAGATTATGAGATTTTTCATCGAATGCTTCTTTTTTTTTTCTAGTTATTTTCGATAGCCCAAAAAAATATTTCGAAATGTTTTTTAAAAAACTTCATTTAAGAAAAAAATATAAACAAAACAGTAAAACATAATAAATGTTATGCGGTAGTGGTGTAGTGGTAGAGCGCTCGCTTCATAAACCAGTGGTTCCGAGTTGGATCTCCACCACGTCCCTGGTAGTACCGCGCTTAACTCGTTTCTCCGCGCAGCGGCCTTGTTCGTCAAGGTTCGTGTTTCGGAGTTATAGAGTTGAGAGAGGGTTATAGCCACAAAATAAGTAGCCTCCTTGTCTGTAGTGGCCTTCTCGGTCTTGAGGAGGTGAAGTAAAATATAAAAAAAAAAAATAATAAAATATACAGTGGTTTTCATAAATTTAGCACTCATATTTGAGAATAGAAATTTTTAGTTTTTTAATGATAAAACAATGACGAAAAAAGATTTCGGTTTAGTTTTTTTTTCTATTTATAAGATAAATACATACAAAATACAAAATTTAAAAAAAGTTTACAAAAAAAATGAAATACGAAGTAATAATTAGGTACAACTACATGGTATTAAAAAAAAATTATTCATAAATTTAGACGCACGATACATTAGAAGGCGTAATTTATGAACCAATCAATATTTTGTGTATCCGCCTTTTGCTTTAATACAACTAAGAACTCTTCTAGGCATAGACTCAACAAGATTTTTGCACATCGCTTCTGGGACCCCATACCAGGTCTCCTTAAGGAATTCCTTCAGCTGACCAAGTGTGGAAATTTGAACCTTTGCTAATTCATGGTCAATCCAAGCCCAAATGTTTTCAATCAGGTTCAAATCAGGTGAGTATGGAGGCCACCGTATTTTCATGATATTATTATCATTGAACCACTCCTTTATATTTACTATGCAGTATGCAGTATGTGCAGTAGCGCTATCTTGTTAAAGTTTCCAAGGTTTATCATTGAGCATAAGCAGGTCAATTGATGGAATTAGGTTGTTTTCCAGTACTTCTACGTATATTCTGGAGTTGATTCTTCCGATGTATGTTTGGCACATACCAAAACCTTTGTAATTGAAGCATGACCAGATTCCTATCGAGCCTCCTCCACTTTGTACAGTCGGTCTAATGTACCTGGCGTAATACTTTTCGTGAGCCATTCTTTTGACTGTTATGTTAGATTTGCGATTGATAAGCTCTTAGTTACTCTCATCACTCCACATAATGTTTTCCCATTGTTCTATTGTCCAATACCTGCTTTCACGACACGGTTTTAGTCTCCTTTGTTTATCATATGGACGCAGAAGCGTTTTCTTCAAAGCAGTGTAGACTCCAATCTTGTATTTGATAAGTATTCGGCGGACTGTGCTTTGAGAAATAGATGTATTTCGCGTTGTATTGAATTCTGTGATCAATTCTTTGTAACTAATTCTTGGATTAGCTCTGACAGCTCTAAAAAGAACAACATCGTCCTTTCTGGTGGTTTGACATGGGTCTACCTGGCCTCGTTTTCTCGCTGGCACCACCAGTGTGAAGAAAGTTTTGTTTCGTTGTCCAAACGCATTTCTCAGAAACTCCAACTAACTTGGTGATTTCTCTATTACTTTTGGTTCCTTCTTTGATGTGCGCAATAATTTGCCATCTTTCACCTTGAGTGATACGTCTTTTGCCCATTTTTCGCGTCTTTTTAGTGCAAAACTAACTTAACTTTTGTTTATTTATTAAATAATGATTAACTAACTCCAGGTAAGTCATATTTATATAAGGTTTTTTGACAAAATCAATTAATTTAGGCCTAATAATGAGAAATATGGGGAAAAAACTATCAATTAACAAGATATAGGACTTTTTTGATTGTGCGTCTAAATTTATGAACAAAATAAAATCAAGCTTATCAATTAACTTTTTTTGTGTTAATCGGTATAGAATGAGTAATAAACATCCTGTAAAAAAAATTAAGGTACTCTATAATAGAATTTCACTTCCTCTTTTAAATTATATATCAAACATAGCGATAGTACTTTTATTTTATTTTTATTTTGAGTATTTTCTTACATATATGAAAAAAAAAACAAATGCATCTAAATTTATGAAAGCTAGTGTATAAGAGTAATATATGTAATAATACATGTAACACAAAGCTTAATCAAAATCAGTAATCTCTGAGCAGCAGCGGCTTTGTTTTGGCTTGATCCCTGCGAGGAGCAGTGAGATTTATCCCTGTAATGTTATAAACAGGATAGAAAAAAAGCTGGATAATAGCTCTACTCAAAAAATTTGAGAGTTGTCATAAAAATTACAAAAAATTGTAAAACTTTTTGTAAGAGATTTATTTTACTGAATATCAAAAATTTGGAAGATACAGTTAACCATGTAAATGATAACATCTTTGCTAAAAAATTTATAAGAAAGTAAAAATATTAAAGAAAATTTGCAGTAATAAGACAAAAAACATGAAAAATTACATCAAAGTATAAGTTCACTCTAGCCAAGTGAACATAATACTTTTAAACTGCTTTGTTAACAAACCTCTGACCAAAGAGTCACTTGTTTTTGCATTTGATGAATCCATTAAACACAAAAACAAGTCTTTCAAACCATCAGTCCATTAAGTCTTCCTGCATGGTCAGATTTGGTCAAGTGCATGAAAGCATAGCAGGTTTCTCCTGGCTCTTCATTTGTCAACCCTATAGGAAGGGAACAGTTTTCAACCAAAGTCTTACCATGACAGAGAACTTAGTGAAGAGTTGGTGTAATTGGTAACCATTTGCAATGATCAAAGTTGATTGCCTTAGTTTCATCACAAAATCTTCCAAATGCTTCAGCATCCAAGGCAAATCCACAAGCTAGTGCACTCCAAATTGAAAGCAAAATTTCTGATAAGAGATTCAGGAATGAAACAAATTTGAGCTGTGATTGGTGGAAAGAGTTTAATAATTTTGAAAAATCATGACTAAAACTGCAAGATCTAAAAGCCATCAAACTGCCTGCATCAGAAAAAAAAAAAATTTTAACATTCATATCATACCTGTTGTTTTTGTGCTGACTCCACCTTCTCTGCGCTGGTTCACAATCAAACCAAGGTAGTTCTTGAAAACTTTCTTATATTTTTCTTCTCTTACTTTCATTTGAGTCTTATTATTCAATCTTGTTTATAACCAATACGTAAAATGGCCTCAAAGGAGCGAATTCTAAAATGCAAAGTACTTGTTCCATAATCCAAATCACCATCTTTGACAGAAAAAGTCTCATTATGTATATGACATTTGCCTTGATGATTGATATAATATAGCATAATGAGCAATTGCTAGTTGATTGACAGGCAGTCAGTTGGATCAGGACCTTTCCATCACTCATGCAGAAGATACCTGGAGCTTTCCTCCTTTTGATGGAAGGTAGCAAATGAACCAACTCCATCTAAGTCAAATTTAGAGTAAAAGTAAAAATTTATAGATTCATGGATATAGACTTTAAGATGTTCCAGTAAAAGGGCATCTTCTAAATATAATATCCTAATTATAAGGAACAAATGGTTTTACGGGAAAGTTGATTTTTTTGTTTTAAAAACTTATAAAGATTTTTAAACCTGCATGGTAGATTCATTTTTTACCTTTTGACTATGTGGTCTAAAAGATTTTGAAGTGGAGTTTTTGCTGTCAGTGCTTCTACTTGAATTCCTTCAGGTCTGCAGTTTTTTTTTGTTTCAAGAATATGAAATTAAAACTAGGAACCTAAGTTGAAAGTACATCAGTAAAGCATGGATAATTAATCTTTTTACAACAAATTAAAGAATCACATAATATGTTTCAGTTACAGCATTATAATTAGGCCAAATGTTAGAAAAGTTTTTAGAACATTCCTCTTTTAGATGATAATATGTTCTCTTGGAAATGTTGTTGAGAATGAAGGCAAGGGCAGCAGTAGGTATTTTTAAGACAGGCATCTGAGGCGGAGGCTTCAGAGCTGCCTTCAAGGCTTTGTCAACAATATCTTCAGACTGATTTAGTAGTTTGCAGAACATCAACTCCAGTTTTTTTGGAGATTGAACTGCAGCTAATAAGATAGCCTCATTTTCATGATTGGCACAAACTTCTGCACTCGAGCGTTGCTTCCCACAAAGAGATTTTTGATAATTTTTAGGGATCTCCACCAAAAAAAATAAAGGTAGGACAACCTTCAAAGTATTTTAAAGGTTGTCCTACCTTAAATTTTTTAGGTGGAGATGGATTCTTAAAAAAGTTATTAAGATATGGATAGTATTAAAATCACATAACATTTATAAGAGAAGAAAAAAAAAGCTAAAATAAGAATATAATTATTGCAGCATTCTTTGCAGTATACCATTTAAGTGAAGTTTGCTCAAATCAATCATTTTTTTAGCTTACAAATTCTTTTTTTTTTGGCTTTAACTTTTTCAAGAAGTGTATCAGGAAAAATTCTTGGAGTGAAAACTTTGTTTTGTTGCACATTCAAAGAGCCGGACAATGTGGTAGGGATTTTTCATAAATGCTGATTCTTTGCCTGAGCTTTCCCAATCTATCGCCGACCACCTCAAGAGTAACTGACAGACAAGAAGTGATTTCTAAGAAGTTCAGCTGACCAGGAATGTTAGTAAAATTGATACTATTGAATTGTCTGAAAATTTATTGTCAATTGTTAAAAAATTCTATTGTGAGTAACAAGATCAAGAGGAAATCGAAGAATCTAATCGAAGGAATCAAGAGGAAATCGAAGAAGCTCATCATCAGAGTAAAGCTTTTTAAAAAGAATTAAAAAAAAATCATGGAAAATTCGATTACAAAGTTTCTTGACTTTGTAATTGAATTTTCCATTAACACAAAGACACTGAAAGCTGAGTTTTTATTATTTGAGTCAGCGCATAAATGAACCAAACACTTAAATTTGTTATTTGATACACCTAAAACTATAAATCCTTTTTAAAATCCTATTTCCTAGGAAAAATTACAATAAGTGAAATAAATAAAATATATGAATTAAGTAGTTCTCATTATTCAATTTGAATAAAGAAAAATTCGAAAAACCAAATAAATATAATATGCTTTACTGCATTCATCACACTGATTGATTGAAAAATGGACAATTTTAAAATAAGTTTTCTCAAAAAAAAAAATTAGTTTTCTCAATTCTAATAAACTTTTGTTTAAATAACACTTACATAAGTATTTTTTTATGCATAAGTTTTGTTTACATTTGATTAGTTTTTGCAGTGATGAGTAAAGTCTGAAAATCGAAAAAATATTCTGAAATTTTATAAAGAAAACTCCCCAAGCTTGTATTCAATAATTTTAAAAGTTCCAAATATTCTGTTAGCAACTGTCAATAACAACTGTTAGCAACTGTCATAGAACATTATAAGGAGAACAAAACTATAAATAGGAAACAAAAAAGTGGCAGAAAATCAAAATTTAATAACAAAAAGAATGCAAAATCAACAGCTGACTTGATTAACTAGTATCCAACTGGTAGCCACAACAAGATTTAGTTACAAAGTTTAAATATCTTTCATTCAAAAAGTATTAATAAAAAATCTGAAAACTTTTCAAAAGAAGAAAAATACCACAAAAGTCACTTGATGGAGAAATGAAAACAAGTGGATGAACTAAAATTTACTTTAACTTGTGACAAAAAAAAATAAAAAAAAAAAAAATAATAATAACTTGTGCATTTTAGAACATGATGAAACATAGTGTAAAAAAGATTACTTGATGCTTCCAGATAATTGTTATCAATCAAAACATTATAAAGTGTCTGACAAATTTAGGTACATATAAGTTTGTTGTATGACAGGTTGTTTGGATTTGTGGCTTAAAAACCCTCCTTTCATAGCAAATCAAACTTTTTCATTAGATCTATATGTGACTGAATGGTTAGAAAAACAACATCTCCTTTTAATTAAAATCATAAATGACCAACTTTATTTTGGCCAGATCTGGCATTAATCCAATATTCAAAAAAAAAAAAAAAATTGAGCAGATAAGAAAAATTGAGTCCAATTGATGATTTCAATTGTCAAGTCAATTGAATTGATTCCAATTGATGCTAATCTAACTGTCTTAAGCAGTGAGTCATCAAATCTTATTGGGCAATAGTGAGGAAAATACTGAAAAATGGAAGCAAATGTGCAAATAGTGTTGAAAAATTCCAAGATTTATGGATTAATGCTACAAAAGTGACAATAAGTCAAATTGTGAATTTGATTGGGTATAAGTTACAAAAAAATAAATTACTTGCATGTCTATTTGAAGATAAAATTTTCTTTTTTAAATTAAAACTGAATATGTACACACCATTCTAAAAAAAATTGTTAAAATTGAGTTGTTTTTGAGAAAATGTAATTTAAAATTGTCCAATAATAGTAATTTAAAATCGTCCAAATTTTAACTGATCATAATAATAAAGTAATTTTCTAAGAAAAAAAAAGAATATTTAAAGATATTTTAAATTGAACTAAATTATTATAAAAAAAATTCAACATAAAATATTGATTAATGTTGATTGAAGTAAGTTTTCTAAAATCTTCAAACTTGTTGAAATTTTTTTTTTTTAAATAGTTGAATATTTCAGAATTTTTAATTTTTTGATCAAACTGCTTAGCTTTGATGTGAAGTGTCACATTAACAGTAATACTAAAAATGTTTAATATATAAAAACTTATGAAAATCAACCAATTAAAAACGCAGCTTTGATGTTAAGAGTCACATTTAAGAAAAAAACACGAGCTATTGAAAATAATACATAGTTCACAAAAAAAAAATGTATAGCCATTAAATTTAAATAATTATATACTTATATAACAAACAAACTGAAATAGCAACTCGCTATTACTTTATAATTATACTAATTATATAGAAATAACAAAATTATACTAATTATATAGTAATAACATTATTATTATACTAATTATATAGTATTAACTTTATAATTATACTAATTATATAGTGATAACTTTATAATTATACTAATTATATAGTAATAACTTTATAATTATACTAATTATATAATAGTAATATGAATAAAGCATATACTTAAACTCTTCCTTAGCATATTCAAACTCAATTCTCAAAAAGATGTTATAAATGTAGGTGTAAGTTGATATATATTTACTCCATATTAACCATGGTGGAAGCCGCTTGTTATAGAAACCTCCTAGTAAAAGGTTACTCAAGTTGAAAATAACTGCAACAACCAAAGTTTTCTTGAAATCTTTTATACTACCACCTATTACAAGTCCAACTGACTAAATAAAAACAAAAAATAAAATAAAAAAGTTAAAAAAAAAATCATGATGTCAATATATATTCAGTTAAGATACAGATTAAATTGTTACAAAATAAGAGAAGAACACAACTCCGTCAACTATAATATAATGGATTACTCAGTCAGCTATAATATAACAGATTACTTGGTCAGTTATAATATAACAGAATAACTTTGTTAAGTTAACAGAATTCACGCATGTAAAAAAGTTTAGTTGTTATATATTTATATATAACAACTAAACTTTTATATAGTTATATAGTTTATATTTATTTGAAGCTTAAAACTTATTTAAAAGTGTATTGAATTTTAATTAGTGAATAATATGTGTGTTTAAGATTAGTTATTTTCATTATTAATGTTATTTTCAAAAAAATAATTTCTTGATAAAGTTAAAAGTTACTAATTTAAATATATTTATTGTTTTATACATTTACAGAATGTCTGTGTTAATCAAAGTATGGTCTTCTGATCGTTTATTAAAGAAGTTAGTTGCCATCAAAAACAGTGACAACTTTGTTGCAAAAGGTAACTATTAAGGCATTTTAAAACAAACATGCAATGTTTTAAATGCTCAAGTTATTTTGCAGATTTATCAAATCATTTTTGCCATTTTCAAAACTTTCATGGCTTAGCAACAAGAGGATCTGAATTACAATGCATGTTTAATAACTGTCCATGAGTATTCCTTAGCTTTTGTAAGTTAAAAAAGCATTTTGAGCACCATCATTATGTTGTTTCATTTCAAACTTTTGGCTTCAACAATAATAAAAGTTGCAGCAAAAATTTTTTGAAATGAATCACACAAAAATGCTTTACTGCATTTTTGTGTGATTCATTTTAAAAAATTTTCATGTGGGTCACTTAGAAAATTTGACACAAATTTTCTAAGTGACCCACATGAAAATTACAAGGTAACAATTGTTGTCTATAACAAGAGACAGTATTGAAGTATGTGTTGTGAATTTTGTATCAGATATAACATGAACATCAAAACTGAACATCACTTTAGCTAATTCGCAGCTTATTATGGAAATTATGTCTGGCCTACTAAACGATGTGGCTATTTATGCTTCAAAGACAATAGAAACTTTAGCAGTTAATTTAAAAGTAGCCCCAACTAATAAATTTGTTTTTGATGCAATAAATGATGTTCGAAGTATCTTTAGTATTTTCAATAAAACTGATACTATATATAGAAGAAATAAATGGCTAAAAGAACATGAGTACTATATAGAAGCAACAGAAGTATCACTAGGTATATGTGAAGAGCAACAATACTCTATGGCATTGCAATCAATGCATTTTGTTTTAGTAGAGGACAAATGCTATGTCGTGCGAATTGATATCCTACTTGCCAAGATATTATAAAAAGCTTCATTGAGGATAGATTTCCCACAGTGCACACCAAATTCAATCCCAAATAAAATAAAAGATTTTGGTGATACACATACTTTTCATCATTATTCATACCTTCAAAGACACCAAAAAACATTCTTGCTACACTTTTTTATTGATGCATTTGAAGTAACAAATGTGCTTGGGAGCCATACACATGTACATAAACTTAAAGCTTTATACATGATAATACAGAATATTGCTCCTGAGTATCAGTCGAAGACTGATAGCATTTTTTTAGTTGGTTTATGGTATGCGCTAGATGCCCACACAGATAAATACTCATACTATCCAATTCTTCATAATGTTGTATCTTTATTGCAACAATTGGAAAGTGAACAGGGTGTTGTTGTCAAAGTGAATGGAGTGGAAGAAATTATTCATGCTGTTTTGATTTTATTTTCAGCTGATAATTTAGCTGATAATTTAGGAGCGCACACCTTGTTTGGCTTCATGGAAAACTTTAATGCAAAACACTTTTGCCGATTTTGCAAATGAGCACATAGTGAAACTCAAACTTCATTCAAGGCAGCAATTTTGGAAGGAGGACTCAAGCAGAATACAATCTGTGTGTGACAGAAAGTAGAACCAATAATTACAATGCTTTAGAATCTGGCATTATACAAAGTTTCCTTTCAATTGTTTGTCACAGTTTCACTGCATAGACTAAAGTGCAGTTGACTGCATACATGATGTATTAGAAGGTATTGCACCTTTAGAAATATGCTTTGTTTTGCAATCACTGATAGACAAAAAATATTTTTTACTTGATTTTACTGCAGATGTCAGCAATACAATCAATAGTTTTAACTATTCATTGGCTAACAAAAACAGCAAACAACCAGAAGTTAATTTTAAAAATCATTTTATGCTACACTATCCAGAATTTATGGTAAAGTACGGGCCTTTAAGCAGATACTGGTGTATGCATTTTGAGGCAAAACATCCATTTGCTAAAGATTTGGCTGCTATGAAATCAAGCTGGGCTGTGTTTTGTGTTATGGCATTGCAGAAAGTCATCCTCAGTTTCGAGAGCTAAAGTGCATTGTTTCTCTTGCAAAACAAATATACTTCGTATGATTTCCTTTTGAAACATTACACTTTCATTAACATTTTCATTCTTATAAAGTTAAAATATCTAGCAATCCAAATAAACTGCTTGTTTTACATGCAAAACAGCTCAAAGACAATCATCCATACAAAGTCATATGTATTGCCAGAGAAGATGGGACTTTATGAATTTGTATGGACACTTTGTAAATCTGACATACAAAATTTTTTAGAATTAAAATTTAAAGTAGAAATATTGATTGTTTTCTCATATATGCATTACAAACTGAAAAATATATTTTTATAAAATATCTATAATTGTTTAATTGTATATGATGTTGTTAATGTGCATTTATATATACTCACTTTACTAGTCTATATTCACTTTACTAGTAGTCATCATATATATTCACTTAACCAGTGCGCTGCAAGTTTGGTTTGACATCAGATAAAGTTGTTGACTTCGTCAACAAAAATGATGGCATAGAAGTTGATTTAAAATGCCTTAATAGTTACCTTTTGCAACAAAGTTGTCACTGTTTTCGATGGCAACTAACTTCTTTAATAAACGATCAGAAGACCATACTTTGATTAGCACAGACATTCTGTAAATGTATAAAACAATAAATATATTTAAATTAGTGAGGTTGATTTTGAAATAATAAAACATTTAGCAGAATCAAACACAATTCTTATTTTACTCATAGATGGTCAGCAGTAGACCAATCCTAATTTGGTAAATTAATTTAAATTAAACTAAAGATGGCTACTGTGTAAATTGTTTAATAAACTTTCATCATAAAACAATATAATATTTTGAAATTAGCTTTTACTTGTGTGTTTTAACTTTATAAACTGTTTTTATAAATTAAAAAAACTCCTTTTTACCAATATAGCCAAAATCAAATTCACCATTAGTGTTGCCTTCATTGCAGCCAAATCAAAGTACATTAACCTCCGTTGTAAGGTTTTCAAAATCTAGTCTTTCTCTTAACAATAGCTATTTAATGAAAGCTGCGAATGATGTGTTTGTTTTGGCTAATTCAATTAAAGCCTTTCTTGCACAGCACCCTGTAAGTACAATACTTAAATGATTTTTACTTTTTTTTAGATAGTTGTAATTAACTTGATTTTTTATAAACAATTTTTTAAACAATAACTTTACTTGCTTTTTTAGCAATAAAGATTTTCAAGGAGTTGTGAATTTTCTAATGAACAGCAATATCTTTTGGTAAATTTTTGGTATCTCCAGTTTCCAATGTAAAAAACAGATGAACTTTGGTTTGAAAGCAACAGAAAAGTTATTGGTTTTATTCAATTTTTGAAAAAAGTCAACCCACCATACGCTTGATTACACTGGCTCCCATATATTAGTGGACTTTATTAGAGACCTGGGTCTCAAAAGAACCAGAATTTCATAGAGATTTTAGAAATAATAATGGTTTCAAATAAAAATGAATTTTATATACAAAATACAAAAATTTTTAACTAAAAATCAAAAAGGTCATTTGTATGACATTTTCTTTGCAATAAATTTTTTTAAAATGTTTCAGTAGAAAAGACTATGAATTTTGAAATCACTATAAAATTCTGGTTCTTTTGAGATCCAGGTTGATATACTTAAAAAAAAAACAACTGATATATGGGAGCCAGTGTGTAATCAAGGGTCATGGTGGGCAATCTTTTTCAAAAATTAAATAAAACCAATGACTTTTCAGTTACTTTCAAACCAAAGTTCATCTGTTTTTTATATTGGAAACTGGAGATACCAAAAATTTACCAAAAGTCAACACCCTATTATACAGTAATGTGCGAAAGTTTTTAAATTGAATTTTTTAAATAAAAAAAAGTTTTTAAATTAAAAAAAAGTTATTTAAATAAAAGTAAACTTTTATTATTTTAACTTTATTATTTGTAAGTAGTGATACATGATGAATGAAATAATTTTTTATGACTTTTCAGACTTACATAAAACTAAAAAAATAGGAAAGCAAAACAGTTATCTCCTGAGTTATCTTCTGAGTTATCTCCTGAGTTATCTCCTGGTAAACAAGGGTTAATTGTTAAGCTTAAGAAGATTCTATCTAATAAAGCTATTGCTACTTAGCTGGAAGTATCTCAATCAGCTGTATCTTGACTTTTTAAAAAAGCAACTCCACTATTAACATAAAGCTGGAACCAAGCAAAACTGCTAAAAGTTACACTCCATGCACAAAGAAATATAAACAAGCCTGTATTTCTCAACTGCACAATGTTTCTAGGTCAACTATAAGTTATGTGTTAAATAAAAAGCTTGAACCAGCTGTCAAACCCTTTAAAGAACTAATGATGACCAAAAATTACATTCAAGACACTTAGATTCTATCAAAAACATTAAAACTAGATGCCACAGCAATGGGCTACTATGATCTGAAGTGACAAGAGTACCTTTCAGCTATTTGCACATGCAGAACAATATGCTTGACAACTTTGTAGCTTAAATCCCTGCAAACCAATTTACTCAAGACTGACTGTTATGCATCCTTCATCAAATGATATATATATATATATATATATATATATATATATATATATATATATATATATATATATATATATATATATATATATATATATATATATAGATATATATATATATATATATATATATATAGATATATATATATATATATATATATACACATACATATATATATATATATATATATATATATATATATATATATATATATATATATATATATATATATATATATATATAAATATATGTATATAAATATAAATCTATATAAGACACACACACACAAACACACACATATGTTGCAGTGACCCTTATAAGTAGAAAAATTTAAATTGTTTTTTCATACATTTGTATGAAAAAGTTTCTTATTCAAAATACATATTAAAAAAAAACTCCTAAAAAGTTATAAGTATAAAAAAATGCTTGTGATATACTTTTCAAAAGACATTACTGCCAGTCAGTTCGGTAGTTACTACAGTCAATTGCAAAAATCTATACAATTACCAATTTTATTTTGTTCAATGAAAAATTGAATTGCATAAAAATTTCTTTGAGAGAGGCTCTCGATGTTCAAAAATAATTGCAGTAGAATAACATCATCCTTCCTTGATTGTATAATATATGCTTGCACATAAGCATTCCCATGTTTTGTGGTAACCTTACCAATTTTTAAAATTCTGACACACTCTAAGACTGTTTTTTTCTTTTTGGCCAGCTATTTGGTTCTTTGTTAAGAAACTCAGTATTTAATTAAAGCTTGTTGAAAAAAGGTCACTGTGTTTTGAGTTTTAGAATATTCTGCTTTTTTGATAAAGAGCCTAGTACTCAGGTCTTTTAACATGTTCCTCTTTATCTTTTTTCTTTTAAAGCTTGGCACTACTTAGTTTAAGTAAAAACTGTAACTTTGGATAAAAAAAGTCCTACAAGTTTGTTGGATTGATAACATAAATGTTTTAAGAGCTTGTTTGATGTATTCTTAGAAACTGCTTTATTTGAAAGCATAAGGATATTAAAACAAATTCATTCCAATATTATTCTTATTTAATTGATAAATTTTATTGACCAGAAAATGATAAACATTATTGACCAGAAAATGATAAACATTATTGACAAAAATAACATTTTGTAGTCAATAATATTTATCAGTTAAATAAGAAATAGTTATTTTGTTGAAAATATAGGCTTGAAAATACCAATATGGCCACTAAATGATATGCATAGAGGCAATAATAGTATTAAGGAGATAATAGTAAATATTTTCAAAGTTTTAAAGGGATATATAAAAAAAATAACTAAAAAAAAAAAAAAAAAAAAAAAATTTAAAACAATGTAGTTTATAATTTATTTTTAAAAAACTTTAATTTCCAATGTTTTCCTAACACTTCATATTTAAAATTTATGTCCTTTGTTTTATTAAAATGCAATTTTTTTCATATTTCTTATCATTAAATATATACCATAGCAGAATGTTTATATGTCAACATATTATTTAACATGTAAGAAATACATCCAAGGTGGCCAGCCAATTTGTACAATTACATTCCCTGACCTTTCCCTGGCTTTTCCCTGACTATTTATATTTTTCCCTGACTCAGTTATATTTTAAAGTGTGAGTTTTGAAGTTTTGTTGTTTGGGAGTAAGTAAAAAAAAACCTTTACAAAAAATTAAATTTTGAAAAAGAGATTTTTGTTCCTGACTTTTGGAAAAAAAATTAAAAATCCCTGACTTTTCCCTGATTTCCAGTTGGCTGGCCACCCTGACATCATTAAAAAATGTAGCAATCAATTTTCTGAAGAATAAGATCTGTAATGTAAATCAATAATCTTGTCAAGTGATTTCCAATTATTTGTTATTTATATATTATTTATTTGTTATTTATATATTATTTATATATTTGTTATTTATATATATATTTATATATTCCAAGTATTTGCAACTGTAGTATTTCTGATGTTGTAGCATTAACAATTTCAGTATAATGCTTTAAGACAAAATGCCATTGACAGAAATGTTTCTTGTACGCAATATATGACATTTGAGTGCATAAGGATTATATAAATAATAAGAAAAGGAGTCCAGAACTATGTTTTTACATACCAACAATTGTCCTTTTACATACCAACAATTGAACAAGATCCCTAACTCTGTGTTTAGGCCCACATTTATTAAATTGAATTTCTATTGTATTTTATTTATTTTTTCTTATTTTTATATATTGTATTTTCTTGATCTTTTCTTACAAATTCTCATAATTCTATTTTAATGTTTTAATATAATGCCACTTTATATTAAGGAAACAACTAATTTTGGGGCGTCAAAAATAGTTATTTGTAGTCTGGTTAATTTCCACTTTGTTGTTTTACTTTTGCTAGTTTTTTTCTTGCCAATATATTTTTGTTTAAACTTACTTTTAAATTATTTTGTGAGAGTTTTGTTTTGCTTCATAAAGTTAAAAAAGATTTAGACTCGTGTTTTAATTAACAGTTTTTCAAACTGATTTTGGATAAGATCTTTTTAAGTTTTGAAGAACCATTGTTCTGAAGAATAAGCTAGCATTTATACGTCTATCTGAAGCATTTATATGTCTATCTGAAGAATAAGCTAGCATTTATATGTCAATCTTGAGCAATGTTTACTATGAGTAAGTGTCTACTATGAGTAAGTGGACAATAAAATTTCTTACTTTAATAGACATTCTCAAATTTTTTTTATGCCCATGTAAATCCTTTTATGGTTTTGTTAATTTTATATTGTTTTATTGTTATTTGTGTTAATAAACATTTGTTTTATTTTTCACATTGTTAGATAAAATAAAAGAAATAAAACAGGTTAAATTATTTTAAAAAAATGCAAAAATATGCATCAAAGGACTAGACCGAGCTGTCAAGCCAAAGTGAAATAAGGAAAAAATTAGAAACAGAGAGAGAATAAAAAAATAAAATAAAAAAATATTATAAACAGATGTTCAGAGCAAAACAAAGATACTAAAGTAAAGTAAAGTATATATTAATGATAATATAAAATATATATTAATGATAATATAAACATCGCGCATGTAATAGAAATAATAAACTCATATTCAAAATGGAAAGTCACAACCAACATACAAGGTATACAAAATTGAAGTAAAAATACTAAGTTAAACATAATACGCTCAGAGCAGGAAAATAGAACCTGGAACTACCAGGTTGACACTTTAACCGATAAGCTATAGATGCTCATATATAAACAAGATAATAAACGTAATAAAATAATAAAATAAACAATAAAATTAAATGACAATAAATAGCATACATACATACATAAATACATACACACTTCCATATATACATATATACATATATACATATCCATATATATATATACACATATATACACATAAAAAAAAAAAAAGGGAAAGCAGAAAGGTAATAAAAATAATGGTGTTGAAAGATCCAATTGAAATTAAGTAGTGGACTAATGTAGGTGAAACTCCATCCTCAGGGCCACAATATATTCACCAACAATGTTTTGGAGAGCCTGATAAAAATGGCTAGCATCACTCGTTAGGGTAAAAAAAATAAATAATATTAATATTAGTGTAAATACACATAAGGATAGCATACACAAAAGGGAAAGCAGAAAGGTAGATACACAAAAGAGAAAGCAGAAAGGTAATAAAAATAATGGTGTTGAAAGATCCAATTGAAATTAAGTAGTGGACTAATGTAGGTGAAACTCCATCCTCAGGGCCACAAAATATTCACCAATAATGTTTTGGAGAGCCTGATAAAAATGGCTAGCATCACTCGTTAGGGTAAACAAAATAAATAATATTAATATTAGTGTAAATACACATAAGGATAGCATACACAAAAGGGAAAGCAGAAAGGTAGATACACAAAAGAGAAAGCAGAAAGGTAATAAAAATAATGGTGTTGAAAGATCCAATTGAAATTAAGTAGTGGACTAATGTAGGTGAAACTCCATCCTCAGGGCCACAATATATTCACCAATAATGTTTTGGAGAGCCTGATAAAAATGGCTAGCATCACTCGTTAGGGTAAAAAAAATAAATAATATTAATATTAGTGTAAATACACATAAGGATATAAAGATTAAAATATATCTAAGTCTCTTACCATGCTCGATAAGTAAATAAAATATTTTTAAGAAGTGGGTAGTTCATTACCCTAGCTAATAGACGTGAAACTGAAAACTAAACTAATATCAAGAAAAATAAGATCTAAATTAAAGACATAGCAGCGCTTACAACAACAAAGTGACTTAGGGACATCAAACGAATAAAAAATACTAGCAATACTATTGGCTAAAAACATGCTCAGGGGAAATTAATAGTTAAACAGTATGAGCCTGAAAAAAGATCTAAACGTAAATAAATATATATAAAAAACAGTATAATAGATATGGCCGTATGACTACAGCAAAGATAATGATGTATTAAAAATAAACAGTCTAGTAATATATACAGACATCAAATAACTAAAATATACAAAAAATGGTCTAAACTTTGTATGCACACATAATACATGGGCCAAATGTATTAAAATATCTTTAATCGATGCTCTATTGAAATAGGTAGGTGTGGGTATCAATGGAAATATTTCGACTAAATAGGGGTCATCTCTAATAATATGCCAATGCTCCACTACAATGTTATTGATATCTCTACCAATATCACAATAAGGAGTCATTATTGGTAATATATCTGCATCTATATTCTTGGAGGGTTTGTTAATTAGTTGATTTCGATTAAATTATAAGGCTTTAGTAAATTGCAAGTTGATTCATGAAGTTATATACCTCATGTAATTGTTTCATAGATCCATAAAACAAGAAAAAGATGTCATCAATGTAACGTTTATAAAACTAAATTAAATTTGGGAACTGGGTTCCAATTTTATCGTCTAATATACCCATAAACAAGTTAGAATATTGCGGTGCCATTCTTGTACCCATTGATGTACCATCAATTTGTTAATAGAACCTACTAGCAAATTGGAAAACGCTAG
Organism: Hydra vulgaris; assembly: GCF_022113875.1. Lineage (NCBI taxonomy): Eukaryota > Metazoa > Cnidaria > Hydrozoa > Anthoathecata > Hydridae > Hydra > Hydra vulgaris. Next base: position 38,876,319 of record NC_061158.1, on the reverse strand, counting down.
ATGTAAGAATGTTTTCTAAAATTGTATAAATATAGGCTAAAGGTCGGCATAATGGTAATCTCTGATGAATTGGAATTTGTTTCATATAAAAGATGGTAGCTTCAATTCCTTCTTGATGTGGGATATTGGTATAGAGTGATGTGACATCTGCTGTTACAAAAATATAGTTAGTAGAGGTGAATTGGTTGGATTGAAGCATATGAAGAAAATGAGTAGTATCTTTGATATGAGGGGAGATATTCTGCCAATGGTTGTATAAAGTGTGTGATGAACTTAGATAAATGGTCCGTTGGGGCATTACATGCTGAAGCAATAGGTCGTAATGGTATACCTTCTTTGTGAGTTTTCAGTAATCCGTAAAAAATTTACTTTTTACATTGTTAGATAGTAAAGTAAAAGAAATAAAACAGCTAAAATTATTTAAAGGTAAAAAATTTTTTTTGACCATAAAAATGATAGTTTAACTAAGAAAGTGTGCCTAAAACTTTTCTTTCTACTTTATCAATAAGCAAAAGAATGTTGGGAATACACTTTGAAATAATAATTATGTACAAGTAAAAGATAAAATTGAAATATTTTTATAAAACTCATTTATTGTTACTCTATTTCTGTACAAGTTTTAGTTTTAGGAACATAACATAAAACACAAAAGGAACACAAAGTAAACCTGTGAAAGTGCTGTTGTCAAAATAACTGTAAATATTCCAAGCAAAAACACAGGAGAGCGATTGAGTCCAGCAGACCAATAAATTGTTGTGTACAAGATAACTTGTGGTATTAGCATAATTGGAAGGTCAACTATGTTTTTTGCAGTGAAGTATGCAGAAAGACAATACATACCAGACGAACGTTCTTTTGCAATAACTTTATTTTCTGCAGGAACTGAAAAATAAACAAAATACTTTTTTCACCAAATATATAATGTAACAATCATACTACTAACTTGTAAAATGAAAAAAAAAAAAAAAACTGAAAGTAATAACTATTAATGTTGCCTAACACATATGTTGTGCAAACATGTTGTACAACACATATGTTGTGCAAACATGTTGTATAATACATGTTGTACAATTATGTTGTATAACACATGTTGTGCAAACATGTTGTATAACAAATATGTTGTGTAAACATGTTGCATAACACACATGTTGTGTAAACATGTTGTATAACACATGTTGTGTAAACATGTTGTATAACACATATGTTGTGTAAACATGTTGTATAATACATGTTGTACAAACATTTTGTATAACACATATGTTGTGTAAACATGTTGTACAACACATGTTGTGCAAACATGTTGTATAACACATATGTTGTGTAAACATGTTGCATAACACACATGTTGTGTAAACATGTTGCATAACACATGTTGTGCAAACAGAATATATAGGCAAAGCAAAGATTGTTTAAAAAAAAAGTTTATGAACTTGTTGAGAACATTTTTTTGAATATTTTTTTTGAATTTTGAAATAAATTTAGTAATTCAACTATAGTTATAATAATACGTGATCTATTTTTATATTGTACGTGATCTTTATTTGGCATAATCATACATACCAAAATGAAAAAAACTTTTATTAGACGTTAAAATTGCTGCTAATAATAAGTTATTAAAAAAAAAATTAATATTTAAGAACCTATTCTCTTTCTTTTATTAGATATCATTCTAATAATGAATTAAGCAGTCAATTCTTATGGAATATTTTCTTATTTATTTAAATGCTGTAATGTAATATTAACTGTTTACTTGGATATTATAATAAAATGTTGACTTACCATATAATAAAAAAATGTTTACTTACATGTCATAATAGAATGCATCATTTGACGCATAAATATATACATCAAAGCAAAAAATATCTAAACAAAAAAAAAAAAAAAAAAACTTCAAGTTTTAGAGTAATTTACAAAAATTTCAATTTAAAGGGATCCCAAACCTCTGAGACATGTTGTGTTCATATTAAAGAATTCACTTTTACTGGACAAAATTCATAACTAATTTAATATTGAAGCTATATTCACTAAAATTAGCATGAACACTTGTATGATGTCTGCGCTTTTTATGAAGGTATATTTTTTTATTTCGTTTGCTATGGATACCTTTATTTTGCTTAGCAACAACCTATTTTTGTTATCTGAGATTTTTTTATGAGTGCTATATTCCCTAAATTTGGCATGAGTACCAATATGAGATCATACTTATTATAAAAGTGATAATTTTTTTAATTTAGTTGCTATGGATACTTATATTGCTTAGTTACCAGATACTTTCCTTAGTTACAAAGATGTAAGTTGATATTTGAATATTCTATCAGATTTTCAACCCACCTATAATAAATAACAATTAATTTTTTAGGTTAATGATGTTTTTGCTATAATAAAAACAAAAAAATAGTGCAAGAAAGTATTATCAATTTTAAATTACATTAAAAATTATAAAACAATAACATCGTTTAAAGATTGTTTAAGTAATTGTAAAACATCTGAAGAAAATGCTTTATGATTTTTTCGGTTTGATGTTGATTTACGCAGTGATGAAGTAACAGGATCACTGGAAACTAGGAGTCTATTGATAAGATCAGCATTTGTTGCTTTTCTGAATGTTTTTTTTGGCTGAAATTTTCGCGATAAGATTCGACGTCTTTATTTCTAACCTTTTGAGCTTCCTCTGAAATAAGGCCCATAGATAATGTAAGGTTTTTAATTAAGTCATGTCTATGTGTCAATGCTTCGTGAACTGATTGAGCCATGTAATAACATGGAAAGTTTGTTAGACTATATGTGTCCCATAATAAAGGGACACATATAGTCTAACAGCTTCAAAACAATAATCCTTGAATTTTAAGCTATTTCATATCCTCAAGAGAGTGTTACCAAGATAATGTAAAATCTGAATATAAGGTTTTGATCAATACATAGAATTTCAGCTGTTTGTTCATATGCTGAAAAAGCATGCCTTGATGTATTGTCATCATTGCTTGTTCCAGAACCACCACTTTTAGGGAAATCAACAACAAGTCCCATTTTGTTCATAAAATCAGTCTGAATCTTTTGTTTAGCTAAAGATGCCTTTTCTTTGTGTTCTTCAGATCTTGCTTGCCACTTTTTTGTTTCTTTTTTATATGCAATGTGCAAAACCATCTCAAAAAATTGAATCCATGCATGAAGAATGGAAAGACCATATTTGAACTCTCTGTTAGTATAATCTATATTAAGGAAATCAAGACTATTCATATTTTTTGGGAGACACCACACACTGAACAGTATTGGTATGAGTTTTTTCAGATAATATTGTTTGAACTTTCCCATCAATCATTGTAAGTTCAATAATATAATTCACTTCAATAAAAAAACCGCAAACCTCTTATAAAATCATACCCATGCTTTTAATGTACTGATTTTATTTCACTTTTAATGTACTGATTTTCTTCGATCACAGATTCCTTGGATTCCGTTTTGCAAGCAAATCTTATGGGTCTACAATAGGCTATGGATGAAGACTTTTGATTTCTCAAAATAGGCACCTTTTCGTTATTGTTGTTAAATCCAGTCAAATCCAATGAAGCTAGATAATTTATAAATAATAATTCTTCACACTTTAAATCTCTATTCATGTAAGGTTCTGATAAAACTTGTTTATAAATGCCTTAGTCAGTAGCACCTTAAAAAACCAGTCTTACACGTAAGTGTCATTGTTTTTATTGCTTTGTCATTAATTTTCAAGTAACTCAGCACAAGTTCCTGAACTACACAGATTCTTTGCAAGGTATGAATCATTAAATCTTTTAAAGGAACTGAAGCTGAATAGTCCTCCAATGTTATATTTGCAGGATAATATTTCAATTTTGCATCTCTGACATCATTGTAAGCGGGGTAGAGGGTATATATTCTTTCTCCAAAGCTCTGCTTCTAATCAATTGATAAGAAGCTTTTGTCAGACTGGCATCAATAATATAAAGCCAGTGCTTCGTCTGCTGAACATATAGTTGCTTGAACTGTATTTAAAGAATTTAAAAAGTTCTTGGCAGCACTAACAATAAATACATCTCTAAATTATTTACTAGCAGCAAAAAAAAATTCACTGGATGAATAGGATTCAATTAGTTTTATTAGAATTATTATCAAATGCAACTGGTTTTCGACCACATCTATTTGCAGTTGATTTGTTGTTGTTTTTTTCTAACAATTAAATATTTATTAAGCCAATTTACAAACTTCTTTTCAAAATTTTTAACAGTATTGTTGGCAGATTTTCAACTTTTTTTTTATACAAGTAAACAAATCTATGAACATCATGTCTAAAATCAACGTCTTTAAATTCAGCAAATTTTGGCTGAATAAATTTCAATATATCTTCAGTAATATTTTGTTTTGAAATACTAAGATTGTTTTTTTGGAGAAAATTATGAATGTCTAAGTTTAATAAAGCCATATCTAAATAATTCTTATTAAAAAGTTTAATATTATAATATATATGCCGCGTACACTACTAATTCGTGTTAGTAATTAAGTTACTACAAGTGTTAGTAATTAAAATTAAAAGTAATTAAATTAATGTTAGTGTAAGAAATTCAATTACAGACAACTACCGAAAATATGTTGTTTATTATGCTATGGAAAGTAAGGTAGCCATAGCAACCAAAAAAAAAAAAACCTCATAAGAATTGTAAATCTCATTTTAGTACATACTCCCAATATTATATTACTTAGTGCAGATAAAATACTGTTAAAACAACGTTAATGTAAAAATGAGCTGTTGCTATGCAAAATTCAGCACTATAACAACCAAGTAAAAACATATATAAAATCTGAACGGGGATTTGAGGGGACGAGCAATCAATTAAAACATGATTGAAGCATCATATAGCTTAAATAAATATAAAAACAGCACACGGCAAAATATGGTATTTATTAGTTATAGTGCGGCAAAAAAAAAAAAATCTTCATGAAATTTATTATTTAAAATAAATTTCATGAAGATTTTTTTTTTTCTCAGTTATATTTTGAAAATCTGTGATTTTCAAAATATAACTGAGATAACATCTAATGACATACTTATTTCACATATTGGTTTTTCTTATCTCTAAATACTCTAGAACAACATGTACTAATTGTTTGTTTCAAAAACGTAGATGTAATTGAAATATAACACAGCGTTAATGTCACCGTAAATTACTTATTTAAATTTTTTTTTTTAATTTCAATATTCAAATGCTTTAGAGTCCTGGTAACAAAGGGATTTCATATAAATAAATTATCAAAAAATTCTTCCTAATATATGTAGATACTAAAATTAAATAAGTTTTCAAGATTAGAAAATTTTTTCTCATTTTGTCCACCTACTGGTGGAATGATTTAAAAGAAAATGTTTGGGCTAAATTTTTTTGATTAAAACAAAAGAATAAATGCATACCAAGAAAAAGTAACTTTTTTAGTTTAATCACCTCTGTTTTGTTGTAGGCCAAATAGTCTTCATAATATATGCCATAACCTACAGACTTGATAATTTATTTAAGCAAGTTTAATTCCTAAGAGTTTTAGTACATGATATCATTGATTTTTTTGTTTGTTTAAAAAATCGATTATGTAAACAAACAAAAAAATCAATGATGCCATGTACTAAAACTTATTGGAATAAAACACGCTTAGTTTTTCTTGGTATGCATATATTCTTTTGTTTTAATCGAAAAAATTTAGCCCAAACATTTTTTTCCATCATTCTCTATAATTTGAACACAACATGCCTCAGAGGGACCCCTTTAATGATTTTAATTTTAATTTTTCAAGATTTATCATGTATTACAAAATAGCATAAAAATTTGTCGACTGCATAATCTAATTTATCATACACTTAAACAAACAAATCATCAATTACCACTCCTTGTCTATCAGATATCGATGCTTCTGTATAAGGTGTATTAAACCATACTAAGCCTGCAATAATTGCTACAAAAATAACCTAAAAAACAATTATGTAAAAATCAAAAATATATAAAAAAATACTTTTCAATTTTTTGTTGCAAAATGGTTATAATATATAATTACAAAAATTTGTAGATAATATTTCTTAAAATTTACATTTTGTGCTATAATTATCTAGTTTTAATGGGCCCTGTCACAATAAATTACTTAAATGTAAAAGTAGCCAAGAGGCATCTTCGAAAATTTTAATTTTTTCATTTCATATAAAAACTAGTGTGCAAAAAACAAAAAAAAAAAAAAAAAAAAAAAAGAGCTTAAAAAAAAACAAACAACCTAAATAAGAACAAAACTAAATTGAAACAATATCATTCATAATTAAAATCACTTGTTTGAGTGAGATTAAAACCACTTGTTTGAGTGAGATTAAAGTAGATTAAGAAATCATTTTACTGAGATTTAGTCAAGAATAATTCTTATAGTAGAATTGATTTTAATAATTCAAAAGTACCTGAATAAAGCTTAACTTATCCCATATTTCACTTTTAGCTTCAATAAAAGAGCGTTGACATAATGCAGTAACTTGAGTACAGAAACCTGATGGCCATTTTTTACTTGAAAGAGATTCATCTGAATTCTTGATGGACATTAAAAAAAAAAAATTAATGAAATTAAAACATTACTTAAGCATAGAAAAAGAAAGAGTTTATTAACATTTTCTTTACATATATATATATATATATATATATATATATATATATATATATATATATATATATATATATATATATATATATATATATATATATATATATATATATATATATGTATGTATGTAGGTTATTAGGTGAGGTTTTTGATCAATGTTCATATAAATTTAAAAAAAGTAACCAACCTAATATATTTATGTGTGTGTATATATATATAAATATATTTATACACACACATTTAACATTTTAACAATCGTTCACCATTAATAACAACAATATTATTCAACAGTAATATTCTAGAAGGGATATTTTCATTATTTCATATTTAGTTGCAGCAAGAATAGCGATTGTTGCTATATTAAAAAATATTTATAAATATTCAATAATTGCCTGGTTTTCCTTCTAGCATAGATCATCCAGGTTATATTTTAAAAATATGAAAAACTGTAACAGGTAAAATCTCCGAAAAAAACCCGGAACATATTTTCCTGTTAATAATGTTTAAGCTCAGTTGCTTTCAAAATTTTTTGAGTTTTTTGAGTGAGAAAGCTTGAAAAACAAATAAATTACAAAAATATCAACCAAACTTGTATGTACAGAAAACGTTTTGGATATCCGGAAAAACGAAAAGTCTAGAAAAAAATGTGGAATTCAGAAAATATCCCGAAAAAGATAATTCCTGTTCTAGAGAATTCTAGCCAATTGTTGAAAAATTGTTTCTGTTTGTTTTTGACCACTACAGTATTTTCTACAGAGATAAGTTATTGTTTTATTAAAAATATGATTGCCATTTAGTCAAGCTAATAAAAATATTTTTTTAATTGCAGAGTTTCAATGGCTTTTAAAAAATCAAGTAACGATATTAATAAAAATTCTCTTTTGTGGACCAATAATCTGGTGAGATTTAAAAAAACCATTTAACTATGGAAAAGCATCCTATTTAAAAAAAAAAAAATTATTAAAAAATTACTTTAAAATACCTCTGAAAAGCGATATTATTGACAGATAATTTATCTTGCAAAAAATGAGAAGTGCCGCAAAGCAAATATAAAATGATTATGAAAGAATTGGAGTCTTTGTGGATCATAATGTTAAATTTTCCCTGTCATAAAATTGAAGTCTATAGCAAAAAGAGTAGAAAATCTAATATCTAATAACAACACCTTTATAAAACACCCTGATCAAAAAGATAAAAAAGTTACTTTTACTAGTATATTTGACATTACCTGAACAAATGGAGAGGGTTTATAAGCAGTTATATAAAAAAATCAAGTCTTAAGTGACAGAAAGGTGGAGGTACACATCAACGAAATGCATACCAGTGCAACCCTGTAAAACAATAAAGCAATCCAGTCAGTTGACTCAATTTTTCTCAGAACTTGTCAATTACTCTGCAAAGTCTCGATTAGCAACTCAGAAACTAATGATGACAAATCCTATAAGCCTCCAGAAAAAAAAATTGTCTCGCCGAACCCTTTAACAACTAAACCCGTTATCTCAGTCATGAAAGTTAACATAAGCACCATGAATGTGTCTGAATTATGCAAGCAGTTATTTGCTAACAGTATCAACTAGCCCAACCCCTCCCATGTAGGATTTCTGGAAGCAATAAAGTAACAGACAGAAAAGATGAAGATAAATATGAAAAGAACTGTGAAGGAAGAAAATTGGGCTATGCATTTTGATGGAAAGAAAGTTAATGGCAAGAGACTGCAAGTGGTGTTAATCAAAAATGTCAAAAAAGAAATCAGATTGGCGGTTATAACTCTGAAAAATTTGATAGCCCAAACAATTGTTATGGGTATGAAAGATATTCTGGATAATTTTGGGTTGTGGGCATCAACATAAATGATTGTCATTTATATAACAGCTGTGAAATCTGGCAGGAAAAATGGAGTTGAATAAATTCTACAGCACCAGCAGAAACTAATAAATTCACTTGTGGCACAATATGTTGGCCGCCAACACCATTTTTGGACTGCATTTTAAACATATTATGAATGAAATCTTAGGCGATAACTGCTCTCAAGAAATTGTGTATGAGTTTGTTGATGGCATTTTGGACAATTATGATTCTCTATAAACAAAACTTGTGCAAAGCCAGACAAGATTGAATTTCTCTACTACTATATGTAGAGATAACATGTTGTTTAATTTGGAGCTGGTATATACCTTTTCTCTACTTCCTTAACAGTAAAAATGTATATTATATATATATATATATATATATATATATATATATATATATATATATATATATATATATATATATATATATATATATATGTATATATATATATATATATATGTATATATATATATATATATATATATATATTATGTATAAATTAAATTGTATATTATATTTGAATAATATATTAAATTTGTATATTAAATGTATATTAAATTTTGTATTAAATTTGTATATTAACTGTATATTAAATTTTGTGGATTGCTAAACTTGAGTAATGGAATTCACATGGAATTCATGCTACCCTGGCTTTTATTTTATTCCCTCAAATTAGAAATCGATTACAGAATATTTGTTCATTTATTAGTGGAATTTGGCTGCAGATTTGGTTTTCAAACCACCATTTTCTAGGAAACTCCAATACTAAGTTGGCAGAAGACGATTAAAATTATGAAAATGCTAACAAGTATTTTGGTGTAAAAAACCATCAATAGTTGACAGCCAGCGCAACAATAGTTGTGCAGAGAGAGCTGTACATTTAATGCTATCTTTGAACTCCAATCTTTAATGCATTCTTTGATGCAATCTTTAATGCAATCTTTAATGCAATCTTTAATGCAATCTTTAATGCAATCTTTAATGCAATCTTTAATGCAATTTTTAATGCAATTTTTAATTAAATCTTTAATGTAATATTTGAATTGCAATCTTTAATACAATCTTTGCATTGCAAAACTCTTAAGAGATTTAATTTACATTTTATAAACAGTAAAAAGGATTTATGAGACAAGATATTGCTTCACTTTCAATAACACATATTAGACAAAGAATAAACTTTATATTTTTTGAAAAAAAAAAAAAAAGAATACATATTTTTTCATTAAGACTTTTTTTTGTAGTGTAGAACCATGGTCACCACATTTTTTGAAAAATAGAGGGTTACCACCTTTTACACAAATATTGCTAACACACACACACACAAACACACACACACACACACACACACACACACAAACAAACAAACAAACAAACATATATTGCTGCATACTTAAGAACTCACCAATTTACTATATTGCACATGATAAAAAAAGTTTAATCAGGAGAGAATTTGAGCTATGGCAGACATTATATATCAATTTATGTAGTATGAGCATTTGTTAGAGAAAAAAATTGTCTTGCTACTTTATAGTTTTTTTCATTCTTCTTTGTCTGAATGAGTGGCTAGAGGACTGCTTTAAAATTTAAGTAAAAAAATGATAAAATCTTTGATGTTTTATCTTTTTAGGGAAATATAAGAAAAACTAGGTTAGTTTCTTATGATATCCAATCAAATCAAAGATTTTCTTATGATATCCAATCAAATCTTTTCGCCTATGATTACTTTGTTGCTGTTTTAATGTTGTAAGAAAATAAAATTTTTTCATATTTTTAAGAATTTCCAAATTAAAAAAGGGTACACATTGAAGCAATAAATAGTGTTTCTGTAGATATGGTATATTTTTCAAGAGGGTAAATTCCTCTAGCAGATGCCAAGATTGCAATGGATTGTTTATATTATTTCATGAAAGATCAATTAAAAAAAGAAAATCTAAAGTAACATAAAGTAAAGAATACAATGAGAGTGTTGCCATTCATCAACATAGGAATGTCAACAATATGGCAATATTCAGCATCTACTGTAAGTTCCAGAAGAGAGATCGCTTTCAAGATCAACTTCCTAAACTAAGCAATAGAGTGCCATTGCGCTTCTAAAAAAAGATTTAATAAACTTTTTGCAAAGCTTTCTGGAATCGAAATGTGGGCAAACAATACAAAATGCAAAGAAACTAAATACTAATTCTGAAGAAAATGTATATAAAAGTGCATTAAAACAATGTTATTAGGATTTATTTATTTATTCTTGCAACCTTGAACGTTTTCCAGCTGGTGTAATTAAAAAAAATAGAAATAACTAAAGATTCGATGACAAACTTGGAAAAAAAAATAAAATAAAAATAGAGTTTTGGAAATTATATTTACAAACAAAAAAATTATATCTTGTAGATTTTCATGTCCAAAAGAATGAAAATAAAATTAACATAGATGCAAATAATATGTATAATCATTACAACAAAAAAACTTGTAAACTTGTTATTAGTTCTAAAATAAATACAGAATGCAGCATTGTTTAATACAGCATTTTAATACTGGAAATAGCCATGATTTTATTGTTGATTTTTGACAATAAAATCATGTATCAACTTGATGTATCATTTAGTCCTTTATTATATGAACATGAAAAATATGATTTTATCACTTTAATGAAACTCAGTTTTTTACTTCTATTGACTTTCTTGGACCAATTATTAACTTTTATATTTCAGCTCAAGGAGTGGTGAAAACAAAGTTTTAATACTTTTCTGTAAATAAGCAAAAGCATGTATCAAATTTTATATCAGTGAAGCAATAGTGATGTTTTTTTTTTTCAAAAGTGTGGAATTATGGAGTAAATTAAATTTCAAGATTGTTTTTTTGTCTATAAAAGAATTTATAATTCAAGACTTGCTTTTACAGAAACAAGCAACTATTTATATTGCACTTTCTATCACACACTTAAATGTGAAAAGTTTACAAAGAGGCCATGCAATTAAAAACAATTTTAAAAAGTATTTGTTTTATTGCAATAATGACAAAAAAGTACATTCAAATAATAAAAAAAAAAAATCATTTAAAAGTTTGGGTTATTTGATTGAGTAATGCTTTATTTATTGGCATCTTAATTAGTTTATGTTACTTCATAATTTGTAAACTTTTAACAATGCTTGCGTGCTTGAATATCTTTGTAAAATTTTGTTTTTATAAATTTAATTGTCGGCAAAATAAATTTGATAAAAAGGTCTTAGCATAAAACGTAGAAACGAGTACTTGAGGTTGGAAAAATTGCCAACCTTAAACACTTTAAGGTTGGCAGTTAGGTTGGCATTACCGCATTGCCGACGATAATTCCGAGGGTTGTATATGTATATATATATATATATATATATATATATATATATATATATATATATATATATATGTATATGTATATATATATATATATATATATATATATATATATATATATATATATATATATATATATATATATATATATATATATATATATATATATATATATATATGTATATATACAGAGCTGTAGCTAGGCTACCCCACATACCTTAATGGGGGGTTGGAGGAGACTCAGTGATTTCAGGGGAGCCATTTGCAAATTTGAGGGCCCTTTTTGAAATCTAAGGAGCTTTTTGAGTTTCTTATATTTTAAACATAATAACCTTGTGATTCGCAGGGCCCTAATATATAATTATATTAGGGGCCTGCGAATCACAATTTTTAGTTTCTAACCAAATCATGATTCGAAGCAATTCTTGATTTGCAAATGGAATTGAATCACGAGTCCAATTACCCTTTTGAGGAAATCTATGTTTAACTAAAATATAGATACCCTTAAAAAGCTGATTTGTTTTGAGATTTGACTCGATTTGCGAATTAATGCCTGATTTGATTGGATTCGATTCCGAAAAAGGTGATTCACAGGGCCCTAATGTTATATATATATATATATATATATATATATATATATATATATATATATATATATATATATATATATATACACCTAATTTTTTCTTATATTTTAAAGATAGTAACCTTTAAATCTTTATTTCCATCTATAGTTTTTTTATTGTGATCAGTATCCTCATTGATTTCTGCAACAAAATTAATGTATGAATCAGGGTGATCTTCCTCCTCTGGCTTACTATAATTTTCCTCATCTTTTTTCAAATTTTCTCTGGAAACAACAACAACAAAAAAATTCAAATATTTGTACATCAATATGAAAAACAATATAAATCATTATAAATAATATAAATCATTAAAAAAGGCACTTTATTTTTCTTTAAACTTTTAGACTGCATTTAGAAAGAAAATATAAGAAATAAACAATGTAAAAATTTGAAAAAAAAAACATTTTATAAAAAGGAAAACACATTTTTCTTAAAACCAAAAACAAACACAGATAATATAATTAGTAATAAACAAGATAATGACAATTATGAATTTAAAACAAAGCTTCTTTTTTTGAATTTAAACCACATTTGTTACTTGATGTGGAAAATTTTGAAAATGACTAATTTCACTTAACTAAAACAATAAAGTTTAAGCATATAAGCAACGTAATTACAGTAAGTGAAATTAAAATTAGATGTTACAAAAAATGATATCAAACCTTAATATTTTGGTTTTTGCTAATAAAACAAATAACATTTACTAACTCACAACAATTTATGAGATATATGAACAAATTATTAGAAAATCCTACGCAATACTACTACTAATTCTTATGAGAAAAATTTTTAAAAACGCATTTAACCTAGAAGCCCAAAATTTTGCTAAAAAAATTGACTTTTTATTTAATTTTTAAAACATCTTCACTTTCAACAAGGCTGCAAGCAACCAATATTAGAGTTGAAAGTTACTGGAAGAAAAAGAATAAGGTTTATAAAGCAAGATAATAGTTACATATTATATGAATCACAAGAAAAAAATTAAGGGAGCAAATTCCAAAGAACTGATGTTTGAAGAAAAAAAACTAGGTGAATAAAAATATTAGGAGCACTTAGGTCACAACAGTCATAGTAAAAGAATGAGACTTAACTAAATGATGAGTAACACAGGAATAAATTTTAGCAGATGGCACAAGAGATGCTAGCTCTTTAGAGCAGCACTCATTATAGTATTTATAAAAAAAGAAAAAAAAGAAAAGCAACATTACAAAGATGTCATAATGATTGAGGGTTGGCTAAAAGAGCAGGTCCAACTATGTTTACAATGGATTTTTGCACCTTGTCTAAAAGAGGAAAGGGCATCAAGGGATGGATTTGAGATTTATAGAGATAAAGAATAGAATCTGGATTAAGAAAGTGGCTAGATACAACCTTAGTAGATGCTAATTTTGCTATGAATTTGATATATGATTTCCAAGAAAGATTGGAAGTAAGATTTAGTCCTAGATGACACAGGGCAGATGACACATTGAGTAAATTACCATTCATTATTATAGGAAAATCTAGATTATTGCAATAATAAGCAAAATTTGAGTTTATCAGAGATAAAGTTTACTAGCCACTGAGAGCCCCAAGTCTTTTCCAAGCAATCAAATAAATTGGCCTAATTTGAACTACATTGTTCAAATTAACATCAGGTCAGGTTATCCTGCTACATGTACCAGTACAACTTGCTTCATATCCTGCTGCTTTGCAGGATTTGCTTTTTTAGGCAAAGGCTAGGAGAAGCTAACTCAGACTTCCTCTGCCTTGGTGTCCTTGATTGAGTAAACGCTAGAGATGGTGTCTTGATAAAATTACTCATTGTATTAAAACCAAATAGGTTTGTAGAAGGCCTTCTTTTATTTCCTCTCAACAACTCCAAGTCAAGCCTCACTCTTACCAATGGTTTTCCTCGCATTGTACTGCTGCAATTTCTAATCTTAACCATTATTTTCATATTTACCAGCAAAACAATTCTCCAGAAAACAGGCATCTGTTTACTATTGCTATAAACCATTGTAAAAAGGTTTTGTCTAACACCAAAGCCCGCTATTCTCAGGTCACAAAATCTTGTATATAATCTCAAAAATTAGCATATGATGTCTTCTTGATAATCTTTAACAGTATCTAAACATGTTCGTATCACTATAGTTTCTGTATCTAAAGTGATTTCCTGTTTAGACTCTTCTGGTCTGGACAACATACCTGTTATAGTCTTGCAGAAGTGTTCTCCGGGACTGTCGTCTATACTTTTAAAATTATTTAACAAGGGCTTATCAGAGTCTTGTTTTCCAGCTTGCTGGAAAGCAGCATCTGCATTCTCAATTTTAAAAAATTCTAGAAAGCGATTTGACTCATCTAACTACCGCCCTATTAGTCTTCTTCCTATCATAAGCAAGGTTTTTAACTCTTTAATCAAAAAACACTTAATCTCTCATCTTAAATCTAATAAATTACATTCTGATACAGAAACAGATGCAAAAGAATCTCACTTCTGTTACAGCATGGGGGTCTCAGTGGCTGGTAAAATTTATCCAGATAAACTCAATTTTTTCCAGCTAATTGTTATTGCAATAACCTAGATCTTCCTATATTTATAAACGATTAACTGGTACTTTCGATCTTTTTAGAAAACCATATATCAAATTGATTGCAAAATTACCATCTGCTAAGGTTGCATCTCTTTAACATGCTCACCACTTTCTCACTCAGGATTCTTTTCTTTATCTCTATAAATCTCAAATTCGTCCTTGCATGGAATACAACAGTGGTGGCCAAACGAATGCCCGTGGGCAAAAAAATGCCAGCAGAGAATTTTTTAAATGCTTATTAAACAGTTTGGATATTTAGGAGACAACTATTTTGGTAATGTGATACTTCCATCTACATCAAAAACTAATCCAGACATCAAACAACTAGTTACAGACGATCAAGTTCAACACTCTTAATAATTATATTGCTTTGATACAAATGATTATAACAGTTATTAGTCAACTATTTTTTTGTAAAAATAATTATTTTCTGCCCACAAAATTATTAAAAAATTTTTTTTTGCCCGTATTTTAACAAGTCTGGTCACCCCTGGAACAAAATGTTGCTATATCTGGACGGTATCTTTAAATGATGCCTTTTCTATTTTGGAAAAGGTGCAAAAACGCATTGTAAACATAATTAGATCTGCTCTTGCAACCAACCTCCAACCATTATCACATTGTTGTAATGTTGCTTCTCTTTCTCTTTTTTAAGAATACAATAATGGGCACTGCTCTAAAGAGCTAGCATTTCTTGTGCCATTTATTAAAACTCCTTTTAGTGTTACTCATCATTCAATTAAGTCTCATCTTTTTACTGTGACTGTTCCTAAGTGCTCCAAATATTTATATTTGTCTAGTTTTTCTTTGAACATCAATTCTTAGGAATTTGCTCCCTTGACCATGTTTTCCTGATTCAAATAATTTACATTCTTTTAAGTTGCCTGTTAACCGCTCTATAAACTTCATCTTTTTTCTTCCAGTAACTTCCAACTCTAATAGTAGTTGCTTGCAGTGTTGTTAGAAGTGAAGATGTTGAAAAAAAAAAACAAAAAAAAAACAGAGTGTTAGCTTCTTATCAAGTCATAATTAAATGGAAGTATTATCAGTGAACAATGCCACCTTAGATGTGGAATTTCTGGGAGATCGGTAATGTAAATTGAAAAAACTCTAGGGCAAAGAATAGAACCTTGAGGAACCCCTGAAGTTACAGGAAATGAAAAGTGCTCTCTATCAAAGAAAACTTTTATACTGCAATTAGTTAAGAAGGATTTAATAATCTTAAAGATGATACCTGGTACACTGTAAGAAGAGAGTTTATGGAGAAGACCAGCATGTTAAACTTTATCAAAGGTTTTAGAAATGTCGAGAACAATATCCCTAAGTTCTTCACATCTATCTAATGCACTAGGAAATCAATCGGTTATTACCATTAACAATCAACAATAACCTATTTAAAAAATTACATTTACAACAGTGGAAAAATACAATTTACTGACATTATAAATTGGTTCACCATAATTCAAAATAAAAGAGACTGTACATTTACCTAACTTTACATTGATAATTTTTACCTCTCAATATCAGCAGATATTTTAGATAAAACAATGGAATTAGCAAATATCTACACAGTTATTCCAGGGGAGTCAATTAGTATAATAAAGCATTGCAGAAATTTATTATATTAAGGAAACACTGAAGAAAAAAATATATACATGACTGCTTTGATGTAACATTAGGCAGTTATGATGGAGCAGAAATTTGTGAATTTGTTGGACTATAATTTGTATAATCTATTAAGTAAAATATTCAATATTAATGAATAAGGTCTTTATTGCAATGATGGTTAGTAATATGTACTATAATTATAAAAACTTATTAAAAATATAGACTTTCCAATTGAAATAAGCATAAATTTCAAAATTGGCAATTTTATTAAAGCCACATTTAACATCTCTTTGAAAAATCATAAAAGCTATTCAAAAAAGCAAATGTTGAATTATAGCATAATAATATTAACTAAAATCATCCACCCTAAATTCAAAAAAAAAGCTCCATTTTAATTAATAACGAAAACTCTTTTGATAAAAATGTATTAAATTCTTCTAAACATATTTATGAAGATGCAATTTTAAATTTTTCCAAGTATGTACTTAATTAACAATATTGACAATATTGTTAATCAAGTACATTCTTGGAAAAAGTGCATCTTCATAAATACGTTTAGAATAATTAGCTCAACAGAGGGTGAATGGAACGTTTTGCAATTCATGGACAATCCTTTGTAAGACACCATACTGTAAAAATACATATGGAAACAGGCATAAAAATAAGATTTTTTTAAAAAAACCTATAAAAATACATGAGCTAACAATAAAATTATAAAAAAAAATCCCCTTTCAAAAATATATTTAAGAAAGTAGTAGTTTACTTTTATAGTTATATTGTTACCTCACTTATTTTTATAGTTGTTTTTTTTTAAATCTTATTTTTATTTATGTCTGACAAAAAAATTAACTAACGGAACATGTTTAATTTAACGGAACAATTTATTTTTATTTAATATAACGTTTAATATAACGGAGCAATTTATTTTTAACGGAACAATTTTTACTTGTTCCGTTATATTAACTTTACTTATATTTAGGAGAGAACGGGGTGAGATGGGACAAAATTATATTTAGGGGAGAAAGGGGTGAGATGGGACAAAAAAATTTGTATGTTTGCCGCGCTTTATCTTTTTGTCAAACACCATACAATTTGGCTTAAAACTATAGTCTAATGAGTTGTCAAATTATTTAAAAACCCATTACTTAAGCATCAAATTAAGTTCACGTCCTCGTTTTTTTAATGTGACACTGTTTGTCTCATGTCACCCCATGTTGGGGTGAAATGGGACAACGTTTGGGGTGAAATAGGACAAGTTAGAAGCAAATAATTTTGAGCATTATTTTATTCTGTCTCTTCTATTTCTTATATAACATAACAATACACAACATTTATTTGTGTACAGTTAAAATAAGATATTCTAAATGCATTTATAACTTTGTTCAACAAGGTTGCTTGATGTTTAAATAAAGTCAATATTGCGTTGATGTCTCAAGGGGTAACTTTTTTGCTTTTTCTTATTTTTATCTTCCTTTTTTTTTTTTTACATTCTAATAAACTTACAACTAGTTCATTTCTTGTTGGTGTGTCAGTCAATACCAGAGACCTAGAACATTTTCTTTTTGCACTTTTTCTCTTTGCACTTTTTCTTTAATGGCCTTATATCTTCTGCTGTCCAATGGTAGGCAGAAGTGCTTATTTGCTTTTTCTTGTGATTAATAACTTCTGATACAATAGATAGTGGTGTATGGATCGTTTGTTTTTGCGAATCAGATAATTTACTTAAATTATAAGCCTTAGTTGCAGGGTCTGTCTGTCTGGACCGGTTGAGAAATACTGCTGGACAAACTGGCTGATAAGGTAGAAATATTTTCTGGAATTGGCTGACCAGATACATAAGAACATAAAAAGTCTACATCACTAAAAACATATGGATCGTACGGGAAAATGCCAGCTGCCTTTAAACCATTTTGAATGTTTTGGGAAGTAAAGGCTCTCGCATAAGCTATTCCTAAATTTTCAGAAATGTCATATATCGTGATAGGAGTATTTGGATGTGCCTTTAACCATGAATCTCATGCTGAACTGTAAAATTTCTTTAATGGTTCAAATACTGATCTGTCAAGTGGTTAGAGTTTGTGGCTGTAATGGGTTGGCAATGTCAAGAGCACAACATTACTTTTCTTAGCTTTATCCATCAATTCAATTGATATATGACTTTTGTGGTTTTCCGTTATTAAAAGTAATGGATAATGCTGGCTAGGATATCTATATTGCACAAAATGATCAAACCATTTCAAAAATATTTCTGTATTTATCCATCCACTAAGATTAGCATCACCTTTGGTACCTGTTGGTGCACCTTTAAGCATGTGGCTACGAAAATGGACACTGGGAAATATCAAAAACGGTGAAATAAAATTTCCAAGAGCATTTATATAACCTATCATTGTAACTAGGGTTCCCCTTTCAGCAGAAGTTACCTGTCCTACTTGCTTTACTCCTTTACCCGCAACCGCTTTCCCTGGCTTATGAGAGCTGTTTCATCAATATTGTAAATGCAATCAGCAGTAAACTTATAGCGCTTCTGTACACTGTTAAGGTTTTTGATGAAAGTATCTACATTGGTGCAATTGAAACTAGTTGTTCTACTAAGGCTGGTAGCTTCTGGCATACGAATAGATAATTTTGTACGATTTAAGAATAAATAAAACCATTCAGTTCCAGCTGCTTCACTTTTTTTCCAGTTTTCTGGTATTTTAATGTCATTTTTAATTGCATATTGATATGCAAGTTGCTTTTTTCTCTAACATTAAGTCCTTAATGCATATCAGATGCTTGACGAAGATAAGTTGAAAGTTCATCTTCTTGCGCCTTATTAAAAATATATTTATGTTGTTCATCAAAGTATAAGTCATTGTAAGAAGTTTCTTTATTAACATTTACTTTCCGCTGTAAACTTGATTTCGAAATTTTATATTCCAGTGCAGCTGCTCGTAGTGATAAACTACCAGATTCAACAGCCATCACAGCGGCTTTTATTGTATGAGCATCAGGCTTTAACCGATTCGTCACTCGTTTGTACTTTCATGGCATCTAAAAAATATTACACACATTACTCACTCTATTATTCAAAAATTATGCTTTTTTAAAGTTGCATAAACTAAAATCAATATTATTAATGAAAATAAATTAGTACCACAACCCTAAAAACTTATAATGAGATTAAATTTAAAAAGGGTAATAGTAAAGATTTTTATTTAAACTGAATTATAAATACAGTGCTAAAAAATATTCTTTATAAAACAATACTTACTGTGAAAAATGTCTTTAACAAGCAAGATAAAGTTTCAAAGAAATTCTATAGAACTATTTTTTTTTCTAAGAAAAAAAGCATATTAACATAAAGTAAACATGGAAATCTTGCCTTAAACATAAACATAATTTTCTGCTAACTTGTTTTTTTACAAAAATAATTGATTGAAAAAATTAAAACATAACAAATTGAACAACTGATAAAATTGAAAAGTGTCACCCCATTACTAGTAGGTGTGAGAAAACCTTTATTTTATATAATTCTCTTAACCATTTGCTAATTATATTTCTTCAGTAATTAAATAAGACAATAATGATTAATTAAAAACCATAAACATAAAAATATATAGAAACATAGCATAAATATTTATTGTTAATGATGTCTTCAAAATCCAGGAAACTTGTTAGATTTTAACATATTCGAAAATAATTTGAATTTTAAAATACTTTTGAAACTCAAAAAACACAATAATATGAAGTACTTATTGTAATCTTATCACACATATAAAAAAAAACTGCTTTAACAATTTTTTTGCTTAGAAATCGCCTTGTCCCATCTCACCCCATGTCCCATCTCACCCCGTTCTCCTCTTCTTGTTATTTTATATTAACTATATATTAATTTATTATTATATTAATTATATATTAACTATATAATACATTATATCTATAATATAATACCTAAAATATCGCTTTTAATTAAGCGGGTATTAAATATAATTAGTATGGATATATACAGGGCCGTCCCGAAGAAGGAGGGGACGTCCCACCCCCAAAGCTGTCATTTAAGTATTTGAGTTGGCACATTGAGCAATTTTTGAACTGTAGTTGGCAAATTGAAAATGTTGAGGACCTTTCTTTGTTTTGTTTTGGTGTTTCTAGTTGGCAAAAAAAAACATACGCCCCCCTCTTCCTTAAAAGACCTTTTCGGGACAGCCCTGGATATATATGTTATTTATGATAGTCACAATTGATTTATTTCCAAAAATAAAATCTAAGTGACTAACGTTTACTAAACATTAGTCATTTGGATTTTATTTTTGGAAATAAATTGATTGTGACTATCATAAATAACATATATATATAAATACTAATTATATTTGATACACGCTTAATTAAATGCGATATTTTATGTATTATAATAAAGATATAATGTATTATTTAACTAATATATTATATTAAAGATAATAAAGTATTATACAGTTAATATAATGTATTATATAATGACCAATAATGTATTATATAGTTAATATATTATATTAAAGATAAGAAAGATATAATATCAAAGTTTTAACAATAAGTTTAGTTGTAACACTTCGGCTCGATAATAATGAGTCCACGGTTATTAAAGTGTGGTGCAGTACTAATGGTTAAAACTCACACAGGTCATGCCAGGAGAAGTCGTCTATACATGGATATATAAAAATGATTTTGTTTTGTTCTTTTAGAAATTTAATATGTGCCATACCAGCAGAACGCAATTCTACAAAGACAAATATACCTGGGGAAATAGTAATAACTTTGTACCTTTCAAATAGAGATGATACCGCATTTACCAATAATGAAGGTGATGGTTTCTTAACAATTTTTACTATTTCTGATTGGTTACAAATCGCGATAAAAATACCATTCATGTTAAAAAGAAATTACCCTTGAACCAATTTTTAAGAAGCGTCTCATTGATCTCACTTTGGTTTGCGGTAATACATTTATTTGTAATCGAGATGATCTAAAAAAATGAAAAATTGGTAACCAAAAGTTTCATATCTACAACTTTCATTTTTAGGTTTATTCTCTAAATAATGACTTAGATTAATTTTGGTATTTTTTTCACATCCAATGTTCACAAAATTTTCCAAACTGCGACAATATCGTTTTCCAGATTTTACTCTTGTCCAAACCATTCTCCACCTATTCCATTAACTACCCCGTTTTCCTGTGGTGTTGCAAAAAATGACCAACGAATCTCAACAAAAGCAGATGAAAATTTGAACAAATTATTCACAGCTGTTATGACATTTGAATTTTTAAATTGTGATGACGGACCAATTGTGATAAAGCGTAACAAATATTTCGATAACGACGGCATATTTATCATGAAGTAAACAATCGGATACAACGGCATAGTGTTATGCTCTTACTCTTAATTGCAGCAGTGAATATTGTTACTTGCTGATGAACCCAGTAAGTGGATTGAATTTAACTTTGCCCCATTATGGTGTAATTTTCACTGAAATCCAACTGATTTTAGAAAAATTAAAAATATAAATCGATGAATAGAATATAAACATACCAAAAAGGTTAATACAAAATTATTAAATTTTGTCATCGTACTAAAAATGAAATTACAATTTATTTGTATAACCAATTCATTGATTTTTTTAATTTTGGCAATATAAAAGAAAATATGCACTTTGTTGTTGGTTATATACACATGACGTATATAATCTGGCGATTAGATAATAAGAAAGCAAAAGAGACAATGTGTCATTGTCTCTTTTGCTTTCTTATTATCTAACGCAGTAATGCGCACCCCTCTAACAAACATCTTTATGGTCGTTAAATTTTCTGCGCATTTTCTGAGGACCATTGGTCAAAAACAAAGAGCGGTTTGTTTGAATCATCACCAAATGAGTCTATTACATTAGAAACATATTCATCAAACTTTGCCAACCCATAGTTCGCTTTACACTCTATAAACATGCAAGATTGGTTGTTTTGATCTACCAACTATGTCTTGCATAATATTACTTTTTTTTTTTTGAAGGGCATTCTTTAACAACCTGAAATTTTCATGGTATATCCAAAGGCAAATATCGTGGGAAAGATTGTTTACCAGCTTGACAAAAATGGTTGCAGATTGTAAAACTTAAATTTCCCCAATTTTAAATTAACATGCTCACTTTTAAAAAGTCAATATACTTCTTCTTTGGTCATCAGCATGTGACGAATTTGTTTTTGAAAATTGTTTACAAAAACTGAAAACCTTATTAAATAAAATGCGATTCCTATATATAAACAATGTGTCATTGTCTCTTTTGCTTTCTTATTATTAGTAACATCTTTGCGACCTGGAGTTATTCTACTGATACAGTGCGGTGTAAATTTATAACTTCACCAAAAAAACAAGATCTCACAAATAAATAAATAATTATTTTTAAATTATTCAATTGCCTAACATCTTACTTGATTAATATTTCATTTGTAGTAGAGTCTGGTTTCATTTCGTTAATTGACTTGAAAATTTTAGAAAAATGATGGTACAAAATTATAACCTCATTTAAATTTTACTCTACAAAATTTCATAATATTTTTTATTGCAATTTGAATTTATTATTAATACTTTGTTTTTTTTTTGCCATTCTGAATACTCTCAAATACTTGATTTGGCATACTTTCCAAATGTTTTCTAAGATCTGCAAGAGATATGTTCTTCTAAGCATGTACAATTGCCTTTTCAGTTCACCGACATTCGAATATTATTTCCCTTCTGCATAAACACGTCTTGCTAAAATGCCCTATACGTTTTCGTTGATACTTAAATCAGGTGAGAGCGCTGGCCATTCTAATAATTGAATTTTCATGCTGGTAAACCATAACATTTGATTTTGGAAAATAAAATTGGTGTTACCAAATTATTGCGAAATATCATTCAAATGACATTTCAACTAATTTCTATATCCTTAACATTTAATTTAGTAGTAATAAAGTCAATCGAAGTATTTCCAACGCACCCCAAATCATTATTCCTCATCCTCCCATAGCCATTCTTTTGAAAAGTATTTTCTCTTGCGAGAAGGTACAGTGGGGTGCAAAACTATAACCTCACCTGTATAGAAACCTTAAAATTATCTTTCAAAATTTGTTGATCAAATTCTATTTGTAGATCATTTTTTTAAATTAACAAAATAATTCACATGAATCTATTTACACTTTAATTAACTCAAGTTATTAAACAGTTTAAAACCGTGTTGCATTATTATAACAAATATAAAGAGTATTTGAAGGCCATAATATTTTAAAAAACGTCAAGAATAGTTCTTTAAATAACTTATTTGGCTTATTAGAACTACTTTGGTCTATTGGAAGCGCTTGGGAATAAAAGAACAAGTTAGACTTATTGGAACTACTAAATAATCAACTTATTAGAATTACTTTCTGTATTACTTTTTCTACTTTCAGTATAAATCATTCTACTTTTATTTCTTTCCAAAAAATATGGTTTTTTCCTGTGTTTTCTGAGTAATCTATATCATTATTTGTTTCTGCTTCAGTTGGATTATTTATCAATTTTGTTTATATATATATATAAATATATATATATATATATATATATATATATATATATATATATATATATATATATATATATATATATATATATATATATATATATATATATATATATATATATATATATATATATATATAAGATTGTATTTTTTTAAAACTTTTTGTTTTAATTTAATTTTCAAACAAGATAAACACTTAATTAATTTGAAAAGTATGAAAAAAAACACACACAAAAAAAAACAAGCCTCAGAACATGCTAATTTTGTAAGAAATTCAACATGCAGATACCAGAAAAAGTCAGAAGTAAAATGTAAAAATAAAAATGTAGAATATTCAGTCAGTATGTTGTCATAGACATAAGAATACTGCAATCAGTATGCTTCCATAGATAAAGAAATATTTTTATTGTAATGGTGATTGGTCAGAAGTAACAATAGTATTGGGATTTCATTCGAGTCAAAATACACTAGCAATTACAAGCTCTAGATGATTACAGAAAAGTAATTGTTGTAAATAAAAAGAAAACCTTGTATGATAGTAAATATGTATGTATTATTTAAGTTAAAGTTTATAGTACACAAGATCTTTTTTCAGTTTGCTACACGATATTTTTGTTGAATACTGATCAGCTTTATACTAGAAAGTAATTTGGTTAGATATTGAAATCGACCATCGTGTTTTTATACAAAACAGACAACTTCAAAATTAAAACCTATAAGTTTGCTGACTGTTACCATATTATATAAGTTTGCTGACTGTCACCATGTTAAAAAAATAATGACAATTAGGATGACATTTTTCCTAAGTATAATAACAATTTTACTAAACCCAGAATGGCTGCTTATGGTGCTATGTTCATATTTAGAGGGGAACTGGGTTTTAAATTTAAAACATTTGCTTTTCTAAAACCAAACCCTTAAAAATCTGAATCTCCTAACTGCTTTTTAATGCTAAAACTTTATCTGTGATATAAAGCGAACTTCAAAGTAAATACAAAGATTAGTGAAACTAAACGGAAACTAAAAGGATGTTGATCCAAATATAAATATAATACTATAATACCAAAAAAAAATTGAAAATTATTTTTTGAACCTTTTATAATTTTCAAAAGATTGCACAACTTTGTTCTGAAGATCTTTGTCTGTTGATAGCTGCTCCACTAAAAAATATACAAATTACATATAAGCAATAACGTTTAACACAATAAATAAATGAATAAAAATTTGTATGAAATAACTAGATTTTAAAAAACATTAACATAGAAGTTTGCGCCACTTCATGTAATAGCTTGGGAATAAGTGCTTTTGTGCAACCTGTGTTTCGTGTTTTGCGGTAAAAATTCTTTTATTTTATTAACAAGTTTCCTCCAGTAGTCTTAATTATTAAAATTCATAGAAGAATTGACCAATAAAGATTTTGTTCGAGCTTGTTGTTAATATTACATTAAAATTAAAAAATTTTTTTTTTTTTTAATATTTGTCCCAGTATCAATACCATTACAACTTAAAATAAATTTTTTTATTAATAACATGCTTGGGTTTATGTTTAAGCTAAAAAGTGATTTAGTCGCTCTTGGTCCAAATAATCTTCTGTAGAAATATTCACTTTATTGATCTCAAGTATCTTACAAAACACTTTATTCAAAACTACTACATTTTAAACAATTCTTTGAGACCATCTAAATTGTCAATATTTAGCAGAGGACCATAGTTTTAGAAGTCATTTCTCACATGTAAGTTAAAACAACTAACTTAATCCAAGACCTTAAATGCATTGTAAAAAAAATTACTGGAACTCGATATTAATGACAAAATCAGCTAAATTATTTTTGTACAAATTTTTTTTTATGTATATAATATATGCAAATGTTTTTTGGTTAAAGTTACAATGTTTGAGTTTTTGCTTTATTATTTTTAGTTATGTCATATTCTATTGGTCATTTTATTGAAATCAGAAATATAAAGTAAGCAACATTAACAGAGCAAGATGACAAGACTATCTTGAAGTACTTGATTAGTTAAATTAGTTAAAAAGTTTATACTTCTATCAAACCCAACATCATGAAATACTAAGACAAAATGACAAAGAGAGATGCTTTAGATTAGCTGTACAAAATTCAAAGTCATTGTGCTTTGATAATAAATCATTTTGTAATCAAATTAATTACTCTGGTTTCTAATAAGTTTTGTTTTGATATAAGACTAGTGTAAAACACAAATTTTAAAATCTTGTTTTAACTTTTCTGTTGATTAAATGGGAGTTAATATCACAACAAATATCAATGTTAATAAATAATTGCTTAAAAAATAATAATATGATTTTGTTCAATTGTCAATGAAATATTCTTTTTTAAATAAATGGAATAAACTCTAATCTATCTAAACTCTAATCTATTAATCTGTATCACAAACTATAAAGTTTACGTCAGATAAATTTATCACGCTAATGTCACTATTTAAATTACAATATTTTCACATTCATCTAACATTGTATCAAATCTTTTTATTGTCAATAAATAGTTGCTTAAAAGATAATGAGTGATTTTAAACTTTCACCTAACATCTTAATTGACAATAAGAAAACTATATAATTAAAGTTGCAACATTTTTATAACTTTAAAATTGTATAGGATAGAGTGGATTAAAATGGATAGGTGGGGTAATATGGATCTTGGGTGGATCCAGCTTTTATAATTTTTTGAGATAATTAACTTCCATGGAACAAACTTCAAACATTTATATGTTTATACTTATGTCAAATAAGGATGCTTTGCAAAAAACAGCGATGGTTGGAGCTTGGGAACAAAAATGCTCTAAAATTTTGGTCACAACTACTCAAACGTGAGAGCAACAATTTGACAAAATATTTTTTTCAAAGTATTCTTAACTAAAGTTTTCATCCATAAATTTTAAATTTCATAGTATAATCTCTCAACGTTCAAAAATTATGAGCACATAAAATTTAAATCCCCCTCAATTTGAGGGGTTTGCAAAGTTTATACAGTCATAACTTTGAATGTTAAAAGATTGTTGTATAAAATTCAAAATTTATCAATAAATATAACTTTAGTTAAAAATAGTATAAAAAATATTTTGTCAACTTGTTGCTCTCATGTTCGGGGTAGTTGTGGACAAAATTTTAGGGCTTTTTTGTTCCTAGGCTCCAATCATCGCAATTTTTTGCAAAACATCCTTATTTGAAATACGTATAAACATATAAATGTTTTATATATGCTCCATGTTAGCTCAAACATTAAAAAATGCTGGATCCGCCCCTGTGGATATGTTTAATTAGCTTGCATGGAACAAGTTATCTTTTCACAATGCTAATTTCCGAAATATACCAACTGTTTACAAATAATTCTTTTATTTTCTTTTTTTTTTCTATTCCTTTAACAATGTCTCTTTCTGTTTTAAATTAATTTAAAACAAATAGAAACATTGATGTTAATCAATAAAATATTTATTAGAAAATATAAAAATTTTTATGATTAAAACATTTGTTTGCTGACTTCAGCAATATTACTTAAATAATGATCATGATGTAAGTTTATTATTAAGACAATGATGCCACCCATATTAAAAAAAAAGAATTATCTATTATTATTGATTATCAACGCAAGACAATTGATAAATATAGTTACAGTAAACTAATGACTGCAATATAACTTGTTGAAACAGGCGACTCAGTACACAATGTATCAAACACATGATTCAGTCCAAAGTCTTCTGAAATTCCATATGGGAAAACATACAGAAAAACCCACAATCAAATTCAAAGGATTAAAAAAAGAATGGGAAATGGGAATGGTTGTGGTTTTTTTTAAGTATTCAAAAGGAAAAACTTTTAATAAGAGCCCTGAAGTACTTAGCCGATAGGAGTTTCCTAAAAGATAGAGAAGATATTAAACTGATGATAAAATTCTATTTAATTCTACATTAACTGGTAAAAATACTCCTTTTAAAGATATCATACCAGGAAAAGACTGGTGTATATCTTTTGAAAAAAGATGGAATGTAGTTCTTTGAAAAAAAAGACCTCAACTTTTAATAAAAACTTTAATTACTGATCTATCTCTGAACCAGAAAATGCAATGTAAGGTGTAACCAAATCAGGTTGGATGGAGAACTTTTTGAAAGTTGGGTTGACAGTTTTATTATATGTGTTAAGGATTTAAAAAAGCTTATTTTACTCCTATGTGATAGGAATAATAGACAATTCACTAATTCTATTATTAAAAAAGAGGCGGAGAGGGTGAATAAAAGGTTTTGTTACTTTAAAAAAGTTCTCAGCAACATCCAGTACCCCATTATACTATTAAAAAGCA
Source organism: Hydra vulgaris (assembly GCF_022113875.1). Taxonomy (NCBI): domain Eukaryota; kingdom Metazoa; phylum Cnidaria; class Hydrozoa; order Anthoathecata; family Hydridae; genus Hydra; species Hydra vulgaris. Next base: position 38,847,832 of record NC_061158.1, on the reverse strand, counting down.
ACTAAAAACTAAACATTTGATCTTTCAAATAATAATTTGAGAATAATGTTTTGCAAATAGAGAACTTTTTAAATTATGGTTTTTATCTGTTAAAGTTTTTTACTTTTTTTATAGTTTTATTATTAGTATCTTTTAACTTATTTAGTGGTTGGTCAATGACCTTTTGCAAACTTGAAGCATCAATGTTGGAAGCAGAGTTTATTACAGCTATTTAAAAAAATTAATATAAAGTATCAAAAATCTTTAATAAAAATTTGCTTAAAACTTTGCTTTCCCTATAATTAAACAATAATAATGATAATAAAAAATATATTCTAGCATACTTAAAAAATCTGCAGGATTCCAGTTCAAATGGGACGGCATTCCAATTGACTCAAAAAACAATAAAACCTCTGAAGTTTTTCCATAAAATGCAACCTATATCAAATTTATTGCAATATTACCAACATAATGATAATAAATTTAGAGTCGCAGATTGTTATGTAAAAACTACAAACCTTTCCATTACACAATAGCAACAGTTTATCGAACATATGAAACACTTGACTAGAAGGCTGGTGAATAGTCATACATATTGCTCTATTTTGCTGCTTTGCAAGAGCTTTAAGTGTATTTATAAGACTGAAAGCTGATGAGGAATCTAATCCTGTAGTTGGCTCCTAAATTAGAGTATTAATATTAGTATTGTTATTATTCTTCTTATTATTATTGTTAATAATTTTAATATTATTATTATTATTACTATTATTATCATTATTATTAGTAGGTAGTAGGTAGTAGTAGTAGTAGTAGTAGTAGTAGTAGTAGTAGTAGTAGTAGTAGTAGTAGTAGTAGTAGTAGTAGTAGTAGTAGTAGTAGTAGTAGTAGTAGTAGTAGTAGTAGTAGTAGTAGTAGTAGTAGTAGTAAAAACATACATCCATAACTATGCAAGCAGGATTGCTGATAAGTTCAACTCCAATGCTACAACGCTTTTTCTCACCTTTAAAAATGTTAAAAAATACTTAGATTTTTAATTTGCAAACTAATAATATCAATTTCTTCAATATCTATTAAAAAGAATATATTAATAGAAAAAATTGACCTCCTGAACAACCACGTGCAAAAAGCCCACCACCCATCTCTGCAAAAAATAGAAAATATTTAAAAGTTTATTTCTCTAAAAAATAATACAGCTTTAAACCTCAAACTTCAAACATAAAACTATGATCTACACTATCAATTAAAAAACCTTTTTTCTAAACAAAAATATTACATAGTTATAGCGTTTAAAACTTTAAAAATATGACAAATAGTTGTAATTTGTACAACTACAATTCTACTTGCTAATTTATCTTTAAAAAAACTTGAAGAAAATAAATAAATAAAAAAAGCTTTGTGTGACAACAGCAGTGTTAGTTAAAAATTTAAATATTGTTAGTTTACTTTTTACAAATTATAAGTTTCTTAACAAAGGTCGAACATAACATAAACTTTATCATTAAAATGTTGTTCAAGCATTTGGCGAATGACTGCTACGATTTTAAGTGCATTTTTTAACATTCTTATGAGAAATTTAAATGTCATCTACAAAAAGATGTTTATTTTCCTAAACGATAAAAAAAAAGTAATAATAACAATAATAGTAATGATTATGTTAATTTACGTTTAAGGTAGGTTGTTTATGTATATTAAGTTATATTAAATTACCCATAAGTTTATGCTTAAGTTATAAATTTTTGAAGTTAGATTAAAACAATATATTAAAGTAAAATGATATTTGATGTAACAAACTTAAAGACATATAAAAATATGTTTGTGATTTATTCGTTTGTTAAATCAAAATTTTGTTAAAAATATAAAACGATATAGGGGCAGATTCAGAGGGGAAGGGGTGAGGCATATTTCAGATTTTTTTCAGCAACCCCATAAATCATATAACTTTTTAGCTAATTTTTATTTGAATATCGGAAATTGTTTGGGTGTTATTGGCAAATTTTTTGATTTTTTTTTAATGCTTCTAAAAAAAAAATTTATTATAAAAAAAATGTTAATTTGTAATTTTACTTTGCAAAACACAATAGGTTGAGAGACATGACGCTTTGCTAACGTTTAGAGTTTAGATTCCACAAAAATTGATGCGGTGGAAAAATTATATACAAAAGGAATGACAGAACATTTTCATCAAAAGCAAATTTTATTATTATGAAATAGAGAAAGTGATTTTATTGCGTCTTTAGGTGCTGTACATTTGTCCTCTCTAACAAGTGTTCGCAGTTAATTGCTAACAAGTGTTCTCAGTTAATTGCTTCAAAAAAAAAATTCCACTTATACTGGACATAAACAAAATATTTTCATATGAAAAATTTTGATTTTTTCAAATCTATACTTTGATGTCAAAAAAATTTATAATATAATATAATATTGTTAAAACTGTTTCTACAATCAGTAATATCTATGACGTCATTCTTGTTTTTTTGTATCCAAAACTAATTATCTGCACCTGAATTTTATTTGGTAGTGGTGTAGTGGTAGTGGTGTAGTAACGCGCTCAATTTTTTTCTCTGCGCAGCGGCCTTGTTGGTCAATGTTCATGTTTCGGAGTTATAGAGTTGAAAGAGGGTTATAACCACAATTAAGTAGCCTACTCGTCTGTAGTGGATTTCATAGCTTTGGGGAGGTGAATTAACAAAAAAAATTTACATTGGAAGTTAAACTATGGCAGTACAAATGTATATGGATGAAGGAGAAGGGAGGAATTACATTACTGCCTACTTTCTTTAGTTTTTGATTTGTGTAGCCAGATGCAATATCCAATTACTCGCACGTTGTTTTAAATTACTAAATTATATCCTCTAAGTGTTGTCAGTGCTAAACGTAGCTTTTCAGCTCTTCAATTTAAAATTAACTAAAAACACAAAGGACAGAAATCAGACAAGTCAGATTGGTCTTTAATACGTACAGAATAACTCCGGTAAATTTTGAAAGTCTGATTGACCGTTTTGCAAAGTCAGCAAACTGTAAATTAGAGTTTGTAATGTAAGTTAATAAAATAATCAACAAATCAAGGTTTTAAATACGTATTTAGTTAGATAACTAAACTCTTTAATTTTTGTCAAACAGTTGTGTTTCAATAAAATTAAATTAATTTTAGGTATTTTAATATTTTAGGAAGCATAGTATGCTTTTTTTCATAAAAGAATACAAACACCAAGTACTAGTCACAAAAAATTTTTTTCCAATTCGTGTAAGGGGGCAATCGCCCCGATGCCCCTCCTATGGATCCGCCCTTGAATGATAACTGCCTTAATAATTACAACAGCAAAGGTATAAAACTGTAAAGCTCTAATTTTTTGTTAAAATAATAACACTGGTTCTTTCCTATTAAGGATGACATGATACCTGTGTTTTCGCATTTCGAAAGTCCAAGGTTTTCAATTACGATGTCAACTAGAGCTTTCTTTTGACTCCACTTCATGTCCTCTGGAAGTCTGATTTTGCCAATAAACTTAAAAAGATTATAATTATACATAATTACATAAATACTTATAAAAAAAACATAACTTTATTTTATCAATTTATAGCATAAATTAAACTATATCAATAAATCAAAAAAAATCTACTAGTGTATTACACAAAGTAATTTTTTTTTTCAAAAACGTCAAAAAAGTTTTTGCCCGCTGTAAATTTTTATTTTTTAATTATTACCTTTTATTGCTAATTCAAAAATGTTATTGTTTTTTCTGAATCAACAGCTTTTTCAAAGTAGAAAAGTTTTTAGCGCCTACGACAACCGAGTGCCACAAACATCGTTAGTGTCGCACAAAACATGTCATTGAAGATTGTTAGTGTGCAGCCTAAGCTTGTTTAGGAAAAAAAAGTAATGGGTTCTCTCGCAGCCTAAGCTTGTTTAGGAAAAAAAAGTAATGGGTTGCAAAACAGATAGTTATTTATGTTGTAATTAATGCTATCTGACAAGTACATTGTGTAAGAATAAAGGCTACTACTACTACTACTACTACTACTACTACTACTACTACTACTACTACTACTACTACTACTACTACTACTACTACTACTACTACTACTACTACTACTACTACTACTACTACTACTACTACTACTACTACTACTTCTACTACTACTACTACTACTACTACTACTACTACTACTACTACTACTACTACTACTACTACTACTACTACTACTACTACTACTACTACTACTACTACTACTACTACTACTACTACTACTACTACTACTACTACTACTACTACTACTACTACTACTACTACTACCAAGCACTAAGTGTGTGCTACCTCGCATATATATACTCCTAATACGTTAGGAGCCTTTATTCGCTGCGAACCACCCTTCTGCTTTTGTATAATTGATATTACAAAGCATAGAAAAGTAAAAACGAGACAGATTGATGCTTACTATGAATTGTGTAAAGATTTATGTTACTGTAAAGATGTGAATGGTCTGTTCACTTCTCTTCGACTTGAGCATGGTCCTGCACAATGGCAGTTGTTTATAGATAGCTCAACAAGGAGAATAGGGTGTTTGTGGTGTTATCAAGATGTTTGCTTTTATGATTAGCTTGCAGTGGCGACACACAAAGTATTCATTTTTTCTTTGTTATTGGGATCATTACAATAAAGTTAATTGGCCTCCACAAGTGGAACTATAGCCAGGGTTGTTAAATGTTCTGAGTATTGGCCTTGTAAAGATCAAAGGTGGCGTATTTGTTGAATTTCAGATAAGTACAATGTTGAATATATTCATATATACAATAACTCTTATCTTTATAATATTGGAATAGATTGATACAATATACTTGGATAAAAAATTTTTTTTCATACAGCAAGAAAACATAAAGCTACCCAACAAACTCTCTATAACGGAATTTCACTGGACCTATTTAGGCATTTTGAGCATACCTCAGTAGTTTTGCTCATCGGTTACTTGGTGGATCATTAGTGGCAGCCACCAAAAGTAGATAGCTGATAACTAACCACTATCAACATGCTGAAAATTTATAGCGGGTACCACTAGTGGTCCACTAAATAACTGATGAGCAAACCTTATAATATAATATATAAAAAAATGTTTGCTCGTTACGCATACAAAAAATATCGGTTTTACATAAAAACGAATGTGATTTTTGAATTCAATTGTAAAAAATGCATTAACAAAGAATAAAAAATACAAGGTAAATTTTATTTAAATCATACTCGAGATTCTCCATAATAAGCAGTGTTATGCAAAACATCATCTCTTGAAAAATCGCTTATTTTTTTCTAACAAAATAAGTTTGTTCTGCTTTTATTCTTTGATTTATATAAAATTTTTGTGATACAAATTTCTGCAGCAAAAAACTTTATTCTATTTACATTTGCATATAATTGAATTCAAAAAAATATTTGTGTATAAGTGAGTTCAAAACGTAACAAAAAGTTGACTAGTTATAAAAATAAGGGTTGCTAAAAATAGTTCAACCATAAAACAAACCAAAAAGTTTACAAAGATGAAATGTATATTCGGGTGTCCCAGAAACAAAATTTTTTTCCCCCAAGGATACCTATCAGGTTTTTCCCATTCCCTGAAGTCCCTTGAGGTTAAAAACCAACTGGAAAAAAAAAGATCAATAGTCAAAAAAACTACATCAATTTGGGATAAGTTAGTAAGGAAATTTTTTCTCATCTTTTTTTTTTTAATAATTAACTTATTGATTATGTCTAAGTTAAATAATATTGTTATACTGAAGCATGTTTTTATAAGCATACTTATTTTTGAAACAAGCTTGGGTTCCAAATGCTATGAGATTCACAAACATGCTTAAACTTCTGATATATATACATTTTTGTTTTGCACGAAAAAAATACTATAACTTTATTTAATGATTTTCATGCATCAAATAAGCTTAAAAATACCAGTATTAATAGATTTCTGCTTATATTACGCAAAACATGTGTAATTTAGAGTTAAGCTCTACAATATACATATTGTTTGCTTGTTTTATTTTAAACAAAATCTGAACATTGAAATGTTTATAAGCATTATATTATTAAAAAAAGCATACCAACTTAAGTCGCTGAGGGTCAATTAAAAAGGTAAATTTAATTACTCAGTTTTGGTCACACGGGTTTTAAATTTTTGAGACAGTAAAATGAATAATAAATGAATAATAATAACTATAATAATAATAAATGATTGCATGTTATATAATTTAATGTTTCATAGTATTTCCTAAAATGAGTCGTCTTTGCTAGAAAGCCACAAATAAAGGAGAAAAAAGAAAGATACAGACAAACACAAAAGACTAGTTTCTTCTAAAGTATCCTGTCTATCAGTTGCCCAGGAAACAGCTGCCAAGATCTTTAAAGTTTAAATCAAAAATTTCAAGGCAAAGATCTTACCTGCAACAGTGGATTATGTAAAGACCCCAATCTTAGATGTGTCATTGCTTTTGCAATGGATGTGTGGAACAAGGCTAGTTTTAGAAAACTCATTATTTCTGGAGCTGCTGCCAGATAACAAATGTAATTTTTAACTCAGCAGAAAAAAAGTTACATACAAACCTAAATAAAAAAAGTAGCTATACATTGGTAACTAATTATATTAAAAAATGTTTTTTTTGTATTATTAAGGAATAAGATTCTCAAGCTCCATGCTAAATATTGCAAACTCATCCATCTAAGAAATCTAAACTAGGATTCCAGCATTGGTAGATTTACTAAGATGCAGGAAAATTTCATACAGGAGAGTAACAAACTCTTTGATATATTTGTGGAGAAGTTTGAGGAGAAGATCCAATCAGATCAACATCGTTCTCAGAAGGCCAAGGCAGAGGATGTTCTGTTTTTTTTTTTACTAGAAAGAGGGTAGAAAGATGTACTTTACAACAGAGGTAGACAAAGAATATGAAATATTTGTTAAAAACACACAGGATCAGTTGCGGAAAATAAAAAACATAAAAAAATACAGAAGTGGAGAAAGGACAAAAGAAAAAGGACCTGGATCAAAGTGAGGTTTCTTTGGATTCTGATGCTGGTTTCTCGGCATCAGACTTAGATGTATTTTTCACTGATAAAAATTCCGTCGATGAATTAATTAACAATTCTGATTCTACAGTAAAAGCCAAGGTAAACAAATGATAATTAGAAGATACAAAGTTGGTTTAATAATTTTGAGTAAACTAAATTAAAATTCTATTAGAGTAGAAATATCATTATTATTTATTGTTTAGATAATGATAAATTTTAGTCCCGAGGATCTGGTAGATTGTATTTCTGAAGTATTTGCTCAGTAAGGGTTGAGATCCGACCTCGCAATCATTGCAACAAATTATTGCAAATAATGCAAACTAATTAAAATTAATTAATGCAAATTAAATAATGCAAATTAATGCAAATAATTGCAAACTATTGCAAATAATAAAAAAAATATGCAACAAATTATTGCAATATGCAATAAATCATTGCAATATGCAATAAATCAGGTGTGAATTAAAAGTTATACAAGAAGATTTAAAATACAAGACCTTGGTAAGAACTAAAAATACCTACCTTGGTAAGAACTATTAGTAGAAAAAAAACTAGGATAAATAAAGATTTAATTACATAAGTGATAAAATTGTTTTGATTATTAGGAGACAAGATATAATGGAAACTTTAAAGATAAAAAGACTTGTCCTGCACTTCGACAGCAAAAAGATCAAAAAAATTGAGGAAAATTTGCATATTACTGTTACTCTTGAAAGAATATTTGTTAGTGTTAGTTCACCAGATATTAATAACACAAATATTATCCTTCTTGGAGTAGTTCAAGCTAAAAGATCTAAAAAAGTTGACCAGGCAGATGCAATCTTAGATATCATAGAGTATTACAAAATTGTTGATTAGATCTTCGTCCTATGTTGTGATACCTCTTCAGTATTTTCAACACAAATACTCCAGTGTTTAAAACACTGGAGTATTTGTTAGCGGCATTACTGTTCTCACAAATATTCTTAACATCCTTTTTCTCAGGTTTCTCTGCAGGCGACACATTTTGAAGTTACACATCTCTTATTTTATGGAAGCTCTCACTGGAGAGAAAGCAAAAGGTTCCAGGAGAGAACTATATATAAGATTGCAGAAAGCCTAGCCTAGCGTCAAGGAAGACGTGGTAAAATGGAGGAAATCATTAGGTTTGATTGGAATGAGCTTCAGTTTCGATCATCCCTGTATAACATTATAAGAGTGGCCTCATAATATTACAAAATTGCATTGACCACAAAGATATTTAACAGAGGAGACTACAAGAAGGTCTGTGAACTAATTGTCTTCTATTTAGGTAAAGATATACCAGGGTTTCATTTTTATTAAACTGGAGCCTGTCATCAATTTAGGTATAGTTAAAGCATATTAAAAATAACTTTTATTTTTAGTTTAGATGCTCTTTACCTGCTAAACCTGAGGATGAATGAGAAGGTAGCCTATGTAATGAATGAAGAAAAGAAGATGGTAAAAACAGCTGCATTATTTGTCTATTTATATTATGGATCCTGGTTTTTAAAAGCCTATATGACAAACAAGTCAACTTCAAATGACTTAACTGCTTTCATGCTTTCATCATTCGAAATAAGGGACTATTACCCAAAACTAGGACAGGTTTTTCTTTCCAGCATGCAGCGGCATGCATGGTATTTAACAGAACAGTTATATATATTGGCCTTAGCTGACAATAATGTTAGAGAGAAGGTAAAAAAGAAGTTGTAGATCAAGTGTGATATCCCCATGCAGATTTATATGGGTAAAACCGAAGCTTCCGGTTATTACGAGGTAGAGAAGGGAGATGCCCGTGAGAGGTTTGATTTATTGAGAAAACTTTTAAAGTTGATTGTATGTGTCAGTGACTGCGCGGAAAGGAATATCAGACTGATCCAGGACTTAGTTGGAGGCTACAGGTTGGATGACATAAAACAGATTCTCATGATTGTTGCCAAAGACAACAGAAAGAAACTAAAGAAGGACTTGACAAAGAATCAATTCAAAAATGTTTTATTTTTAAACTGTAAATATATACTTTGAAGAGAGTTCCTAAAATACATGTTTTTTTCCTGAGCAAGACATTTTTTTAAAAAAATGAAGTTTTACATATATATATATATATATATACACTTATAAATAAGCAAAAATGCTTTTTTAGTTTTTTTTAACCTATTTGTAAACTGTATTATATAATAATACACCCTAATCTATATTGTATTATATATTAATGATACGTATATTATAATGTAATGTAAAATGTATATTATATTATATATTAATAATATCTATATTTAAATTGTCTTAAATAATTATTTAAAATAAAATTACAAAAATATAATTTACAAACCGATGAAATGTTTTGTAAAACTTATCTAATCATTTTTTCTTTTTTATTTCCTAGTTCTTCTTTTCATTTTCTAATTAAAAAATATCAAAAATTAAGGCTTAGCGATGAAAGATTTTTTTTGCTAAATTTTTTTTTAATTTGGTAAAAAATTTAAACCCTCGGTTCAGCTTTATTTAATTTAGTTTGAATTTCGGTTCGGTCTCATTCAAAACAAAGCATTTTGGAGATCATGTATTTAATATACCTGTAACATATTTTCAACAAACAAAGCTAATATTTAACTGTTTTTTTATTTCTTTAATAAATCTTGCAATGCAATTTAAAAGAATTCTCTAGCCAAGTTCTGCGATTTTTTGACAGATCCCCAAAGTAGCATGTTACCCAGCATTATTATGATAAAATATAACATCCTTCCAATTGACTATTGCTGGCGTCATTTTTTTGGTCTACCGTCTTTAAATATCCAGTGCTGACAATACATCTCTTCATTGAGCTTTCCGTTTGGTTTTAAAAGCTTATAATGTATTGATCTTCGATTTTCCCTGCATTTACAAAATATTTTCTGATTCAGAATCAAATTTGGTTTAAAGTTGGAAAAGCTAGGTTTTCCGGATTCACAAACCATCTTTTTCCTTACAAAGTTGTTGTTGTTAAACCATTTTTTATCCCTGTCATCATTCTGTTTCAAAAAGGCTCTATTTTGTTACGAGTAAGCAGGGATATGCTTATGATAACTCGATCATCAAATTTTTCGACTTATTTCATCCGGCACCCATCAGAAAGCGTCTTGCTTCAACATAGAAACATCGTTGTCAATTAAAGATAGCAGTCTAGAAGGTGGCTAATTAGAAAAGTTAAAGTTATTTGTTTCAAGCCTAAATAATTATTAATGTGTTTGTTTGTTCTTAATTAGTAAAAAATAGATTATATTTACCTATCATAAAAAAAACGTATGCATTTAAAAGTTCGTTAAAATATGGTAAATATGGTTGCTTGTGGATAAAATTGCGGCCGTGTAGCAGTGGCTAGAGCGCCTGCTTTATAAGCAGGAGATCCAAGTTTGAAACGAGCTCAAAATCTTCTGTTACTTCCTGATTAAATGCACTTTCGTGGTGCTCTGTGACAAGACCGTTAGGTCTGCTTGGAAAAAAAAATGCAATTATTAGAGTGATTTGTACCAATACTGAAAACTTTTGAGGAAGTAAAAAAAGTTATTTTAAAGATATCAAAAAATAAATCTTTATTTAATTGTTTGAATTAATATTTTCGGTTCTAAACTTTTTATTGTTCTTCAAATTACATATTCAAGTATTATACAAAACTAAAAACTAAAAAAAGTCAAAGATGTTTACTAATATTTTTAACGATAAACAGACAACAAAACTTATCCAAAAACAGACAACTAAAAATTATCCAAAAAATTATATTTTTCTATTCTGAGGATGCGCTGCTCCAGTTTAAGGACGTAAAGTGTTTCAGTAATTAAAAAAATGTTGTTTTTTTATGATCAACGCTAGAATATAGACATAGAAGATAAACGCTGTATAAAATGGACTTTACAAAGAAACATTAGAAAGTATCAATTATGATTTAATAACTACTTTATCCTATAGTTTTCAAGATGAAATTAATATTCAAAATATTAAATAGTATATATCAAAAATTGTTGTTACCACCTTAATATTACCTCTAAAGACTGCCGCACAGTAAGATGACTAAAGAATATGTCTTCTTGCATAACGTATCCAATTTTTCTTCGGAGTAATTTGGAGGCACTTTTCCCATTTATTTCAATTGAACCACTGTTTAAAAAGATTCCTTTTGTTTTTCTTCCAACAAGCAAGTTCAAAAGTGTAGACTTTCCAGCTCCTATTTTAAATATCTTATTTTTGTTAAACAAATCATTACTGCTATTGTCTGTAAAAATATAAGAACATAAGTTACACTCAATACATTTATCTATATCTTATTAATGATATTGCAACATTATATGAGCAAAATTTTTTAGGTAAGATAAAACATTTTTTTAAATTATGTAAAGGTAGGCTAAGTTGCCGCAATTGATTTTAAATTTAGCATACTAATAACATTGATTAAAACACAATGTTGAAACAGAGTGTGTCATGACCTGCCTAAATGTTGAAACAGAGTGTGCCATGACCTGCCTAAGTGTTGAAACAGAGTGTGTCATGACCTGCCTAAGTGTTGAAACAGAGTGTGTCATGACCTGCCTAAGTGTTGAAACAGAGTGTGACTATGACTTGCCTAAATGGATTTTAAAGTAAACTTTTATTTGGCTTTAAATGTGAAAAAATTAAAAAAATTTCAAATAAGTATTGCAATACCATACCGTTACTATAAATTTATTTTTGAATTATATTTTAAATAAACTGATTAAATTAGAGGTAAGAATTTCAAAGGAATGTTGTTAAAAAATACTTTGAAGTTATCAGACTACCTGATGGTCCCATAATCGCCAAAACTTCACCAGGCAATATTTCACCAGATACATTGTGTAATATGTTTTTTCCGTTTACGGTAACGTTCAAATCCTTAAAGGTCATATGAAAATGTTCTTTGCTGCTGATCCCAGCGTTTAATAGTTTCATAGAATTTATTGACATACTTGTTTTAAGTGATTCTTCGTCCTGAAACTTATGGTAGATAGGATGATCGCCAATATTTCTATTCATTTTGGTCCTATTTTAAAACGTTTTTGTGAATATAAACATATATATATATATATATATATATATATATATATATATATATATATATATATATATATATATATATATATATATATATATATATATATATATATATATATATATATATATATATATATATATATATATATATATATATATATATATAAATATATAAAGACAAACACACATACTGTACAGCCCATTAATTTATTTGCGCTTACGTATCTTAAATTCAAGGCATCTTAAAGATAAAAAAATTAGTCGATACAAACAAAATAACGCCGACATAAGTTTAATTATGCGGTAAGATATTTTAATAGTACGCCAACACTAATTTAGAAGTACAGTGAAATGATAGCCTTTTCATAAAATAAACATTAAATTTATTTATTGTTGAAGATAGAATTGTGTCATACAATACCACCCTAGTCTTTATAAGCATTTATGACTGTTCGTTGTAAAATAATTCAATTCTTTTAAATCAAAAAATCTTAGGGTTTACTCTCACCATAAAATATTTTTCAATAAAGACGGTTGTGCAAAAAAAAAATATTGAAAAAAGAGTGGAAGTTTATACTTTAAACTGTTTAAACTTTTCAAATCCAAGTATTGCACAACTTGTTGGCATATCAGAGTATTGTGTGTAATAAACAATTAAAAGAAAGAAAGAAATTGGATTGTTTTCTACAGCAAACTGACAGATCCGGAAGATCTCGTTTTACCACAAGAAAGGAACTGGTACATAGTTTTGAGTTCTATGCTAAATTGGCGGCAAACAGAACCAGAATACGCCATTGATTTCAAAGAAAACAATATAACAAAAATTAGCGATACAAAGGTTAAACAATGTTTGCTAGATGTCGGTCTCAGAGGTTATGCAGCAAGAAAAAAAACATGTCTGACTAAAGTTCATAGACATAAACAATTGAATTGGGCTTAAAATATTGAACAACTGGTGATTGGAATAATGTTCTTTGGTTGGATAAATCAATGTTTTCAACAATAAACATTTGTCCATTGTTTATTGCCGATCTGAAGAATTGATACTGGATGGTTGCATACTGCAAATGGTTAAACATGGGTGTGGCAAGATTATGGTTTGGGGTTGTTTTGGAGGTAGCCAAGTCGATAAAGTTATAATAATTGACAAAAAATATCTTTTTGCATTTTTGGATGAACATGTTTTATTTTGTGAAAAAAACTTATGGTGAAGGACTTTTCTAACAAGACAATGATTCAAAACATACAGCTAAAGTCGTGAAAGAATATTTACGGCTAAAATCTAATGACAGAGCACTACAGTTAATGGCTTGGCTACCTCAAAGTTCTTATTGCAATCCCATTGAACTACTTTGGGATCATCAAGACTAGAGAGGTGCAAAAAAACCCTCCAAAAGATAAAAAAGACATACGGACATCATCTCAAAATATTTTGTATGCTTTTGATGGCCAATATTTACAACTGTTGTGTAACAGATTGCCTAGGATTTCCCTAGCTATCATGAAGCCTAGAGGCGGTCGTTTAAAAATGAAATTTAGTTTAAAGAACTTGATTTTGAGTAGTAATTTATAGTTTGTTTTTTTATAGAGAAATAGAGTTAAAAACAAATTAAATTAAGAAGGTTAATAGTTTTTGTAATTGTTGCCTTTTTTTAAAATCCAAGTTTATTATAAAATTTAACTCTTCGCTAAGTGCGATTAAACTGATGGACGTTAGTGTGCATATATATATATATATATATATATATATATATATATATATATATATATATATATATATATATATATATATATATATATATATATATATATATATATATATATATATATATATAATAGGGTAGGTCAATTTTTCACTTTTTTTTTAAATATATATATATATATATATATATATATATATATATATATATATATATATATATATATATATATATATATATATATATATATATATATATATATATATTTATATATATATATATATATATATATATATTTATATATATATATATATATATATATATATATATATATATATATATATATATATATATATATATATATATATATATATATATATATATATATATATTATATATACATATATATATATATATATATATATATATATATATATATATATATATATATATATATATATATATATATATATATATATATATATATATATATAATAGGGTAGGTCAATTTTTCACTTTTTTTTTAATTTCGTAACGGCTAAGGTACTGAAAGGTGTATTTATATATATGAAACAAAAAATGAAAAGTTAAAAGTATTCAGTCAAACGGCGGCTTGCGGATTAGCGATCAAAATTTAACACCATCATCAACATTTGGTATAAAAATATTAACTTTTTGCTTGTGGTTTCATATTTTTCAATACGTTCACATTAAATTTTATTCTAAAAGAGTTTGACACACCAAGGAAAAACTCAAATATTGTACTTAAATTTATTGATACGGTTTATCTTTTCGTTTTATTATGCAAAAATGTCACAAGTCCAATTCATATTTAAGTATAAATTTTTTTTTATTGAGTTACATAGATTATCGAATTAAATGCTAATTAAAATTCAATAAATAATCATTGTTAGTTTAATAAGTTATTTAAAAAGCAATAATAACCTAAATAAAAGTTATTCAAGCATGTAACAAGCAAGTAAAGCAAATAAATTATCATGCGACTAAGAATAATGTCCTTTTGAGATAAACCTTTGACGCATTTTTCTGCTAAGTAGTTTTGTTAGTATAGTTTTATGCCTGGCTTCAAATCCCTATACTGTGTTAGAAGCTTCAGAAACTAATTTGACACACCTCTCAACGCTCTGAAAAATGAGAGGGGAGCAATATTAGGCTTTATTTTATTTTTAATGAATGTGTAAATATCTTCATCAGAAAAATCTTTTGTAGTTGGTGGCTCCATTTCGATATAAGCAAGAATAGCAATATCAATAAGAGATATCCAGCTCGTAGCATTCCAATTTATTTGAGGAATTTTCTTTTCTATTCCATAACTGCTTTTGTTTCTGAAAATAAAAATATTGTTACTTTCAAAAAACTTGCTAAAAATAAAAAAAAAATGATTATACTTAATTGAAACTTAATTAGCACAATACACTTTTTAAAAAAGCTTTATATACAGATGCCTGATAAATTATAAAGAGGAAAACTAATTTTTAAAAGTTTACTGTTTTCTGAGGGTGAGTATTGTCTTAAATTCAAGAGTTCTGATCTGCTCATCATTATTTTTAACCATTGCGTAGAGAAAATTTGCAGGTATCAAAAAGAAAGCATTACCTTGAATGTTTTTTTACAATCTTCTTTACATCATCAAACTTAATAAGATTCAATTGATTAATAGTGAAAAACAGAATCTGGGGAGAATCTTGCAGTTTGAAAGATTTCTTTATTTGAAACCATAATGGAGCATAAACTTTAACAATATAATGGGTAAGCTTTTTCAGACTTGCGTTTGGAGAAACATCTCGAGTGTATAAACAAAGAATTCGTATAGAAAACCATCAAACATGATTCAGTGGACCTATTTTACAATTAGCCCATTTGTCGTCTACTTTACCTAATCCAATACCTTTACAATACTCGTAAAGAAGCCTTTGATCATGACTAATATCTTTTAATATCTCATATGAAATAAATCCTTCAGTGATCAGAAGTTTCAATTGCTTCAAACTCTACTTGAGGTTGTCTATGAATTTCTTCAGAGCATCTATTCCCAATTAGTCCACTAAAATTTTGTGGACCGGTTGTTTTTCCATCTAACTTTTAAAAAAGGGCTTTCAGTGGGAGTTCATTCTGATGAAAACTGCAGCCTACAGTGTGAAGTTTTCTTCCTATCAACTCTTCTAGATTAACCACCAAGCCACTCCTCCAACCTGTTTTTGATGCAGTATTGTCTAAAAGAATAGCACAGATGCTCTCCAGGCTGTCATATTCTTCAGGTCACTAAATGTCTCAAGAGCAAGAACATCCCCAGTTGCACCAACAACGGGTATTGTTCTGTGTGTCAAGTAGATTCCGTGAGATTTGCCATCCTCATGTGTTAACGTAAGGTGATGCTCTACACTAAAACATTTTATTTGAAATTTTTTACTTCAGAATTATTTGCTTTTAAGTACGTTTTCGTGTTCTTATCTATCTTTCCATCTATACCAATACAAAATAATTGTGACTTTTCTTCTGAATCTGCATTTTTTGAAATTACTTTTACTTTTGACTTAGCTCTGTCTAATTTACACTTATCCATTAGAATATTATTGATGTCAACTTCCGGTAACAATAGATGCTTGCTATCATGGAGTAAGGCGTTTCCAAGTGCTGCGCCGAGATTTGAAGAACATCCAGCTCCATAGCATATCTTGGAAACTTTTGAATACTATAATCTGCCTGAGTTCTTTTACTCGGTTGCCATTCATCATGTTCGTTAAGTTAAAAATTAAAAATATTTATGATAAACGATTTTATTATTAACAAGTGTTAAATATATAAATTAAAATACCTGAGGTTTTATAATTTCAGATGTGCATTCTGGGGGATCTGGTAATGAACCTGAAACCTCATTATTAATATGTTTGTGATGTGATATATTTCCTTCCTTCTGCCTAATCCTGTTATTGTGTTTTAAAGCAGACGTATCTACTGAAGACATCTGGTATAGACCTTTTGGTCCTGTTTTTAAACGCTGGTCTCGTATATAAACTCTTTCTTCTATTGGGACCTTTGCTTCTTTAAAGCATATGCAAATAATGTGTTCCGTTTTGCATTTTTCTTTTTTGCACTTTACATGAAACAATGTCCAATGAACAGCAACAAGCAGATATGTCAAAAATTTTATCTAGTTTAGAATCCAGAATTCGTTTGATATTTGCTTTTGAATGTTTACGATTTATGTTTTTTACAGTTGCAAATAGATTTTTAACTTTTGTTTCAATAGATTTATCGTTTATTAAAGGCAACCGTGGATTGACAGAAAACCATATAGATTTTAAAACACATGAAACACGCTTAACAATTGCCCAAAAGTTTGGCTCAATGTCAGAACAATCTAGAAAGTAATAAAATTGAATTAATTGTCTGTATGTGCTTGGATCCGTTGTAACTAAATCACAAGGGCAGCCTCCATAATTCTCTTCACTTTTCAATCGCGCAAAGGGCCTTTTTTTATTTTTTGCATTTTTATTTTTTAAAACTCAATACTTTGTTCATATTATCATTACGAGACATATAAAGTATTTGCAATAAATTAATAACACTTTATTAAAGTACTAAACGATTTAAATTCGCACAAAATAAAAACTTGTTAACAATATTTATACAATTAGTAAAACGTGCTTATTGTTCACTTAAATCTATTTTAACTACATAATGTCATTCTACAAAAATAAATAGGACGAATTAAAAAGTACATTTTAAGAAATATTTATTAGCCGCTTATAAATTTGATTTTTTGGCGTTTTAAATGTTAAAAGCAGTAAAGAGGCTTTACTAAAGACTACGAAACTACGAAGTGAAATATTGTTTACAAACAAAATACAATACATGCGTGCTTTACAAAACAAAGAAAAATAAATTTTTTGAAATAGCGAAAAGTTTTTAACGAAGTATGCAAATCCCAGAGCCTTCGAGAGCGTCATTGGCGCCCGGGTCAAAAATGAAGAGCGACGCCCTTAATTCAAACTAATTAAAGAAATTAAAAGTTTTGCAGCAGTTGCTATATATATATGCTATATATATATATAACTGCGTTATATATATATAGCATATATATAACGCAGCAGTTATTTGTTTCTAATACAGCACTTTGTACTTTTGCGTTACTATTAATTCTTAATAATACCATTAATTGAGAAAACTATTAAAAAATTAATCAACGAAACCATTAAGAAAGGTAAAAAAGGCACTTAAAAACAAACTTTTTGAGCTTTTATGGTCGCCCAAATAATGATGACATTGTCGTAGCTAACCTTTTTAGCCAAAATCTTCTTTAATCAAAATAATCAAATATTAAGTAACGCGATCCTGGCCCATGGTCGAAGGAGAGTTTTTACAATTTTTAGTTTACTAAACGATTGTTCACCCTCAGCAACTGACTTAGGAGTAGTGTTAAAAATCCAGAAAATGATACAACTGTATGAAAAAAAAGCGTTTAAGCTTCTTCTACAAGATTAGATCGAATTTCGCGGAAATTATTAAAACGGCAAACTTCTTAAATGAAAATCTTTTTGTTTACATCTCTCAGATAAAGTTAGCTACAAATACAGTCTCTTAGAAAATTCGTAACCAAGTGTCCCTAATCCGTTTAAGATTTTCAAGTAGCTGTCCAATCAAATGTAGATCATCATTAATGGTAATGGCTGCAGATTGTAGAAGAAGACTGACAGCTACTCACTGGTCAAACATAGATTTTCACGACATGTTTAATAGCTGCCAACATTTCTCTTGGCAAGTGGTTTGATCAAGTCGAAAAGAGAGCTCCATGTTGTCATAGAAAGTCCATGCAGTAAAATCCAAGTTGCTTCAGTGAGAATTTTCCATTGAAAAAACTAAAAACAAGTACCAAGATTCGGCATTTTTAAAGAATACTTTGATTTCAATTACTGATTCAACTGCGTACACATCAGCCAAATTTAGATTGTGAGCGCTAACGGGCACGTACAGAGCTTAATAAATTCGCAAAAAATTTTACCTTATTAAGGCTTGAGCTTCTTTGTAAACACCTGACATAATGGTCCCACTATCGTGTCCTTGACCTCAACATTTTCGAACATTCATTCTCAGCCTTAAAACTAATTAGTGGTTAGTTTAGCTATATCAACTTCTTTCTTCATCTGAAAAGTTTCAACACACAAGTATTGTTCTTTGATTTTCCAGCAGTTAGTTTCTCTTCCAGAGAAAAAGAGGAGAAAACGAATAACAAAGATTCTCTGCTCAGTATGAGATACAATCAACTATGATTGTGAAGTAGATGCCATTCTGGATTTCTTCGAAAGCTGCACTTTAGCTGGATTGATGCTGCTTCACACGATTTATTGAGCAGCCGTGGCGCAGTGGTTAGAGTTCTGGCTCAGAAACTAGTGGTCCGAGGTTCGACGCCGGCTCCAGCCCAATAAGCGACATTGGGAAGGAAGGAGGCGAAAATTTCTAGTTAAATGGTCCCCCGCGTTATTCCGTGATAAGACCGTAAGGACTTCTAGGAGCACCTAAATAGCCTAAAAAAAAAATTATGAGTTTCCTCCATTGATCCCTAGTTCCTCTGTTCTAAGAAAGAAGGGACAATTACCTACTTTTGAAAACTGCTTTTGTGCTGGGTTTTTAAAAGTTAATAAAGTTTCTCGTTCTGACTCTGATGATTAACTTTGAAATTCTTTATCTCAGATTTAGGGAAATTTTTTGAGCCCTCTACTGATCCACAGTTCTTCAAACCACGCATATTGAGTGTAGTAAATTACACGTATTGAGTGCAGCAAAGATGCAAAAACTCAAATATTTGATAACTATTCGGGTGCTGGTAGTGGCAAAGTTGCTTATTTGTCTAGAAAATGCAAAGCTCTGATTCTTTTACTTCAAAGACAAATACTACCTAAAAGAGTAGCGCTTTTATCGTGAAATCGACAATAAATTCTCGTGTGTTTTTTTTTTTTTGCAAGAAGTTGAAGCGAACCCATGGAGCGCATTACCAAACGAAGTTTTCAGTTCTATTAGTGTTGACTGCTTCAAAGCGGTATTTGATCAGTTACCATTATAATTACCACATTGCATCATTTTCCAAACAATCAAGCATGAGCTAGCATTGCTAACTGTTTACAGGCTTACGGAATACGCCCGCTTCCATCTAATTCTACTTCAATATATTGTATTTTTTTCGTAAAAAATAGTTTAAAATTAATTATAATAATAGCATTTTTATTCCGAATACTAAAACTTTAATCTCAAGTACAAAAACTTTATTATTAATTTTATTACTAAAAATTATTAATTTAAAACACTTAAGTTTGCTATTTTCGTTACTTACATATAAATATCCAACTTTATATTGTTTAGCGGTACTTACATACCAAAATCGACCTACCCTTATATATATGTATATATATATATATATATATATATATATATATATATATATATATATATATATATATATATATAGATATATATATATATATATATATATATATATATATATATATATATATATATATATAGATATATATATATATATATATAGATATATATATATAGATAGATATATTAGTATATATGTTTAATCAAATATAATAATTTAATATTTATATTAAATAAATAATAAAATATTTGCTTCTAAATAAAATATTGTTTGAAACAATTTGTTAAAAATATTTTAAGAGTCTTCAGCATTTTTTCATAATATTTTATGTTAATAAATTTTAAGTTAAAATATTTATGTTTTTTAGGATCTCTGAGAAAATACGCTTCTTCTGAGACACAGTTTGCCATACTTTTAAATAATTTTTTTTGACAATATTAGGGATTTTATCCCAAATGTTAAAGATTTGCACCCTAATGCATAACTTGACGTGATGGTAAACAATGAATTGCGTATTTGAAATCAAATTGAGAAATGCTCTACAAAAATTGAATTGTTTGCTCGACACAAGAGAATTTTTTTGGTTGTTGTTGACTTGTTTAATTTACTATTACTATGTTAAAACTTGAAAATATAGATCATTCATTGGTCATTTAGTAATTTTGACTTAAATGGAAATAAAACTTTTGTAACGTTATTTTTTTTGTTAAAAAAAAAAAAAGCAAAACAACGTTATAATACTTTTATTATTGTAGATTTTCATATTGTTGAAGCCATCCTAAATTTTAAGTTTTTTTAAATGAAATATTTTGATTGTCACAATAAAAATGAAAGTAATTTTTTACCAATTTTTCTTGTAGTTACTGTATTTTTTTTAAAGGAAGCAAAACGTTTCAATTAAGAAAATAACTAATTCCTATTTAGGAAACTATTTAGTTTGAATGAAAAAATGGTATCTTGAAAAAAATTTTTTCAAGAAGTTTTGTCAAGAACCATTTTGTTTCTCCAAGAGACTTAACTCCCAATAATAATGCAATCAATGACGTCAAACTATGGTTAAAATTCATAGTTAAACCATCTTCGTTTAAAAAAGATTGCCACCTTTTCTCTACCTAAAGTAATAAAATTAAAGTTAATTTAAACATTTTTATTTCATATCTTTAATTTTCGTGGAAATCTCCGTAAACAATAAACCTGATTTTTAAAGACCGTTAGCTAAAAAAAACAAACAAATAAAGTTGTTTCTATTTTATCAACAAATATATTTATATGCTTGTCATTATGCCACCTATTGGTATAATTATTCTAAAGGCTGTGTCTGTTTATATTGATTTTTACTTAAGAACATTAGTTACATAGTATTTAATGTAGCTTACATAATACTCAATGAAATTACATAATACTCAGCACATGACTTTTTTTATTTTTTATTTTGAGCCATTGATCAATGTTTTAATTAAAAAAAAAAAAAGAAAGCACAACATACCATCACCACCTCAAAAAATTTAATTCGTATTTATTTTCCAAATGCGCCTTTACATAGTCATCACAAAATGTATTCAATAAACATTTACCCTTTGTTTAAATAATTTCAAAACTTTAAAAGTAATGCAACATACATAAAAAAAGCAACAACAACAAAAAAAAAGCACCAAAACCACATTGCTCAAAAAAAGTAATGTCAGCAAACAGTTAAGGTTGAATAGCAAACAGATTGTATTACACAATAAAGAACTTTCGTCATTTTACTCATTAACAAATTTGATTAAACTTGTCATGAGTGACATATTGTTAAACCGTTATAAATCTTTTTAACTTCAAACATTTGCAGAACCTTATTTTTGTTGTAACTTGTTTTTATTGATTATCAATATATTGTTGTTAGAACTTGTTTTAAGATAAAAAAAATTTACCGTTAAAGTTTATTTAAAGTATATTTTGAATAAATAAATAATAATAACTGCAAAAAAAAATTTAATAATAACTGCAAAAAAAAATTATAAAAAAAGGAAATGATAAGTAAAATGTAAAATCAATAAATTCTAATAGCATTCCATGCCAAAAGAAATCCATTCATTTTTTTAGATTTAAAAATAACAATAACAGAACAAATCAAAAACAATTATTTATAATTTTTAAAGGTTTCTAAATAGCATAGTTTTGGATAATGGTCAAAAGACTCATATTACCCACCTTAGTGAGGTTATATAGATTTACGTCAAAATTTTGAAATCTTTTCTATAAGTTTAAAAACCAACTCATTGAAAAGTATGACTGGAAATACTGAGTATGTATCCAATTTAAAATCATTTGAAAAGTTTAAGCACAATAGACTAGCAAATACAAAAGAATTTTGTATTTGCTGAAGGTAACACTTTTAAAAGATCAAAGTAGAATTTCCAAATTAGTAATTTTTTCCAATGAAAACTATTTCTTATAGAATATAAAGCTTTCTTGCGATTAAATTACTACAATTTTTTTCACTTTTAAATTAAATATTTCATACTCACATCGGAACTCTCCGTGTTTTATCTATTATACTTGCATGTTTTATATATGATTCTTCCATGTTTAATATGTGATACATCTATGTATAATATGTGATGTAAAAGTTTATGCAGTTACATAAGTTCTTAGCATAGTAACATTTTTTTAAATGGAAAAAAAAATTGTATAAATATAAATTGTACTCAAGTATAAAATAAAAATTAAGCATAAATAACTCAAAACAAAACAAAATTATTGTAACAAGATAAATTAATTAAAAGTGTTTTAAGATATTTTCAATAGAGATAATAGATAATAGAGAATTTTTTTTAACTTTTTTTTAAAAAACAGGATAAGTTAGAGGTAAGCCAAAATTGGGAAAAACATTTTTTTTCTAGAAATGTGTTGCGTGATAAGTGACACAAGTTTGATTGGAAATAGTTAAAGAAATACCATGTTTCTCGGCAATAAAAAAAACATCGGAATTTGTTTTTATCAGTGCTTCGCCAAGTAGTCTATTTAATAATACTGAACTTAATAGTAGTGCCTGTTTGACACAGAACTCTTGGCAGCCATTGCAAACGAGGTAATGGCGAGAAAAAGTTGCAGCAGATTAGTTTATAAGAAAAGTGTATGCAAATATCTAACGTGCGTAAACTTCAAATTAATGCTAAAAGATACTAAAACATATATCAACAACATAAAAAACATATATCAAGTTTTACAGTTTTACTATCACTTGAAAACTGCATTTCGTCCTCTGCATTTTGATCTATAGCATTATTTTCGTTAAAAAAAATTATTATTTAGTTTTAAAATTGCGTAAGTCAATGCGCCTGCGTGGCCGAGTGGTTAGCGTACAGAGCTTTTGAACAATCAATTCCAGGTTCGCGTCTACCACCAGCGACTTTATTTTTTAATTTTTCAAGATTTTTTAAAGTACAATATACTTGTGAAGTTTTATAAAGATTATATACAAACATATGTAACAATACGCATTAATAAACCTAAAGATTTTTAAAAAAGCTGAAAATTATACGTCATGATTGAGATACTTATGATTGTTTTACATTTAAAGATTTTTTACTACTGAAATGAGTTTGTGAAAGGAAAATTAGTATAAACTACATATTTATATATAAAATTTATAGAACTATAAAGTTGTTTTGTTATAGCATTTTAAATAACAACAATTAAATAACAGGCAAACTGACGATGATTTGCGGGGACCTCAACTTTTTTTTAAACAATAATGGGATTTTAAAAGTTTAATTTAAACATAATTGAAAATTCTAATTATACATTTAAAATAAACCATTTTATTAACTTTTTTATTTTTAAAAATAATTAAAAGTTTTTAATATTGACATAATAAGAAAATTGTATAGTTTTATAGCTTTTTTACCACGCCCCAGTTAAACATTCTAAACTGAGTGGCCAACAACGAAAGAATTTAAATCGCCACCAAAAAGAACTTAAGATCTTCTTTTTTCAAAATAAATTGAGCGTTGCGTAATTTATGGACGTTCCGTTTGCGTTTTATAGTCTAAATTTTTTAATGGTCTAAGGTCATTTTAGTTCTGCCATTTCTATAGCGTTGCGTACAAACGTCTGTAAGTATAAACGTCTTTAGCATATGTTGAGTTTGCAGACAGTATATGGAACAATCACGTTTAATAAATGTATAAAAATGCAAAAAAATTTATTTTAACAATTAAAAAACTTTTTCGCTATACTATTATTTTTTTGCCATAAATATTGCTATAATGTTATAGATATTTACTATAATAAAAGTTTTGCTATAAATATTACTATAAATACAGCAAGATTAAAAAATATTCACAATTTATTGGGGGAGGCTTTGATCCCTCAAAGCGATACTGATTACAGCGCACTAAACCACTGAGCTATCAATGATATGCAAAAACAAACCTTATTATAAATCTCTTATAAGCTTTAGGTATGCGAAAAAAGTGTGCATTTTAAGTTTTTTGCTCTTAAAACAATTTTTCGAAATGAATTATTTTACATAAAAATATTTAAATAAAAAATAATAGGTATAGAAATGATCGGTGTGAAATACATAAGTATAGAAATAGCAGGTTTAGTAAAGACTCGTATTTTATGGGTCTGGAAAGCTAGGATATATTTATAAAGAAAAATAGACTTACAAAAGCCCGTATTTTTACGGGTCAGATCAGCTAGTAACTCTATAATTTATATAACTATGAATAAAAGAGTAATATGGTTTTGTTAATTTTTTTAAAATTCAAAAACCTCTCACCATAAAAATACCGATGCTTTGATACTTAAGCAGACATAATCAATTTGGTAGACATGATCAATATGGTGTTTCCAAGTAGTGTTCTCGTCAATAAAATTACCGAGGTACTTAATCACCGAATCTTTTTTAACTTCAATTAAGTCAATAAGAATTTTCTGTAAATTTGAGGGTAGAAAACGTTTTTTATAGGGCGGGTGGAAAAGAATCTATTTAGTTTTGCTTGCATTTAATGTTAACTTGTAACATTTAAACCGTTTAGATTTCAGTTTCATTTTTTATCGCTAGTTTAATATCTATTTTTCATAAAAAAGTGAAAAAAATGTAACATGATAAAAAAGACCATCTATTATCTACCATCTTGGCAACCATATATAATGATTGTCGATTCTTTTATAAAATTCATTTGTAAAATAAGGTTTAAATCCAATAATATTTTTTTAATTAATTATCCCGCAGTGCTTTAGTTTATCTAAGAGGATGCAGTTGTCTACTGTATCAAAAGCTCTTGATAAGCCCATATATAATCCTAAAGTAATTTTGTTTTGTTTAACACAACCAGTTATTTAACAGACTATTTCAATGATTGCATACCTGGTTAAAATGATTGCATACTCAGTTGAAATGATTACGTGCTCAGTTAAAATGTTTTTTTAAAATCTAAACTGATTTGAGGTAAAAAAATTATGTGTAGTGAAGTGATCATTGGTTCTATTATAAACTAAACGTTTGAGAAATTTTGAAAATACTGAAAGTATTATTATAGGTCTATAAACCGAAATCTCGGAATTACTTTTACTAGTTTAGGTACATCAGAAAAATTCTTAGAGGTTATTAAGGGCTTCAATATGTGAATCAGAGGCTTGCTTAGATTGACTTCGATTGCAACAACTAATCATTAGATATTCCATCGTTATTTGGTCCCATTTTTAATAAAGAAATCAAAAAGGCTTCTTCAAATTCTTTATAGCTGAGTTCAATATCGTATAAAATTACATGATAGCAGCATTTGCGTTTTCCCCTACCATGAAGAAGCCCTACCGTGGTTTTTGAAAAAATGAGTAAATTTTTAAAGTGTTTTTCTTTTCAATATTATTTTAGTATTGTTTTGTATAAAACAATGTGTACGCTAACTTTCTGTATAAGTGGCTTTCTTGTGACAGCTATGTAGGTATTATAAGGATCCGTGCTAACCGTAAATAGCTGTCCCAAGAACGCCACTTATACGGAAAGTTAGCGTACACATCAAGGTACCCTGTAATGCAAATTTTGAAATAATTTAATTTTGTCCGCGGAAAATAATTTAATTTGAATTTTCAAATTAAGTCAAATTTTGACTTCATAGTGCGCCAATAAAAACACTTGTAGAATTTCAACCACTCAATATAATTTGATAAAAATTGCTGCAAATGTAGTCATTAGTCACACCAAACTCTGGACAAAATTTCAGCCTGATTAAATGACTGGTGTAGGATTTATTGCAGTTTTAGTTGAAGTTTTGTCAGTTTTTTGTTACTTATACCTCAAAGCGTTACCGATTACTTTGAACTTCGGTCACTATTTTTAAAATAACGTTTACATAAGTATTCTACTAAGTAATACTAACAATTTTTGTTATAATTATTTTATTGGTACATGTACAGTTTTCATTTTATAGATCAAAATAGTGATTTGCTACTTAAAGCGTGATTTCAATAGTCTTATGCTAATAGTGTCGACACAGCTTGTAAAGTGGAGGAGGTCAACCCCTCAATTTCTAAAATAAAATCCATAATTTCTAAAAGAATTGCCTACATTTCTAAAACAAAAGATCCTCGCAAAAAAAAGTAGAGAAGGACGTGACCCTTTAGCCTCCCCGGCGTTGCCGGCCATGTATGCTTCGCTTGAATATACCAACATTTCCTAAGGTATAAACTGCTGCCAAAAAAAAAATAAAAAGTGCAAAACCTGTTCAAAGGACTACCAGTTAGTAAAACAAAAAAAAAAGTAGATTTCCTAAAATATTTTGTATTGACCTCTTTAAATACATTTACTTTTATTATTAATTGAAAACTCTTTAAACCCTATTTTTTACATTGTATTACCATCAAATACCTAATTACATTTTAAGAAATGTTTTTTTTGATTTTCTCCACTAAAAGATTATTAATAAATAGCTCAATGTACTCTTTTAATACAAATACTCTATAATACTGCTATTAAAGATGAAAATATTCATTATACGCCGTATAATATGAGTTTCAGCAGCCTAATTTCTAATTTAATTCTAATTAACTCAAATGATGTTCTTTAAAGATGGTTTTTTTTTTTTTTTTTTTATATTTTGATACACCTCCTCAAGGCCGAGAAGGCCACTACAGACGAGGAGGCTACTTATTTGTGGCTATAACCCTCTCTCAACTCTATAACTCCGAAACACGAACCTTGACGAACAAGACCGCTGCGCGGAGAAACGAGTTGAGCGCGGTACTACCAGGGACGTGGTGGGGATCGAACTTGGAACCACTCGTTTATGAAGCGAGCGCTCTACCACTACACCACTACCGCATAACTTACTGTTTAGATTAATTATGCAGCGCAAAAATCTTTCTTTGTACTCTGGATAATTATTATTTCGCTTATACCTCGACCAATGTTGATAAAAATCTTGATGAGAAGTTTCGGCAGTTTGTTCATTATAGGGTTCCAAGGGGGATCCTTTGTGACTGATGTGGTAGAAGACGGCGTGAATTTTGGGTGTTACGCTTGCACCAGTAACAATTTTTAAAATTTTCAATTTTTTCAGCAAAATCCGACTGAAGGATGTATCCAAAGTAAGCCTTGACACCTAAATTAAAGCTTTTGAATGCTTCATTTATGCACACATTATTGGGAACCATGTTTGTCTCAGTAAGTTGCTGCAGCATATCCATATTTTTAAGAAGCTTCCTGCATTCATTTTCCTCAAACTGGCCCCCGTGATACGGACTCAGTTAAATATGGAGGGCGGCTGGCCACTTAACAGCTTATAACCAAACAGTTTTAAGAATCTTGAAAAGATGTTTGACAACTCCTAAGAGGAGATGCAATTCCATCGGTGGAATGATTTCTAAAATCAGAACATTGACAGGTTCGCAGATGATTGGTTTTTGAATTACATTACCAAATAGCTTTGCATTTGCAACAACCCCGCCAGATTGCTAAAAAGACTCAAGGGTTGAACTAATTGAGCCCAGTGTTCCAATTTTCCAGATTTGGCAAGACTTTGGATTTGACGTCACACCAGGTGCAAGGGTGCGTACTTGAATGAGTTTGAAGACCACAAATTATACTTACAACTTTATATCACAAGCCAAAATTAGTGTAACTCCATTTGCATTAATCAGTGATCAGATTTGTTAAATATTGAGACCCCAAAAATAATTTGTCTCTTGACTTCAGTGTTTTTACCAGTCCTTTGAGTGAGAGATTGTTGTTGATGCAATAAGCTGGTTTCATCCCTTAACGCAGTATCAACAATGCTTAAGCAAAACTTGAGAAAACCTTTTCCACCATCAAATCCGAGCTTAACAAAATAGCCACCAGAAATTTTGCAGGACTGAATAACATGATTCACAAGACTTGATAAATCATTGCAGTGAGCAACAACATGAACTGTAAAAGAATCTGTTTTTTTGTTTGTGATTTTTAAGTCGCTGCAAGTGAAGAAATTGCTCGATTGTTGACCTAGTCTTAGAAAATTTATGTAAAAATTTTGCTCTACCATGCTGCTTAATGTTTTATTTATAGTTCTAACAAGTTTCTATAATCCATTCTTTGACAGGCCCGTTTTTAATTGCACATTTACAAGGCTGTAGTGGTCAATTTTGGAACACTTGGTGGTGTCTGCGCACTTCTTTGACCTAAAACCAAAACATACATCTTTTATAGTTACAATAAACTTTGTTTAGTAAGTTTGTGTAAAACTTTCAAATTATTCGTTTTTAGAGAAATTAGAAACTTGTCAAAAATATACTTCTTGAAATCTACCTAGTGTTATTTCTTAATAGCGAAGACTTTATTTTAATATATATGTTAAAATTATTTAAGTATAAATATTTACCAGGGGTAACTGTAAGTGGAGGCCCGCCGGATGCTTTAGCCAGCAAAATAGTTTCTTTCGGAGATAATTCTTTATTGAAAATAACTCGAGATGCGATTTGTTCGGATGATTTGGCATCTTTTGCTGATAAAGATGTTTTCCCTTAACATTATTTAAGAGCATTGGTGGGGCAAACCTTTTCCTAAAGGGCCGAGGCATTTACTGCAACGCACCATTGGTTTTTTCTCAATAGTGGTTTGCGTTATGAGAAGATATTTTTCTTGCAGCTTTGAACGACCAATTCGGCATATTAGGCAACAACACATCGTGCCTCTTGTTTCAGGTCTCACTTGTATTGACTTAAAATTGAACAAAGAAGGGAGTGCAAGTTCTTTCCCCTCTTGTTTCCTGCGCAAAGTAATTCTACACGATTCGCAGAACCTTTTTGGCACCCAAGTATCATTGATATTGATCTTGGTCTTGTACAGTTGGCATATTCGATCTACTTGAAAAGTAGTAAGCTGTCTTAAACATTTTTTCAAACAGAGCAAGCACACAAACTTTCGATTTTCATCATGATTCTTTGCTTGATTTGGCATCGTAGCAATTCACTAAATTTGACTTCACTAAATCAAACTCTGCCTTTTACAAAATTTGATCTAAATTTATATTTGATAACAATCCACTTAACATAGTAACACATATTATTAATTAAAAACTATTAAAATAAAGAAAATATTTACTTGATTTAATTGAGGTAATATTAAGTTACAAGGAAATAATTCTTGAATAGTTCTTTCCTTACCAGGAAACAATTGTTTAAACTATTTACTTGTAAGGAAACTACATTATTAATAATTGTCGCACTTATTAAACTAATGATACTTGTCACACGGGTTGTTTTATTTCAAAACAACCCTTTAAACTAATTAGTTATTCAGTTAAAGTAATTTTCCTCCGACTGGCCCTCTAAACTTTGTATTGGTCAGATATCTTAGTTAACTTATCTAAATTTTTTAAGTCAATTATCTTTTTCACAGTTGTTCTGTTTTCAGATAAATAAATATTTTTATTTTCTATGTAGGTTTTCCTAGAAATCCTTTTTAACCATTTTTTAGAATTTTTATTGCATTCTAGCAGTAGTTTATAAATCACGAAATGTTGGTATATTCACGCTATGCATACATGGCCGTCAAGGGAGCCATAGTCTGCTCACTTTTTTTTGCGAGGACCTTTTGTTTTAGAAATATAGGCAAATATTTTAGAAATTATGGATTTTATTTTAGAAGTTGAGGGGTTGACCCCCTCCACTTTGAAGGCCGCGTCAACGCCATTGTCATAAGCCATTGGCATAAGCCAATTCAAATCACGCTTTAAGTAGTAAATCACTATTTTGATCTATAAAATGAAAACTGTACATGTACCAATAAAATAATTATAACAAAAATTGTTGGTATTACATAGTAGAACACTCATGTAACCGTTATTTTAAAAATAGTGACCAAATTTCAAAGTAATCGGTAACGCTTTGAGGTATAAGTTGCAAAAAACTGACAAAACTTCAACTAAAACTGCAATAAATCCTACACCAGTCATTTAATCAGGCTGAAATTTTGTCCAGAGTTTGGTGTGACTATTGACTACATTTGCAGCAATTTTTATCAAATTATATTGAGTGGTTGAAATTCTACAAGTGTTTTTATTGGCGCACTATGAAGTCAAAATTTGACTTAATTTGAACATTCAAATTAAATTATTTTCCGCGGACAAAATTAAATTATTTCAAAATTTGCATCACAGGGTACCTTGATGTGTACGCTAACTTTCCGTATAAGTGGCGTTCTTGGGACAGCTAGGTAGGCATTATAAGGATCCGTGCTAACCGTGTATTTATACTAGTTAGCATTTACCGTTTACGAAAACATTTTTTGACGTGTTTTATTTTGTTAATTTTTTTTCTCTAAAAAACCATTTAGGTTAATCTAAATTACCAAGTAAAGGTAAATTAACCCTAGGGAATATTTATTTGATATGCTTTCTATACTTTATCTATGACATAAAATGAATTATAATAATAAGAATCAATATTTAAAAAAAAACATATTCGGAACAAATTATAAAAGTTAAGTCAATATATTCCGACGAACAACTGCAGGAGCTTACAGCTATAAATTGCAGCGAAGAATTAAACAAAAAAAAAAAATGCATTAAAAAAGATACTTAAGAAGAAACAAAGTTCTGATTCAGAGAAAATCTTTAATGGATAATTTTTATAAAACTAAAAAACCAATGTTTCTTTTATTTAGTAGTTATATTAAATTTATGCATTTTTTTCCTAAGGTAAATAAATAAAATTGATATCAAGTTATACGATTTTTTTATTTATGGTAAGTGAAGAATCAATTACAGTAGGTGGTGCCATATCATGGTTGGTGAAGAAACGTACTAGATCTTACAAAAAATTTAAAGTAGCATTTAAAAAAATAATTTTACTCTAATTCAAATAATATAAATTAATAATTAAGTATAAATTATTAATACGAAAACCCTAAATTTAAATCTGTTACGGTTTTTTTATGAAGTTTTGAAGTTAAAAGTTTTCTTAAAGTCATGGTAAGAGAAATCATGATCCTATTTTATTAGCAAAATATGGACCATTATTTATGAAATTTTTATTGAGTCCTTTCCGAGATTTTGTTTTACAGAATAAAGGACTGATGACCTTAATTCTTTTAGAGGGATGATGAACTTATTTTTTCTTTTTCCATTATGTCATTATTCACAGACCACGATTTCTTACTATGTCTTTCTGACATCTACATATGTTAGTACACGTTATTTGTTTTCGTCTAATAGTTGGTACATTATTTTTACTTGTATTGAGCGTTTTTTTAAATGTAAAGTTTTAATCGCTAATCTCTGAAATAAATTCCCAAGTTATTTGCTGTTGCCAAAGTTTTTCTACGATTCTCACTAAGCATCCGTTCACTACGATTCTCACCACTTGAATTCACTAAATGATGTATTCAATATAAATAAGATGGTTCTTTATTTTAATTCAAACAGTGTCTGGAATAGGTTCGCATCACTAGTGAAAAAGAAAATATCACAGTTGTTATTAACTTTCGCTTCTTCTTTTTTAATTTTGAATAGAAAAAAATTCTATACACCTCTAGCAATATATAACGTTTGGTATGAGAGTCCATATATCGTACTGTTGCTCAAGTAATAAAAAGCCAGACAATATTAAATTTGAATAAATAAAAAAATGAAAACAGGGAACAATGTAATATTATTTAAATTAATTATCAAACAACTAAGGATAAGTTATAATTTTACATTATTTAAGTAAAGAACTTTTTACTTACATTTTACCACTTCATTCTACTTTTTGTAAAAACAAAAATGTTCACAAAATTTTAATTATAACTTTTAGATTTATCATATAAACAATATGTAATATAAAAAAAAAAAAAAAGGACTTTTTTTTTTAGATCTGAATTGAAGTTGTTGTTAATAATTATTATTATATATAATACAGCATAATACACAATTATATATAATACAACAATTAAATTAATACTTTAACAAATTTTTACGGTAATAGGCAATTAATTGTTTTAAATGTTTTCAGAATTATTTTACTAATACTCTTTCAAGTTTTAAATGTTTTAATTTACTAAAACAATTTTTGTAAGGAAATAAGGTTTGAAATTACTGTTAAGGTGCCAATATTTCACTACGATCTATCGTAGTTACTCTTTAAAGTAAACATGATTTATTTTGTTAAAAACGCAAGTATTAGAAGTGTCATTTTTCAAAAATCAATTTAATGCATAAAAATGAGCGTATAGTAAAAGTTTAGTTGAAAAAATTTAGTTTATCATATTTAATGTATTCTGAGTTTTTACATTTCATCGAGTAATTACTTATAGTAGAAGTTTCAAGTAAACACCTTGATCAATGGAAGAAAACAAAATAAAAACAAAAAACAGTACAGAACAAACAGAAATTGATATGTTTTTTACATTCACTTACACAATTTTAGATTTACATTTTTCATTTACTAGTATAATTACAAGTTATTATAATAAAAAAATAAGAGGTTTATCCAAAAACGGCAAAGAACATGTTTTCGAAATCTTATAAAAGTCTAAAAACCCAAAAAAACATTTTCTGGCAAAAATAAGCTCACTAAAAACTGCATCAATCAACAAAAAACTTTATCGTGTTGCTATTAATAGGTTTAGCTGTATAAAATACTTAACATATTTCAGTATTTATTTTTAAAATAGGTTTAACTGTATAAAATATTGAATATATTTCAGTATTTATTTTAAAAATAGGTTAAACTGTTTAAAATACTTAATATATTTCAGTATTCATTTTTAAAATATGTTTATCTGTATAAAATACTTAATAGATTTCAGTATTTTTTTTAAAAATAGGTTTAACTAGATTTAAGCAGTCGTGGCGCAGTGGTAGCGCACATGCCTCAGATACGTAAGATCCCTAGTTCAAACTACACCTGTGGGCAAGTTTTGCGACATCGGTTGAGAAGGAGGCGTGAACTTCCTATTAAATGCTCTTCCGCGGTGCTCTGTGATAAAGCCGTAAAGACTTCTTGGGGCACTTTAATCAACTTAAAAAAAAAAAAAAAACTGTATTAAATACTTGATATATTTCAGTATTTATTTATAAAATAGTATAAAATACTTAATACATTTACATATACTTGTGATATGTTTAGCAAAAAGAAGTTTTTTAATGTTTAAGTATTAAAATTTACTTTTTCTATTTATTAAAACATTTAATGATTTTAGAGTTGAATGTGTAACTTTTGGTTTAGCATACTTTTTGAACGTATATAAAACTGCTTGTAAAGTTTAATTTATAAAACGTGTGTTTTTGGAGATATTCTTGATTAAAAAAAAAAGTCAATTTGTATGCCCAAATAATGCTAATTTATGCACATAATTATTGAGCAAGTGGTTCAGAAAAATAAATTTTGTTGCTTTTTGAAATGATTTTATTCAAGAGTTTAGAATAATGCTCTCTTATAACATCAAGATTTCATTTTTTATCTCTTAATGGGTACCACCACCTAAAAATCCATCTCCTGGAAGCTGGGAGTTGAAAGGCTGTTGTTGCTGTTTTTAAGGTAGTTTTGTTGTTTGTAAGAGAGTTGTTGCTTTGAGAGGTTGAAATTAAAAAAATTGGTTTTATCTCTACTTTTTGAAAAAACCGAGGTATTGGTAGTGTTATGTCATTATAATGCTTTATAACTGTATGGACACTTTAGGTGTACACCCCCATTCAAAAAATTTTCTTTAAAATAATCAAAACAAAATTAAAAGTACCATTACATAAGTTAAAACAAGTATGGTAATATTTTTCTAAATATAAAATCTTAATTTCTCAACTTTTGCCTCGCTTATTCTATAAAAAATTACGCATAAGTAGGTATAAATAAAACAAGATGTCTCCATTTCTATAAATCATTTATTTCTAAAATTTTCACATTATGTTCCTCAAAGATGCGAAGAGGTTATAAACCAGAATGATGCCTTGAAGATGTGTAGAACATTTTAAAAGTAATTTTTAATAGATTAATAAAAATTTTTAACAAAAAAGGCAAGAAAAAAAAAGTATTAATATACTTTGACACCATATTTATTAACTGAAGTATGAATAAGATATTGTTGTTTAGAACAATATCTTATTCATACTTAATTTTTTTGTTTAAAAATGCGTTGTTATGGCGTTGCTATGGATCTCAAAATCCTATAATGGCTAGGGTTTGCAATCCCGGAGGTCTTTCTCAATCCCGGGATCCCGGGATTAATCCCGGGATTAATCCCGGGATTGAAAAACAGGTATAGCATCTATATAGTAATAACCCTTAAACTGTGGGGTAGATTTCAAAGTTTCGTTCTCGTAGAATAAAAAGAGTAGACTCTTAAACAAAAATATGCTTTATAAATGATGCTGTTTGCATTACATCGTTACATGCATAGAAGAAAAACATGTTAATTAATGTTAAGGATTTTCATTAGAAATAAGGAAATATATCATGTTTCATGCACTTTGAAATGTAACTTCATGAACCACAACGTGTCCAATGATTCATCGCCTAACCTGTTACAAATATTATTATTAAGCAGTCCTGCGGAAGAAAATGGCCACTAAGCCTCGACACTTTTCGGTTTCACTGTCATTAGAAATAAATTAACTCTTTCTAAATAATCACCACGTGTACCACCATTTTCAAATAATGTTATTTCTTTTTGAATTTTTCATAACAATGTTTCATGTCTAACTGTTTGCATTGATGATTGCGCTTCTTTAACTACACTACCAAGCTCCTCTTCAATACTTGTGTTATTTTCAGTTTCAGATTCTTCAATAAAATCCAGCATTCAGACTCAACTGATGCTCTTACTAAAGCAGGATTGGAAGCGTTTAATCTTTCCAGCCATTTTACCAACAGTTTTTGACATTTAAATAAAGAAGGCACTGTAATTATTTCTTCATCGACTTCAATTTAGCTTCGACTGTTATGTAGATATTGCAGAAGTATATTCATATCAGTTCGGCGTTCATGTATAAGAGTCATTAAAGTTGTACGCATTTCCTTGCTTGCGTTATTGTCAGCATCTTTTAATTTTGTTAGCATAAAATTAGTAGCAATGTCAGCTGTAAATAAATAAGGTGTGTATGTCAGCTGTATGTCCGCTGTAAATAGGTTAATGTCAGCTGTAAAAAGGTTAAAAGTTAGTAGCAATGTCAGCTGTAAATAGGTTAGATTCTCGGCAAGAAAGTGTTTTAACCGTTGTTTTAACAGGAACTTAAGTTGTAATAATGTCTGATAATATTGTCAAATCATCATGCGACAGAGCTATAGAATTATCTTGCTCTGAGTAAATATCAATTAAAGATTATTGTATACAATTTTTTACTTTATAAAAGGGTTTAAGCATTAACAGAAGGCTACTCCACCTTGTTTCGCAATCCATCATTAAAGACAGTTGTTTTCCAAATTCAGCCTTAGCATATTATTGTAAGATGTTGTTCTTGGTAGGTGATCGTCTAATATTAATGTCAACTTACGTACTTTTTTAATGGCTAATCCATAATGAACTTCATTTAGTTCACTTTTAGATCTTAAAGTTTCATGATTGTAGCCCAGTAAATCTTCCTCAATAACCTTTCTTCTCTGATGAGTCACAGTCAAAAAATTTATTTTCAAATTTTGGCTGATTTGCATTGAATTCTTTTTTTTATAAATAACATCAATTACAGCAAGTTGTATGCCATGGGCAAAACATAATTGTTGATTTGTAGCCAACAATGTTCCAACTTTTTTCATAACACTAGCTCCGTTGGTTATTATAGCCACAATGTCGCCGTGTAGATCAAGACAATGGTCTTTAAGTTTTTTTTTTTTCTAGTAGTTTAATGCACTTTTTTGCTAGCATCGACCCTGTTATTCGCATTAAATCCAAACTTTAAAACTGAACATTTTTTCCATGAACGTTAACATTTATATAGCGATGATTTCGAAGTGACGTCCATTCGTCAAAAGACAAATAAAATTTCTCTCCTACCCCGAATTCGTTTACAGAATAGAATACTGAAAATAGAATTACCTTCTGCGAAATTAAACTAAACAAAAATTATTTTATTGATGCGCATAAATTGTTATTATTTTTAATAACAATTTATGCGCCCCTTTGTTTTTCTCAATCGTCTAGGAAATTCCGGGATTATAAAAAAGGCCGGGATCTCAGAATTTCGGGATCCCGGGATTGCAAACCCTAATAATGGCCAAAGTACACACATTTTTACATACATATTTATTTTGTTTTAAAAAAAAATCATAAATATGTTCTATGAACTAAAAATATCAATAATTGAAAAATTAATTTTTTCTAAAAAAAATTTAAAATTAATAGGGGTGAAACACCTTTTCAAATGTATATATATATATATATATATATATATATATATATATATATATATATATATATATATATATATATATATATATATATATATATATATATATATATATATATATATATATTTATATATATATATATATATATATATATATATATATATATATATATATATATATATATATATATATATATATATATATATATATTTGTTAATTGTTTATATATATGAAAAAATTCCAGAGGAAACATAAGTAATACAAATCTTTATCTACAGAGTCTCAATTTTATTTTTTTAATTGTTTTTTTTGTTTGTTTTTTGAATCTCAAAACTTAAAAAAGTTAATGTAGTTGTTGCTGTTTGTAAAGTAGTTCTGTCAGTTTGTTGTTGTTAGGATGTTCTGATATGTTTGCTGACCCCTACACATCGTTTATATTTTTAAAATTATTGTTTAACTTATATATCAAAAAAGGTTGGTTAGTAAAAAATAATAACGTCATTAAAAAAAAAAAAAAGAATTAACATCGACCAATGAATATGTAATTTAATCTTCCCTATAAATCTTTTAATCCCAAAGGAACACATGAAATTACAGAAACTGCATCAGTAGAAAAAGAGCTTGTAAACTGTAAAAAGTATCAAAAAAAATTAATTTTTTTTTTTTTTTTAGAAACTTCTATCGAGGTAATTATTTTATTTTACAACAATGTTTAAGCACATAGTAAAATACAACCCGAAGAACAAAGGTCAAAATCAATAAAAAAGCTATTGTTTGCGAAATATTTAAAGGAATCGGATCTATGTAAGACAACAATTCTGGCCCAGTCATACTGCTTTGGTTGTTGTAAATGCATTCACGGTATTCAGATTTTGGTGTGCACCTGTAAAAAAGTTAAAGCAAATTTTAAGTTCATTGTATGAACATAGCCTAAATGTAATGAGATATTTATATTAAATATTTGTATACTTAAATGTGATAAGATATTTTTACGCTGAATCAAGTTTTACCTACAAAACAAAAAAACATTTCTTAAAAAAAAAGTAATACTTAAAAACTTCCTGTGCGTATTCAAACTCCATTCTAATAAATATATTGTAAAAGTAGGTGTAAACCGAAATGTATTTGCTCCAAGAAAGCCACGAAGGCATCCTCTTTATGTAAAAACCTCCTAATGCTAAGCCACCAATGCTAATTATTACAACTCCAAGAATGCATTTTCGGAGATTTTTAACACTGCCGCCAATAATAAGTCCCATAGACTACAAAATATTGAAAATATATATATTAGATTTTTTTTCTTTAAATTAATATTGCTTTGAATTTACAGTGAAATACCTGAGATAAGGCCGTAATTAAAAACACATTAAATAGACCAAGAAGAAAAATTGGAGAACGATTCAGTCCCATCATCCAATATGTTATTATATATAACATTGATTGAGGTACGATTAAAACTGATAAATCAACAATATTTTTTACGGTGTAAAACGCAGATAAACGGTACATTCCAGATGCTCTCTCTTTTGCAATGACTTTATCCTCATAAGGAACTAAACACGAGAAAAATATGCGTCATTCTCGTATTAATTCAATATTTAGTCAGGGACATA
The DNA here is from genome assembly GCF_022113875.1 of Hydra vulgaris. Lineage (NCBI taxonomy): Eukaryota > Metazoa > Cnidaria > Hydrozoa > Anthoathecata > Hydridae > Hydra > Hydra vulgaris. Next base: position 38,809,260 of record NC_061158.1, on the reverse strand, counting down.
TTTTTATTTAGCTATTTTACCACAAAAAAATATAGTGTTCAGAAAACCAGAATTTTTTTTCTTATAATTATGCGAAACAGTTTAACCGTAAAAACAAAAACAAATTGAAAAGCATATAAAAACCTTTATTAAAAAAAATTTGGTAATATTTTTTAAACTCATAAATACTTTGTTTTGGGAGACACGAAGCAGATTTAGTTTACTTGATAAAGTATGAATAGAAAAAGCTTTAGGGATAAAAAAGCACAGACGTGTTTTTTAAATTGAGGACATTTATGATGGGAACCTTCCTAGTAAAAATAATTTTTTTAACTTACAAGAAAATATTGTGTCGAATGCCAGTTCAATAAACAAATAACTCATAACAAAAAATATCTAAAATAAAATAAGTTACAAAAGTTAAAAAATATTAAAAGAATTACAACAACCATGTTTTTTTGGTATCATTTTTTTAAGTAAAAATAAAACCAGTGAAAAAACTTAATTTAAGCAAAAACAATCACAAAATTAAAATAAACTAAAAAGTGTTATTAATTAAAACTATAAAAAAAAATTAAAACTGATAAAAATTGCATACCGATCCCTCGCGATCAACCCTCGAATTTGCATCGAAAGGTGTGTTAAACCATATCAGTCCACCAATTAAAGAAACTAAAATTGTCTAAAAATTCAACATAAAGCAACATAAATTTTGAAAGTATTTGATTTTGTTTTATATGAAACATGTTCAACATTAGCAGTCGTAGTGCATATAAAACATGTTTAACATTAGCAGTCGTAGTGCATGGTTAGAGTTCTAGGTCAGAATCGAAAAATCCATGTTAGATAAGCATCCTGGGTGAGAAAAAAGGCGTAAACCTCCTGGTTAAATGCTGTTCTGCGTAGTTAAGATTGTTTGATTATCCCGGGTCACCTTATTATAAAAATGCTAGAAATGTTGAGTTCGAGAAATTGCAATAAAAAACCCCACTTAACGTTATAAAAGTATATAAAGCGAGCTCTAACCATTAAAGTATTTAAAAGATTAATTTCACTACATTAATGTAACTAGTTTTCAATGAGTTTCTTATAGAAAGTTGTCATTTAAGAATGCTTGGTTTATTAAATATAAAGTTAGCACATAACGAATATCTAATAAAAAAAAATGTATTGTAAAAACAATTTGCCAAATGTATTGCCAGAATACAAAATTACAATAGTGCTTTCATTCGGCAAAATATAAATCACTAATATCCAATAAAGAAATCTAAAATATGACGTAATTAATTCCGCTCAAATAATGATTATATATTGAGCAAGAATAAAAAACAGAAATATTTGAGACATAACATTTTATTCTACAAGTGAAATACTCGTTTACCGATCCACTATAATTTATATAAAACCTTTATAACCAATTTTTGTTGATTTATCATCAAATAAAGTTTAAAATAACGTTTACATAAAATGATAACGTTTGCGTAATGATATTAGCAGCTAAAATGTTCTTTTTTAATAACTTCCAATTATTTTTTTAAGAACTCGTTTTAAAAATTTGTTTTGAAAATTTAACAAAATAAAAAAATAAGGTCAAAAAAAGTAATTAAAGTTTGATGAGGTGTTGGTTTTACCAACAAACCCTTGACATTCTTTTTATTTAATCAGTTAATGTTAACGACAAACTGCAACACATAGAGTAAATATAACTGCCGAAAAATGTTGAACACAACGTTGTTGGCACAAGCTTGTTCTATAAGGAATAATAAAACAATGTTCTTCTGGAACATCGTTTCAAAGAGTAATTAGTAGTGAAGTACATTGCCAATAGTGAGAGTGCATACCAATGATTATATCAAATAATCATTTTTAATATTCGCAGATAGCATAAACAAAATTTCTAAGGTTATTTAAATACAGAAAGCACTCTTACTTAATACATATTTATCAAAGTCAAAAACAAAAGAAGAACAAAACTTGAATAGCTCCCATCTTTGTTACCTTTTGTTGAACTTTTGCTTGAGTTGTGAATATTTTTTTTTTACTTAATTGCAAGCAATTTTGTTTGCTTTATTTTTATTGGATTTTAAAATCAAATTCATTTTTCCTAATCACGTATATTACAACTCTACAATCCAATGAATTCATCTCGATGGCCCAAATTCAAATTCATGAATTCAATTTTATTTTTAAAATTATTATTAAGGGATTTCAATTACTTCTTTTCATATTGTTGCGCTATCTACACCAACAGAAAAGGATTATAACCTACCTTTATTCAGGAGGACAATCATTACCTTTTAATTTTAAAACTAGCATTAGACTTAAACTTAAAGTTAAATGAGAGTGAAATGAAAAAAAAATGAAAAATGAAAAATGTGCATTTTCATTGAACGGAACTTTACAGATTAACTTTAACAATAATATTTTCATACGTTTATATATACATTAAAAATCTAAAGAGTTACTTGATTATTTTTTAAGTTATTTTAAGTGTTTGTGAATAAGCTTATATATAAAATTAAATTAAATAGTAATAATAGTAATAATAATAATAAAGCTAACCCTTGTAAAATATACTGCATTGAAAACATCACCTTTTGCTTGAAGAAAAGATCTCTTCCATAATGCAAATACTTGAGTCCGAAATGAAGTTGGCCATTTATTTTTATTAACTTCAAGTTTAGAAAACTATAAAACAATACGTAAAAGTATTTAGGATAAAATATTATTTTAAGAATGATGAGCAATGAAGTAGACTGTAAAGTTTTTCAAAAATATAAATCTATCTTGGTAAATGAATAAAAATATAAATCTATCTTGGTATATTAATAAAAATATAAATCTATCCAGATAAATTCGTATTTAGTCCATTAAACTAAAATGAAATTCCACGTCGTTTGCTTTTTAAAAAAATAGATTTGTTTATTTAAAGAAAAAAAAAATCAAAGACCTACTTTAAATGTTTCTTCTGTACGATAATTCAATTCATTTTCTAAAGCTTGGTATTCATCGCTACCAACGTTTTCATAGGCATTAGGAATACAGATAGGGTCATGTTGAACCATATTGTTTCTTCATAAAAAAAAATTTAATTAATATTAAAAGCAATATGCACATTTTCTAAGTTATGCATTTTATGCATAACTTATGCATACTTATGCATTTGTATGCATAAGTTATTCATTGTATGCAGTGTCAGAAGTTCTTTAACTTTATATAAGTCGTGTCTTTGTGAGTTTGAGATTTAAACCAGGTCTCGTAATAAGTTGCATTCTAGTAATTGTTAATTTATACTCTTTTGATGTATTAATGGAGGTTGTTTCAACGTTGTTTTTCAAAAAGTTAGTTTAGACACTTTTGTAACAAATTAACTTTGACAATTTGACCTAGATTTTGCGAACCAGTAGATTCGCAAAATTAAATTGCTAAAGGCAATTAAATTTAATCAGCAATTGAATTGCTAAAGGCAGCTAATCAAGAGTGATCCAAGATTAACTACGCGCTGCAACCAAACCCGGATGCATTTGTGGTATTATAAAACGAAAACAAATTTGGAAAGACCTACGAGCTTGGTGTTAAGATACCACACAAACTGAACGCTAGTTAGCTAGGTCAGCAAACGCACACATGTAAGACCCTTTTGTTTTTGTACAGCACGTTTATTTGGCTTGGTTATATCTCACCGGATATTAAAAGTCACACTAGAGATGATAATTGGGTTATTAAATTTATATATATATATATATATATATATATATATATATATATATATATATATATATATATATATATATATATATATATAAATATATATATATATATATATATATATATATATATATATATATATATATATATATAAATATATATATATATATATATATATATATATATATATATATATATATATATATATATATATATATATATATATATAAATATATATATATATATATATATATATATATATATATATATATATATATATATATATATATATATATATATATATACACATTACATAAACATATCTATATTTTCTAACCCAAACTTAATTCAAGCTGTTTGTAATTTTAACATTATATGCAATGCCTTTAATATTTATGTATTACAATTGATGACTAGCTACAATAAATGGCTGTAACGTACAATGTAACAAACGATATTTGATTAAACCAAAGAATAACAGATATAAGCAAACAAATATTAAAACAAAATATTTAAATACCGAAACATTTTAAATCCTTCGGCCATTTTTGATTGTACCTCTGTTTTTTTAAGTTTTTCAACTAAAGAAAAAAAGTATGTTATAAAAATATATTATTTATAAATCATTTTTCGTCCTAAGCAGTTGCTCTGGCGTAACCGAGATCACAACCGAATATTTTCAGTTTTTGCCGTTTCATATGTTTACAATAAACACACATTACATCTATAAATATTGGCCGGAAAACTAGTTTTCGTATTGTCGGTGTTTGTAAACAAAAAATAAAATATACACAAAATGTTAGAGGCACATAACTTTTGTTGAATGATAAAATCTCTTTTTTAATGATTTAAAATAAAAAAAAAGTTTCATATACTCATGCAATATACAAACATATTTGTTAATACTTCCAATATAATGCTTTCTGAACGATTGTAACCAACGTAAAAAACCAGATGTAAAAGGACCAAATGTAAAGGATTTTATAGACAGAATTTTGTAAAGTTCTGGTGTAAAACTGCATTTAATTAAAGTTAAAAGCAGGGTGTAGAACTTTCTTTATACTTAAATTCGTTTCAATATACTAACAGTAGAAAAGTATCGAAACTTAATGACTAAATTATTTTTTAAATTAAGGTTGGACACAAATAAAATAAGTAAACAGAAGCATTTACAATATTTTATAAGAACTGTAATAAGATCTCATAATGTTAGTGTTTCTTTTTTAGTTTTTGTATTATTTTTCAGCTTTTATATAAATTTTTAATTAATAGTAATACAGTGTTTGTGTTTACTTGTTATAAACTATAACTTATAACGATAGTTGTGTTTATAAATTATGTCAGGCTGTAGAAACATGGAGAGAAGGTGAATGGATTTTTGACTTTACGACTAGAATAAGAAGTGTTAAAAAAGCTTCAAACATTTTTGATATTATTTATAAACAGTATTTTAATTATAAATAATATATTGTTATATAATTTATAAACAGAACTATTGTTTGAAGCATAATATTTGGGCAAGCCGTTTGTCTATAATACATGTTTCATACTTCTTTAGGTCTTAACTAGCTAACATATAATAGTAAAAATAACCATGGAAATTAATAGACTTTGTTTTAATTTCAAGATTGAATATGCGTTTATCACTGTTTAAACAATTATCCTGCAATACTCGTTAAAATTTTAGTCCAACCTATAGAACTTAAATAACTCTATAAAATTCAAGTCTAATTTATAGTCCAATATCTAGAGAACAAACCAATGTTTATTTGAAATTTGTTTTTGAATTAACCATTTTGTACGAATAGCAACAACATATTGAAAAAACAACATTTTCGAAAAAGGTCACTATTGAGCCCTACATCTTACACAAGTCGGATATTGATTTAAAAAATATTCTCTATGTTGAATATATGTTATTATTTTCTTACTATTGCAATACCCCATAGATATTTTTATAATTATGGTAGATATATACGAATTTCATTTACATCACAATAGTTTATCTATTGTGATGTAAATGAAATTCGTATATATCTACCATAGTGTGACTCAAGGTTTTAGTCATTATAAGGAAATATAAACTTTGCTAATTAACTTGATCTCCGATTTAGATTTTGGACTAACCCTTTAATTTGTCCAAATTATGTTTTTTTTTGGTACTATACAAGATAAAGCTTTATAATAGTAAAAAAAGGATTGAAAAATACTCGTGGCTGTTGGTGAAAGTGTAGATCAAAAATGACAAAAAATCAATTTTTACGTACTTTTAAAGCATGATATTTAAACAGTTTTTTTAAAGCGTAATATTCAAACAGTTCTTTTAAAGCATGATGTTTAAAACTAAATGTTTACTCTACCTATTTAATCATTTTTAGTTCTGAACAAATTAATTAATAACTTTGAACAAAAAATCCTATAAAAAAAAAAATCAACCCAGCAAACATGCTGTAGCGGGTTTTCAGTGGACCTATATAAGCATTTTGAGCGGGCCGCAGTAATTTTGCTCATCGGTTACTTCGTGGACCATTAGTGGCTGCCGTCATAAGTGGCTAGCTGATGACTAGCCACTATTGAAATGTCGGAAAAATATCGGCTTGCAATTCATGGAGGCTTCCAGTAATGGTCCACTAAGAAACCGATAAATAAAACTCCAATGAACCGCTAAAAAATGCCTATAAAGGTCCACTGTAAATCCACTAAAACAATGTTTGCTGGAAAGTAAAATAACCAGTAAAAAGTATATAGTTTGATCTATTTTCAAGTTTAAAAATACTTTCGACTACATTTAGTCAATAATTCTAAAAATTTGTTTAAAATATTGGAGAGAGAACTTATGAACCTTTTTTTTAAAAATTTTTGGAATAAGGCTTGTATTTTAAATAGTAACAAGATAATAAAAAAAAAAAAATTTAAATAGTATCATTATTAAAACTTTGTCTGATTCTTAGACAAAGTTGCTCTTTAAATATTTCACAATGACTTTCTCAGAATGCCGTAAAAAGTCATTAAATGACCTTTTCCTAAAACTACGTGTTTTAAAGAAAAACTGCGTGTTTTAGAGAAAAACGGCGTAAAAATTTTGCAACATTCGTGTAAAATTTTACTTGAAGCTAATAAACCTCTTCTAGAGTTTATGGAACCATAAAAATTTGAAAACTGTTCTAGAGAAATTCAAAAAAAAATATTAAAGTGTCCCAATATAGAGGAGGAATAAAGTATAGGAAAACAGTTATAAAGTATAAAATTTTGTGAATTTCGAGCATTTTTTCTTGTATTTTTTTGCTATAATCTTTTGCAAAAAGCACTATAACCCCCTGATCTTTATTTCCAGATGCTTTAACCTTGCACTAACTTGATATCAGAACAGTTATTTGTAGAAGTAAGGTTGACAAATGAGCAGAACTTTTGAAAACTTTCAGTATTCTCTAGTTTGAATCAATCAAAAAAGAAAGTGTTGCTTTGGAACAGTTGGAATATTTTGAGAATATCTAATCAGGAATCTAAAGAGGAAAATTTAAGTAGGTTTTAAATTATTTTTATCTTTTCGCTTTTTTCAACTTCATAATCTGCAGTTGCAAACACAACAAGGTCAGGAGTTAGATGCCAACAGATCGCTTTATACCCTTTTAAAAAGCCTGTCCGAATCGATCATGGTTTTGGTCTTATATTTATACAATAGCCATAAAAGCTTCAGTGTCATTCTTGGCTGGCCTTGAAGACTGAGCATCGTTTTTGTATCGTTGTACAACAACTAATTAAACTTCTATCCCAATTCTTTTTTTATCATATTATCTAATGTGTTCGCTTTTGAAAAAACTTCATTATTCTTTTTTAAAATTTTAAATGCAATCCTTTATCAAAACCAACACTATTTTTAACTGGACATTACCAAGGGTTAAATTGTTTTGCAATCTGGAGAGCCAGATCCGTCCCGAAGGAGTCTTCCATGGAGCGACCCTGTGGAGAGCTAACACTCACAATTATTCTCAATAAATATTTTAAATATTTTGAAATTTCTTTTCCTAATTTAGTTACGAAATGTAAAACTTTTTCTCTTTTAGTAAATCAATATTTTGTATTCAGCTTTTAGCAAATCAATATTTTGCTCTCTTAAGTTCCCAATCATTAAAAGAATTATCTAGAATCTTTTTTTCAAAAATTTTTGAAAAAATGATTCTTTTTTTCTTTCCTTCATCTGGTCCTGGCAAAATTTCTAGATCATTCTTTACTACTTCTAAATCATAAATAGTAACTCTTATTTTTTCTTCAAAAATTAAAACGACTCTCTAATTCGATTTAAATTGCTCTCTAAGAATTTTATGTATTTTGTTGTTGCTGTTAAACAAGTGATTTCATTTTTATTATTTTTGTATATTAAGTTTAAATTAAATTTATTAAAAATAATGAGCTTCTCTATGTAGTCCTTGAGTATACAATTTAAGTAGTTATTTTATTTATAATATTTACCAACAAATTATCAAAATATGAGTGCAAACCATTTAGAAATATATTATTTTAAGCTTACTAATTACCTCATTTTAGATGCAAATATGAAAACATTTAAAGTTGTCGTTCTTACAAAATGAGGAAATTAAAATTTACGGAACTAGTGTTGCGCCATTTTGAATTTAACTATTGATAATTTGCATTATTGTTTGCAAGACTTATGATTATATTGCTTTATTTTTTTTAAAGTAAAATATATTATTTCATAAAAAAGTCAATAATACTAAATGTTTACTAAAAAAATCTGCAGGATTCCAATTTGGATAAACAGGCAACCCAATTGATTCAAAAAAAGGCAAAATATTCGAGTTTTTTCCAAAAAACATTACCTAAAGTATAAAATTTTAATAATTTAAAAAGCAAAGCAAAATGGAACAAAAACATAAAATTTATAATAATTGCCTAAAATTAGCAGTTTATTGTGTTAACATTTGGACAATTTATAAAAAAAAATCTACCGTTCCGTTGCATAGTAACATCAGCTTGTCAAACATATGAAACACTTGACTGGAAGGCTGGTGGATTGTCAAGCAAATTGCACGTTTTTCTTTTTCAACAAGATTTTTAAGAGTTTTTATAAGATTAAATGCTGTGGAAGAATCTAAACCAGTAGTTGGCTCCTAAAAGCGGAGATGAAGTATATATACAAGGAAATATCCCAGCAAACAATAGACGTCTTTTAGACCGTCTAAAATTGGTCTAATTTGTATCTATTGCCGATACGTATATTTTAGACGTATATTAGAGATCGAAAAGACGTCTGATTTTAGAGATACTATTTTTGCTCTGTTTTAGATGCATATTAGATGCATAAAATAGATCGTGCATAGATAATTTTTTTTTCATCTAAACTTAGATGTCTATAAGATGTCTTTTATAGAATTGTTATAAAAACAAGAAAAAAATTTCAACTAATTTTACGGAGCGATAATTATAAATGACCGCCATTTAAAAACCCTTCGGAAACTTATTTCGAAAAAAGCATGAAGATTTTAACCTAAGGAAGACGTCAATGATTATTTCTTTTGATAAATTTTAAATAATAAAATAACATGCTAATATAGTTCACAAAATATTTCGATGATTTGATGCTTAGCATGTTTGCTAAAATCCTTGTGATTTGAAATTTATTTTGCAGAAATATTACAAAAGTGTTGTTCAATAACACAAAAGATTGCTTTATTGGTTGTGCACTTATCGTTTTTATCGATGAACCAAGATTCATTTATGTCTTTTACAAAAAGGGCATACGAAAAGAGACGCAGTAGACGTGTCCAAAAAGAATATTAAAAAATACTAGAATTTTCATCAGTACATATAGAAAGAAAAATCGAATGTTGGAACTTCTAAAAGAAATGATTTCTTATCTTGCGAAAATCTTAAAGAATATTTTGACCATCATGAGTCATTGATTTTGCACAATGAATACTCTTATAACCAAAAGCCTCATGAGTATAAGCATAACCCAATTTTAAAGGAAAGTTTTTCTGCATGTTTTTATAACCAAGTAATTATGCACTAAACAAGTGGATTGACAAATAAGAATAGCAACAAATTTATTGTAATAACAAAATAGCAACAAATTTATTGTCCCAAAAAAACAACTATAATGCACTGAAAAACAACCTTTCGTCAACAAAAGAATGGCACAAATTTACATTGATAAAGTATAAGATAACAGATAGTCAGTATCTAACTTGTTTTAAGTTTTTTTTAAAGGTAACTTAATTACTCTTTTGTAGCAAAATGTTTTATAATTAGATTCATTTTCATGTTGTAAAGAATACAACTTTCTACATCAGATGAGATATATGTTAAAGAAAGGATTAAAAATAAGAATAGCAAATCATACTGCTCTTCATTGCCAGAACCTCCGCCACCTATTATGAATAAGCCCAATGATAAAAGTACAACACAAATATCATATTTTTTTCTTAATGGTTTATAAACTGAAATAGATTCTTGTTTAATTTGATCTGAATAATATCTATCTAGCTATTAGTCTTTTTTATGTATTACTAAGATTTTCCTTTTATTTTAACTATTTGGGTGTCCTATTATGTAATGTTGTTAAATTGGTTACATATATTTATATGATTGACAACATTCTATTGTATTAAATAATCCTTTAATCAACTTGATATGAAAATTGAAAATTGATTGAAAGCATGTTGAAATTGTTTAAATTCAGAAATTGAAAGAGTACAAAATTGGTTGAAAAATTAAATTAGGTAACAGGTATGGTTGAGGGATTATTTATAGTTCTAATTATAATTATTTCTTTTGAATAGAGTTGTTATCAGATTCAAAGATTGAAGAAGATAATTTTTCTTCACATTTTATTGATGAACAGAATAAAACCAAGCAAAGTTCACATTGTCAAAGAGTTTCAAGTTTTAATATGAGTATTTTTGGTTTTTACACCACTGAATGTTAATGTGGAGGTCTTTTTTTATTAATTTGTTTTTGTATTAAAATAATTGTAAAAGATAGGTATAAAAGAATAGAAATGGATTATTTATAATATTGTGATCCAATAAATCATGTGTGTAGCATTTTACCTTTAGTAGTTAAACAAAATTCTTTAATATCGTAACTTTTTACAGGATAAAGTTTGAGCTAATTTAAAAAGTAGGTTTTCCAAAATATTATGGCAACTTCTGCGATGGAGTAATTAAAAAACTTACATGTATTTTTGGAATTTTAGTTTGAGTTACTCAAGCATAATTTGAATTTTAAAGTTCTTATTTCATTGTTTTGCTATTTGGTTTTATGAGCTAAATATGTTAATCAATCTTTTTATTCTTGTTTGTAGAGATGCTAAATGTTATTCTCAACGAGCTTACAGAAATAAAAGTTCTTTTAAAAGAAGTTATAGAAATTAAGTTTCAGGCTACTGGGGTGAAGTTGCTAGAATCAGTGGACGAAGTGGTTACACTGGATAATAAACTAAAAGATAAAACCGAGTATACTAATTTGGTAATATCTAATTATCTTAATTTTTAATAAGTTTGTTTAAATTTGGTTTACTAGTTTAGAATCTAAATGAAAAGTATTTGTAAATGAACTAAAATAACTAGCTTGTGTTAGACTCAATATGTTGTAAAGAAATTTAAGTTACACTAGTTTTTATTACATTTATTTCAGCTTGATAGTTTGAAAAAGATTGGTGGTGGAAAGCCAAGAGAACATGTTTTTTTGATCATGAAAAGGTTAATGATTATGTTTTTATTAATTATTAGAAATATGATTAAAAGGGACCAAAAGCAATTCATTTTAACCGTTATTTGTTATGGATTTACTTTTAACATGACAATTTGATAAACTCGGGAGCTTCACTGTAGGTGTTTAAGTTTGTTTGTGTGCTAAAGTAAGTGTAATGCTAAACCTTGTTTAGCATTTTATTTTCAAATTTAATGCTTTTACTTTTCATAACTTTAAGCATTCATATATTGAAATATATTTTAATTTATTACCTATATTAAAATAAAAATCTTTATAAATATATTTCAGTTTATTGTTAAAATATTTATCAGGTTATTTTCGAATCAGTTACAGTCCAAATTTAATCGAAAAGGAAATGGGGAAAAGATAAGCATAGAAAATCTAGTAAATATATGGAGTGTTATACGAGGTATAGTTTTAATAGTATTTACAAAACTGATATCTGTATTAAAAAGATATTCTTCGACTTTTTTGTGTCATGCTAGAATTTTTGTATCCATAATACAAGTTCCTTTAGTTTTTTCATAAAAAAATTTTTGTTTATTGTATCTGGTTGAGATACAAATCTTCTTGTTTATATATATACATATATATATATATATATATATATATATATATATATATATATATATATATATATATATATATATATATATATATATATATATATATATATATATATATATATATATATATATATATATATATATATATATATATATATATATATATATGTATGTATATATGTATATATGTGTATATATAGTATTGGACAAAACATTTGCAACCAACATCGAACAATGCTAAAAAGTGTTCCTAATTTTATGTCTTAAAAATGAAACAAACTATACTACCACAGCAAACAGTTCAGGAGTCTAAAATGACATAGCATGCCATGATATGAGCAATCAGCTGACAGGTGACAGCACACAGGCAGAATTTCGTTGACAAGTGCCATTTTGCAGCATACAAAACAAGTGCAACTTTTTTGGTTTGTTTCATTTTCTCAAGTCTGGTCCGTGTCAACGTCACGGAAGTTTTTTAATAATTAAAGAAAGTATCCAGAAGTTTCCAGAAGCATGCATAAGCTTCCAGAAGTTTCCAGAAGAAGCATCAGGAAGCATCTGGAAGCATCCAGAAGTATCCAGAAACATTCAGAAGCATTCAGACGCATCCAGAAGCTTCCAGAAGTATTGAAAAGAAGCATCTAGAATCTTCCAGAACAGGTTCACACAGGTTCATTTTACTATATAAGAGACATGTAATTCAGTCAGTCTATGAAATTCAATCAGTCAGTATTATCAAGACAATTTATCGAAGTGAGTTTTATCAAAGTGTTTTATCGAAGAACATCAATACTAGAAGTGAAATACAACAAGTGTTTCATTACATCAATACAGTCCACATCCAACCAAGACGTTATGTTCCACAGAGCCATATTTTATCATCACAAGGTAAATGTAACACGGTAAGCCTTGAGAAGTGTGGTTATTTATTTTTATTATTTTTATGACTTCAAGTGCAAAAATGGTTCCCGACAGTCTTGGATTGGAACTAAGAGAGAAAATTATTTGCGATTACTTAAGTGGAATGTCACAAAAAAGTATTTGTGATAAATATCGCGTGAAAAAATAGATCGTATCAAGACTATGTTCCAAATATTGTTCCACAGGGAAGTTGGCAGCAGATAACAATGGTGGAAGACCTCGTTCCACCACTTCTAGAGAGAATTCTATGATCGTCAGATCTGTCAAGAAGGATCCCTTGATATCATCAGTTGAGATACAAAAGCAATTAGAGCTTTCTGTACGTCAAGCAGCCGGAAAACGCCTTGATTTACGTTACTGTCATAAGACCGTGAAGCATGGTGAAGGCAATGTAATGGTCTGGGGGTGTTTTCCTGCTAACGGTCTAGGTCAAATACATCGAATCAATGGAATAATGGACCGTTTCATGTATAAAAATATCCTGAAAGATGTTATGTTACCTCATGCCGAACGGAATATACCAATAAAATGGGTTTTTCAGCAAGACAACGATCCCAAACACACTGCAAAAGTAGTCAAGCAGTGGTTTCAAGACAACCATCTATTGGTGATGGATTGGCCGCCTCAATCTCCGGATCTCAACCCAATCATGAACCTGTGGGAGATCGTTAACTGCAGAGTTAATCATGAATGTGTTCGTAATAAGGATGAACTGTTTGAACAAATCCAAAAGGCCTAGGCAGCGATTCCACAAAGTTTCATTGATCACCTGATCGAATCTATGCCTTAAAGATGCAAGGCTGTGATCGACAACAAAGGGTTCACCACAAAATATTGATAGCAAAATACAGCTTGGTCAACATTTTGTGGAGTTGCACTTGTTTTGTCCAGAAGGAAATCAACTTTTTTTAATATTTTTGATTAATTTATTAATTTTCGTGTACAAATAATGAACTTTGTGATGAATAAAATTTGAAGAACGTTGTCTCTAAACAGTTACATAGTTATTTCTCTAAATTGAAAAAATGCAGCACTTTTATACAAAGGAACTAAATTAGCATCATTTGGTTGCACTGGTTTTGTCCGATACTGTATGTATATATATATATATATATATATATATATATATATATATATATATATATATATATAGATGTCTATTTATGTCCCGTTCTAGACCTAAATTTAGACATCTTTTAGACCAGTTTTTAGATGCATATTAGATGCATTTTAGATATCTTTTTGTTTGCTGGGATAACATTAATGGTTTTTATACTTTAAAAACGCCAATCTGTAAAACCCAATAAGAAAAAGTGGACACAGTAGATTGAGAGGCACAGTGTATAAAAGGTGTTTTCTCAAATATTATGATTTATTGTAATAGTGTCATCATTTAATGTGTTTACATATCAGTTATCTTAATTTAAAGTCGAAAGAACATAAACTTTGATTACCGGTTTTTGCAGCGTGGTTATTGTTTTAAGCAGACCAAACAAAATTCATTCATTTTTTTATTATGGAGATCGTGGATGCAATTATTTTAATAGCTTAAGTTTAATTATTCTTATTATTGATATTAATAGGTTAAGTTTAATTATTCTTATTATTGATATTTATATTTCCGTGTTTAACTTTTCCTTTAGAAATTCACTGAAGAAAAAAATTCATTGTCCTTTAGACAGTGAATTAGTTGATTCAATCTGTTCCATTAATTATATTAAAGATTAAATACAAGCATTTTTAACAAATAAACAACATGAAAATGAGTTTATTTTTTTTTAATTTGTGGAAGAAAAGAATTTTTTAAGTAAATGAAAAGACAGTTTGGTTATCTTGTGTTTTATATAAGAAAATAATATATTATAAGGTTAACAGCATATTAATATATATATATATATATATATATATATATATATATATATATATATATATATATATATATATATATATATATATATATATATATATATATATATATATATATATATATATATATATATATATATATATATAATAAACGATGGAAAAAGCATTTATGCAGTAAGCAAAAATAATAAAATTGCATTTTTAAGTTTGCAATGGCATGAGAAAAAAGCTAAACAATCTGGTCCTGATAAAATAATGTATACACCGAGCTAAAAATGTCAAAAAGTTTTTACTGGTGAAGAAGAAATATTGTTAAAAGTTTATGTACTAAAGGCTTTCACGATACAATTCGGACTTACTAGCACTCAGTTAAAAAAATTAGCATATGATTATGCTCAACATAATAGATTGTTCCACAATCATGGAAAAAAATCTTAATGCTAAAGAAGATTGGTTGTATGGCTATATGAATAGGTGAGTAGATATTTTTTAGGTAGACCAAAAGCAACCGATTATTCACGCTCTACAAGTTTTAATAAAACAAATAGTCAGCCGAGAACCATGAGGCAGTATGTCCATTTTTTGTATTTCCGAGAAAATCAAGTTTTAATATTTAATTTGTTAAGGCTTACTGCCAGAATGACCGACTAATTTTTTAAATATTTTTAAAAGTTGTATCATTCTTGAAACAAGATTTATTAGACACATACTCCATTGGTTGTTGAATATTTATTGACAATAATTAGAAAAAACACAAAATGTGAACATACGGCCTTTTGGCTCTCGGCAAACAAAATGTTTCAGAGTTTTATAAAAATCATAAAGAAAGTTTTAAAAAAATGGAACTTTAGTCCTAATCCTAACATCTATTATGATGAGGCAGTTTGTTGTACAGTACAAAAAGTGGGAAATATAAAAATTATTGCCAGTAAAAAAGATAAACAAGTTGGAAATATTTCTTCCACAGAGAGAGATAAACTACGTTACGGGTATTTGTTTTTAAAAGTTACGTTCCTAATGTCTTTTAAACGTCTTTTAAACGTTCTTTACGTAAGGATTTTTAGAAGATGTTTAAGCGCCATTTAAAATACATTTAGAACGTAACTTTTAAAAACAAATTCCCACTGGGTAGTTACAATGCTTGCTGCAGTAAAAGTGATAAAAAATACAACTTTTTCATTTATGGTGTTTCCTAGAGTGCATTTAAAAGACTCATTGGTCACGGTACTCGACCAGGAATTGTTTGGACAGTTCATGTAACAGGTTGGATGACATCATAAAACAGGTTGGATGATAGTTTTTATTTATTTTTGCAACATTTTATTACATCAACAAAGTGTTCAAAAGAGCAATCTGTCTTATTGATTTTGGAGAGTCACAATACACACCTGTCTATTAAGATAATTAATCTAGCAAAGCCATAAGGAGTTGTGTGTTCAAATAACCACCTAGTGGCAGTCATAAGCTAAAACAAAGCTATTAAACAGAACTGTCAATGGACCAATTAAAATCTTTTATAATCATTCTACAATGATTTTTATGGTTATGTTATATATACCATACAGTTAAACCCGTAGCAAATAATAACATTTCAAGTATGATTAGTATTGCTTTCCTTAAGTCTTTACTTCTAATAATATAGTCACAGGATTTCAATGAACAGGTATTTGTTCATTGATTTCAGTGATTTTTACGAATGAAGATTTTATGTGACTAATAGTCTAATAGAACAATGCAATGTCGATTTTCAAAATCTAAAAACAAAAAGTTTTGTCATGTCAGGATGTTGAAAACTTTTAACTTCCAAATTCAAAGAACCCACTGTGTAAGGATAATCATCTTTAAAATCTCCTGAAGAAATTTTTTTGTAAGAACAACCAAGGAAAATCAGAGGTGGAAAAAGTGAAAGCGTTAACTTAAACAAACATTCCTGTATGAGATGAAATTCGCAAAGCAGAAAGTTATAAATTGTAAAAAAAATTTGAAGGCCGAGTATAAAAAATAAATCCTGCAAAAACAGTTTCTAAATGATTATGCTTCAGTAAATATGGAAGTCAAAAATATTCTTGATTCAAAGAAACCTTAAAGTTACTACTAAAAAATATTTTTTATTTACGCTGCTAAAATGATCAGCTCTAAGGACTTAAAATATAGTTGAGAATGTTTTAAAGATTTATTTTTTTCAAAAAAAAAGCTTCTATTTAACTTTATTATTCCAAAAGTTGATCATATTCTTAAAATGTCACTCAGAAATTTTTGATGTTAATGCACTCTTTAAATCCGTTTAAATAGAAGGTTGTTATTTTAGATTCGTTAAATAAGTTTGAAACTTGTTGTCATTAAGATGCTTCTTTATTTTCTCTATGTTTAATGTTTATTATTTCGATTACTTATTTAATTTTTACTTTTAATTAGATACTTATCTAATTGCCAAAATAAATATAAAAATATTGTATTAATACGCTCCCCCACCACAACCCATATTTCAACTATTATTTATTTACTGTTTTTATTATTGAATCATTTGTCCCCAGTAGTTATTCCCTGAACCAAAATAAAAAAGGAATATAATTTTCAATTGTTAAAAATTCTTGAGTGATATATCTAAAAAATCTTTTAATGTGTCTCCAAAACAAGGGGTTTCTCCGCACCAAATGAAATTTAAAAAGTTATTACAATAAACAAAAACAGAGACAAAACAAATGTTTGCAACTACCATCTTGTTTCTGTTCTTCCTTTTAAAAGTATCTTTATAATAAACAGCTATACAAAATTCAAGTTGGGTTCATAAAAATATAGTTCAACAAAACATGCATTTTTTCAATTTATCTGGTCTTTATTTCTGACTTTTTGAATAAAAAAATAACTTTGGGTAAATTTATTATCTATCTAAAACATTTGATAAAGTTAACCGTAAAAGTTTTTAGCATAAGCTCAAATAATTTGGGATAAACAACCTATTAAAATAGTATAAAAGTTACTTAACAAATACTCAACAACTTCTTTGTGTAGAAAATTTATTGTTTGATTCGTACACTAATTTGTGTACTTACTTATGTAAACGGAGTAAACACAAGTTTACTAAATGTTTTTTATTGTTTGCGATAGATTCAGGTGGTGAAACCAATAGCTTGAGTGGTTTGAAAATTCCTGAAAATAATTTTTAACAAGAAAATTTTAATTTTACATTATTTGTTCAGCAAATTCATTAAATGTATTTGTTCAAGCAGCAAATTCATTAAATGTATTTGTTCAAGCAGCGAATTCATTAAATGTATTTGTTCAGCGGATTCATTAAATGTATTTATAAACTTCATTTATAACTGTTTAAAATCAGTAAGCATCTGTATTTTCTCCATAAGCTGAGAATATGAAGATAATTTAATGCATGATTCCTACAAAATGAAATAACTAAAACAATATGTGGTGTTCCTCCAGGATCTTGGGTCCCGTTTCTTAATTTATAAACAAAATTGAAATAAAAGAGATGCATAATTAAAAAGTTTAGGAACATTTGAATAAAAAGTGTAACATTTTTGCGATATCAGTAAAATTTTAATCTTTTTTATAGCGTTATTGTCATTAATTATTTATTTTTAATAATAATTATGGCCAAAATGACAAATAGCAGAACTTTTTACATGTGTCTAGTGCTTTAAACCAACGATATTTATATACATATTTACACTACGTTTTGACGCTTTAAAATGATTCTGACAATAAAATCATTAAAATCTTTTATTAAAAACTTTATTTATATCTGTAGATGTATTTATTATTTGATCACGATAATCAAATGTAAACAAAAAGAAAAAATTAATAAAACTTACATCTAAAATTATGCATGCAGGGTTAGTTATAAGTTCTACAGCAATGCTGCATCGTTTTCTCTCGCCTTTAATGAATAAAATAAATACAAAAATTATATTTTTTAAAATAAATACAATATTAATTTTAACTTTAAAAGTACGTTTTGAAAATAGAAATTAAAAAATAGTATAGATATAAATATTAAACAGCTCTTTACCCCCTGAACATCCATGTGTATCATAATTGCCTCCTATCACTAAAAATATACGAATATTGATATTATATATCAAAAAAAAAAAATAAAGAAATACTAAAACAAAATCTGTTTTTTACAAGATTATTTTAATAATACCGGTGTTTTCACATTTACGCAATCCAAGATCGTCGATGACTTTGTCAACAATAGCGAGCTTTTCATCCCATTTCATGCTGTCCGGCAGTCTAATTTTTCCTACAAACTTAAGTTACTTTTATAATATAAAAAAGATGAATTGTAAAAAAAAGTTCTTATTTTCTTGTTACAAATGCTTCAATTTCTCACAGAATTTGAACTTGACATCGAACTTAGTGATTTTTTAAAGTTATTCTTATATATCTGAAATTAATTTAATGCATGTTGGTCAAAATTTTTATCCTTAGCAACGCTCTTAGCAGCCTTAGCAATTATAACACCTATCAATTATAACTCCTTCTGCTGCAATAGCATTTATAAGGTGTTCAAAATTCTAATTTACTTCTGATGCAACATAATTTAAAAAAATTTAGTTTGAAATATGATCTGGTAAACTAAAATGGTAAATCAAAAAGAAATTTCATAAATGCATTTACACGAGTTATCTCTTAATTCTTTCATCGTTATATTTTTATTAGCGGAATTTTAGAATAAAGTGGTTTTCAAGAAGAGTTTTGTTTATATCTTGTTTATTACTGGGTAATACTTTAGTTAGACGACAAAAAATAAAATCATTTTTTGGCTTTTTTGTGCTTGTCACAATTAAATCTAAAACAACGCACCGTTTTACAAATTAAAACATAGATCAAACGAAGGCCAGGTTTAGGATAATGAAGGTCATATTTAGAGTCAGATTTAGAGCCATTTCTGCTCTGGATAGGGTCAGGTTAATGATCAAGTTGTTTTATTTCGAAAGTTAACCTTCAATCCTAATTCTGACACTGACTTTTAAAGAAACACTTTTCTTTATCTCTGGAAGAGTGCGTTTTATATGAAATACTTATTAAGAGATGTTTTAAGCCAAGTTTAAACATCTTTGTGAAATGCTCAAAAAAGGAAATAAATAATGTTTTACTCAAAATAAGGATACCACTTTGGTTTTCAATATTGAAAAAAATGCAAAAAAAAAAATCCAACGTAAATGTATTATGTAAAACTCCTGAAAAGCATATTTTTTTGGATTTTTGGATGTTTTAGAAAGTATAACTAATAGATAATAAACCTGCCTAGATTGATGGGATTAGTAAATATAAAAAATCACTTTTAAGAAAAATGGGTATGGGTAAACTTATTCTTAATTCCGAAGAAGTTAATGCTTCTGAAGAACCTAAACAAAAAAGATATGATGTAAATATAAGGGCTATAATCACATTTTTAAAAAATGATCTGGGTCATGAAGCAACAAAAATAATTTCAATGAATATGAACTTAACTAAGCTAAATAATAATAATGCTCATAGTAAAATAAGATTAAAAAAATATTGGAAACTTCTTAAAAAAGTAACTGTATGATAAATGCATCAGGTATATATGTTGACATCAGGTATACATGTATGTTGACATTTATATGATTCCCACTAATTGTTGATATTCTCAATGATAAGTTTTGCAAAAAAGTTTAAAATATCTATTTTTGAAATAGGATCATGTGGCTAAAAACTTACTGCATTAAAATTACGTTTCACCTTAAAAAGCTAAAATGAAATTAAAACTTTAGGCCGTTTTAGACGTGCCGGAGCCCTTGGTCACACAAAAAATTTAAACGTTTTAAATAATGAAATTTAGGTAAAAACATTATCTAATGGAATGTTACTGGTTTTAATTAATAGCGATGCTCATTTTTTTAGGGAATTATGTTCCTCAAAATCTTCAATTGCATTATCAAAGTCTATTTTTGAAAGGGAAAGTCTTTTAATACACTTTTTTTTGTTTGTTTTTATATAACGCTTGTGAAAATGAATAATCTTGGGTACAAATGTTATTGAATAATAAGAGTGAAATATAGTAACAACAAATCATAAGTTTTTGGTTAGTGTAAATATACTTGGGTTGATGTATAAATTAACAATAATGGTAGACTCAAGTGGTAGGTTTAAGTGGTAGACTTTAAACCTAAGATCTGAAACTTAAGATCCCGAAAGATTTAAAGTGTGCTTCAACAACAGAATTTGTTGAAAAATGTTTCTAATACTTTCAAAGTATTGCTTCGCATAAAATTAATAACTAATTTAATTACTACGTATTATAATCATCAACTAAACTTATTTCTACAACTTTATATTTATTATAATAAAAAAAGTTTTTTATGTTCTTACTTCTAGCGTTTGCCTGATAGTGAGATTTGAAAGAAATATATCCTCTTGCATCACATATCCTATTTTTCTCCGAAAAAACTTGGAAAAGTTTTCTCCGTTTATTAAAATTGTCCCACTGGTTAAAACAACTCCTTTAGTTCTCCTACCAGCAAGTATATTTAGAAGGCTTGATTTACCAGCACCTAAAAAGTCAACATAAGTATACTAAGTTTTGGTTTTGTTAATTTATTTTAATTTTATTACCTAATTTGAATTTCATGCTTTTTTTATTATACCCAAAAACTGGCTTAGCATAGGAACAGCCACAAACAGTCTTAAAAACAAATATTAAATAAGCGTCCGTTGTTGAACAATATTCTTGCGTACCAAAGATTACTCAGGCGCTGAGTTGGCGGTAGCCGGATTTATACTTGTATCATATGACTGTTCAGGTTTTTAATATTTATAAAGTTTGACTCACTAACTAACTGAGTTATCCTCTAACCAACTATCTATCCTTTAATCAACCAACCAGCCTCAACTTGTTGTTTACAAATTTAGCTTTTTTAAATGGAAACTCAAAATTCAAAAATTAGTAGATTTATATTTTATTAACTCGAAAGATTTTTTTCAATAGATACAAGTTTAATACTTTTGAAAAAAAAAATTATTTCGTAGCAGAAATATAGGAAAAAGTTTAAGCAATAAATATAAAATACTATTTTGTATTTTTTCTCAATTTTCTTGACAGTAACTATTTTAATCATTTGCATTCTTTTCACTTATTTTTTTTAAGTGGTAAAGTTAATATTTTTAGAGATATGAAAGAATTTTAATCCCTATAACTTTAAGTGAGGAAATTTTCTACCTATTTCTATAAGTGGTGAAATTTCCCACTTATTTCTTTAGTTTAGTTTATTTCGTCGTTTACAAATGATTACTTTTTTACTTTGTAAACAAACATAAAAAATAAAAATGACTAGGGCAAGAAAAAAAACATAAATTATTCTTATATATATATATTATATATATATATATATATATATATATTATATATATATATATATATATATATATATATATATATATATATATATATATATATATATATATATATATATATATACATATATATATATATATATATATATATATATATATATATATATATATATATATATATATATATATATATATCACCAAATTACATATATATATATATATATATATATCACCAAGCCCCATTAGAAACGATTCTATATATCCGCAATAAATCATATATCATATAAGCAACAACATTTAAAAAATACCAAAAGTAAAATATTAAAAAACTAAAAAAGTAATTAAAAATAAATTAAAAAAAAAAATTAAAAATAATAAATCAATTAAAATAATATAATACAAAATATCCCCTTTTAGGTTTTTAGAGATCGTAATTCAAAATTAGAAAAAATAAAATTTCTGTTATAGCATCATAAAATATTTTGAAGTTTTATAAATAATGTAAATGTAAGATAATTTACAATTACTCTGCATATTTAAATTAAATAAGTGTAAAACAATAATTTTGCACGTAACTTGAAGAATAAACATGTTTAATGAAAGTCAGATAAAGATATTGAAGCTCTTAATATTAATTGATTTCATTCTTTTTGTTTGAAAAAAAAAAAAAAAATCTCGTACAGTAGTATAAATCATAACCGGTATTTCACTCCTTCATTATTCACTCGACATCATAAATTAACTGATGAGAATTCTGAACGTACCTGGCTTTGCCACCATCAAATCGGCTAGTTTAGCATTTACACAGGAACGCGGTGTGATTGGTTGTGTTGTGAAAACAGGAGAAAGCAATCTTAAATGAATCTAAGTATTGGTTATCTGTTCTTCGGCGGACAGTAGATATGGTAAAGTGTTTAGCTGAGCATGCTTTTTCACTTTGTGGACATGAAGATAAATTAAGTTTAGTACACAATGGTAACTTTATGGGCATCCTCTAGCTATTAGCTCTTTATAATCCTTTTTTGGTTGCATATATTAAAAATCATGGCAACCCAGGTCGCAGCAAAACATGATACTTATCTTCTACTGTTTGTAATGAAATCATTAATTTAATAGGTTAAAAAGTACTTTTGTTTATTTTTGATAAAATACAAAAAGCAAAATACTATAGTGTGTCAATTGATTCAACACTTATCGCACGTCGGTCTGTGCCAGTTCGTTATGTAAACAAAGGTGAACCTTGAGTATTTTTTGACAAATATTAAGTTTGAAAGTCACATTGGAATCGGATTATCAAATACTCTACTGGAGTTTTTAGAGAAAAATAATATTGACATTAACAATTGTTGTGGTCAGACGTATAATAATGCATCGAATATGTCTGGATGTTACAAAGGTGTTAAGGCTCATATTTTATTAGTTTGTGAATTTATCTTGCTTTGCACTATCATTAAAATTATTTATTAAAAATGTTGTTGGTTGTTGAAGTGCAGCAGTTGGTTTTTATTTTTTTTATATTGTGCAACGGATCTACACATGGTTTAGTACATCCACTCATTAATGGACAATCCTGACAAAAGAGCTAGCCAAAAACAAGATACCAGTGCCTAAAAGACATAAATAGACAGCACATGCTGACGCAACAAGTTCTCTGCAGAAGGGTTAAAAAAAATTCAATCTGCTCTAGATACAATTGCAAATGATGAAGGTAAAACTCGACAAGAGGCCCTTGGACTAGCAAAACGTCTTGGTGAATCAAAAACTGATACTTTGACTGTCTTTTGGAATAAGATGCTGCAAAGATTCAATAAAACATATCTAGTTTTATAAGGCGCCACTTTAGATTTGAATAAAGCTATTTTTTGTTGCATTGATTGTCTGAGTATGTTCAATCGTTGAGATGTTCAACAGAACTAAATAAATTTGAAAAATATGGAAAAGTATTGCTTAAATGTGAAGTATATAAAAAAAGTAGTCAAAAGAGTCAGAAAAAAAAAGCAATAGTTCAATGTAGGTAAGGGAGACCGGGGCTAATTGCAGCAAGGGTAATTTGCAACAGTGCGGTTTAAAGAATGGTTTTTATATATTTTTCCATATTTTTTTAAAATGATATAACTATAACTTTAACACGTCAGCTGTGAAAAAACTTATAGTTATCAAATAAAAATTTTAAAAGTTATTGATATTTATTTTTTTTTTTGATATAAAATTCTAAATTTTGTTTTTGAAGTTTTTGTGGGTTTTACTTTAAACTTAGTGGTATATGACCATAATTAAGTAATGGTAAGTTAAAAAAATTTTTTTCAAACACGAAAAGCTAAAAAAAATATATCTTTTAATATAAATAATTGTATACTATGATTACAGTGATTATGATGCCTATGGCTGAATAGCTCAGTTGGTTAGAACGCAAAACGAAAAGTTAAAACCCGAACTGTTGTAAGATACGAGGTCAAATTCTGCCACCGCCAATTCAGCGCTTGAGTAGTACTTCTGCACGCAAAAATGTTAATTACGGACGCTACTTTGGATTAGTCTTTAAGACTATTTGTGGCTTTTCCTATGTTAAGCCAACAATATCTTCGGATAAAAATATTGTATAGAAAAATATAGCGTAAATATTAAAATATATATTTAAACTAAAAAAATAATAAAATATGAGGTAAGTTGCATCAAATTGTATGGAGTAAATTGAATCATAAGTTTACTGCGGGTTTTGTTGAACATTTAGAATACCTGCTTAAATGTTTTTATTAATTACCCTCGGTTTAAAAAGTTTAAAAAAGCATGAGATTACTTAAATATGTGAAATAGCGGACCATGACCCGTATTCTGGTCATTCTAAGTCTATTCCACTTCAGCCATTTTAATAATTTCGCTTTATTTCAACAATTTTTTTAAAAAAAGTAAAATATACAAAACTTTGTTTTGAGTTAACGATTTATGTTTAATACTTTACAACTTCTACAAAAACAAAGGACAAAAAAAAGCGGGAAGGGGCTTGATTATTTTTTACTTTATTAAGTTTCTATGAAATTTTTTACAGACTATCCGCAGCTTATTATAATTATCTCTATCACGACATATGTGCAAAAATTTTTCAATGTTTTTAGAAGTTTTAAAAAGCTTTTTAAAAAAACTCCCTCCCTTTCGTTTGTTACAGTATGTAATATTTTTATATACATTATGCATATAATATCCATAGTACTTTTAAAATAATTTATTTTTTATTCTAGAAAATTAGAAAAAACTAAAAAAAAGAAGTATTTTTAGCAAAAGGATTTTAAGCCACACGAAACACCTCAACCACTTTAGCATGCTTTATCATCTTTTAAAACTGATTATAAACCAAAGACTTATTCAGCTTCATAAAACATTTATAGCATATAAATGGAATAAATCAAAATTAAAAAGATATTGCTGAAATGAAATTTTCAAGTAAAAGTAAATCTGTAAAATTTTATATAATTTAAATAGCTTTTAAAGTAAAATTTGATATAATTTAAATAGAAGTTGACATGTTAGTTGTTTGCATAGGCTTTCGTTCACATAGATAAAATTTAAAAGATAAAATACAAATCATTTCGGATAGTGGTTTTGAAAAAAAACCTAACAGCTTTGTAAAAAAAAAAAGATTTTTTTATTTACATAAAGTAAAAGTACCACAAACCGGACAGTGCGACAAAGCGGACGATTATCGAAAAAACTAAATATTTTCACTAAAAATAAAGATATTTGAAAAATTTTAAAAAGTTTTTTATTTTTACTGCGTGGAAAATTATAAATTTTTCAAAAAAATATATTTTTATGATTGCTTTAATAAGATATTTAAGTTTAAACAAAACCTAACCCTAAAAATCTAACTTTTTTTTTGGAAATTAGGTTCTTAGCATGAAAGATTTAAAAAGGCTGGAAATTTTCAAAAATAGTTTTAGAATTTCATAATCTTACTCCGTTAAAAAGTTATGACGGAAATAAGATTTTCTTCAGTTTTCACCTTAAATCGGACACTTTTTTTAATAAATTAAAATTTAATTTAGGTTATGTTTATTATTTAAATTAATCAAATTTAGGTTATCATTATTATTTTTTCTGTTTTTTGTTTTTTCACTCTAATTGAATTTTTCTATTATGTTAAAGTTAATTTGTTTTATTATTTTTCCACACTGACTGAATTTTTTTCATTTTTTTAAGTTTCCACTTTTGTGTTAATTAATTTTGTCCTTTTGTACTTTTACTGTTGAAGTAAAAGTGCAAAAGTACACAAAGTAACCACAAAAATGCATCGTTTCTTCAATTTCAAAAATCTGTAACTGATTTGAATTTATTAAACTTAAAAATGGCAAAAAAAAACAACAAACCAGAAGCCTTACACTGAGGAGACAATAAAAAACGCATTGAATAAGATTGAAAATGCCGAGTTAAACTTAAGAGGCGCACCTCAATTCTACCGCATACCAAAATCAACTTAATTCCGCCAGCAACTCAAACTTTAATTTCAACTTTAAATTTAACTTCTCAAGAAGAATTGGTGACTTGTGTAAAAATCAGTCTTAAAAAAGCTCTCTTGAAGCAATTTAAATTCCAAAACGCTAACAAATATCCTGCAAAAAAAGTCAAAATTGTTAGAACAGTGGCTGGTCAACCTTTTACAAAAGAAGCATGGTTAAACAAGTTAAGAGAAGAAGAAGATACGAAGCTATTAAAACGAACATATGTTAATTTTGCAGCAGCAGAAGTAGAAACTCCTGCCAAAAAATCTAAAAAAAAGTACTAAACGTCCCCAAATTTTTTCGAAAATAAAAAGCCAGATATGCAAGATTTATGGAAAACTTATGAAAAATTAATTTGCAGTTTGTGGCTTTGTGAACCTTGTCTACCAAAAAGATATATAAAAGGCTAAGAATTCTTTTGCACGACAGGTTGCAGAACCTAATTTATAAATGTTTTAGGCTCAAGCTTGCATATGTATTTTTATTTGTTTTATTTTCTAGTTTTTTCTGCTTGCATTATTATTATATGTATATTTTAAAAATAAAAATAAAAATTTGAATTTATCAATTTATCTATGTTTTTTTTTATACAACTTGGAACTGTCCGCTTTTAGGGACAATTTTCCGAAAGCGGACACATTTTAAAAAAATAAAATCTTATTTTCTAAAGAAACTTGAAATTAGTTTTTTTTTTTTTAAACTACAGAATTGCTTTAATAATAAACTATATAGGGGAAAGCGGGGCAACATGGCGAACGTTTTGAAAACCCTGAGTTATGGCAAAACTATCTGTCGTGAAGCAGTAATACTTTCTCAATATGTTTATGTTATTAAAATCCTTCATTGCCTGCATGAATTTTCAGTTTGCAAATATAACAATTTGAAATAAATGTTAAAATAAAAAGTTCATAAATTTGTCATCTGATCACGTGACCGGGGCAAGATGACTTATTATGCAATTTTTACCTCCAATTTTATAAAATTTTAAAAATTACTAATAACTCTAAATAAAGTAACAAAAAATAAACACAAATTGCAAAAAACTACTTCTAAAGAAGTTAAACTTGAAGGACACCATCCATTATGAGAAACCGAAAGTGAGGAATTTTTTTTTAAGCGCAAAAAGTAAACTTATGCGTATAAAATTGCGTTGATAATATTTCAAAAAACCAATTGGTGTTTTAAAATACAAGATGCAAATACAGTTTCGTTTTCACCCAATTTTAAGAATTGTTGTTAAGTTGTTATATGAAAACCCATCTTGCCCCATTCGCCATGTTGCCCCGCTTTCCCCTACCAGAAAAAAAATCCTACAAATTCTCAATATGGAAAAAGTTATTTAGCTTTTTGTGAAGAGTGTCCGGTTTGCGGTACTTTTACTCTATTTATTAACAAATTAACAAAACATAAAAATTTTCAATAGTTTTCAATTGTATGACTATACTGAACAACACGTAATCTAATTAATGTAAAAAAATTAATCGAATTAAATAAAGGCAAAAATGCATGATATTTATAAACTGCAAATTAATTTATTTATGCATAATAACATAAAAAAATATTTGAAAGTTTTATTTACAAAAAATATACTAACTACATCTACACAGAGGCATTTTTAAGGAGGGGGTAGGTGTTACACCCTCCCCTCATAAGTAGATGATTTTTAAGTTATAGTCGGGTTTTTTACGGATTTAGTCGGTAACTTTTGAGGACCTTTTTTTTTTAAGACGCCAGTCGGTACTTTTTTAGTCTCACCCCCCCTTCCCTCATCATTTTATTTGTAAAATCGTCTCTGCATCTGTATCATCAATTATCAATTGGTAGAGTAACCAATTACAAAAATACTAATTAAGGTCAACTTAAGCTTCAATAAAACTAATATCCTGCGATGATACAGTTTTAATAAACCTATAAAACAGAAAATGTTTCATTAAGTAACATTTGAAATAATTAAACTTTAGAAACTTTAAAACTGATTAAAAAACTAAAAAATACATACTATTTACAAATAAAAGTAGTATTCAATAATCTTTTCGTTTATGATAATGATAATAGAAGATTCAAAGACATTTCAGAAACTTATAAAAGTAAAATAGGAAATACAAAAAAACTAACAGCGTTTACATTTGTGTATCATATCTTCAGCGTATTTATACATTAAATACATTATATTTACAATGATTAGCATTTATACATTATATCTACAATGCCTTGTGCCTTATCCGTTGAAAGCGTCCGAGTCCTTCCAATATTATACAGAGTGTAATATTTTTTTGATAGTTATCTAAATTCTTTTAACGTTGCGCACACGTTGGCATAAATATATTTAACAACCCCCCATGGAAGACATCTTTCGAACGGCCCTGTATATATATATATATATATATATATATATATATATATATATACATATATATATATATATATATATATATATATATATATATATATATATATATATATATATATATATATATATATATATATATATATATATATATATATATATATATATATATATATATATATATATATATATATATATATATATATATATATATATATATATATATATATACATATATATATACATATTACATTTAACAAAAAATTATGAAAGAAAAGAAATCTTATGTAAACAACTGTTTCTTTCAAGAGTACCTTCATATATCTGTGTATTTACTTATTTGCTTACAATTCTGTGCATAAGGCCATCGAGACGTAGTATTAAATATGGGCGCGCACGAAATTTTTGGAACTGTGAAGAGGTCTATTTAAAAGAAATGTTTATGGGGAAAACCATATTATGGGTATTAAGAAAGCCATAAAATGCATATATGTAAAAAATACAAAATATTGCCGTTTTTACGGACGTTTTAATGTCCTTATAATATACCAAACAAAATCTTATTTAAGGACGTTGCAACGCGTTGGTTTAAATAATATTTTTATGGACAATCCAATGCGTTGCTAAGAATAATAATTTGACAATGTTAAAATAAACAAGAAATATTTATATAAATTTGTTTGGAAATTTTTGAAAAATCAGAATCAGGTTCCACACTATAAACTTGAAAAACCGAATATTGAAAAAATTTAGAAATTTTTACCAAAGGTCAGTAAAAAACATGGTACTGGTAGCATATAATCAAGCTAGTATTTCACTTGTCATTGTACTTGCTCTGCTGCTCAGTCCGATCTGTATTTTTAAAGCAAATGAAACTAGGCACAACTTGCGGCAGCGTAGTGGTTGAGCGTTTGCTTCATAAGCAATAAATTCCAAGTTCGGTTCCCACCCGACGTCCCTGATAGGACCGAGCTCAAATTTTTTCTCCGTCAGGCGGCCTTGTTTTTCAAGGTTTGTTAAGTTGAGAGAGTAACCACAATAAAGTAGCCTCCTCGACTTAGCGGTCCTCTCGGCCTTAAGGAGGTGAATTAAATTAAAAACAATGCCATGTTGCGCATGTTGCTCAATGGAAGGGTCTGGATCTCAGAGCAGGAAAGGTCTCCACTTAACTTTTTGTAAAACACATTGTTTCAACTTTTTAGCCTTTAGTTGTAACTTACTGACATTTTGGTAGCTTTTAGTTATAACAATAAGCTTGTTTTTAAGGAGTCATGCAGTATTATGTATTACGTGAATCCTTTGAAATGAATGTTGCATCATCCAAAAATATTAAACTTAAAATCCATTGTCATGAACTTATTGTTAAAATTTCTCCAGTATTTAGTGTTTAATGATTAAAGTTTTTCTGCAATTTTTATCTTTTCCACTATTTTTATCATACTTCTAAGAGAATTTAATTTTTTAAATTAATTATGTTAATTAATTTCTAAATTTTTTTCTTCCTTGTCTATAGCTTCTTAAAATAAAAAAAAGTAAGTAAATTATCTCTTTATTTTAACAGATTAATTGTATTTTTTATTTACCTGACGGCCCCATGATGGCAAATATTTCTCCTGGGTTTATTTCTCCACAAACATTTTTTAGAATTTCTTTTGAATCAACACTAACGTTCAGATCAGCAAACTTTATATAAATTTCTTCACTTTTTTGTAGGGTTGCCATTTATGTAATACTTGCTTGTTGTTACTAGCGCAAATATACTTTTTTCTAAAAACTAACTACAACCTCATTAGTAACAAAATGTAAATATACAAATATTATTTTTATACTAGAATAAACTTAACTTCAAGACTAAACTTTAAAAAAATATTTAGTTTACAAAAACAGGCCTTTAATTCAATATTTAATCAACATAAATTAAATAAGTCAATATTTAATAAGTAAATCAATATTCAAATCAGTCAATATTTAATAAAAAGAACTAAGGCTCTTACTTATTTTTATGTAAAAACGCGATTTACTTTTAAGCGTAAATTACTTACATAACTCACATTAAAATATAAAATTTACTTACATTTGAAAGTAATTCTTTTTTTTTTTTTTACATAAATTGTATAACATGTAAAAGTTTTTTAAATGAGTAACTGTTACTTGAAAAAGTAATTTATTTTTTAAGTTAAAGTAATTTGCATTTTTACTTGCAAATGTAACTTTTAATGACAAGTCGTGTAAAGTAATTTACTTTGAAAAGTAATTTTGGTTATAATTATGTAAAAAAATTACATTGAAATATAATTTACTTTTTAAATATAAAAAAAGTTATTTATGAAGTAAACTTAAGTAAATATAATATTTAAAAAACATAACACTTAACAAAATAAAATAAAATCACATAATAAATCCAAATAACATAATAAATCCAAATTACAAATTAGCAATAACAGCTCACATAAAAGTAATTTTAAAAAAAATTTATTTACAATTACAAATAAAGCTAAAATTTCTTTTAAGTAAGCAAAAAGTAAGTTATATTATTTGATTTCTAAAAGAGCAGTGATTTCTTGTTGATTTAACATAAATTTTGAGATAGACAGGGTATTCAAATCGATTGCCTCTTTGTGGACACTTCTGGGTAATTCTTCAGGCAATACTCTGATGCATGTGGTCAACGTTTGCGGTTGGACATTGTGAAAGGGTTTCTTTTGACGTATGTTATAAAGGGTGATTCTGTTATAATTAGTGGCAAATATATTTAACATGCGGGTATACCAGTAGTGTAGAGACGAGCTACGTGCCGCATGAGACTTATAGTGCTAATAGGGGCTGCTAAGCAATCATTGATTTTTTATTTCTATAAAATAGGTTAGTGATCATAATGAAATTTTGGCAAAAGAAGATGGAGGGGGAAGGAGGAGGGGCATAAATTCTTGCTACACTGCTAGACGCTATCCATGCATGCAAACATTGACTAAGTCACTGCTCGTAGGAGCGCGCTTTTTCTACAGTTTTTTTTTCTTTGCATTTGCTTTTTCAATCAAATAATTAGTTATGGTAATATGACGCAAAATAACATTTTGGTATCCGCAAGGACATCGACTGCTAAAACAGTTTCCAAAAAATTATATATAGTTTTTTAAACTCTGACAGGATTTATGTAGTCCCGATGAACATGCATGTTAAATTTGTTTCATGGGCAAAGGGGGTTATTTCCTAATTTTTTTTCTCAAATATATATTTTTTAAAGTTGGGGTTTATAACTTTTTAGGAAGAAAGACTTTTTAAAAAATGTCTTTGAAACATCCTTTTTTATTTTATTTACTTGTTTAATTTTTTTGTCGGGAGTAGGTTAGTGGCCCTGATAAAAGTTTACCGAGCCGGGCACATTTGAGGCTATGCTGTTGCTTTTCGCTTCTCTTATTCAGCGTGGTCTTGTTAACAAATACTCTAACAGAAATGAAAACTATTATTATTTTTCTTTTTTAATACTTATTATTAGCTATTCATAAAACTGTTGGCTGGAATGAACTATTTTCAATTAGTCTATTCCAGAAAACAATTTTCCAGTTTGTCATTTCCAGAAATAACTTTTGTTTTGGTTAAATTGGTTTTAAACAACAACCACACTGAAAAAAAGAAGCCAAAATAAAAAACTTAGAATTTTTAAATAACTGATGTAAATAACATGAAGAATAATTAAAAAAATAAAATTAAAAAATTAAAAAAGTTAAAAAAGTATAAGTAAATAACTTTAAAAAATGGAAAACTTTTCATAACCACAACAGCTGCTCAGTTTAATTTATTTTATATAGCGAATTTAGTAGGATGGTTCAAAAACACACTTATTATTTTAAAATTGTATAATCGATTGTGAAGAAAAGTGTTTTATATAATGAAAAACAGGCCAGGTGAATAAAAAAAAGCAGTTACTTGTATTCAGTAATTGGTCAGCTTTACGTAAATAAAAACTTAAGAAATTTTGGTCAAACTTTTATTCACGTAAAGCTGAGCAATTACTTAATCAAAATTTGAGCTAGTTTACTAAAATTTTTATTCCTGTAAAGCTGAACAATTAGCCGGTGTATAAAAATGAGCAATTGCTTTTATTCAGTATTTGGTCAGCTTTACGTGAATAAAAACTTTAAAATAGAAAAGCCTAGAAAATGACGTAATTCTAGTCGAATAAATAATATTAAATTAGCGTATTAATATTATCACAAAATATATAGCTACGCTATATATATGCTACTTCCTATAATAGCTACGCTATCATAACTCCTTGGTAAAAGCAATTGCTTTTTTTTCTTCACCCGGCCTAAAATTTAGTTAATTTTTTTTTTCAGTAAATTTTTTTTTATTATTTACTTTTTATATTTTACTTTTTTTACTTAAAATTTTGAAAAACTAAAAGTAAAACAATTATGATGCAAACAATTATAATGCAAATCACAATATTTAAACTACCAGATTCCAATCACATATTTAAAATCAGGCCCGTAGCAAACCTTTTTTTTTGCTTCAGAATTTAACTTTATGTAGCAACACGGAGCAAACTCCAAACATTTATACGTTCACGTTTACGTAAAATAAAAGTATTGCGATAATCGGAGTCTGTTAACAATAAACCCCTAAAATGTTTACCTCCCTTTCATGCCATTAGCGTGAGATCGACGAAATTACAACATTTGTATATACATTTCTCAACATTTTAAACTAAATTTAAGTTCAAGTCTCTAATATCATGCAATAATCTCTTAGTGTTCAAAAATTATGAGAGTATAAATTTTAAACAACCTTCCAAGTTATTTAGGAAATTTAGGTATTATCTTTTATTAATTTATAAGTTATCCTGACAATCAAATTTTGTCCCTCATTCAAAAGTTCGGAGCGAAAGTTAATTTAACCCTTTTTTTGTGGATAAGTAATAAAATAACGCGAACTTCATTGTTAATATTTGTCGAAGAATAACGAAGAAAATTGAGTTTTTGTAAGTGACTTTAGTTTATAAGATCATTCGTATTTTTCAAACAATATTATCAATCTAATTTTTTTTTAAAGTTAACTTGTTCATTGGTAATTGTTTTTTTTTTATTGCATAAAGACAACTTTAAATGCAGTGGCCGATTTTTAATTCTTACAATGTTTTTTTTCTAAATTTGCGTAACAAATAATTTCTTTTAATTTGTAAAATATGCAAATGGCGAGGGCAAGAAGAAGACAAAAATATTCGAATCGCCGAGCCCCTAATAATCCATAAATAATATAGCAATGAAATATTATATAACAAAGGGGATTGTAAATTTTTTAAACAATAAAACGATGAATGAATAATATACAACCAAATAAATATAAACAAAAAAATAAGTAACACTGTTGAACTTGTATGAACATACTTAACCAAACAAACTTGCAAAAAAATCCGTAGCCTACCCATAAAAGAGGTTATACCGTCTTAGGAACCTGCTTATCTTATGCAACCTTCCCCTAAATACTTTCTTTTCATAATATGATTTCATCTTGTTAAACAATATTTCCTTTACGAGAGCTTGGAGTAAAATATTTCTAAACTCTCTATCACGTTTCTTTACGCTATATCCATATAACAAAAATTTAAAAGAATTATGTTGAGATAAAAAGTATTAAAGGCTAAATCTTACTGCAATTGTACATCATATGCGCTGTAGTTTCGTGTTGAGTTCCGCATTGCGGGCATATTTTATTTACTCTTAATTTCCTATTAATAATATCGTTAAAAGTCAAACTACCGTAAAACAATTTAAAAATACAAATTAAATAAGTCCACATTGCACATTTTCCAGGCCAACATCGTCAGTGTTATAATGCCTAAATGGGGTTCGTGACCTCTTAAGCAAAGTAGGGAGGCTCTAGTAATCTCCATGGAAAGACGTGTCCTTAGCCAATTTATAACAGCTCCGTACCGCTCACCCATTTTTAAGGACAG
>NC_061158.1:38724349-38771849 GCF_022113875.1 Hydra vulgaris | reverse complement strand
GTTACTAAAAATAATCTTACATATTGCTAAAACTACTCACAATTCTCTATTGGAAATAATTTTAAAGGTTTGTAATTTTGTATTTAATATAATTGCAATTGTTAAGTAGAAAACATAAACTTTTCTTCAAAATATTTACACTGCAAAACAAGGTTTTCCAATATAAATACTTTACTATGCTGGATGTCTCAAACATACAGTAATTAAAATGCAATAAATCAGGCCATTTATTTACATTAGGCAAGAAATATCAGGCATACCAACTGTTTTGGAGTCAATAGCTGTTAATAAATTTCTAATTTTTTTCATTGCCAAATAAATGCTTATCATATTTCTTTATTTAAATGATTTCTCAGAGGTGAAAATTACAAATTAAAAAATTATAATATATTAGAAAAATCATTGACAAAAATTTGGTATCAAGAGATTATTTGGTTCTTGTGGGTAAGATGTACTTCCAAAAAGCAGCCCAATACCAAAGTGGTAAACGATTTGATGAAGATTGAGAAAATAATCTTTTTAAAAAAGTTTTTAAAGAAGTTTTTTGTTTTTATGATTGTAGGGCTTCAAAAATTTATTCTTATGTTTTGAAATCCTCATCTAAAGTTTACATAACTGGTTTATGTTTGAAAAAAGAAAATGATGAGTATATTACCTCAATGCACCAATCTGAATTCAAGATAAGAGCTGTTGTTACCGATAACCATTCTACAAATGTTAATGCATTTTGTAGTTTAATAAAGCATATACTGGGGATGGAAAAGTATTAATTTATCATTTAGTTTAGAAAAGGAGTGTTTAAAACATACTTGTTATTCTCGGTTTTTGTTTTTTTCTTCTTGTTGAAGTTACTGCTGATTACATTACAGGGAATATATTTCTTAAAGTTTATTAAAAGATCAATTATTAAACAGGCAAGAAAAAGCAATAAAAATTAATTATCAAGTCACATATTTTGGAAACAACAAACAAGTTGTCAACATTGAAAATATTTGACGAAACAACTGCAGCTGTAATTTAGAGTTATTTTTCTGAAAGAAATAACGCAGCACAATTTTTATCATTGTTTTATAAGTTATTTATCATACTTAATTCAAAGCAGAAACTTAATTCATCCAATCAAACTCAGCAGTGTTGCTTTGAAAGGTGATAACAAACCCACACTTTATAGAGAAATTGCAAATTGTACTGAAATTTGATCAAAATAAAATTTGATAAATACTTTACATTAACCAAACAAACTTCTTGTGCTCTAATTACAACACTAAAAGTAATTGTATTTCTTATGCATGATTTCCTTAAAGAAGGCTTTACATTTGTTTATAGTTCTAATTTACAAAGTGATCCTTTAAAGCTAGGTTTTAGTAAGTATAGTTAAATGACCAGTAGTAGACTTTTTGTGAGTCTTTTAGAAATATGCATTAGTAAAAATATTTTGGCAGATTTTCTCAGAAAATATTTATCAGAATTTTGATAATCCTTAAAAAATATTATGCAAAATATTTCTTAGTTGTCTACATAAATACTACTGTCAGCTTTCTGAAGATAGCACAGATATATATACTAAAGCAAGTAATAATGGTAAAAATTAACAAAAAGATTTTAATTTAAAACTTATGATCAATAAACGTTACTTTATAAAGAGAAGAACCTATATATTCAATTCAATCTCTGTCTAATTTTATTTGTCATCTTTTTAGTATTTTATGTTATTTCTCTAATGAAACATTGCAGTCATTCTATTTCAATTAAAAATTTGTGAAACAAATTTTAAAGACTTGATCTAGGAGTTTTAATTTTACAAATAAAAACCACCAAAAATGGGGAATCAAGTATAGATTTCGTATTGTTAACAATATTTTTTATAATAAAAAATTACATATTCATTGAGAAAAGGTCAAGTAAAAGAATTCCAAAAAAGACAATGACAAAATAAACATTTCTAACAAAAATTTCTTCTTTTAATTTCAATTATAAAAAATACAAAAGTACAAACCTTTTTTTTGTTCAATAGAGAGTTTTAGGCAATCTTAGCAACATGAAAGATTATTTTTAGTAGCATGTTGGTATGCGTTGATATAGTTATCTGAAAGCCTATTTCAGTATTCTGTGTTGTTGGAATAAACAATATTTTTTATAATAAAAAATTACATATTCATTGAGAAAAGGTCAAGTAAAAGAATTCCAAAAAAAAATTTCTTCTTTTAATTTCAATTATAAAAAATACAAAAGTACAAACCTTTTTTTTGTTCAATAGAGAGTTTTAGGCAATCTTAGCAACATGAAAGATTATTTTTAGTAGCATTTTTAGTAGCATGTATAGTTATCTGAAAGCCTATTTCAGTATTCTGTGTTGTTGGAATAAACAATATTTTTTATAATAAAAAATTACATATTCATTGAGAAAAGGTCAAGTAAAAGAATTCCAAAAAAGACAATGACAAAATAAACATTTCTAACAAAAATTTCTTCTTTTAATTTCAATTATAAAAAATACAAAAGTACAAACCTTTTTTTTGTTCAATAGAGAGTTTTAGGCAATCTTAGCAACATGAAAGATTATTTTTAGTAGCATGTTGGTATGCGTTGATATAGTTATCTGAAAGCCTATTTCAGTATTCTGTGTTGTTGGAATAAACTGAAGCAGGCAATCAGTTAACAGAAAATCCAGCACAAAATAATGTAAGTACTCAAAGAAAATCTAACTATTATTAAACCATTTTAATTAAATAAAAATAAAACAATTATAGTGCAAACAAGACTCTTAACCATAACATGAAGTTTTTTATACTTGAGCCGTAAAAAAACTGGCCTCTTAATTTTTTACGGAAAATGCAACAAATCAGGCCGTGTAATTCAAGTAGGCCATGATATATATATATATATATATATATATATATATATATATATATATATATATATATATATATATATATATATATATATATATATATATATATATATATATATATATATATATAAACGTACCTTTTATAAAGTTGTATAGCTTAGTTAGGCTAAAAAGATCCTTTGCCTTTTCCAGCTGCCATATTAGATTTGGCCATGAGCGAATTTGTCATAAATCTAAAAATAATATATTTTAATAATATTATATCTTATAATTTATGAAATTATAATTAACTACTGTATTTAAAATTTTTTTCTTTTTTTCCATAAAATCTAAATGTAATTAAACATTTAGATTTTAATTTAACGATACAGTTTATCTATTAATTAAATCTAATCTATTATTTAAAAAATAGCACTCTAACCATTAATATAGTCCAGATCATAAGTGTACACTAACCATTAGTGTAGTCATATATATGAATATTATCTGGGTTAAAAGAATTATCTGGACCAAAGTTTAAAGCTATAGTATAACCTATAGCTTTAAACTTGCAAACTGGTAAAAGTGTAAATTGGCATTAGTGCGCCAAACAGGTTAGCAAACAATACGAATAGGCAAAAACTACAGAAGTGCGAACTGACATAAATGCGTGTAATAAATTCGCAGTTTGGAATTATGCTAAATTTTGCAAATTTATTTGGCACACTTATGCCAGTTCGCATTTATGTTGTTTGCACTTTTGCGAGTTTTTGCAACTGCTTCACACTTATACCAGTTCCCACTTATGGCAATTCACACGTATGCGAATGTTTGTAAATCTATTTAGCGCACTTATGCCAATTTACACATATGCCAGTTTGCACTTATAGCAGTTTGCAATTATGCCAATGTTTGGAATTCTTTTTGTGCAATTATGCCTATTTGCACTTATGCCATTTGGCATTGTGCCAGTTTTTGTAACTGCTTCGCACATGTGCTAGTTTGCGCGTATAAAATTCACGGTTATTCAGTCATCCCATTATGGTAAAACGGCTAACGTAGAGCCATGCATGGGATTTGTATAATGGATTGTAAGACGGGAGTAATATCATTATAAAATTAAACAGAGTATTTATAGGAATGCACTTTTAATTTACTAACCTCTTCATCATAGCTATCACAAGTTTTTGACAGTTCTTACCACTAATATTTTGAACTCTTTGTTTCTAATAGAGAGAAATAATGGAAATCTGACAATTCCTAATTAAGTAGTAAAAATTATATATTGTAAAGAAAATTAAAAAAAAAAAGAAAAATCTGTCAAATCAGTATTTAGCAATTTACAACTGCAGAGATACTACTGAGTTACTAGATGAAACATTGTCAAGTGCTGAGTCAAACTTATCAAATTCTATTATGCTGTTTATTTCAGTTACTACTTTTTCTTCACACTATTTTATATTAAGTTTTTTGCATCCTTGGGTTTTTATCTCATTTAAGAGAAGCACCACATAATATTGAAAGTCTAAACAAATTTACACTAATTAAATTTTACATTGTCTTAACTAAACTACGTAAATAAATTTAAAATACATAAATTCAACAATTTAACAACTTTACTGGTCTAAGCCTAAATCAGAGAAAAACTAATAGACAGTAAAATACCTAATAGTGGCAATGCTATATTATATATATTAGCATTTTTTCTCAGATTTCGGATTAGACAAGAAAGATTGTTCCATAGATTTATAGTTTTGATAATATTGAAATAATGGATTTCATTAAGGTGATTATTTAAAGTTAAAATTGGAACCTCATCGTTTTAATGATATTTTTAATATTGACAGTCATGTAAGCATTTTACAACAAACATTACATTATTATTTTTAACTAAAGACTTACTTGCTTGAGATAATGGAAATCCATAATGTTTATCCTTTTTATTTAAAGATGATGAAGATTGATGTGTCTTAAAATGAATCTCTTGGTCATCACAATCAATATCATCTTTGTTTATTATTTTTTGACCTACACAACACAAATATAGAGAATATTTGAATTTCATCTAACAACTTGTCTTCTCATGTAGCAATTTTACAATTAAAAAATTTTACATATTACTTTACAGATTATTAACTTTATAAGTAAAATAGGGTATATAGTATGGTATATAATATTATAGGTTTCATACTGCTAAACATTTGGTAATAACACCAGAATATCATTAAAGAATAAAAAAATTTAAAATGACATTTTGAAGTAAGTCACTCGAAGGCATACAACTTTAAACTAAAAATACTCCAATATATTTTCAAATTTAATTCTACAAAAAAACAATACAAACACTTGGTTGATTTAAATATATACTAATTTATATAATTTTTACTTAAATAAATCAATTCGCCTAATCGAAGGTCACGCCATTATTTGAGTAAACATACTCTTTTAAATATTGCCGTGCTGTACGTTTAAAAAAAGTTTTTTTATCACGTTAAAAAAACGTTTTAAAAACGTTTGTAAGCTAACTGAGAAATTTCGTAAGTTAATAAAAAAAATAAAACGTTTAAAAAACGCTAAAAAAACGTTTAAATTAACATTAAAAAAAACGTTTGCAAAAAAACGTTTTAAAAACGATTGTATTGGTTCTTTTAACGTCCGACCGTAAATTGAACGGAATTAAAACGTTTTAAAAACGTCCTGTGCTTACTGGGAAGCCACCTTTTTTGCATGACATTGCGTGTAGCTTGTCAAATTTTTCTCCACAAGCACAGTAGGATGGTAAATTGGCGCATTATATCTCAATCTAAGTGCGTCCTTAAACTCTTCTTTATTCAGATCTAGATGTTGTTCTTTAATTGGTAAAGTGTTTAACCAGCTGCTGGCACCTTTGTCACAGGCCTGTTCAACCAAAGTTTAAAATTTTCTGGAAGCCCTGCATGTATTTTTTTAACCTCTTCTTCTTTTTTTTTAGATTTATCCATATTTGTTTTTGTTTTTATTTCTGAAAATGTTTTTCTGAAATAATCTTTTTCTTTCATAACATCTGACTATCATAACATCTGACTTTCATCACATCTTTTCTTTCATAACATCTGACAATATTATATAACTAGATGTCTAACTTCGATCCGAAAAGTGAAGCCGCTTTTTGCCCTTTTTTCAAATGGCGGATTAAATTTGTAAACAAACATTTTTAACTTTTTTTTTCTTAAAGGAAGTAAATATATTTTAAATTTAAATACCATTCACGTAAAAGTGTTAAGCGAAAATTATAATACTTTTAAAATAATAATTTAAGATTTCTTAATTTATTTTCGATTAAAAAGGAATGAAAGTTTTGAATAGAAAAGTAAAACGACAGACGCTTTCAAAGCAATTTTATGAATTAAAATATTTTTTAATTAACATAGGCTCATGAAAAAATCTTTTATAAGAATTTTATAATTATTAAAATTTGTTTTTGAATCATCTTTAATTTATTGGGAACTTTTGACTTGCATTTTTAACTTTTATTCCACACTTCGGCTTCAGCATTTGCCCTTTTTACAAATGGCGGACTATTGTTATAAGTGGCTTCACTTTTTGTCCAATAAATATATCATTGTAATATAGTCATTAAAAACTTGTCATTAAAAATTGATAATTATGTGTTTTTCTAAGGTTTGAGTTTAATAAGTTTATTTTAGTTCACAATAATAGTTTTGTTACTTTTCGAAGTATACCTGAAAGATTAATATATAAGTAGCAGATCTAACAAATTCTGCTGTTTTAGTATGTTTTAGAAAAAGAGAAATCCTTTTCTAAAATAACATTTTTAACATTTTGAATGATTTATATCATAAAATATTGGTTATATAAATATTACTTAAAAAATAAACTGAACAAAATACAAGATTTAGTTTTAAGTTGATTTAAAAACAAACAGTATTGCTTTGTATTATAGCACGTCAAGAGCAATGTAAAAATAACATGAAAAAGTGCATATTCTTTTTATCACCAAACCAATTAATCAATAGCATCTTTAACTAATATTATTATAATATAGTTACGCACAAATAAGGTCTTCTAATGTGTTGTTAAAAAACATATTAAACTCATTTAAATACTTTATGGATAACCAATAATATAATGATGTCTACTTGCGTAAATTTTGAGATGTAATCGCTTATAATTAATACTTAACTTAACGCTGCTGCTCACCATTCGTGCACCTTTACACGGATTTTTTTACCATACTTGGCCTTTGAGTTTTATCATAAATTGCTTTACTTCTGAACTCGCCTAATGGGGCTCTTTCAAATCTTAATAATCTGTCAGTATCTGCTTAATCAGTAATGAGATCAAAAACTTTGTTTCATCAGCTTAATTAGTGATAAGATCAACAGTTTTTATTTGATAACTTCTGTAGTAAAGGATGAACATTATGTTATTATTGAATTAGTAAAGTAACTTTTAAAGTCAGGTGATTTATTTAAATCGTGCATTTTAGTCTTTTGTCAATTGTATTTAAATTTATTAATTTATAAAATTAATCTGTAACTTTTAAATTAAAAGACGACTCAATAAGACGTTGCTCATTTCAAAGGTCAAGAGGTCAAACTCTTGATAAAGTTAGTGTTTAAAACACTTGCATCTCACACGGTCAACTCAATGTTACATGTTAAAGAACAAGATCGTTTAATACCTTATTTAAAAGAAGTTATAAAAATCCGTATAAAAAACCAGATTGTTTGATAGTTTGTTTTTGAAAGTTGTTAAACATTTATTACGAGGTATTTCAAAAAACAAAAATAAGGTTGTATTTGTAAAGTTTCAAATTTATATATTTTTCTTAATTTATATATTTATCTATATATGTGTGTTATTTATATTGTGTTTTATTGTGTATATATGTGTTAAGGTTATATGGGTTTATATTTTGTAAGTGTGTAAATATATGAAATGTTTCAATGTTTGTGGTGTGTTATATGTAATATGTTTATAGTTTGTAAGTGATAATTATGTTGTTTGCATGGTTTCAAATTGTTGTGACTGGGCTTAGTTTACAGCAAGATTGTTGACCTTGCTAGCCAAGTGGTGTACTTTGCTATAATGTGACCTGGCTTTGTTGAGAGCAAAAATATTGTCCTCGCCAGCAGAGTGGTGTATTGTCATAATAAAACACATAAATTAATTCTGTTTGTAATTAGTGTATTTCTAAAATAGTTGAAAAAATGTGTTTTAATGTTGTTATCCTCTGTTCTTAACAATGTATGCTTTTGACAATAAATAAATTTTGTTAAAAAGCAGGCTTTACTAACAGCTCCTCCTCATTAAAATTTTTAAGAGTTTCGATTTTCTTCATTAAATATGTTTAACTCAAATTTTTTTTATATATATAAAAGTAAGTATACAGCGTGTTGAAGCATAAGTTTTATGTATATATATATATATAGACTATATATATGTATGTATATATAGACACACACACACAATAAAATATATAGAATTGAAATGTCTATACATATATTATATGTATAGACATTTTAATTTTTTTGCCTTAAATTATTGTCCCTTTTTCTTTAGAATATTAAATATCTAAAAAAAAAATTAAAATAGTAAAAGAAGTTTCAATATTTCCAAGTTTCTTTACTTGAAGCAAATATATGATTGTTTATAGAGGTTCTTTTAGTAGTTTTGTATTTATTTATTGCAAATCTTGCGTTAAATGCCTTTCAAAGTAATGAAAGGGTTTTGTTGATGGATGATTACATTTTATCCTTCCATGCTAGCAGTACTTGCTGAGTTGACAGGCCTTAAATTTTTTTAATTTTCTTTATTTATGAGTTCTTATATGTAAAAAATTTGTTTTTTAAATTACATTTTTTTTTGTTTTTTTTTTTTTGATTAAATACTTATAATATTTTGTCAATAATTAATAACAACTACCATAAATATATAAACAATACATAGTTGAAAATATTATATTAATTTATAACTTAAGTTTAAGTTTTTAATAAAACTATGTTATCTTAACACAGTGCTATATATGGTAGAATATAATAGATTATAGTATTATGCTCTGTATTATTTGCTTACACTTTATTTTAGATAAGTTTAAAAAAGAAACTTCAACTTTTATTATATAAGGCATCATTTTTACACACTCCTTTGATGCCTAATTATGTCTAATAATTTAAGAAATAAAATTATTAGACTTCGTCAAAATGAAAGGAGGCAGGATAGGCGAGCTGAGATAAACCGCCGTCGAAATGAAAGAGATGAGCCCAGGCGAGCTGAGATAAATCGTCGTCGAATTGAACGAGATGAGCCCCGGCGAGCTGAGATAAATTGTCTCTAGCTGCTTCTTCTGTTATAAGTAAGTCACTTTTACTTAACTTATTACATTGAAAGATTGTTTTTATTGCATTTTTAATTTTCTTTTATTTATCTCTAGCTGCTGCTTATTCTGTTACAAGTAAGTTGTTATATTCACCTTTACTTGACTTATTACATTGATTGATTGCTTTTATTGTACCTTTTGTTTTTTAATATAGCTACAAATGTGCTTTCCAGTTTAATTAGTTAATGTAATAAGTCAAGTATTAGTGAGTAAAATAAATAAGTTGTTGTGCTCACTTGTACTTAATTTATTACATTATTTGCTTTTATTGTTTTTTTACAGTAGATTTTTTGTAAGTATTACCCAGGT
Organism: Hydra vulgaris; assembly: GCF_022113875.1. Lineage (NCBI taxonomy): Eukaryota > Metazoa > Cnidaria > Hydrozoa > Anthoathecata > Hydridae > Hydra > Hydra vulgaris. The sequence goes on along the minus strand of NC_061158.1, from coordinate 38,762,328 downwards.
AGATAGTTGTATTTATATATAATTTTTTTTTCAGGCTCGAAGTCATGGGAAGATTTCCGAAAGTATCGCTCCCAGCATCCAGGCCCTCTATCTATGAGGGCCTTCCATCGCTGGTGTTTGTATGGGGACGACCATCCCTCCTTTAGATGGAGGGATGGCACCCCATACAACACGGGGAATAGAGCGGATGCTGGGAGGAGAAGACAACGTGGCTCAAAAGTTGTCAATAATTTTTTTACATTTTAAAATGTAAAGAAATTGACAACTTTTGAGCCACTTCATTTTTTTTTTGTAATTTTTTTTTTGTAATATATTTTTGTAAATTTATTTTTGTGTTGTTTTTTAATTTTTCCCATGAATGTTAAATGATATCAAAGTAAATCATTTAAATAAAGACACCTTTATCAACAATGCTTATTAACTAGAAATAAAAGTCACGGTCATACATTTGATAAAGTTAATGTTAATCTCAAAGGGATTTGGTTTTCACACAATTAAATTCTATGTAGCATATATAAGTGTGTGGTGTTAGTAGTTTAAAATATGTATAATAAACTCAGAATAACTCAATAACCCTCAACAAAACTATGAACTAATTTTGAAATTCAAGTTGAGCTTTTTTATTTATTAATACCTCCCCTCCCAATAGCTCTAATTTTCCTTAAAAAACTAATTTTTTTGTCCTTTGAAGGTGGTTCTGCTATTTAATTAATTGTTGTTATGTTTTATGCAAATAGATTTAGCTCACATTCATGTTGGTCTGTCAGGGTTATGTAAAAATAAAAAAGTAAGTTTCTTATTCGCATTTTTGAGTTTTCAAAAGTATTGATTGCATGACATGTTAATTTGTAATTAATGTGTATGATTATGCGTTTAAATAACTTTGTTCCATTTTTAGTTCCGTTTCTTATAGCTGACTTGATTATGGCTTACCTAAAGCTTAATATTTATGAAACAATGATTCAATTTAAATTGTATTATAAGTAGCTCTGTTGAATAAAATTTTTTTTTGTAATTTGTACTAAAGGTTATATTTTTATTTTACATCAAGAAAAATATGTTTTTAAGTAAATATCTATATTTTTTTATTTTGGGATTTATTGTTTTAAATGGATATAAAAATCATTTTTGCTTTGTCTTTTATATTTCCTTTTATTATATATGAATAGGAACCATTTATGCTTTAATTACTATTAGCACTCGAAGTTTCCATTTGCATTAAGTATCGGTTTTTGGCACACACAACAGGTTTAATAAGTTAGGCAGTAAAAACAGCTTGAATGATTTGTTAAGAGTCTTTAAAGAAACGCTTTTACGAAAAGCATTAAATAGATAAAGCTAACTTATTTAAAATAATAAGTCTTTAACCCGTTTTTCTATATCCAAATTTACTTTTTAAATAAATGTTGATGAAAGGGTAAAATATCGTTATAGCCTACGTTAATTTTAAATTCTTTTTAAATTAAAGAAAAGAGTTTTGATACTTATTTAAATAGGGTTAATAAAATATTTTAAATTATATTATATATATTATATTTAAGAAATTATTAAACTAAATTAAATTAGATTTTTAGATGAAACAGTAAAAATAATTGTTTAAAATACGTGCGTGCAAATAATTCCTACAAATACTAAACGTAAAATAACGCTTACAAACACCAAAAGTATGTTTGCAGTGAATAAAGTTAAGTTCAAAGATAAATAGGAAGAAATGTTTAAAACTGTTTCAATAATAACATTTATTTTTAATTACTTTTGTTGTAAGTTGGGATGAAAAAAAAAAGGTCACTGGAGTATGAACTCCCGGGGTGAGATGACTACATCTGTCTAAGTGTTGCGCGTCTACCAATTAGCGTATTTTCTATTTAGAATTTAAGATTATTTATGACGCATAAGAAGTGTAATTAAAAATTCAAAACCAAGTTTGCAACAACTGAATTTAAATAAAATCTAATTAGATGTGTATATGTTATGAACGTTAACTAAGGCGTACTTTAACGGCGTCACGTGTTTAATGTTTTAGCATTTTTCTAAGTTAGTAGTCTTTTTTACGTTTTTTCTTATTAAAATTTTTATAATCGGCATAATATTAAAATCGTTTGAAGTTTTTAAAAGAACATTTTAACAGAAATGTTTTTGTCATATCAAAAAGTAAGTATAGTTTTTTATATGTACATTTTTAAACGGTTTTAAAAAAATATTGAGGTAAGGAATAAGTATAGAAAAGGTCGATGTGGAATAGATTTACCAAGACCTTAGTTTACGTCCGGATAGCTATAGATAAGTATAAAAATGGTCGGTTCGGTAAAGACCCGTATTTTACGGGTCACCCCAGCTAGTATTATTATAATTAAAACTAATGATTTTGGTGAATAAATATATTTTTGGAAAACAAAACATACTTATGTGCCAAACTTAAGTATCTTTTTCTTTATATCACATTAGAATGTATAGGAAAAGATTGAAACAACCACCCCGTTTGGTTAGGGTGTAAAATATATACAATCATTACTTTTGATTTTTGAATTTTAAAACCTGTCAACCTAAATTTAGTGTAGGAAAAAAAAAAATTACTAATTTGTTGCCCTTACATTTGGGGTAGGGATCGGAAATGTTTTAGGGTATTTCTGTTTCCAGGTTTCAATCATCACAAGTTTTATTTCTTAATCTAATTATAAATTGTTGCTCAGCTACAACCAGGGCCGTCCCAAAGATATTTTAAAGGGTGGGGTGCAGTTGCGGATTAAGACTTTTTGGGGCCCGGGGCTATTTTTGTTTTTGGAGGCTTTTTTATGGGCTTAAAAAAAAGAAAAAAATAAGAAAAAAAAAAGATCCTATAAAATTTTTGAGAGCTCCTAAATTTGCGAGGCAAGGGGCTATAGCCTCTATACTATAGACTATAGCTACATGTAAGAAATACAAAAACCGTGCAGACCATATGTTGCCACAAACTAAATGTTAGTTATTTAAAGTTTAACTCTTTTGTATTACTGTTGTACAAAGTTATTGTAGAATGTAAGTAAATTTACTTATTTTATATAGATTACTTTTAATTTACTTTGCAAATTATATAAAAAGTAAGCTTAGGGAATTCAAATTTTATATTATATAATTTATTTTTAATAAAAATTTTTTATTACTTTTAAAATAAAAAATGTTGACGTAAAAAAAATTATTTAATTTGTAAATTTAATTTACATTTGGTAGCATATTACCTTTTTGTAATTCATTTTCATATTCAAGTTTTTATTACAATTACGGTGATATAATTTTTTTTAAGTTAGTTATTTTTATATGTAAATTGCAATTTGAGGAACGTTTATCACGTAATGTAATTTTAAAAAATATTTAACTTATGCATGTAAAATTAAACAGCTTTTTCATGTGATTTTTTTACATGTAAAAGTAAATTATTTTTTGATCTAATCTTTTTTTACATAACTAGTAAGTAAAAAAAAAAAAAAAGTAAAAAGTTACATTATAAAGAAAGTCATTATGAAAAAATTAATTACTTATGTAGAAATATAAATCTGATAATATTAATACGCTAATTTAATAGTAGTAATAGTCGACTTTCGTCATTTTCTAGGCTTTTCTATTTTAAAGTAGTTTCTAGACTTTTCTATACGCGGTAAATATAAAAATAAGTAAAAGAGGCATCCCTAATACAAACACACTTTTTTATAAAAGTTATCAACATGATAAGTATATATTAAATAAATATTTAAGAATACTAAATACTAACGTGCAGAACTAATATCAGTGTGTGCGTACACAATAGTGGCAGAGCGGGAGGATTAAGGGGACCACCATCATACCCTCACGATTTAAATTATAGCCTTTGACCTCTTAACTTTTAATTTTTTTTTTGACTCTACAACAATATGATAATACGGCCCTTCAACAGCATGAAAATATGACCCTACAACAGTATGATACAATAATATGAAAACGCACTTAACAGATGTAATAGTAATTTTTTGTTTTCAAACTCATCTTTTTAGTGAGACTTAAAAATCTTTTTATTGGAATTATTCATGTTATAAGTTTTGATTTGTTTATTTATTTTCTTATGTGTTATATAAATAATATAAAAAATAGAAAAATAAATGACTTATTATATTTTTGTTGGTTTGATCAGAAAACTTTAAAGCTATTAAAAGGTATAGAGAAAGGATTCAACGGATGCGTGATTACACTTAACATTTGTATAGTGACAGAACAACATTTTATATTTTAGATGCTCTTTTGAAAGTATAATATTTAAACTTCAAATGCTATTTTGACTAACAACTAACTTCAAAGTAGAAAGGAGTTTGTTTGCACTTCAACGTTTAAAGATTTATCTACTGTCTATAATAACGCACGCACGCTTAAACCACGTACTATTATTATTAGATGTTCACAAACCTTTGACAGATTTTATTAATCTTACTAATGTTGCACTAACCCACAACAGACTTCATCAACCTTGCTAGTCTTGCACTAACCCATGACAGACTCCATCAATCTTGCTCATTATTTTCAAAACTTCTGCAATTTAGTTTTATTTAGAGCAACATTGGCACTATTTAGTTCAATGATAATTAAAATTACATCATCCCAACTCGCAATAAAATTTGGATTCTGAAACAAACTCTTTAGAAGATTCTCAGTGTAATGTAGAGATGAGGCAAAAGTATAGATCCTTGTCTCACTCTTTGAGAAAACCTAAACTTTTGTGATGTACATCTAAGATATAAAATGTTAGCAGTACCAATATGGCAATGAGATTGTATGATCTATAGATAACGGAAATTTTTTTAGAGTAATGGAGTTTCTCAAACTGTATCTTTCAATTACACCTGTCTAAAGCTTATTTGGCATCTGGATATATACAGTTCTGAGTTGTTATGCATATAGAGTTTTTTATTGTTTCATTTAGAAGAAGTTATTCATGCTTTCTGTTATATTCTTGATCAGAATGACATTTTATTATATTTTTTGATGGGAATGACTTTTTGTTATATCTGGACATATATGTACAATAAGATATTCAAAAAGCTTTGTAAAAATGTGCAGAACGCTGATTTATCGATAGTTTTTAAAATTTTCAAATTTTTTTAAATTTTTTATCGCAACTACTGTTTTTTTGGTGGGCAGAGCCGTGGCTAGGCTCCCCCACACACCCTAATTGGAGGGAGCCCAGCATTTTTAGGGTCCCTTTTCAAAAATTAAAAGATATTTTTTTTCATTTTTTAAAATAAAAATATTTAAATATATATAGTTACTGTTACTATTAATAAAAAAACTTGGCCTTTTAATCACGATATTAAGTAAGTTATGCAAATGTAAAAAAAGCAATAACATTTTTAATTCAAAAAAAAAAAGAATTAACACTCCCAAGGTCCGAATTATATTATAAAACGCAAGCTTTATAAATTTATTGTCTTTATTTTGCAATTTCGAATTGATTTTTTTATTATTATTATGCGTTGTTAGTTTTTTATACCATAAAAACAAACAATGAAAGAAGGATTGCAAAAATTAATATTTATCTTTCGTTAGTTTTTCACGAAATAAATATTGGTATAAAAAAAGTGAAAAGTGGTACGACTAAGAGAAGAGAAAAAGCTGCAGCCAGGGAGGCAATCACAAAATACCCCAAACTAACACATTTTTAAAAACCAGCAGTTTAGCCTGGAAGTGTTTCGACACCAACAGAAACTACAAATAATTCTGATTGTCATTATTTGAATACTAGAGTCAGATAGGTTGATATGTGAGTCTACATCAAATGACACAACAATTCCGCCTATTTTTCTAAGTGATGATCCTTCTGAGTTTTCTAATGATGTTTCTGACGCACAGAGGTGTGACATTGGTAAACGTGGTTTTAAAAAGGTTGAAATTGATTTTCCAGACAATTTAGAAAGAAGACGGTTTTCACTGAATTATTATAACAGCAAGGTGAAGAATGGAGAAATCTTTGGAAATGGCTCGTATATTCTTTGAATAGCAACAAAGTGTTTTGTTTTTGTTGCAAACTTTTTGGGATAACTTCTTCACCATTCCAACAAGTAACTTTGGAAGGTTTATCAAAAAAACCTGAAGAACACGAAACATGCAGTGCACATTTTAAGTACTTTCAACACTGGATGACTTAACGAAAAAGTTAACTCTTATTTCTTTTAATTTATTGCTTTGTTACTTTTTTTTCCTAATTAATTTTTTCTCCTCAATTTTGGTAATGCAGGCATTGCAAATTGTGCTACCATAGACGAGCATTAACAAAAGTTGCTCGTCTATGCAGTGCAGTGTTAGAAAGGATACTGGATATTACCATATTTCTTTCTACAAGAAATCTTGAGTTCCGTAGTTCAGACACAGCCATTGGTTCAAAGAGCAATGAAAACTTTCATAGAGTGTTTAAATTACTGGCTAAGTACAATACCGTTCTCAATAAGCTTATGCAAAGAATTCAGGACAAAGAAACCAAGGAGCACTATTTGAGCAATGACACACAAAACAAGGTTTGAGGAGGAGATTGAATCTAAAAACCTGTCTATGGTGAAAAAAGCAAAATATTATTCTATTATTTTAGATTTACACCATGCATTTCGCACAAAGAAAAAATGAGCATTGGTCATCTATAAGTGTAGTTTTTTTTTTTGGTGTTCTTTCAAGGTTTCATACACTCTTTTCATTCTCTCCTCCTCTATGGGAAATTTTAAAATTGTGCGTGGCTATTTCTGTTAAACCACAATCAGATACCAGATGGAAAAGTAAAATAAACTGTGTTAAACTATTCTCTGTTATTTAAAATAAATTTTAGAAGCACTCGAAAGTTTGGAAGAACATGACTTAGAAAAGAGAGATAGGGCTACAGCCACAGAAGTACGATCGCACACGGAATATATTACAACATGGCCTTTTTTATTATCAATCATTATTTGGTATGATGTTTTATTTCAAATCAACAAATCAAGTAAGCTTTTTCAGTCTTCTGCAACCTCTCTCGACATATTAGCTAGTGAAATAAAGGAAACAAATGCATTTCTTTATGAGTATCGCAAAAATGGATTTTCCGACGCACGTATTAAGGCATCAGAAATTGCAGAAGTAAACCTTTTCAATGCCCTATTGGGCATTGAAAAGGTTTTTCCAATAATACGTGTATGAAAAAAAAAATTGATTTATTCATACGACACGTGTTGATCACACTCGGTAACCTGAATATCAGTATAAAGCAGATTTTTTTTTTGCCATTAGTTGATATGTCAATTGCATCAGTAAAAGAGCGTTTTGAACAGATTAGCATTGTCACAAAGCTTGATTTTTGCAAAAATTTGCAAAAGAAGCTTGATGATATAGATTTTGTGGAGTTAGGAATGGAGTTAAAACGATTTGTCATGTTAACAAGGAGGAAAAAAATGCCTCTCAAAGTAGAGCTGCAAGAAACTTATCCGAATCTAGTTGTTGCGTTACGAATCATTCTTATATTACCAGTTACTGTTGCAAGTGCAGAACGTAGCTTTAGCAAGTTAAAACTAATTAAAACTTTTCATAAGTTAGTATAAATAATCTTGCTTCATTATACATATTATATGTAGCTATATTCCTTTGTATCTTTAAATAGGTCAACAATGGTCGATGAACGTTTCTTTTTTTTAGCAACGTTGTCGATTGAAATTGAGGTTGCAAAGAAATTAAGTTATGAAGACATAATAAATGAGTTTGCAAGCATGAAAACATGTCGCAAACCATTTTTTTGATGCGACGTACTTGTATTATTTGCGTAATACATTAACAGTATTTAAAAAAACTCTTTACTAGTAAACTCTATATCAATTTAACAATTATAAAATATATTTAATTAAATTTAAGCATTAATTTGATTGTTTTTAGCTTAATGAACGGCGACCTTAAAAAATGTCAGTTACCCTGCTTTTCAGGGTAATCTGTAAATTTGATCCACTTTTTTAGATATAATAAATAAAAAATTGGGGCCCAAATGGCTAGTTTTTTTCGGGGGGGTGGGGGCAAATCCACTTGCTATTGCACTGTTGGCGGGCATCCTTTTTCTCTCCTCTCTTGTACAAGTATCATATTTGCCTTTGGTCTTCAAATTTATTTGCAAAGAAATCTTGAATGAGAAGAGTATTTCTTTTGGAATAGTCATTTGTTACTTGCATGTTTTTTTATGAACTCTCCGAATTATGCCAGCAGCCAGAATCTCCCTTAATCCATTGATTAACATCTTCATCAGAAACACCGACAATGGTGAAAAAGATTCAGCTTTTCAAACTAACAAGGTTTGGAAATGTCAAATTACTGTCCGTAATAGGAACTTTTGTGGACGTCTAAATATCTCTGCCTTAACATTGATAAGCAAATTTTTGTAATTTTTACTTTATTGATATCAGGCAGAACTTTGTCTGTAAATGCAAGAACAACTATTTGTTCATCTTAATGCCATATTGACATTTTAAGATTTTTATTAGAATCTTTTCAAAGCCATTATACTTCCTAGAGCAAAAAGGTTTGGTCATATGAATTGTTAAAGTATACATTGCATCAACCATAAATCTTACCTCATGTATTGCACCAGGGTGCAGGAATCTAAAATTAAGAATAACTCTGCCAAGAAATAATATACTTACTTATCAAGGAAGATTACACTAACTTAACAAGGAAGAATATTTTTAGTTTGAATAACTTGCGGTAATCATCGTTAGCAAAGGTTTTATTATGAAGTGCACAAGTCAAGTAGGTTAGAAGTTTTTTTGCTTATACATAAAAATTGAACCAGAAACTAGAGTGCTCCAATCAAAGATAAATACATTATCAAACCTATTTACCTCATTAAAGATCTCTGGTCAGACCTAAAATTAATATAAATTTATTTTTGTTAACCCCTAATAACGCCAAAGAAAACTCTAAAAAATGTGATATGTGGGTTTCATATATATATTACCTATAGAGAACTCAAAGGTTAGTGGAGTCTAGCTAAGAGTTGCTACTGCTCTATGCTTGCAACCAGTTTTGTAACTTTTTGTATCTGAATTAAGTTCAAAAACACAATCTACAAATAACATTTAATTTTTAACATTTTTCATAGTATTGAAAAATGTTAAAAATCTCTCCTGAACCTGAAAAAATCTTTACTACCTGAACCTTTTGAATTTTTAAATTATGTGATTACCTAATTAAATGTCTTTTAAATTCGGAGCACTCAGAGTTAATACACTTATTGCCAGTATATAACAGAGATGTTATTCTCCTCATAAATTTTCGTCACAAGTTAAGTGTCAATGTACAACGTTCATCTTTTGCCTTTCAACTTATTTATTCTGTTCTAATAAATTACCATTTTGTTTGAAATAACGTATAATTAAAGGAGTACCTGGTACCTAAAATCATTTTATTATTAGAGATTTTTAAATTATTTTTTGAGTTTCATAAATTAAAATCAAAGAGAAAAAATTTTCGTAGAGAAGTTTTCTAACGTAAAATTACAAAGCATTAGAATTTTTAAACTTTTTCTAATGGCAAGAAGCTCTTTATTTGATATACCAGTGACGCAGTATTTTAAGAGATAAAGAGTTCTCATTTGAATGTGAGAGCAACAAATACAATTTTTTCTTTTAATTTATTTCATTTTAGTCAATATTTTATTTATTTGGAAAAATAAAACTAGTCTATATTTATACAATGTAAAGTTTAATTGGGCAGTAAAAAAGAATTGGGCAGTGGCTAATTCTGGGATACATTCAATAAAAAATGACTAGAGATTAGTATTTGATATATCCAGATAAAAAGACTGAAAAGAAAGTTATTTTTCTGATGAAATTCAAAATATTTTTTATTTTTTACAAAATTTATAAAATCCTATTAAACTTATCCTAGAAATCCAAAATTTCAAATTTATCTATGAACTTTAAGTTCAGTCTTCTTAGGTTAAATGACTTTTAATTTGGATTGGAGAGTAAATTTTTGTTGTTGTTGTTGTTTTTTGACAGAAGTCTAGTGCACATAGGGTGAGCAAGCGCATTAATTTGAAAAAAATATTTGGGTAAATGGAAAATGGTTATTCTTAAATTATTAAATTTTAAAAATAAGGGTAACGTTTTAAAAAATACAAAAAAAGATAGAGGAATTTTTATTAATAAAGATTCTTTTAAAAGGTGTTACGAATTAAATTTGCCATTTCATGGAAAATGGAAAGGGTGAATTATGGGATTACGCTTGTTGTTAACTTGATAAATGGGGTTTTTTTTAATGAATCTAATTTTAGTTTAGTTAGACTAAGTTTAGTTTAGTTGTTCAAATATATTAATTATATTTCAGCTGTTGACGGACGTGTCAGTTACTAGGTCGAACTTATTTGTATCAAAAAAGAGCCTCTTTTTAAATCAGATATTTGCTCATTCAAAGCTCAAAGTTAAATTTGGATCAAATTACTTCAACAGTTTTATGAAGAGAAAAAGTTTAGCAATTTCTCTAAAGAATTTTTTAATGATTTGCAAGCAAAAATTTTCAGCACTGATATTTACACGAACAAAAATATTTACTGGATTTCAAATTATCAGTGTATTTTCACCCAACATCAAAAAAATTGACCAGTCATAATTGTAAACTGTTAATACGTTTTAAGCATCACTGTGTACTTTGAGTTTTTATGATTTATAAAATAAATTTGTATCAAATTTTAGTGTTTATGTATAGAACTATAATAGGAATATTGCCAAAATTATCTAAATCTTACTTGAGCGGAATCAACAAAAACCTCATTACTTAATATGAATTATTTTTAATTTCTAGGTAAAAGCAGCAAAATGAAGCCAACCATTTTGCAAAACACTTCCAGGATTAGTTCAAGAAACAGCAGCGATTTTAATTTTTCCATGCTTTTGTCTCAAGTAAGTGTTGTTAGTCGTTGGCCTGGCCTTAAGACCAAAAATTTAGCCCTTGGTCTTGAAAAAATAAATTTTTTTATTGATTTTGTTGAATTTTGCTCATAACCTTGGTCTATTTTTACAAAATGTGGTTTTATTGTTACAGCACTTGCTACAGTTTTGTTAATAATTGGCCTTAATGTAAAGTAAAACTTGAAGTGTATGGTCTTGAAAATGTTTGCGTAGGTCTTGGCCTTGACTTTAAAACTCTTGGGCTTGGCCTTGTAACTTCTGGCTTTGGTCTTGGCTTTATAAACGTGTGGCCTTGGCTATGTTAACAACTCTGTCTCAAATTAAAAGGAAACCGTTTACATATTCCTAGTGCAAACAAGTTGGACGTATCAAAATATTGCTAAAAACAGATCCACTTAACACAGTTCCAAAAGAAAAGGCGGTTCATAATAAATTTATAAAACTTTGACGCCATAAATAGTCATAAATCTTTTACAAAAAAAATTTTTTTTTTTCGTTTAATATTTATGACCATGTGAGGAGACGTTGTTCTAGGAAATAGGGTTTTGGAATTCGGACGGGGTTGGGTCCAAAATAAATTATATAATATTTTGACAGCCACTCTCAATGGAACAAAAGAAAGTACACGCGAAAACGCATAAATAGCATCTGAGTTTGTAATCAAAAATGTCTAAGCGTAGCTTAGCTTCTGTTAACCAAAAAACAATTTTCTACTTCAGCAACTGTGGTCAACTCAATGGCATTTCTTGATTTTACAAAGTGTTTTAACTTTATGTTTTTTGGTTTTAAAAGATGAGTTTTTAAAGATCTTTTTAAAGCCACCCTCGACATTAACTAGATGACGAAAAAGTACAGGGTTCTCCCAGTAACCAACATTTATTTTTATTCAAAAAAGATTCTTGATTAAATAAGTTTTAAAAAGAACTTACCTTATAAAGTATAACTTTTAAAGCAAAAAATATAAGTTACAAAAACCATTATTTTTTCAAAATTTTGATAAATAATATATATTTTTTAACTTTTTCATAAATAAAATTACATTTTCACCCAACTTTAACTGCATAATCAACACATCAAATTGTTATGAAAAATGGATTATTATTGAGAAAATATTTTCTTTGAACTAACTTTATTCCATCTAGCTTTTATAAAGCAATCTTTTTAGCGTTATAAGTTTTTGCTTTTAGAAAAAAACTCAAAAAACAATTTGTTTTAGAAGCTTTTGTCGATATAGTTACTTTATTTTACAGCAATATTTAAGCACATAATAAAATACAACCCGAAGAACAAAGGTCAAAAGCACTAAAAAAGCTATTGTTTGTGAAATATTTAAAGGAATAGGATCCATGTAAGACAATAATTCTGGCCCAGTAATTCTGCTTTGGTTATTGGAAAAGCATTCACGGTAAGCAGATTTTGCTGAACATCTGAAAAAAAAAATTAAAGCAATATATAATGTTCAAAATATATATCAACATTAATGTGAATAAAGATAAAAAAATTTTGATAACAAACTAAAAATAATATAAACCAGATTTCACGTATAAAACAAAAAATATTTTGAATTAAAAAAAATGAATACTCAAAAACTTCCTGTGCGTATTCAAACTCCATTCTAATAAAAACATTGTAAAAGTAGGTGTAAACCGAAACATATTTGCTCCATGAAAGCCATGGAGGCATCCTCCTTATGTAAAAACCACCTAATGCTAAACCGCCAATGCTAATTATTACAACGCAAAGAATGCATTTTTGGAGATTTTTAACACTGCCGCCAACAATAAGTCCCACAGACTACAAAAAATTAAAAACATGCAAATAAAAATTTTATAATTTTTACGGCAATATTACTTATAATTTACCATCTAATACCTGAGACAAAGCCGTAATTAAAAACACATTTAATAGACCAAGAAGAAAAATTGGAGAACGATTCAATCCTGTCATCCAGTATGTTATTGTGTATACCATTGATTGAGGTATGATTAAAACCGATAAATCAACAACATTTTTTACGGTGTAAAACGCAGATAAACGGTACATTCCGGCTGCTCTCTCTTTTGCAATGATTTTATCCTCATAGGGAACTAAACACGAAAAAAAAAAAAAACTACAATACAATATATGTAAAAAAAATTTTAGTAAAATATATACTTTTTATTTAGCAATAAAATATATATTCTGGAGAACTTATACCAGAATTTTTCCTTTCCTTTATGTGAAATTGTAACCAACGGTTTTAGCTAAAATTAATACCTAACTGAAACTTGTTCTTCTATATGGAAAAAAACACATACTGAAACTTTTTAGTCCCTGTGTAATGAGGTTAAATTAATATTAAATATATTGAAATATTTCACATCCCGGAAGTAACCCACTGCTGTAGAGTGGTAGCCCTCCTACAAAAGATTTGAATTGGTGTACACAATTGCAAATCAACTACAACAATCAATGTGAGTACAATCGAGGAAAAATCTATTGAAGATATTATCAACGAGGCCCTAGAGCAGGCTAAAGTAGGAGTAACTATCAATAACGGTGCATTTGATAAAAAATACAAAAGTAAAGTTGTTGGTATGATCAAAATTACTTTAATGGTGGTTGTAACCCAAATCAAACATTAGCATGACAAAGAGATCAATGATCTTCGAGACAAAATCAATGGAGTAAATAACAAACCAACAACAGCAGCTAAGCAGTCTCATCTCGATATAGCAAAGCACAACACTTATGTTAACTTTGCAGCAACGGAAATAAAAACTAGAAAAAAGGAGTCAAATATAATAGTCGTTGGTCTTAAAGAGTCTAAAAATAGAAGCGATGAAGATCTTGTAAAAGAGTTTTTTGAAGCAATTGAAGTAAACCATGAGGTAATTGTTCACGTTCGTCGTTACAAAATAAGAAACAAACAACCTAGCAATCTCAAGAATATGCAAGGATAAGCAAGATCCAATTGGTGTAATACAAGTTGTGCTCAAATCGATAGAGGCACAACGAGACGCCTTAGCAAAAGGCAACTTCCACAAAGAAGAAGCGTTCAGAGGAGTAAACACTCGAGAGGAGCGAACAGCTTCAGAGCAAGAAGCTTTCAATAAACTAAACAACAAAAAGAAGCGAAAGAATTAAGATATTATGAAAGCTAGTCTGAACGAACCCTTTCGTAGGATCATCCACAGACGGACTGGATCTGTGCGCTGCATAGACACAGTCCAATCTGCCAATAATAAAAAGTGTGTTTGGATTAGCAAAGAGCAATCAGATCAAATCAAAACAGCAGAGGCCAGAGTCAATAAAAACAATCCTTAACTCTTTTCCACAACCATTGTCTTTTCCGCAAACTAAATTACCACTACGCCGACCAAAACCATTGTTGGTTGCCTGTAAATCAAACCAGCCACGCTTAAACCAACTAAATCATCTGAAATCAAACAAAATTAAAAAAATATATAACAATCCCCATAAACGACTTATTTTCTCGGAAAATAATCCTCGTTCGCTAAAAGCGAAAAAAGATGAACTAGTTGCAAGAATTGAGAATGAGATAGTAGAAAAAAAACCTCAATTGCTTTTCTTCACTGAGACCTAGTTTGATCAAATGTCAAACACTCAACTACCCGGTTACCAACTCCATAACAAAAACCGAGGAAACGATGAATCTATCTTAATAGGCTGCATACACCGACCAAACGATAATGATATTGGACTCATCAAATCAGTTGATTCAGCAAAGCAGAGCTTGTCAATACTAGGTTGTTTGTCTGTCCTAATTTACGGTGATTTCAACTTCAGTCACACAACATATGAGGTACTTGAAACTGATGGAAGCGCAGCAACAGTTGCACATATACTTTCTTATGCAAATGGTCACTTTCCACACTCACCGCAGAAATAGAAAAGAAAGACCATCAAGCGCACTAGATTTATTAATCACTGATGAACCTGAACGCATAAATAATCTACATGAAAGCAACTCACTTGGTTACACACCAGCTGGGGGACCCCACTGCCTACTTATTGGCTCATTTGCTATAAACAACGCTTGTGTTAAAAAAGATTAATCTGGAGCAAAACTAATTATGAAGCAATCTCAACGCTAATCACATCATATGACTGGGTGACAATTTTCAATTCCTATTCAGTAAATGACAATTATCAGATGTTCGTTGAAAAAATTAACAAGGCAGTCACCCTTTACATGCCTTCAACTAAAACATCGTTCAAGCAGAAGAAAATAGCGAATGAAATGGTGAAATCACTAGAAGACAACGATGGAAATCTTACAACTGATAGTCATAAAATTTCTCATTTACCTAACGTATATTTTCAGTCTTATTTGTTGATGAACCGTTACATCAGATGCTAAAATTTCAGAACCGAACAGAAACGGAATGTGTCCTGGATGAAGCAGAACTAACAACTATAACTGTTCAGAAAAAGCTAGAAGAGCTCATCGAAACAAAGTCAAAAGGCTGCGATAACATACACCCGCGTGTTCTTTGACACTATGCTACTGCAATAGCTAAGCCACTAGCTATGATTTTCAAAAAATCCCTGCTGAAGGCAGGGATTTTTTAAAAATTGCTGAAGACAAAGTTCCTAACTTTTGAAAGTTATCAAACGTTATCAAAAATTATCTAATTCCGATTTTAAAAAATGGAAGCCATAGAAAATGCTTGAACTACAGACCAGTTTCTCTCACATCGGTACCCTGTAAAATAATGGAAAGTTTTATACAAAAAAAAATCCTGAAACATTGCCTTGAAAAAGGGCTCTTTACAAAATCTCAACTTGGATTTCTTCCAAGATGCGGCTGTACAACCAACCTACTAGAGACACAGGACATTTTAACAAAAGCACTAATTCATAATCATTCCATAGATGTGATTTACACAGACTTTGCTAAAGCTTTTGATAAAGTATCTCATCAACCTCTTCTTTTAAAACTTGATGCATATGGCATACATGGAAAACTATTGGAGTGGATAACTGACTGGTTAAAAAATTGAAAACAGAGAGTCGTCATCAGCAATAGCAAGTCTAAATGGGTAGATGTTACTAGTGGTGTTTCACAAGGTTCAGTGTTAAGTCCACTTTTGTTTCTGATTTATATAAACGACCTTCCAGACAACATGGTGCATCATATAAAGATCTACACAGATGTTTGTAAGATTTTAGGGGTAATCAAAGCAGAAGATGATGCAATAAAACTACAACAAGACATAGATCATGCAGTCGAATGGTCTAAAAAGTGGCTTTAAGTATTTCAATCTAGACAATTGTAAAGTCATGCATGTTGGTCACTCAAATAAATCAGTACGCCTTTACTCAATGCTTGACATATATGGTAATCAAATAGAACTTGGAACAACAATTATTAAACGCGACTTAGGTGTTCTGACATCAAACAACCTCAAAGTTAAGCATCAAGTAGAAGTTGCAGCAGCTAGAGCAAACCAAGTACTTCCTCATCTATTAGGCTGGCGCCTTCCTCATCTATTAGGCTGGCGCAGATGTATTCTTAATACATTGTTTCCAGTTTAGGATGTTGAACGCTGGATCTTCTTGACTCAATGCGTGGGTATTGCTTGTGTCTCTATTTTTATGACTGGGCAACTCATTCTATTATCTCCTAATGAGGGTACAGCTCTAAAACTCAGTTTTATGGTTCTGAGGCCGGCTGGTAGTCAGGTTTCCCGAACTCTGTGGTAGCTCTCAGAGAGGCTGATTCCATCAACAGCCGAAAAATATCAGAGTACTAACAGTGCCATGTTGCGCATGGATGGTGTCCCTGTTTGTACTTTTGGTGTGCATTGCAGAGGCCACATTTGGAGCCCTTTGTTACGGCTTAGGGTTTATTAAGAGTAATGAGGCTATTGCTTAGTTGTTAAATAGTGTACTGAGTACTATCTATACTTGAGTCAAGTTCTTTATAAATTTAAAATGACTAAAGTACCTAAAACTAAAAAACACAAAAAACCATTGTCATCACCAAGTTCTCTAAACCTATCATTTACTAATATTCGTGGTCTTCGAAGTAACTTTTCTTCTGTTGAGTCTTATCTCTTGCAAAGTTCACCAGACCTACTTGCTCTTTGTGAGACTAATTTAAGTTCGGCTGTCCCATCTTGTGATCTTAGTGTTGATGGTTATCTTCCTTTAATTCGTAAAGACTCCAATAATCACATGCTTGGCCTGGGCATCTACATTCGTAAGAACTCACCCATTTGTCGTGAAACTAGGTTTGAATCTACAGACTATTCATTTATGTGCTTTCGTTTAGCACAACTTCACTCTATCGCCTTTCTCTTTGTTCTATATCGCTCTCCTTCATCCCAAGATTGCACTATTCTTGATGTTATTTCTGATCAAATTGACCAAGCCCTCTCTCTTTATCCATCGGCCAATATCGTCGTTGTTGGTGACTTTAATGCCCATCACACCGATTGGCTTGGCTCTAGTGTCAGTGACTCTGCTGGCGTTAAGGCCCTCAACTTTTGCCTTTCTCAATCTCTAACTCAAATAGTCAACTTTCCAACTCGTTTTCCAGACAACCCTAATCATTTACCTTCTCTACTCGACTTATGTCTTGTTTTGGATCCTAGTCAGTGCTCAATTTCTCCACATTCACCCTTAGGTACTTCTGATCACGGTTTGATCTCTCTAAAACTATTATCAAATTCTTCTACTTCATCAGAATCCCCCTATCATCGTACCACATACAACTACCTTAAAGCTGACTGGGACTCTTTCCGTGATTTTCTTCGTGATGGCCCTTGGGTAGAAATCTTTCGTCTTCCTGCTGACAAATGTGCTTCTTACATAACTTCGTGGATTCAGGCTGGCATGGAATCTTTTACTCCCTCTCGACGATTCCAGGTTAAGCCTCACTCTTCTCCTTGGTTTTCCTCACATTGCGCTGCAGCAATTTCTAATCGAAACCGTTACTTCCATATCTATCAGCAAAACAATTCTCCAGAAAACAGACATCTGTTCACTATCGCCAGAAACCATTGTAAAAAGGTTTTGTCTGACGCCAAAACTCGCTATTCCCAGGTCATTAAATCTCGTATCTCATCACAAAAATTAGGCTCTCGAGACTTCTGGAGAATCTTTAACAGTATCAATAATAAGGGCAAATCTGTTATTCCTTCTCTCTTGTATGGTTCAGACTTTGTCACCTCACCTAAAGACAAAGCTGAATTGTTTGCTAAGAACTTTTCATCAATACCATCTCTTGATTCCACTAGTTGCGTTTTACCTGACATAGCTGTCAAACAGGTTGATCCCTTGCTTGACATTCGCATCACTTCAGCTTCTGTATCTAAAGTAATTTCCTGCTTAGACTCTTCAACAGCTTGTGGTCCTGACAACATTCCTGTTGTAGTTTTGCAGAGGTGCTCTCCGGAGCTTTCATCCATACTTTCTAAACTATTTAACAAGTGCTTATCAGAGTCTTGTTTTCCATCATGCTGGAAAGCAGCATCTGTTATCCCTATTTTCAAAAATTCCGGAGAGCGATCTGATTCAACTAACTACCGTCCCATTAGTCTTCTTCCTGTCATAAGCAAGGTTTTTGAATCTTTAATTAACAAACACTTAATCTCTCATCTTGAATCAAATAACTTACTTTCTGACCATCAATATGGATTTCGGTCTTCTCGTTCTACAGCTGATGTGCTAACAGTAATAACCGATAGGTTTTACCGTGCATTAGATAGAGGTGGAGAGGTTAAGGCTATCGCACTTGACATTTCTAAAGCTTTTGATAAAGTTTGGCATGCTGGTCTTCTCCATAAGCTTTCTTCTTATGGTGTAGCTGGTAACGTCTTTAAGATTATTGAGTCCTTTCTTTCCAATCGTAGTATAAAAGTTGTCCTCGATGGACAACACTCTTCTTCACATCCTGTAACTTCAGGGGTTCCTCAAGGTTAAATCCTTGGCCCTATACTCTTTTTAATTTACATTAACGATCTTCCAGATATTCTCACATCTAAGGTGGCATTATTCGCTGACGACACTACCATTTACTCTTGTCATGATAAGAAGCCTACACTCTCTGATTGCTTGGAGGGGGTATCTGAGCTTGAAAAGGATCTCACTTCTGCTACAGCATGGGGCTCACAGTGGCTGGTGAACTTTAATTCAGATAAAACTCAATTTTATTCGGCCAATCGTTATCGTAATAATTTAGATCTTCCTATATTTATGAATGGTAATGTACTAGATGAGTCATCTACCATTCATCTTCTAGGATTAACTCTTACTTCTGATCTTTCTTTTAAACCGTATATCAAATCCATTGCAAAATTAGCATCTGCTAAGGTTGCATCTCTTTATCGAGCTCGACACTTTCTTACTTCAGATTCTATTCTCTATCTCTATAAATCTCAAATCCGTCCCTGTATGGAATACTGTTGCCATATCTGGGGCGGATCTTCTAATGATGCTCTTTCTCTTTTAGACAAGGTGCAAAAACGAATTGTAAACATAGTTGGACCTGCTCTGGCAGCCAACCTTCAACCTCTGTCACATCGTCGTAATGTTGCTTCTCTTTCTCTTTTCTACAAATACTATAATGGGCACTGCTCTAAAGAGCTAGCGTCCCTTGTGCCATCTACTAAAATTCATTCTCGTGTTACTCGCCATTCAATTAAGTCTCATCCTTTTTCTGTGACTGTTCCTAAGTGCTTCAAAAACTCTTATTCTTCTAGTTTTTTTCCTCGAACATCAGTTCTTTGGAATTCGCTTCCTTCATCTTGCTTTCCTGATTCATATAATTTGCAATCTTTTAAGTCATCAGTCAATCGTTATCTTGCTCTACAGATTTAGTCTTTTCTCTTCCAGTAACTTCCAACTCTTATAGTGGTTGCTTGCAGCCTTGTTGGAAGTGAAAATGTTAAAAAAAAAAAAAAAAAAAAAACTTGGCAAACTAAAAAAAGCCTTTTCGCACAAGAGGGCTAATGTTATGGAGGGTACTCTACACAACATACATTAGACCTCATCTTGAGTATGCCATCCAAGTCTGGTCTCCTCATCTAAAAAGTGACATAAAAGCACTTGAATGCATTCAACAGCAAATAATAAAGGTGATAAGCGAGATAAAACACAAAAGCTATGAGGAAAGACTGGCCATACTCAATCTTACCACTCTAGAAGAGCGCTAAAAAAGGGGCAACCTCATTCAACAGTATAAAATCACTAACGAAATAGCAAAAATAGACTTTGTAGTTCCTCAAGTATATGCCCAATCGCTATCAGAATATAATTTGCGTAGACATAATCAACGATTATCATGGCAAAATGTAAAACCTTGCCAAGAACGAGACAATTATTTTACTAATCGAGTTGTTAACTGGAATGGGCTACCAGCAAATGTAGTCAATGCAAGTTCTATGAACATATTTAAAAGTCGATTTGATGCATTTTCAAAGCTAACCAGGATATACAGTGTGTCCCAAATTACCTCATCATAGTGGTGCCTGATGCTGCACCACTTCAAACTTTATTCTTTAATTTTTTTTTTTAAATGACTTGTAAGTTTTTGATTTATGAATAAACAAATTCAAATTCATATTAAAAAAGTTTAAAAATTTTTTTTATATTCAACAATGTTTTGTTTTGTTAAAAACGAAATAGAATTACTTCACATGATAAAAATATGATAGGAAGAATTTTATTAGAGGTCAAAAAAAAACCCAGACAAAAATCATTGATTAAGAGCATTCATGATGCGAACCATATTAAAAATAAATTTATAAATCTCCTTACATGAAAATATCGTATCGAATACCAGATCAATAAACAAATAACTCATAACAAAAAAGATCTAAAATACAAATACATAAGATGTAATAAATACATGTCAGTCTTTTAAATAAAATTGCAAAAAGTGCAAAAATAACTAACAAAAAAAAAGTTTAATAAAAGGAAAAAATATAATGTATTTATATTAATACAAAATGCATACCGATCCCTCGCGATCAACCCTCGAATTTGTATCAAAAGGAGTGTTAAACCATATTAATCCACCAATTAAAGAAACTAAAACTGCCTTAAAAATTAAATGTGTTTTAAGCATAAAAATATATATCAATAGCAATAATAATAATGATAACAATAATGAAAATAACTTAAAGTCATAACTGATATAAATACCGGATGTTTTCTCTAAATGAAACATGGTATACATCTATTTTGCTATAACTGAAACATAGTATACATCTAATGGATGTTCATATTGACGTTTAGTTGGTATAAAAAAATGACAGATTGAATAGTAAAATAAAAATCATTGTAAAATATGAGTTGTTTATGCATTGACTACGATTAATTGTGTTTGACGCATTGAACAACTCGTATTTAACAATATTAAACAATACATCGTTGCTCCCTAGTTTTTTTGGACTAATTTATTAACTTTGTTTTTGAACAATGTGTTATTTATATAAACAAAATGAGTAAATATACTAGAACTATTAATTAAAGATAATATTAATTGTGTTTATGGTTTATCTTATTTACAACCACTTGACTTGAGTAGTAATGTATCAATAAAATGGTTTTTGCATCCTACTAAAAATATTTCGCTATACACAGTTTTGTATTGTAGATGAAATTAAGAAAAAATTAACATCTATATTAAAAGAACAAATTGAGCTGAAAATTGAAAATTGAAAATTTGAAAATTGAAAATTTGAAAAGTGAAAATTGAAAAACTTATTTATTGGAGAATGTTATGTTTTTACACTATTACAATCTATCATGCAAAAAATATATAAATTAAAAAACTGAATACTTTATAAAATAAAGTAGAAATAATAGAAAAGCAGCAGGTTATTCTAACATTTCTCTACATCGCACAGTGGTGCAAAACCTCAAAAAATTGGCCATAATTCAAAATTTTTTAAAACATAAATTAATTTTTAATTTTTTCTAATATATTATACTGCTTATATTATCTAAAAATATATAGGTTTATTATTTACGTTTGGGACCTCTACACAGGTTTAAAAGACGTCATTTTTGTAATAAATTTTTATGAAAAAAATGCATAAGTAATGCGGTAGTGGTGTAGTGGTAGAGCGTTCACTTCATAAACGAGTGGTTCTGAGTTTGATCCCCACCACGTCCCTGGTAGTACCGCGCTCAACTCGTTTCTCCGCGCAGCGGTCTTGTTCGTCAAGGTTCGTGTTTCGGAGTTATAGAGCTGAGAGAGGGTTATAACCACAAATAAGTAGCCTCCTCGTCTGTAGTGACCTTCTCGGCCTTGAGGAGGTGAGTTAAAGTAAAAATAAATAAAAAATTTAGAATTTCAATATCTTTTCTATTTTAATTGTTCATAAAATAAATTTTTTTTTGTAAGTATCTTTAAGATATCTTAACTTCTATGTCAAAAAGATTTCACTTACTTAAAGTGAAAAAAAACTTTAAAAAATTACTTTGAAAAAAAAAATGCAGTTTTTTGTTTTTTGAGTTCGCTGTTCGTTTAAAAGACATTCTTCTCAAGCTTATCTAACTCAATCTTTATTAAGTTCTAGTTATAGTAATACCTCATAAACAAGTTTAGCTTCATATAATCATGCGTTTTGATAAATTTTCAGCTACTAACACGCAACCTTTTTTTTGCCTTAATATTCTTAATGTTTATAATTTGTATAAAATATATATAAATGTGAAAAATTTAAAAATTTTCATAAATACCAATAATTAAGTCATGTTGGTAGGTGAAAAAAAATTTACTTTTTTGTTTTAAATGATTTCATAAGTTCTTATTTTTATAGTGAATTTTTTGAAAAAAGGTATTTTTTTAAGTATTTTATTTATACCGCGCAAAGGGTAGAAACATTTTTTATTTTATTTTCCTATACTGCAAATGGTATATGACACTCTTTAAAAATTTCAGTTCAAACTATTAAGTTTTTTAGTTTTTATAACTATTTTAAAGTCGATTACTTTTGATGCATTTGTCAATGTTTAACAACAAATTTTTGAGTATTATTGGAATCGATTTATTTATTTCCATAGAAACAAATTTTCTATTTTAATCAGTTATACAAAAAAATATAATATGAATAAGATTATGGTACAAAGACAAAAATATTATTTATAAATTTATATAAAAATAACATTTTTCAAAATATTAATCTATTTAAAATTACTATGTTAGTTTATTAATATTATTCATACTAGTACTCAGGCAAACCAACATCACTATTTTTCAAGTCTTGTAATAATCCACTTAAAGCTCTTTTTTTTTCATCTGCCTCTTTTTCCTTATTGATCTCTTCTTCTTTGTATGCTCCTTCCTTATCTGTATCTTCTTCATTATCACTCTCTTCTTTTTCAACCACATTTTTCTTCTTTCACGTCACTTTGACTAGTTAAATTTACTTTTTTGGTATAAGTTTTTTGTTTTGTTTTGGTAAAAAGACATTTTTTCATAATTTTTATCTATTTTAAAGTCGAGAACTGTTGACGCATTTGGCGGTTTTCAAATCGCTTTTATTTCAATAGAAATGAATTTTTTATTTTAACCAGATATACACGTTTTTAGAAATATTAGTAAAACTGACTAGCTTAAAAATATTTGAACATATAAAAAAAGATATAAACTTGTCATGAAGTGTTATTGCTGAAAAATACAGAACTTTACAGAACAGAAAAACAAAAGTTTAATTATGATCTTAACTTAATATAAAATCAACTTTTCAAAATACGTCTTTTTACTTTCCTTAACCAATGCAAATTGAATATGATAAAAAACAAACGTTGCAAATACCGTTTTTTAAAGTGCGAATTCAATTGACTAAAGGGTTTTTTAATCAACAAGAAACAGTGCTACTGCAAGAAACAGTGCTATCCATCCTTCTTCATCTATTTGTAGCAGTAGATCAGGTTCTTTTGATGACTCAAACAAAAAAACAAGAGGTTTTTTGTTTTAATAAACTAATATTTTTTTATCAATGAATAGTGTTTATATATAAATGTCATTTATTTATAAATGCTGTCATTATATATAAATAGATTACTTATAATTATATGTTATTAATTTATAAATACTATTTAGAATAAATTTCTTTTATAAAGGTCCAAACTGCAAATGTTGGGATGAGAAAGTGCATCATACTAAAAAGCAAGTTTCGTCTAATTTTTCAAAAACTATTCATATTGTAAAGCTCTTGTTAGCGGCTTCTGCTAAAGCAATCAAAAATCCAGATTTGTCCATGAAGTTGAAGAAATAACAAACAGCTATTTGTTTTGCCTGCAGTGTTTAAATAATAAATTGAAACATTTTTATTACAGATAAATAGGCAATCCTTTACCATATAAATAAATGGCATTTTTAATACTAAATGATTTTCAAATCGCATATTGCTACGAAGATTGAAAGTTTCTAAAGTAGCATAAAATAAATAAAGAAGAAAATAGAGTTAGGGGAAAAATTGAACCTAAATTGAAAAAATAGATGCTGCAGAAAGTATTTTTTCTCCATAGCAGAAAAATGTTTAAAGAAAATTTGGAAAAAGATAAGCTACCACAAAACTGATAAAACTGCAATACCAAGATGCTATTATAAATGTTATGCATACTAATCGAAGAAAATTAAAGAGTTTATGTTTCAAGGTCTGCCAGCCTGCTAGAAAATCAAAACCAACAGCTGCAATAAAAGTAAAGCATCTGAAGTGGGTCAAACAGTGGCACAATAAAGATGTGAATTTCTTAAGATAAGTAATTTGGTACTATTTCATCAATGATAAATTAAATGTTATTTTCTATAAAATAAAGAAAGAACAGCACACATGTTTAGGATGTTCATTTTTTTTTTCTTTATTTGCCAGGTCTGCTTTAGCTTTTTGACAATGAGTAAAATATCTCACTGTTGCACTGTCTAAATCGCAAAAAAGTGGCCAAAGTTTTTTTCCGATTTTTATTTTAATAGAAAGCAATTTTTTTTTATCAATCTTATTTTAACTCAAAAAAAATTATCCTTTCCTGTAAAGGAAGTTGAAATTGATTTATTTTTGGAAAATATTTATTGTAAAGTGTGAAAGACTTTGTTTGCAAGATTATTTAAGTGTTTTCTATGTTGTTGATTTAACATAAAAAAATTAGAACTTTTAAACATATTTGAAGAAGTTGGTATTAATCATGTGAATTTGCAAGCTGTTTAAGAAGCTGAAGCCAAAAAAAAAAAGATCGTCAATAAAGAGCTGTCTGACGTGGATCTCTCTGAAAAAATTAAACTTTTTTTCTGAAATTTAGAGTAAGGTATACAAAGCATAACTATATTGCAAGACTAACTAAACAAGAAGTACCCTGGTTAAAAGACAAGTTGTTCCAAAATAAACCTTTAAAAGCCAGAAGACCAGAAAAAAATGGACAGAGTATTTATTAAGAACAAAAAGTAGGAAAGTTTGTAATAAAAATATAGATAAGGCAGGTGAGGCTCTTTAGCCATAGTAATGGCAAATTAAATAAGAGAAAAAAAATGTAATAGAAGATCCCCGCTTAAATGTGGTTAAAGGCAGAAGGAGCTTTTAAACCCTCTATAGTAATCTTCCTGGTGATAGCTTAATGGTAAAAATACTCAGTTCTTTTATTATAAGTTATGTTTTATTTAAAGTCCTGTTATGTTAGTTAAGTCATGTTATGTTTAAGGTTGGAAGGGCAATTTGTAAAAGTTTGCTTCACATATTTCATAGCATCATTTTAATAAAGAAATGGTACTAAGGAAAATTGTTTAAATGACACAAGTGTGAAACTTGTGTCATTTAAACAATTTTCCGAATAATTTATAACACATAAATAAATGAGTTGATTAACCCTAATGAAAACTTGCATTATCATAATGGAAACTATTCAATAACTGTTATATTACTTTAGATTGGCTAAAACCCATTCAACTGGAGAGCTATCAGAAGTTGCTGTTGTACATGCAAAATCAAGTCCTGAAAATGTACATGCAAAATCCTGAAAAATCAGATTTGGATGAGTATTAAAATGTTGTCTGAAAATCACACAAAACAAAATTTTTAGAAAATCACACAAACAAAACATAATTCTTAGAAAAGATTGCTCATGTGTGGAATAATCATCCTCAAATGCAGAAGACAGTGCAGTTTTGATAGCATCCTACATAAAATTAAAGTAATTGTGTGTGCTGTAATTTTGGCTAAAGATGGCTCAACAAATTATTAACATTGGATTGCATTAGTTTAAATTTTTTTCAAAAGTTAATGTGGTTTATAAAATAAATATATAGTTTTTATTTAGTAAAAACAATCAATACATAGCATCATCTTATAGCTAAGAATTAACATAAAATCTCAAAACGCTTCTAATAATTTGAAAAAAGGGACTGTATGAATGAGTACTTACATAAAAATTTTATTCAAATAAATAAAACAATTATAAAACTAACCTGGGTAAAATATACTGCATTAAAAACATCAGCTTTAGCTTGAAGAAAAGATCGTTTCCACAATGCTAGCACTTGAGTCCGGTATGAAGTCGGCCATTTATTTTTATTATTTCCAAATTTAGAAAACTATAAAACAGTATGTAAAAATAAAAAGAGTAAAAATTATGTGACTAATGAAAAGAGTAGCTTTTGACTGACTGAATTGAACTGATTGAAAGATATTAATAAAATGTTGACGTAATTTTATAAGGGAGTCTCTGAAAGTTTGACAAATTGTTGATAAGGGGGAGGAGGGGGAGGTAAAAAATTGTTGACGTAATTAATGGACAGCCCTTTAGTTTGTGTTATATCTGAGAAACAGCTACTATAGCTTGGTAAAAGTTGTTGAAATTATTAACTGAGTCAATTATTAAAATTATTAACTGAATTATTAGCTGAGTTAATTATTAAAATTATTAACTTAATTATTAACTGAGTTGTTAAAATTATTGATTTTGTTTCTATTTACTTTGATTTTGTTTACAGAAAAAAATCTGTTACTATGACAAAGACCATGGCCCACCTACTAACACTATTGATGGACAATGCAGATATAAATTTAGATTTTGAATTTATGTAAAAAAATGGTGCCTAACTGGACTGCGGTTACTCTCCACAATCCCACTTCCTGATAATCTATATGAACATTTATAAAGTTTTTTATAAATGAACATTTATAAAAAAACTTTATAAATTTTTATATAGACTATCAGGAAGTGGGATTGTGGAGATTAACCACAGCCCAGTTAAACATGCTGTTGTGTCTAAAACAACAGTTTACCGTAATTTATTTGATTAAGCATTAGCACTAACCCTAAAAGTTTAATGACAGTGCCTTCAGTCTGCACTCTTTTAAAAATAAAATTCCTCTGTCAAGATATGCTTTTAGATCTTTACCAAAATAAGATCTTAAAAGATTTGTATTATTTGATTTTATACTTTGCAGACTTGCTCTGTAATATGATAATATACTGGATATAATAAGCTGGGTGAATAAAAAAAGCTACTGCTATTGCTAAGCGTTTTTGGAGCAATTGTTCAGCTTTACCTTAATAAAACTTTTAGCAAACTCTCTATATGAGTTATTTGACACTTTTCAATACTTCTTCGGTACACTTTATCATTCCCTTTTTATTTTTATTTTAGCTGACTGGATTTTACGTTTGGTACGGCATTTTTTTTTTGTTAAAAGGTAGTAAAAGTCAATACTTGACCATTATTAGAACAGTTAGTGCTTTTCCATTATAATTAAAAATGTAAAATAATTAAACTCTCTAATGATGAAGCACAACTGGATTTTAATTTTTGTATAGCTGTATTATTCCACTAGACTAGGACTAAATTTATAGAAAGATTAAAAAAAAAAAAAATGAATCAACCAGTATTTTTCAAAATTTTTGATGGCATCACATTTATGAAGTAAATAAAAAGTTGATTCAACCCAAGACCTAAAATCCAAGATCAAATCTATTTAGCAGGTGTTTTGCATCTTTAGACTTAAAATGTCTTTTGCTTTCAGGGAAAATGCATTTATTTATCAAAAAAAAAAAAAAAAAATCAAAAACATACTTTAAATGTTTCTTTTGTACGATTATTCATTTTATTGTCTACAGCTTGGTATTGATCGCTTGCAGCATTTTCATATGCATTAAGAATAGTGTCTGGATTGCAGCATTTTGTATCATTTTCAGTAACAAAACTTCTAACTGGTTCATCTTGAATCATACTGTTCCTTAATTAAAAAAAATAGTTTAAATAACCTAAGAACAGTTTGATATATTTTATAGGTAATGTCTTGTGTACATTATCAGAAGTTTTTTAAACATAATATAAACCACAGGTCAAGTTGTCTCTGTCCACAGGTCAAGTTGTCTCTGGCTTTTTAAACATAATATAAACTGTGTCCACAGGTCAAGTTGTCTCTGGTAAAAGTTTTAACTCTGTTAAAAAGTTAAGTATGATCTTTTTTTTATGCTATATAATATATTTTGTGAATTTTATTGTTAAAAACTTTTGCAAATTTAAAAAAAACAAAAATATTTAAATATAATATATATATATATATATATATATATATATATATATATATATATATATATATATATATATATATATATATATATATATATATATATAATTAAATATATATATATATATATATATATATATATATATATATATATATATATATATATATATATATATATATATATATATATATATATATATATATATATATATATATTAAACATTTTCGCTTCCAACAATGCTGCAAGTTGGAAGCATTGTTGGAAGTTACTGGAAGAGAAAAGATGAAGATTGTAGAGCAAAATAACGATTGACAGACAACTTAAAAGATTGCAAGTTATATGAATCAGAAAAGCAAGATGAAGGAAGCAAATTCCAAAGTATTGATGTTCAAGGAAAAAAGCTAAAGGAATAGAAGTCTTTGGAGCACTTACGAATAGTCAAAGAAAAAGGATGAGTGTAAATTGAATGATGAGTAACACAAGAATAAATTTTAGTAAATGGCACAAGAGACAATAGCTCTTTAGAGCAGTACTCATTATAGTATTTGTGAAAAAAAAAAAGAAAAGCAACATTACGACAATGTGATAAATATATAAGTATATATATATATATATATATATATATATATATATATATATATATATATATATATATATATATATATATATATATATATATATTTTATATATATATATATATATATATATATATATATATATATATATATATATATATATATATATATATATATATATATATATATATATATATATACATATATATATATATATATATATATATATATATATATATATATATACGTATTCATATTTATATAAGAGTTTTGCTCATAATATATTCTTTTTTTAAAAACTGGCATCAATTTATCTGATAAAGCCATGATACATGTATCAAAAATTTGACACAAGTATTATCTAAGTAAATTGCCACATTTTGACTTTGCTTGAAAAAGTATGGTGGTAAAGTACGAATATTTTTATCATGGTAGTTTTGATTGAATTCTTTATTTAACGATGTCTCTAGATCTTTTTTTATAGTTTCTTATTTTGATTTTAAAATCTAGGTATTATCTTTTAGTTGCTGTCCATGTAGTAGTTCTGCAGGAGATTCACATTTTATTGGAGTATTGCGCATTATTATAATACCTTTAAAATTTTAATTTTCATAAGTTTAACTGATTTAACAGTAGCTTCAGCTAAGTCATTTGATCTTGGGTAGTGCGGACTACATGTTATGTGCGTAATATGCCACTGTTGAGAAAATTGATGAAACAGTTTTTAAGTATATTGTGTACCATTATCTGAAACCAATTTCTCTCGGATACCATTTATAAAAAATGATTCTTTGCATACTTGTATTACATTTACCGAGTTAATATTTGAAAGCATAAAAACTTCCGGCCACAAGTTATAATAATCAACAATAATTAAGTAATTTTTATTAGTCGACTGAAACAAATTTGTTCCAACCTTTTGCCATGGTCGCATATGAGGGATTTTTTTGGTTATGATGGAAGATACCTCATACATGCTTCGCACTTTTTAATTAACTGTTTGATTCGATTATTTAAACCTGCCTGACGTGCATGACATTAGCACTTTTCCATTACTAAATGACTTTCATGCAAATTATTTCATCTTTAAAATTACAATAAGGCGGAAAATTTGTTGGACAATAATTTTTAGAATTTTCAATTGGTTTGTATGCCCACTTGTGATTCTGATAAACAACCACACTATGTCCGCTTAATAAACATCCCTCTGTTCTCAATTTTATTGGTTATGTCACATATAGTGTGCTAAAATTGGTCAATTTATCAAATTTTTTTCATCTCATTGAATGTTTTAGTATGATTTTCTGTCCATACCCATGCTGATTTTGAACTTAACAAATCTCGCAAAGGTTGATCTAGTTTAGTGAGTAATGGATTAAACTTTAATAGCTGTTGAGCCATACCTAGGAAATTATGCGAACCTGTAATATTTGTTGGTCTCTGGAAATTTTGTATTGCTTCAACTTTTTTGCTTAGAGGTTTCGCACCCTCTGCTGAAATTTTATGTCCTAAAAATTCCACTTCACTTTGATTAAATACACAATTTTCTAAATTAAGGGTAACTCCATGTTCTGCAAATTTACTTAGCAATGCAACAAGATTTTCATTTTCTGTGTTAAAAAAAAAACTAAAAATCATCCATACTTTTTACGACTCCTTTAAGACCTTTATTTACATGATCATTTTTTTACTAAAGATTTCTGGAAGTGACGTTAACCTAAATGGATCTCTTGTTGGGCAAAAACGACCAAAGAGTGTAATAAACATACATTTCAACTGACTTTCCAAATCCATGGGTAGTTGCCAAAATCCTGAGTTAGCAACTAATTTAGCCATATATTTACACCCCTTTCCTAATAGGGCCATCTATACTTATAAACTCGTAGAATTCTTGTTTTGTATCTTTACTTAGTTGTATCAAATCGATACAAGAAGTTTATATTAAGAAGTTGTCCATTAGACTTTTTACAATCAGATGACACCAGTCAGTAGGTCCCTACATTTTTTACCCCATGCTGGACATGATTCTTGATCATAAAAAATTGCAGTTATTACCTAATAATTTTACTTATGTCAAGAAGTCATCAAAACATTCACCATCTTCTTGAAAACAATTAAAATATTTATGTCTTTCCAAAGTTTAGTTTTCTCCAATATAACAAAATTTTAGAACATTGGAGGAGAAACTTTACCAATTTCTGCAATTTTTTTATAAATAGATTCTCAAGATTAAACAAAATAATTATAAAACTTTATTTTTGCACGTTTATTTACATACTCGTAGCGCCATCTTGTGTTTGTAATATATTCTTTTTAAAAGATCAGCACCGATATATTTGATCAAGCCATGATGAATGTATGAAGTATGATACAATAAGTGTAAAAAAAAATTGATGAATATTTTATCAAATGCAGGCAGGTTTTTTACAGGTTAAAAATTGAAATTGTACAAAAATTTCAATTAAATTTTGTTGAGCGAAGTAAACTGAACCATAAGTTTGATAAAATATCTTAAATACCATTCAAACAGAAACATAAAAAATATTTTTTTAAATTGAAAATATCTTTTTTTCTT
Organism: Hydra vulgaris; assembly: GCF_022113875.1. Lineage (NCBI taxonomy): Eukaryota > Metazoa > Cnidaria > Hydrozoa > Anthoathecata > Hydridae > Hydra > Hydra vulgaris. The sequence continues at coordinate 38,730,778 of NC_061158.1, read as the reverse complement.
TTTTGTTTCTTTTTTTGTTTATTAATTTATCTTAGTTTATGAAATATTATACATAAAAGTGTATTATATTATTTCACTATAGTATTTTAATTGTAAACAGTATTATAATCGGGCTCCTGAAGTTTTCAGTCATTGGTAGTTTCACTTGTTATAACTCACAGTTACAACAAGTGAAACTGCCAATATATAATAATAACAATAAAGTTATTTTGTGTTATTATATTTGTATTACTGATTTAAGTTATTTTATGCATAATATTATATGTATTATTGTTATAAATAAGTTGAACGATTTTAAGTTTGTTCAAGATTTTTCTTTTTACATGTAAAAGATTATTGAGATTTTAAACTGCTTTTTTTTTTATATATTAACTAAATTTTTTATATATATTAACTTTATATATTAACTTTTTTTTTATATATTCTAATTAACTCCCAACAAGGCTGCAAGCAATTAAGTTGGGAGTTACTAAAAAAAACGAATAGAGTTATAAAGTAAGAAAACGGTTGAAGAAATAAGATTTTAAATATTAAATAAAACTTAAAAATTTGATAGTTGTATGAGTCAAGAAAACATGAAGATGGGAGAGAGTTCCGAAGGATTGAAGTGCAGGGAAAAAAACTAGATGAATAAATTATTTTATAGCATGCAGGGACAGATACAGTAAAAGAATGAGACTTTGCTGAATGACGTGTCAAGCAAAAATTTAGTTGATGAGACTAGAAATGATAGCTCCTTTGAGCATTTACCATTACAGTATTTGCAGAAAAGAGAAAGAGATGCAACTTTACAATGATGGAAAAGAGGTTCAAGCATAGCAGATAGAGCAGATCCAACTATGCTTACAATACATTTTTGGACCTTGTCAAAAAGAGAAAGAGCATTATTAGAAGAACCAGCCTAAATATGACAACAATATTCTATACAGAGATGAATAAGAGATTTGTAGAGGTAATGGCAAGCACAATTAAAAAAAGCAACTTTAGCAGATGATAATTTGATTGTATATATGGTTTTCATGAAAAGTCAGTAGTAAATGATAATCCAAGTAGACGTAAAGAAGAGTTTTTCAGTCATAGTAGTTAGCAAGTCTGGCATAGAGCGAAAGGATTGAAAACCGTATTGATAGTCTGACAGCAAGTTATTTGACTCAAGATGGGATGTGAGAAATTTGTTTATCAAAGACTCAAAGACCTTACTAATAACAGAAAAAAGACTGATCAGTCAATAATTGGAGGGGTCAGAATGTTCACCAGAGTTTTTTAAAATATGAACAACAGATTCCATTTTCTAGCAGGCAGGAAAACAAGATTAAATCAAGCACTTATTAAATAGTTTTAGAGAAAATTGAAGAGAGTTCTGAAGAATAATTTTGTACAATTCCAAAAGGAATGTTGTCTGGACCACAAGCCATAGAAGAGTTTAATCAAGATATGGCTTTAGCGATGGAAGCTGGAGTGATTTGAATGTCTATAATTGATTAACCTGTTTAATTGGAATGAAAGAAAGAAAATGGCCATTAGATTTGAGAGTCGAATTAGAAGAAAAGTTCTTTGCAAATAGTTCAGCCTTATCCTTGGGAGAGGTTATAAGATCAGTTCTCTGAATGAGAGATGAAATGTTTTTTTTTTTAACAACACTGTTAAAAATTTTCTAAAAGTCTCTATGGCCTAACTTCTGAGATAAGATGCAAGACTTAGTGAACTGAGAATAATGGAACTTAACATCTGACAGCACCTTTTTACATCAATTTCTTGCAATAATAATTAGCTATTTGTTCTCAAGAGAGTTGTTCTTTTTGAAAAAAAATGAAAAAAAAATGATGACGATTAAATTTGTTGTGACTCTAGGATGTAAGATTAGTCAACTAGCAGTTTATCTTTGAAATAGTTATGTCGTTATAGTCTATTGAATTTTCAGACTGCAGTGATTTATTGGCATATTATTAGGGCTTTATAGATCTAGGTTAACTATTTTTTTATTTTATTTTTGTGGGAATATTTATTTTATGTTTGTGGGAATCTTTCAAATAATTTCAAAATTTTTAAAACAAGTTTTTCAACCTAAAACCTAACTGGTTTAATCTAAACTGCTTTCAATTTTAACTATTAACTGGTGTAGTCTAAACCAATTCCTGCTAACTCCCAATAAATGGATGTAATTTTAGGTGCAGACCTTATGGGATGTCTTGCAGTACCAAATATCATAACAGAGGGCTTCCCAAAAAAAAAAAACCTTTACTTTTATAATTCAAAATAATTTTAAAACTTTTTTTTAAAAATTATTTAAAAATTTGTAAACATTGCTTATATAAACTTATATATTATCAAACATTAATATGTTAACACAGTTAAAATTTGATATAAATTTAAAATGTTTTGCATAAGTCTTTTTCATCACATTATCATTGTATTCATTTCATATTAGTTTAAATATATATATCATATATGTTTAAACCCTATATGTTTTACCCCTAATTTAGATGCTAAGTAAATAGTTAATAATACCAAGAGGGAAAATAATTATAATTAAGAAATATCTTGTTTCAAGAATTTTCTTTAATAAAAAATGTCTGATTAAACCTTCTTCCAAATGAAAGACATGATCAACATCTTTATCATAAAGAAATAGTAAAATTTTAATTATTTTTTATTACTTTAATAATTTGTTGTACAAATTTTTTTTTTAATTATAGTCACAAAGCTTCATTTGAGTTATAAAATCAGTTTTCATTTTGAAAGAAGATTTTGTAATATCAGTATTAAATAATTAGTTTCACAGTGTGTCACACTTGAAAGAACTTGTACAAAATTTTGACAGATTTGAGCTTTCTTTATGAAACCATCTGCAATCGATTTCAAAACCTGCTTAATTGAATGTGAAACTGAATTTAAACATTTTGTAATGCATAAGATTGTAGTTTCTTTTTAAATAATATAGTTGGTTGTTTGAAAATCTAATGTTTATTTGTAGAGATTGAACCCAAAAATACTATGTTGAGTAATTGAGTCAAAAATACTATATTAGTAATTGACTATGTTGGTAATTGAGTCAATGTTAACAACACTTGAGACAATCATTGTAAGAGTTAGATTGTTCTATTGAAAGGAGTACTAAGACATCATTATATGCTGATTTAAATTGGATTGCTGTTGGTCTGTCATTCTGTCATCTGCTTTTAGTTTACAAAACCACCATTATTGGCAAGATAGTATATGAAAGAATAAAAAAATTCACTACATATAGTATAGTTAATATTAAGTTCTTCACATGATTTTGTATCGAGACGACATATCTTGATGACAATTACAAACCCAAATTTTAGCATCTAAATAATAGAATAAACCTAATAAATTTAGGGGAATTATTTACATCATATTATGTATAAATATTTTTCATTTCATAAAATTTAAAGTTGAACAGTATTTTAAAAGCTTTTTTAAATTTTTGATATACTAGTTATTTAATAAACCTGATTTGATTAATAATTACTTATCTATCTTTATCGTTTGGAAATCTAGAAAATAATACATTATTTCCAACATTCTTCCAATGCTTGTTTACACAACTGATGGCTGAGCAAAAGGCATATTTAATATTGCGAATGTTCAGAGAGAAAGCAACTTTATTCTTGAAAAGCAAGATTCAATAATGTTATAATATATAATAAATTTAGTAGAAAATAAGGTGTATAATAAATTTATGTTGTTTATAATATGGTCCTGCAAGATTTCCCATAATCCAATGTACAGCCAATTACACATAAATATATTGATTTTTAACCCAGTTGGCAGGCATTGTTTTAAACCGCTTTCAATCTTAACAATTAACTAGTTTAGTCGAAACTGCTTTAATTTCAACTATTAACTGTTATGTCTTAAATGTTTAGGTATAATGACTGACTTTAAATATGCGCATAAGTTATTACACATAATGACTGGCTTCAAATATGAGCATAAGTTATATAATAATAAACAATAATAAAAAAACAATTGCCGATAATATTGGTAGCAGATACATAAACAAGTATTAAAATATATTTATATATATAAATACCGGAATATTTTAAATCCATCAACCATTTTTGATTGTACCTCTGTTTTTTTAAGTTTCTCAACTAAAGAAAAAAAGGTTTTTTTGTTCATAAGCGCTCATTTACACTAAATTTTAATTTGATTTAAATATCTTAAAATATTAAGAAATTATTTATGTTTTTAAATATATAACTTGTTTTGTAAAAAAATAATTATAACTACATAAAAATTTTATTTCTTTTTGGGGTAGTTTAGAACCCAAAAAGATCCTTAATGTAACTTTTTTTTTTGCCATTTTTTTTGGGTTAAGCTATTTTTTAGAAGGTTTGTATGGTGGGCTAAAGTCACCTCACATGTTGGGGTGACTTTGGCCCATCCTAGTAAAAGGGACTTAAAGGTACATTGTATCAACAAAAACAGAAATGTTAAGGTACAAAAAATATAAGTTTACAAAAAAGATTGTGACAATGCTTACATGAAAAAAATAAAAAATTTAGGCACGAATGGAATTTTGTAGGTACAAAGTAAAAAAAAATGTAGGCATAAAGTCAAAAAGTTATGATTTTGTCTGAATAGTATTTTGCAATAAACCTAAAGTTATATGATTCCACAGGAAAGCCATAGAACTATTTATATCTACAGAAAAAAATTTTTTTCTATAAATTAATGGCTAACTATCATTTTTGCTAGCCAGCTTTTTTGAGATTAATTGAGTTAATTAACCACTTTTTAAAACTTTTAATGCGTTATGGTGTAACTGTTCAGAAGTAAATATATTAAATTGTATGTCTGAAATATATTATAAATATATTTCAGACAACAGGCATATACAATTTAATATATATATATATATATATATATATAATTATATATATATATATATATATATATATATATATATATATATATATATATATATATATATATATATATATATATATATATATATATATAGATATATGTATATATATATATATATATATATGTATATATATATATATATATATATATATATATATATATATAAATATTATATATGTATATATATGTATATATATATATATATATATATATATATATATATATATATATATATATATATATTTATATATATATATATATATATATATATATATATATTATTGTCATAAATATATATTATCATAAATATATTTCAGATAACAGACATATAAAATTTAAGTGCCAGGTCCATAGTTTTTAAAAGAAAAATATTATTTTAAAATTTAACTTAGTGAATGCATAGAATTATTCACTAAGGTAAAAGCCATCAACTGAATACGAAAAGCATATCTGTATTTTAAGATAATTGTATAAAAAGATGGTAATCTGTGCTATAAAAGCATGAGAGATATTATCATACTAGTTGTAACCAAAAAACATTTTAGCACATTTGTTGTAGTAATACTGAAGGCATGCCATTGTTTTATCATTATAATTTTGCTGCAGAGGAGCACCATATAATCAAATGCAATATGATTCAAACAACTTCACCTTTATTCTGATAGACCATAAATGAAAGCATATAATTAGAATATTTGTACATGTGTAAAGACCTTTTACCTCCTTGGTTATATCAAGATCATCAGTTAAGTCATTTTTAATAATATGACCAAGGTATTTAAAAGATTTAACAAAAGCAATATTACAGCATGTTGCGCTTAATTCTGGGAAGGAGTTTGATATAATTTTTGCTTTTTGAGTTGGATTAAACACCATACATACAGTTTTTTTGGTATTAAAGGACATTTTAATTTCATTTAATGTTTTTTATTAAAGTAATTTTAATTAATGTTAAAGAAGATTCCTTATTTGTAAAGATAATTAGTTTTTGAAGAGAAAACCAAGAAGGTGCAATTAGAACCATATCATTAGCGTAAGCCAACACATTCATGAAGATGCCACCTATATTAGATCCAATATGTAGGTTTGAGATTAATAAAATTAAATTTTATATGTAAAAGTGAAATAGAAGTGGCAACAATAAACTTGACTAACCCCATATCCAACTCCAAAACTATTTGATTTTGTTTTCTGCCATCGAACAGACATTTTTGATTACTATATTAAAATGCAAGCAAACAAACAAGTTTTTTGTGTAAACCATTATCTAGTATGTTCTGAAACAACAGCCAGTAATTGACACTGTCAAATGCTTTATTAAAGTCTGTGAAACAAGCAAATAAATGGCTTTCCCTAGATGTACAGTATTACACAGTCAAGTATTACATAGTTTGAGCATGACATTGTTGAGTGATTTTGTTCGAAGCCAAATTGGTAATCATCATTTTTATCAATGTTGTACATAATGATTTTCTGTAATAAAAGACTCTTGAATATTTTTGACATAGCAGAGGAAACAGCTATGGCTCTATA
>NC_061158.1:38683219-38723349 GCF_022113875.1 Hydra vulgaris | reverse complement strand
TAATGTATATATATACATAAATATATATATATATATATATATATGTATATATATACTATATATATATATATATATATATATATATATATATATATATATATATATATATATATATATATATATGTATATAATATATATATATATATATATATATATATATATATATATATATATATATAAATATATATATATATATATATATATATAATATATATATATATATATATATATATATATATATAATGTATATAAATATATATATATTGCCAAAACTTCTTATCAGCACAAAATGTGATATTACTTTTAAAAATAAGACAAATTTTTTAATTTTATTTAAAAACATTTTATTATTTAATACATGTTTCAACTATATATAGTCATCATCAGTTGAAATATATTTATACTATGCGGTATATATATAATATAAATATGCTATGCGGTAGTGGTGTAGTGGTATAGCGCTCGCCTCATAAACAAGTTGGTTCCGAGTTTGATTCCCACCACGTCCCTGGAAGTACCATGCTCAACTTGTTTCTCCGCGCAGCAGCCTTGTTTGTCAAGGTTCGTGTTTCAGAGTTATGAGAGTTGAGAGAGAGTTATAACCAAAAATAAGTAGCCTCCTCATCTGTAGTGGCCTTCTCGGCCTTGAGGAGGTGAATTAAAAAAAAAAAAAAGAATTTGTTAAAAACGGTATAGAATATATTATATAATTGTAAAAATAAACATAATAAAAGCCATAAAATTGTAACCAAACTTCCTATATATACAAAAAGATTTATTAAAATTATTATAACAAATGTCAAATATAACAAAAGAAACCGGTAAATCATATTAAATTATAAGAGTCATTTTAACATGGTTTACTTGTTATTCATATTGGGTTTTTCCCATCCTATATGAATGCTTTCATTAATTTTTAATTCAATTTTGTTTTTAGCACAATCCAAAATCGAAAAGCATTCATCATTATAATTTTTAAAACATTTTTCTTTTGAGTGAAGATGTTTATAAATAAGAGAGTTTTTATCCATTCTGTAGTGTTCAATCACTCGCGTCTTTAAGTGGCAAGAGGTTTCGCCAATATAACAGGATTTACATCCTGCACAAACAAATTTGTAGACAACGAATGATTTAAAATGTACAGGAAGGTGATCTTTAGATGAAAAAAAGTTAGACACTTTTAACAAAGTGAATACTAATTTTACGGTAACCAACTTACAATGTCTCTTTATAATTGCCTGTAATCTTCATTTCGTTAGCTCAGATATTCGACGAAATAATTTTAATAAATCTTTTTGTATATATAGGAAGTTTGTTTACAATTTTATGGCTTTTATTATGTTTATTTTTACAATTATATATTATATTTTATACCATTTTTAACAAATATATTTTAACTGATGATGACTATATAGTCGAAACATGTATTGAATAATAAAATGTTTTTAAATAAAATTAAAAAATTTGTCTTATTTTTAAAAGTAACATATATATATATATATATATATATATATATATATATATATATATATAGTATATATATATATATATATATATATATATATATATATGTATATATATATATATAATATTATATATATATATATACTATATATATATATATATATATATATGTATATATATATATATATATATATATATATATATATATATATATATATTATATATATATATATATATATATATATATATATTATATATATATTACTTTTAAAAATAAGACAAATTTTTTAATTTTATTTAAAACATTTTATTATTCAATACATGTTTCGACTATATATAGTCATCATCAGTTAAAATATATTTGTTAAAAATGGTATAAAATATTTATTAAAGTCTGTAAAACAAGCAAATAAATGGCTTTCCCTAGATGTACAGTATTACACAGTCATAGTATTACATAGTTTGAGCATGACATTGTTGAGTGATTTTGTTCGAAGCCAAATTGGTAATCATCATTTTTATCAATGTTGTACATAATGATTTTCTGTAATAAAAGACTCTTGAATATTTTTGACATAGCAGAGGAAACAGCTATGGCTCTATAGTTGTTTACATCTGCTAAATCAGCCATTTTAGATTTTACTAGTGGAATAATTGTGGCCTCAAAAAACTTAGATGGTAAATAACCATATTTAATGCATAAATTTAAAAAAAATAATAATAAAAAGCTGCAGTCTACTTCCATTGTACATAAAAGATTCCATACAAAGGTCATCAGGTCCAGCTGCTTTTTCTAGTTTTTGATTTATTATTGTAGTATATATCAATGCAACTCAAAATAAAATCAGAGTTTTCATTGGAAAGTTTCATTTCTATTATAAAGTTGAGATAATATTTTTAATGTTAGTTGAGTTATACAATTTTTGAAAGTGCTCTTCCACACATTAGCAATATTATTATTGTATATATATATATATATATATATATATATATATATATATATATATATATATATATATATATATATATATATATATATCTATATATATATATATATATATATATATATATATATATATATATATATATATATATATATATATATATATATATATATATATATATATATATATATATATATATATATATATATATATATATATATATATATATAGAGTTGCAAAAAAACCGTTTTTTTAATTGTGTTTTTTTTTGCAAAAAAAACATGTTTTTTTTTGTGTTTTTTGTGTTTTTTTATGGTTTTTTTTGTTTTTTAGATAAAAAAAAAATTTTTTACTTTTATTTAATTTTTATTTTTATTATAAATGTAATATAATATATTAATAACATGATATATGGTAAATATATAGTACATCATTTAAAAGATTTATTTTTAATTAATAACAGATTCTGTATTCTGGCTTTCTTGTTCATTAAGGTCTTCTATTGTAAAGTCAAATCCATATTCTTCAGAGTCGCTTGATAACTTGCTGACTCTAAACTCTTGTACTCTCCTAAAATGTAGGATGCAATTTTTATTTTTCTGAGTTGTGAATGGAACTCTTGTTAAAGAATACAATCGTTTTAAGGGAGGCTTATCTGATTTGGTTTTATTTGCCTTACAGTCTCCAAACTTAGGGGTTGTAGACCTACTTTGGTTTCCAAAACAGCTTGGTGTTGGAAAGAAAGACTCAATTGGAACTTGTGAATAGCAGATGATAAACATATTTTTTTCTCTTTTTTCATATCTTGAATAGTAAGTTTTCAGGAATATCTTCTTCATCATTAGTTCAGTTTGAACTTTCTTCTGTTTAAAAAGCATATCGTTCAAATATTTGTTTTTTATTTGATCGCCACATTTCATACATTTTGCAATGTGCTCAGTCATACTAGTGCCGTTTTTTGATAGCTTTAAGCTGCAAAATTTGCATATAACTTGTTGAATTTTAGAACCTCCAGATTCTAAAGGTGCCTCATTGAACATGTAGCTACAAAACATTTCTTTCTGCCTGGCATATTTTTTTTTAGATTTCTTTTTTTTTTTTTTAATTAAAAATAATTAATAGATTACAAATTGTTTAATATAAATGTTTTTTCATTAGACAAATTTAATCATTGTGTTATTTTTATTTACTTGAATATTGTTTGAATAAATAAAATTTTAGCTATCTAATTGCAATTTAAAATAAAATAAAGAAATTAAATATTAAAAATTTAAAAAAGTAATATACAAAAGTAAATAAAACATTAAAGTAAATTTTATTTAGCAGTTGGTTCATTTTTGTATTTTGCAATGCAGTGTTATTTCATTCATTTTTATGAATGAAATAACACTGCTAAAATAACATTTTTTATTTCCTTCATTCAGTAGTATTATACTTACAATCAACTAGTAGCTAATAGTATAGTTTTTTTGAGATTTATTTAAAAAATTACTTTTTTAAATATTTAATACTGTTTTTTTTTTAATATTGGTGATTAGTTTGTAACAGCTATTATATAAGTTAATATGCATTTTATTAAATAGAAAACATTTGTATTTGTAGGTTTAAGGCACTGGAACTGTTTCAAGTATTATTATTATCTAAAATTTAATAAATACTAAAAAAAAAGCAAAAAAACTATAAAAAACATGTTTTTAGAACCAGTCTGTTTTTTTTGCAAAAAAAAACGTGTTTTTTTTAAAAAAAACACACCGTTTTTTTTTGGGTTGCAACTCTCCTCTCTATATATATATATATATATATATTTATATATATATATATATATATATATATATATATAATATATATATATATATATATATATATATATATATATATATATATATATATATATATATATATATATATATATATATATATATATTATATATATATATATATAAAATTGCCATTTACTATAAATGCAATTTATAGTAAATGGCAAAAATAAACTCAATAAAAAAAAGAATGGTTTCGCATCTAATCTTCTATATTTTATCTGTTTTATCTAATCTGTTTTATTTGATGTTGATATATAAAATAGGTAATAGCAAAATAAACAAAATTAATGGTTTATTTAATAGCAAACTTTAATTAAATTCAGATGAAACTAAATTTACTTCAATTCATAAAGCATGTAAAATTGATATAAATATTGCACTAAAAATATTGTGATCAATAACATTATTCAAAAAGATTTATCAGTAAACCTTTAGGGGTGAAATTTGCATTGCAATTTTTACATATATAGTTTTGAAAAAATCAACTCAAAAAATATTGCAATTAAATGCTTAACTATTTCAAAATATTAAAACATTAATAGGTTTTATACTTTATATAATTACCTTGCCTACTCCAAAATTGCTTTGACAAATACCAATTAAGCATAACTAAAAATACTTTACAGTTAACATAAACATGCATGTTGAATTGAATTCAGAGCTAATAAAACTGTGCCTTGTAATCCTCATCGATGTGTAATTGGAGCCTCAAGAATTTATACACTTTACATTCTCCCTAAATTTAACCTTTTTGTTTAAAACAAATCTGCAAATTTGATGATCCTAATTCAAAAAACTGGCCATGTTGAAATTCACAAATAAACTGGCCATGTTGAAATTCATAAATAAGAATTTTGCTGTTCTAAAATTTAACACAAAGATCATAATAATTTAATGAGGTGAACTGTATTTATAAAATAATTAATGCAGGCGTTGCTAATAAAAAGAAAACCACTCTAGATCAATTTATAATAGAATCTAAGCAGTCTTCAACTTATTTTAATAATTTAGTTTTTGAATGTTTTTCTAAATTAAACTAAAATTAATAAAATAATAAAAACGCTTAAAATCATAGTCCTTACAAATAAGGCAAAAGAACTTAAATGTTACAGGACCAGTGTTCCATGCGCCTTCCATGGCTTGCTATTTGGTAAGTAATGTATAAGTATGTCCTTGGTAAAACCAACATTTTAATGTGTTGAAATTAGTGATAATTATTTTATTATTATTCTACATTAAATATTTTTAGAAAAGATTTTAACTAAAAGATTACTAAAAAAGTCTGCAGGATTCCAATTTGGGTAGACAGGCAATCCAATTGATTCAAAAAATGGCAAAACATAAGAGTTTTTCCCAAAAAACATTACCTTAAATATAAAAATATAATTATTAAAGCATGTAAAAACAAAACAAAAAAACAACTTTAAAAAAAAATTAAGAAACAGCGTTTACACAAATTCCATTTAAATTTGGACAATTTATAAATAAAAAAACTACCGTTCCATTGCATAGTAACATCAGCTTGTCAAACATATGAAACACTTGACTGGAAGGCTGGTGGATTGTCAAACAGATTGCACGCTTTTCCTTTTCAGCAAGATTTTTGAGAGTATTCATAAGATTAAATGCTGTAGAAGAATCTAAACCAGTAGTTGGCTCCTAAAATTTCATATAAAATAAAAGGTTTTTAAACTATATAAAAGCCATTCTAAAAAATTAGTAAAGCTTTTCATCTTTTTAGTTTGTAACTTAAAATGCTTGTCAATTTTTTTTAATAAATTTTTTTAAATCGCATAATATAAATAAATTTAAATTTTATGATAATTTGCATATAAATATCAGTCAACTTAACATTAATCAAACTTGATTTAAAATAAGTATAGAGGAGAATGGGGCAAGATGGCAAACAGAGTACCACTATAACGTTTTACTAGTTTCATAATGTCTCAATTGGTTACAATTGGTAACAAGGTTTCATTCTCTTATTTTTAATAAAATATTAATTAAATAAACTTGATAAGGCAGTAAATAATCGTTTATCATTGTTGTATTGCTAGTTACCATCTTTACTTTATTTTTTATTTTAAATAACTTTGTCTCAATTGTTTACTTTGTCACAAAAAATAATTAAAGTTTCAATCCTTAATTGGCCTTTTTGTCAATTAACCTTTTAAAAATGTAACCAATTGCGACGTAACGTAACGTAAAAAAAGGCGCAATTAAAATATGTCTCAAATACAGATTTTTTTTTAATGTTATGTTAAGTCACAATTAATTAATAAGTCAGCATTTTTAAAAATTTCAAAATAACGTAATGTAACTTAAAAAAAAAATTGATAAAACAGCTGTTAGAATATGCACATTAGACCGCAAGCCAAGTTAGAATTAAATAGTTTTAAAACTATTCAATTCTAGAGTGGCTTGTGGTCAAATGCACATTTTCTAACAGCTGCTTTATCAGTTTCTAACAGCTGTTTTATCATTTCAATAGAATTTATTATGCTCATATAAGTTTTATACTTTAAAGAGAAATTTACTAGAGTAAATTACTAATAGTTTATTTACAATAGTTCGACAATTTTTAAAACCTATTTACACTGAAACTTTGTTTTTTTCGATGACTGAAATAATTTTTTCTAATTTTCAAGACCGATTTTCAATGAATATTTATTTAGTCTTGACATTTAACTTTTTGTTGATAACAAGTAAAAATTTGTAAACGTTGCAGATTTTTCTTTTACCTTACCTTAACATCTTAATTTGTTACACTTTTACAAGTTTCAAAAATACTTGTAAAAGTGTAACAAAAATACATGTAATGCAATAAAATATATATTTGTGACGTATTTTTGTTATGGTTCAAATTCAAGACACATCAAAGCACATAGATGTTATTGGTGAACTATTACGGTTAGGGTGGTGTGGGGTTTTAAAACCCCACACCACCCTAACCGTAACAATTCTACCTAGTTTTTTTATAATTAATAATTAACCATAATAATTCTACTTAGTTTTTTTAGAAACAGATTTAAAAATTTTGATCCTAATTAGGATCAAAATTTTTAAATCTGATTTTAAATTTTTAAAAGTAGAATCTAAAAGTTATACTTGCTATTGCTATTAAATTAACAAAGAAAAATTACACTTATCATTGAACACTTGTTATGTTACACATTTTTCAAAATTTAATAAACCCACAAACAAACATATATATAAAATGTCAAGGAATATTTTGTGTTGAAGTATGCTATTATAAGTTTTTAATAATATTAAAATTAGTTAAAATTACTATTTTTTTTATAATTGTTTTATATTGCCTGTATTTTTATCATACTATTATTATATTTACTTACTATTCTTTAAAAAAAATATATATATATATATATATATATATATATATATATATATTATATATATATATATATATATATATATATATATATATATATATATATATATATATATATATATATATATATATATATACAGGGTTCGTAGCCACATATTTATTAAAATTTCCCTGACTTTTCCCTGACTTTTCCCTGACTTTTTTGAAAAATCAGATGAATTTCCCTGACCATTTTTAACATTTGCAATGGTTTTTATAAAATGTTAAAAATTACTACTGTAATGAAATTTCTAAAATGTACATGCTTAAAATGAAAAAACTTATAAAACTTAGCTATTAGTTAAGTTGGATGTTAGTATAGATTTTATTATGCATATTAGTATGGATCTTATTATTAAGGATGACTAAGAATAAACAATAAGAAGTTTCAGATGAGCTTCTTAAAAAATCTAAATATTATGTACATAAAATATTTTATATATAATTATTTTTCACTAACAAAAAAAAAACTAAAACGTCTATGTAGATATCTTTCAACATTTTGAGCAATACTTGGTCTATAACAAAGACTACTTTGGGTTAGTCGTTTTTTATCACTATTTGTAGCTGTACCTTCGCTAATTCAATAATACCTCCAGATAAAAATAGCACAGTATAACAAAACATGCTTAGAAACATTAAAAAAAAACTTTTAATTAATTTTAAATTGCATATATTTTTTAAGCAAAATCTTATATTGAAAATATAATTAAAGTTTTTTAATTAGCCATATTTGCATAAATGTCAACATAAATAATATTTTATATAAACAAACAAATTGTCAAAAAGCAACTATTGTTAATTCAGTTTCTTTCTCTTCTCTTCTAATATCAATAATGTTTTCTGCAACTTAGCTACGTCTTTCATTTTCTCCTCACTTTTCCTTTTTAAAGCATTCGCTTTGCTGACCAATGATAAATTGTTTTCTTTTTCCGCTTGTTCCACAGTTAAGACAAACTCTTTTTCTAGCATCAATGAAGTTTTTGTAAGGAAACCGATTTTAGATTTTAGCTCTTCAATTTCAGACAAAATAATGGCTTTCTGATCTAACATTGCATGTTTTTTATTCTTTGACTTCTCTTCCTCAAGCATGATCTGGTATTTTTGATGTGCAGATTTAAAGGCAACTTTCATTTCTGATGTAATCTGGACAGAGTGGGGGTTGAGGTTGTTCGTAAGCATGAAATCACGCACAAGTCGCCATTTAACAATGCCATCTGTTGATATATTATTGGTAACCACATCCTTATTGACACTAAACTCCCGTTCAACTAATGCCTGTCCATGACTCAGAGTCAAAACCAACTTAATGACAGATGACAACTCTGGATACTTTTTTATGTCAATGTTTTTGAAGTAAAAATCATCAAGACGTTTATTATTTCGATCATAACTAATGAAAACATCCTGATTCATAGCAGATTCTGATGAAATAAACTTTGAGAACTGGCTGATAACTTTGTCAGAATAAGAAGCAGTTAATATTCCAAGTAAAATAAGATGATGCAGCAATATTTTCATTTGATTCTTATTTTTTTCAGGTGTGATCTGAGCATAAAAATTTGGAAGCAAACAAGTACTTGTGTTAACAATCACGGAATCAAGGGGACATCTTTTAAATAACTTTTCAGCAGCTGAAATCAAAATGTGCATGCATTGAATTTTAAATTCTTTCATATCCTTCAAAATAACTGCATCATTTTTTCTGAGCTTTGACAGTGATAATTCAGCAGCAAACCCAATATCAATTTCACTGGGTTTTAAATGGTTCTTTTTATTTTGCAGATCAATTTTGGTAAGTTTTGAGGTAGCCTCAATAGTTTCAGATTTAATGAACATCCTAAGAATACACTAATCAACTGCACAAGATCACCATTCATGTGAGGCAACATTGGAGCGTCAGTCTGATAGAGCTTATAGATATAGATATATATATAATATATATATATATATATATATATATATATATATATATATATATATATATATATATATATATATATATATATATATATATATATCTGATATAGATATATATAATATATATATATATATATATATATATATATATATATATATATATATATATATATATATATATATATATATATATATATATATATATATATATATAATATATATATATATTATACATTTATATATACATTTATTTATATATTTATTTATATAGATTTATGTGTTTATGTATATATATGTTAATATCAAAAAGCAAAAATTTTAAAAAATTGTAAAAAACCACAAGTTACAATGTTACATCTCATAAGGTTAAGAATGTTACTTAAAAATACAATGTATAAATAAACTTTCATTTCCACCATGTTTTTAGTGGAAATGAAACTGCATAAACACAGTTTTAATTATTTGGTGGAAATAAAAATGTATTTATACCTTGTATTTTTAAACACCAATTTGTTTTTTTAAATATCGTTTACATAATTTTATATTAAAATGTTTGTTTGCTTTTTTGTGCTTAAAAAAATTCCTTGGTTTCAATTACTGCTTTTAAATGGTATTATGATAAAACTAACATATTGAAAATGTGTTATTGCCTAATAACTTACAGTTTTGCAAAAACTCTGAATTTTCAAAACATTTGCCATCTTGCTCTGTCTTACCCTACACATGCTTTTTATATATAAAAAACCTTTCATATATAAAAAACTAGTACAAGAAAATCTCAAGAATCTTTTAGTACTATATTACTTTTTAATAAGAAACTTATATTATCAAGAGTTTAATAAATATGTGACCAGTTAACACAAAACCTATTTAAAGTGTCTAAAAAACGTACTAATATACATTTTTTAAATATGTATTTTAGACTTGTTTTACACATCTGGGTTTCTTAATTTTCCCTTACATATTACAAATTAACAAATTTAAGGAAACTCGTAAGAAACTTTTAGTTGAGCGGCGTTAATTAAGCAATCTAAATCATGAATGGTCATTAATTATTCAGTAATTACATAACTTTTTCACTATTGAAAATATATTTTATCTCCTAAAAATTGGTCAAGAAAAAGGTTCAAAAGTTTCGAAGCAAGTTATGGCCATATTTTATGTTATTGGTAAGGAAAAAAGGCATCAACTTTCTAGTTAAAAGCTCTTCTGCAGTGCTCTATGACAAGACCATTAGGGCTACTTGGGGCACTTAAAAACAAAAACAAAAAAACAGAAAAAAATTTACCAAGCTGCTCAACTTGTCCCAATGGAATAAGTGGAGCAAATGTGAGGGGTAAGTTGAGCAATCAACAAATAAATGAATATGCTTGATATGGAACTTGGATAAATAAATATTAAAGCTGTTGTTAACAATAACCTTGTCTATAACTTATTTGTTTTTTTTTTTGAAACATTTTAATGATGTTAGTAAGCGAAAAGAAAAGGTTAAAGTATGTTTTAAAGTATTCCTTTATCAAGAAATCAGTTTGTGGAACTATGTAATATTTGTATTATATTCTTTTCTTAAACCTTCCTTTAAAAATTCATATAGCTTACCAATGTCCCTTATTTCTGGGATATAATAATAGATCAATTTCCTTTGTCCATTTAAAAAAATCATAAAATTTAAAGAAAAAATTTCATTCAACAAAAAATATTTTACTAATACAATTCTTTCTATAGATTTTGTGTGTGTATGTGCGTGCGAGTGAGTGTGTGTCTATATATATATATATATATATATATATATATATATATATATATATATATATATATATATATATATATATATATATATATACATATATATATATATATATATATATATATATATATATATATATATATATATATATATATATATATATATATATATATATATATATATATATATATATATATATGGGTATTCTTCTGAAAAGTAACATTTTCAATCAATATTTTTATAAAATTTAAATATTAAAATTTCCGAACCAAATTTTTTGCTGCTATAGCTTTAAGTATATTTAATCATTTTAAAGTATCTGCACACCTCGTTAAAAGTTAGTTTACAAAAAAAAAATTAAAAACTTTGTGACATAATGAATAGTATTGGTTTATGCTGTAACAGCTATAAGTGTCTGTCAGGTAATTTACAAAAATAATAACCATCTTTAATCAGCAGTTTGTAATAGTTGACATAAAATAGTACAAGCTACAAGTTTTTACAAAATTTTAAGTATTACTAGTGAGTAAATTAGCAAATGTTTTTGAATGGTAAGTCTTGTGGAAAACGATATTCTTTAATGAAAATACTAGAGTAACTGAAAAACTAAATATAATTCAAACATTTTTACTGACTAAATAACTAAAGAACATTTAAGAAATGCAAAGGTTTGCAATATTCAATATAAGAAAATATAATATTCAATATTATGTTTAATATAACACAATATTCAATATAAACTTAAGTTTCTAAAAGCTATACATTAAAAGGATACGAAGATGAAGATATGTCAAAAAATTCACAGGGATTAGTACTTCTCCAATACTATAGTGTTTGCATTTTGTATCATTGTCACATATAGTGCATGTCAGCCTTCTCATATACAATATTTCTTTCTCCAAACCACCTCATGAACTTGTAAAGTCCCCTTGAAAGTTGTTAGGTTTTCTGGTACACATTTCTCATAGAGATTGAAATCTGTGTTGTTAATAGTATAGATGGTTATACTTGGACACTTTTCTTTTATTTCTTCAACCAAATAATTAATATTAGGAATATCTTTCCTTTGCCCAATCAAACTGTCTGCGGTTCTTTTAATACAACCTCTAATTCCATCAGATGCACCTTTTCCATGCCCCTTTACTGTGAAATGTTACCTTATAGTTTTAGCTCCAAACTCTTTTTGAAAAAAAGTACCAACCAAATAGAACATGGACTTGTTTCGGTACTGTTGAGAAGCGCTATCACAAAGGAAATAAACTGTTTTAATGAAGGCAGCTTTTCTTTTAAGTCATTAATAACAGGCTTTAAATGCGCACAACAAAGGCGTCATGACTCCAACAAAGTCATGACGCCTGCTATTTGAAATTGTACAGTAAAATTTTGTCTTTATTTTGTTTTCAGAAATACTACAATAGTATGCCATAACTGTATGGATTGACACTTGGTTTCTTGATCCGTTAAAGTGGAGTGATTGAATTTCTTTTGAGTATTTGCAATTGTAATTTTCTGAAAAGTCACAAGAATTGAAAATATCCCTAGGCCCTAAGTTATTTTTTATTTCTGATATAGCTTTGTACTGGTGTTTTATAATGCATACATGCTTCATAAACTTTTCCAGTAAGTTGTTAATAAAATGTAAAAACTGTTCTTTTTTAGTTAATGTTAACTCTTCTTTTACAGTTTTAAAACATGTCTTCATTTTATCAACACTTTTTTTAGACCATTGTGGAAATATTACTTTTTCATTCATATCATTTTCAAATTCTTTACAAATTATTTTTTGTTTAAAATGCATACTCCAAATTTCCTTTCCAGGCATGACTCTCTCAGCTCGCTGTCACATGTGATACTTTTTAGTAAGTCAGTAGGATATTTATATGCCAACATCTTAAGACTATACAACTTTTCAAGAATCAAAGAAAAATTCTCATGGTCAATACATAGACAAGTATCTTGTTTACAAAAGTCTGGTTGAACAAGCCTAAAGAGTCTTAATATGCAAAATGTGCTATAAGACGTTGACTTGAACTAGTTGTTTGTTTGAACTCATTCCACAAATTTAACATTGTATTATATAAAAGTCTTTTTTTTTTTTTTTCACTTTGTTTCTTGTTATTGTTTCTTTTTTCCCAGCAGTAAGCCTACTGGGACTATCTTTTTCTAAAAAGTTTCTAACTTCCATTTCAAGTTGTTATTTTTCAGTACATTTGAGAGCTGGTTCTAGTTGAATGGTAAGATACATCTTGAAGTAAGATTGTTTTTTTCTTCTAATTTTTAGATTTTTTTCTTCAACCCATCTCTATATTTTCTACGAACTTTTAGCCCACTTCTTTTTATGGAACTAGATTCCTGATTGGACCAGGAGGTACACTTATGTCTATTTCATTTTCGATAGGAATATTTACAGTTGGGCTCTCAGGTGGTGTAGACAAACATTCAATAAGTTGCTGTCTCTTCTTTTTCATTTCCCGACTTCTCTTGGTCCTTTCTTTCCAACCTTTTCTTACTGATCTTTTATCCTTTTCTGAAAGTTTATGAATTTTCTTTCGTGTTGCTTTTTTTCTTTCTCTATCTTTCTGTTTTTGTTCTTCATATTTGTCAGGGTTTTCAGCTTTCATCTTCTCCCTTGCTTCCCACATACTTAGCTTTTTCAATTCTCTAGTTTTTTCTGTCTTTCCCATTTTTGTTAATTGTAAGTAAAGAAAAACTTATAACTATCTGGATAGAAACATTTATCTTTTCAATAATAACTATTTAGCAAAATGAGCAAAGTTTTTAAATGTTAAAAATCCTTAAAATAGGCATTAAAAAATTCAGGTACAGGTAAAATTGTCATTTGTTGTCACATCCGTTCCATGTGTGTCACTTCTGTTGCTTTCTGTACTCCACAGACGTGACATCCACAGACGTGACATCCACAGACGTGACATCCACAGGCGTGACATCCACAGACGTGACATCCACAGACATGATAAATTGAAGGGAAAACCCTAAAAGAGGTGCTATGTTTTGAGGGTAGGACTCTGTTCCCTAAGGAGTAAATATGCCTAGGTAATTGCTATTAAATAAAAGTATTGCTTATAAAAAAGTAAAATTATTTACCATGGGTATGTTTGCCACAGATGTGACAAATAAAGACTAACAAATTCAACTTTTGAAACTTTAACACTTATCAGCACTAAACAACTACACCAAAAATTCCCCCACTATTACTCATTAATAAAAATGTCTGGTAGTTTAGCTAGAACAGCAAAATAGAGAACTACTGCTGCCTCCTACAGCTTTTTTTTGGAATTAATAACTCTATCCACAGATGTGACATTTAAGGTGTGACAAGTGCTTCAATTACATAAAAGTTACTTTAAAAATATGTTTTGAGGAAAATATTATGTCAACTCTAATTTTAATGTATTCTTGATTATTTATTATATATTAAAATAAAAGTAAAGTACTACCAACAAGGTTTAAACTTCTTGGGATTAGCAAAAAGTCTAGGTGGTGACATTCCACGGACATGACACGCCACAGTCTGTGGAACATTATTTATTCACTGAAAATGCTATTTTGGATTGGTTTTCATCAGTTTAACATTGTATTAGCTGATTATTTGTTTTTTGCACCGGTTTAAAGTAAAAATAGTATTAACTTAAAAAAAAATTAGTGGGGACAGTATATTGCTACTTTTTTGAAGAATGATCCATATATATATATATATATATATATATATATATATATATATATATATATATATATATATATATATATATATATATATATATATATATATATATATATATATATATATATATATATATATATATATATAAATATATAAATATATAAATATATATATATATATATATATATATATATATATATATATATATATATATATATATATATATATATATATATATATATAAATATATAAATATATAAATATATAAATATATATATATATATATATATATATATATATATATATATATATATATATATATATATATATATATATATATATATATATATATATATATATATATATATATATATATATATATATATATATATATATATATATATGTATATATATATATATATAAGATTTTGATGCTTTAAAAACGTTCCGACAATAAGATCATTAAGACATTTTGTTAAAATCTTTATTTGTATTTTTAAAATTTAGATGTTATATTAAGAATTATAGACTATTTTTATCATGACAAACTAATATTAATCAAAAAAAAAATTTATTTAAAACCTACATCTAAAATTATGCATGCAGGGTTAGTTATTAGTTCTACAGCAATACTGCATCGTTTTCTTTCACCTGTCAATGAAAAAAAATTTAAAACAAAAAATGAATAAATGCAAATAGTATAAAGATAAAAAAAAATTTTTAAAAGCACTTGTTAAAATTTTAAAAAATGACATAACCATAAATTGACATAAGTATCAAAAAAACTATTGTACCCCCTGAACATCCTTTTGTATAAAAATCACCTCCTAAAACTAAATAATTTGAATATAAATTATTATATAATTAGGAAAAATTACTGACTAATATGAGTGTTATATTTTGCAAATAACTAAAAGTGTTGAAATTTATAAAATTATTTTATCATCACCAGTGTTTTCACATTTACGTAGTCCAAGATCGTCAATCACTTTGTCAACAATAGTGAGTTTTTCATCCCATTTCATGCTGTCCGGGAGTCTGATTTTTCCTACAAACTTAATAAAATTGATCATTACAGAAAAAAAAAAAAACCTGCTATTATGCTTGGAGCCATCTATCAAAAAATGTACAGGCTCCTAGTAGTGGAGCTTGCACTTTTTTTGGTAGATGACTCTCTATTTATCATTAACATTGATTGCTATAAAATATTATTAATGGGGTTTAATATCTTAATCAAAAACTAAAGATTGAGAACTTAAGTCTACCTTAAGTCTTAGAAGAACCTCTCATATTTTGGAGTGGTCTGAAAGCAAATTACAAATCTTGCATATAAAAATATTAATTTTATTAAAGAAACAACACTTTTTTATGAATAAAATCTGTATTTATTGGTGGTAAAGATGGTTCTTGAGTGCCCCTTAAGCCCCCAGACATGCCCTATTGCTAAAAGCCAATATAAATTTGTAGGTTACTCTTACATTTATCTCTTAATACCATGTTAAAAGCATTTAGATAAAAATTGACCAAGTCATATTAATTTTAAATAATAAAAACTTTATTTTGACCAAAGTTTCTTTAACAAATCCATATATAAAAAAATCAGTTTTGATCATTTTTTCAATTTTCAATTTTAAAGTATTGAATTAATGCTCTTCCTAATGATATATAATAACCTAGAATTCACCTCCCCAAGGCCCGAGGGGGCCACTACAGTCAAGGAGGCTACTCATTTTTTTTTTTTTTTTTTTGTAAATTGTGGTACAAACCTCTCTCAACTCTTTAACTCCGAAACACGAACCTTGACAAGCAAGACCACTGCGCAGAGAAATAAAGTTGAGCGTGGTACTTCCAGGGACGTGGTGGGAGTCGAATCCGGAGCGCTTGCTTACAAAGCGAGCGCTCTTACCAAGAGATTATTAATTTAAATAATAAAATAGTAAATGTAATAATTTATATAAATAAGTAAATTTAAACCTTTTTTATTAGGTTTTATTAAAACTTGAACTATACAAAGACCTCTTCAAGACGTGTCATTTTATTTACATTTTTGCTTGTGGATTTATAAAAACTCAAATAGTGTATACACTTTTTATACATAAAAAAAATAATTTTCAAATACAATTTAAAACTCTTTTACTACCACTAATACATGACATTGATAGCACTATTACAGAGTCTTAAAAATGGTTAGACTTTAAATAAAAAGAAGATTTTTCGAAAAAGAGTTAATTTGAATTTTGAGAAAAGCTTGAGATGTAATTACATTTGAGAAACGTAAAGGGATTTTTATAAAGTAAGTTCAGTATTGTGATTTATACTCCTCCAGCTAATTGCCTAGTGGAGTACCTCATGCCATCGCATGCATGATCAGATGGCATTTCAATTTATAAAATAAGATGGAATTTAACGCTTTTTTAACTCCATATATGGGCCCTAAATGGGCCTCAAGTGGGCTAGCCCTTGAATACAAAATCTCAGCAAACATGTCCTATTGGGGCCCATGTGGGTTTTCCCAAGTGGACTCTAGTTGGGTTTTATATATGGGCCCAAAATGGGCCCCATGTAAGTTAGCTCTTGAATACAAAATTTTGTATTCAAGGGGTACAAGGTTATACATGGGACCCATTTTGGGCCCATACATAAAACCCACATAGAGCCCATTTGGGCAAAGCCATATGGATCCAAATAGGTCATGTTTGCAGGGAAGGTAAACAGTAATATACATTAATAAATATAACAAATATTTAAATAATTATATAGTAAAGGTAATAGTCATATTTAAATAAGTATACTTAAACTTTAAGTTAAATGACCAATATAAAATGGTCCTCTTCAAGACCTGTCATTTTATTTACATTTTTGCTTGTGGATTTTTTTTAAATTTGAGAAAAGCTTTGAGACATAATTACATTTGAGAAATGTAAAGGGGTTTTCATAAAATAAGAGCAGTATTGTGATTTATAGTCCTCCAGCTAATTGCCTAGCGGAGTACCTCATATAATAGCATGCACGATCGGATGGCATTTAAATTTAGAAAATAAGATGGAATATAATACTTTTTTAATTTCATATATGGGCCCTAAATAGGCCCCATGTGGGATTTTTTATAATATATAATAGCCTTTGAATACAAAACATTTTAAAATGTTTTATATTCAAGGGTTAGCCAACATGCGACCCATTTTTGGCCCACTATATAAAGCCCACATAGGGCCCATTTGGGTAAAGCCATATGGACCCCAATAGGACATGTTCCCTGGGTTGTATTTAGAGGTTTCAAGTCACATAACTTTAAAAATATTTTCACTTTAAAACTTGTAACTGGCTATTATTGAAGGTAACGAATCCAATGAAATGATCAGAAATTTAAAAAATTATTATTAAGTACCTGTAATTATCAGTTTAAATAAGTTTGAGCACTTTTTTGTATAATCTGTTTTTAATGTTCAAGAAACCCATGTGGCCTTGATAATATAAAAAAAAATTACTACACATTATTCTATATTAATTGATCTTTCAAAAAATATAAAGATTTTGATCTGCAAGTAAATGGATTTACAAATGAGGATAATGGGGCATGGTCCCCACTTTTTTGTAGTGAAATATTGCAATTGATTTTCCACTACATTTAAGACTAGCTGGAGCTCTGAAAATTTTAGCATTTCTGTAGTGCTAATGAATGTGCATGCTAAAATTGTTTTAATTTTTTCATTTTTTTATTTTTTTGCATTTTTAATAAAGTAAAGATAACTTTGAAAACATTGTTTTTAAATTTTTTTTGCATAAATGTTACTATAACGTCTACTATAACATTTACACATAACAAATTCACCAAATTTCAATGCACTAATGTTAATTTTGAATGTATTGATGTTAATTGGACTGATTAGGTTAAATCTTTGAATATCAGAAAAAGAAAACGAAAAGAAAAGCCTGCCTCCTATTGTTTATCACGGTAATATTCTGTCATAAAAAAAATATATATTTTAGGATTTGAATTACATTATCCCGCCGGATAATTTTCAAATACCCAGGTATTCGATATCAGATCGAATAACAAAAAAATGTTATCCATGACACCCCTATAACCAACCTATAACTTAATCTTGCAATACCAAAAACACCTATTTAGGGTAAAACATTACAATAACTATGAGAAAAAGCCTGTCAGAAAAAAAAGGCTGTTATATTAAAATCTTCACTTGTTTGTTTAAAACTAATAGTATCTATAGATTCTGGTTTAAATTGATGATAGCTCCTAATTCCAGGAATTGTTCTACTTAGATGAAAACGTTTTTTGAAAATGGTGTGCAATTCTGTCAGTCTTTCTTTTTCAATTTTGAAAAAAATAAACCCTTAAATATTTTTTGCACAGCAGTCAAG
This sequence comes from Hydra vulgaris, assembly GCF_022113875.1. Lineage (NCBI taxonomy): Eukaryota > Metazoa > Cnidaria > Hydrozoa > Anthoathecata > Hydridae > Hydra > Hydra vulgaris. Next base: position 38,704,001 of record NC_061158.1, on the reverse strand, counting down.
CATTTTATTCAATTTAATATCTGGTCATTTATGAAGCATTGTAGACTTGCATTTGCAGTTAATCATTTTACAGTACCACTAATACCATCTCATGGTGACTTACCATGACTTGTAACAAAAATGTCCACTCTACATTAACGTCAAAATCATCTTTATGGAGATAGATATTGTAAAGGTTTTTTGGTTTTTATACTGTGCAGCACAACCATTTGAAAAATAAAGAATTTTTGAAATATTAGGATGATTTTCAAACTTATTTCATGTTCATTATCTTCTGACATGAAGCAAAATAATTTTTCTTTAGGCTGGTCATTTTTGTTTAATAAATAGAGGGCAATGGGGTGTAGCATGCATTAAATTTGGCACCTATGGTAACTTTAGATTTTATTTTAAATCACTGATGTGTAGTTTTCTGCAAAACCATGTAAGACAATAAGCAGTCTTTGCCAAATTTTCGTTTTGTTGCCATAGATATCTTACTTGACATTTTGCAATGTAGAAATGAGCTGTTAACTTGCTTATTGTCACTGATAACATAAATTTGTTCAATTGTTGCTCTCTGACAGATCAATGTTGTTCTATCTTTTTTTTTACTGTTATCTTTTCAATTCAAAAAAATTATACAATATAAAATCCTGTTAAAATTATTATTATTACAGATGGATGGCTGTATTTAGTCCATATACCTGCAAAAAATCTTATAAACAAATGCACTTTCTTAAAACATTTTAAGAAAGATTGTTAAATGCATAATAATCAAAAACCAAATAGAACAAATTTAAACAAAGAAAGTTTTCTGAAGACAATATTTTTAAAGTTATCTTTACTAAAAATGCAATTACTTTATTAAACATGCAAAAAAAAAAAAAAATTATTTGAAAAAAGTGGGTCATGACCTCCAGTGCCCCAGACTTATGGGCACTCTGGTAATGGCCCATATAAGGCTGTACCCTGGAAACAATTTTAACACAAACTCATCAGGACTACACAAATGCTGAAAGTTTCAGAGTTCCAGTTTGTCTGAAAAGTAGTGAAAAATCTATCACAAGATTTCGTTACAAAAAAGTGGACCGAGCCTCCCCTTTTTGCTCATAGGTGTTTTGGTCCCTGAAAACAACTTTAACATGCATGCTCATTGGCACTACAAAAATGCGAAAAGTTTCAGACCTCCAGCTAGTCTGGAAGGTAGTGAAAAATCAATAGCAACACTTTGCGGGGACCATGCCCCATTATCTACATATGTAAATCCATATACTTGCAGATCAAAACCTTTGTATTTTTTAAAAGATCAATAAATATAGAATGATGTGTATTATATATTTTTTGATAGCATCAAGGCCACATGAATTTCTTGAGCATCAAAAGCAAGTATATAAAAAATCCTAAATTTATTTAAATTAATAAATACAGGTACTCAAAAATAATTTTTTACTTTTAGTGAATTTGCCACCCCTGAAAATAGCAAAGTACAAACTTTTAAGTAAAAATAATATAAGTAAAAATATTTTTCAAGTTATGTAACTTGAAACCTCTAAATAAGCGTTGTAATTCTTAGGGGACATGAGGGGCATTACCACATTTGTTAAAAGTAAAATTTTTTAGGATCTTCTTGGAGCCAGAGACTAAAATTTTTAAGGAACTCTTATTTTACCAAGTACTCTTAACTGTATGAAAATCAGCAAAATCTAAGACATAGGGGGACATTTTTAAAAATTTCTGGAACATTTGACATATATATTGAAGTATATGGGAAATTTGACAATTACCCATATACTTCAAGTAAAATATAACAAAATAATAAAACCAGAAAACCACCTTAACATGTGCTTCAACAATGTTATAATTGCGGCAAAAGTGTTTCTAACGCGCCAAATAACTTAATAATTATTTCAATTGGTACCCGTGATAAATATTTAATCTTTATTGCTACAATTATATATTTACATAAAAAAAAATAGCTTCTTACTTCTAATGATTGCCTTATAGTTAGATTTGAAAAAAAGATGTCTTCTTGTGTTACATATCCTATTTTTCTTCGATGAAATTTGGAATAGTTTTCTCCATTTATTGTAATTGAGCCATTGTTCAAAACAACACCTTTAGTTCTTCTTCCAGCAAGTATATTTAGAAGGCTTGATTTACCAGCTCCTAAAAAGTCATCTTGTTTACAAAACTAGTAACTTGGGCTTGAAAAAAAATTAAAAATCAAAAACTATATAAATTCTAGGGACTAAAACAAATATAAATCTTGTTTTAACTTTTATTGTGTTTATTTATAAAACTACTAGTTTTAAATACAAACTCAAAAAATTTAATTTTTTTACAAATATTTTGTAGAGAGGCACAGAGAAGTAAAATGGCCGAAAAGCGAGCAAACCTTTAATTTTGTAAAGTAATGAACATATTTATCAAATTATTGTCCCAATTCAGTAATAAATATAAAAAATGAGTAATTTCACAGCTTTCAAGATGTGGAATTTATTTTTATATAAACTATTTTAAGTGCACTTTTTTTTTAATTTTTAGATTCTAGAAATCACTGCAGGAATATTTTTTTAAGGAAAAAAATGAATTTGATTTGATGAATTCTTACAAGAAAAAGTCTAAATTTTTAAAAATAACATTTATTAGAAAAAAAAACTATTTATCTTCCCTGAGGATGTCCTGTACATCAGGATCAAAGTTAAGACCAGCAATTGTCTTGGGGTTAGATTATTAAAGATTCTTCTTTATAAGTAGATAATGGAGTTGGTTTTGCATTATATTTATTCTAGGTATTTCGCATCACATTAATAATGTTTCTTATGACCTTATTTTGTGCTTCTTTAGCCCCCTCAAAATAGACCCTAATGGGAAGATCCAAATGTTTATCAATTAGAAATCCATGCTCCAGAACCTTGTGAAGTATGGGTAGTATGATGCACCAACAATATGTTTCAACTACCACCTCTGAAGTTTTAAAGCAGTATGCTTTAAAAGCATCCAGGTTTAGGTGGAATCTAATGAAAACTGCATTTAGTATGTTTCTCAGCCTTACAATGATGTCTATAATAACTCCTTTTATTTCATAGAAAGATTCTGCTTCAAGAAATTCTTTTCTTTCTGTATTTTATGTATTGGTATTTCCAAATTGCTGCTGGGGAGCATCACCCACTAAGTTTAACTCCTCTCTAAACTTTCTTGATTTTCTCTTTTGAGCTTTTATAGACAGCTTATCTTCTGGAAACCAAGACTGATATCTTTTAGTATCAATTTTATACCCTAAGTGTAAAATGAATTAAGAAATATGTATCAAACAATGAAGTGTGAATAGTTCTAAAGCTAATGCTTGCTCATTGCATACTTTTTCTCTAGTATTTCTATCCAATTAGTTTTCTCTTTTTTCTATCCAGCTTGTTCATATAACTAGGCTTGGTAGAACAAATATTGTTTTGAGTTTGTATCTGATAGCATTTACTGCCTTGCAGTTCATTATGGTCATCTCAATTTTCATTTCTAACTTTGCTTTCTGGTTAGAATAGGGGATTTCAAGTTCAAGATCTTGAAGAATTTCTATTTGCTACCTGACATCTAATTATTCAGCTCTTGTTGACTTCTTTGTTTGTTTTTTTGGTATTGCAGGAGAATAGACTGCAAAAGTTGGTGCTTGAAGGCTTTTGGTTCTACTATACAGTGGTTTCCTTTATTTCCAGTTTCAAATGAGAAATTGGAGTTTGGAACAAGAACTGCTTATTTTCAATTCCAGTTGAGAAATTTGTATCATCAAACCTTTGATTGTATACACTTTGAGATGAGGTCCTACCTATTCTAGCTTTTAGATTAATTTTATAATAATTTTCCAACTGTTTCTGATCCATCTAGACATTTGGTATTAGATATGTTCATAATTCTTGATAAAGTGTATTTCACTTTTGACTGAACAAAAGACTTGGCAAATGTTTCTGAAATTACTAAATTTTCTGGATAAAACTTAGATTTTTTATCAAAAATCACTTTGATTGAGGAGTATATCTCAGTGCTCTGTTTTAGTGAAATGTTTCTAAGCACTTGATATCGTGAATCACTGAGATCACAATTTATCTTAAAATTTTCATCTAAAGGGCCTCTTCTGCTTTCATTGTTACTGGATAAGGTTTTGTATTTTCAATATTTTTTCTGGCTAGAGTTGTATCTTTGACAAATTATTTTAAACTGTTGAAAAGTCTGCCTTTCCAGGACTTGATTTACTATTTAATGCAGCAGCACAGGCAAGTTCTTCTGCACAATGGTCACCAATTAAACAAAAAAAATATTTTATATTTAAGAAAAAATGTAATACTCTATATAAAATTAACAACCAAAAGCATAGAATGTATACTTTAATATACCTGAATACTTTTCTCCTTTATGTTTTTTCCAAGCTATCAGCTCATGGTGTAGCGGATCTTCCTGTTCTTAATGAAGGAGGAGCAGGCCATGCATACAGTTCTAAATTAGAACTGTATGCAAGACCTGCTCCAACTGAGAAAGTAGTGAAGATTAAGTTAAGTTAGAAGTTCTAACGCCAGACATTTTTTTCACGTTCCTTAAATAAAGAGAAGGTTTTTTTGTGCTTGATCTTTAGCTTGGCAACAAACGTTTTCATCTTCCCTTTTTAATCTTCCAATTTTAGAATACTTAACCTAATCTTCACTACTTTCTCAAACACAGAGCATAAATTGGAATTATTAATCCCAACTTTCTTATTTTTATCCAAAAACATTAATCCACGAGTTTACAACATTAGTATAGTACTGATAATATAAACATGTGGATACTGAGTATCTAATATCCAAGGAATAGTGATAAAATACTGAACATATGCAATTAGATCCCCCTCAAGCCTTCTGAAAGGGAGTTGGGGGCAGTATTTTAAATATTAATTTTTTTTAATCTTTAATCGAAACAATGATAAAAAAATCTTTCAGTGTTTAGGTTTAAATCGCTCTGACGTCAAACAAAAACAATCGCATCTCAGTCCTGTCCATTAATTACGTCAACAAAATAGGGTGATGGGGGGGTACGGTATTTTTTTTGCCGATTTGTTGACAAGGGGGAGGGGGGAGGTCAAAAAAAGTTGACATCAACACTTTATATTTTTTTGAACATGTTACTTTTTTTTATAAACTTAACTATTTAAAAAAAGAAAAATTAGGCAGCGTTTGCAGTCCTGTGTTAAATAGTCGCTCAAACTTCAGTATTAAAATTACTATCCTGTAATTTATATTCTTACTTTTTAAAAACGGTTTTGTGCTTAAAAAGACCCGACATACAGAACTAAATAACTACACACAAGACTCGTAACTCTATTATTTCTTTAAAGTTATTGTTGTTTCAGTCTGCTGTGCATTCAAAAAAGATTCATGTAAGTACATTGTCTACATTACATTGTTTAAACGTTTATACAAGGGGTACAACCTGCAGCTCGCAAGCCTCTTGAAATTTTTCGATGTCCAGATAAAGCTCTTTAGCTGCATTTTGACATCAAAATACTATTATCTTGACATGCATAGTATAATCAGAGATGCGGTGTCCCAAAAGTGCTCCGGTTTTATATCTCTGTTTTTTACTGGTCTCTGGTGTCCAAAAACTCTGACCATGTTGGTTGATTTATGATCTGCTAAATAAAAAAACTCATGAAATTTAAAAACTTGGAACATATTGTTTTAATGCCCGGAGTCCCAGAGTTCTAGCCGCCATTATACCGAAGGACTTCGGGTTTAATAAGAGATTGTTCCTCTAAGTAAAAGTCTTACCAATAGTAATCCATAAGGGTTTTTATATTATTAGAGCTCCTAAATAAAAAAAAAAAGAAGATGCAATCTTTTTGTGATATTCAAATCCGGAGTCCTTTTCAGGACTCCATATCCCTAAATATAATATTAAAATAAAGATATTGGTAGCTCTTTGTAAAATGAAAAATTATGTATATTGTAACTTTTAGCTCTTCCGTCTCAAAAAATTGCCAACCCCTGGTTCATAAAATTTGTTAAATGCTTTTTTTGTTATTCTAGACTCTATTAAAAATAATTGGCTTTCACTGTAAATTTGTATTAGGTCTAACGTTAAATTAAGGAGAATTTTATTAGTTAATAAATATGATTATAGTTTAAACGTGTAAACATATCTGTGAACCCTTAATTTTGTTTTTTCTAAAGAGTAATTTTTTCTATTTTTAAACTGGAATTATTTTTATAAGTTAAAGGTTTAACTTTTTTTTCTATACCTTTTACTTTAAATCACTTTTTGTTCAAAGCAAGCATTTTTAATTTTAAATGATTATATTTATTTGAAATATGTTCAATAAAATTAAAATTTAAACAGACTTTTTATTTAAACAGTTTACTTTTTTATTTAAACAGTTTTTATTTTTAGTTTACTTTGAACTACTTTTTGTTCAAAGCAAGCATTTTTAATTTTAAATGATTATATTTATTTGAAATATGTTCAATAAAATTAAAATTTGAATAGACTTTTTTATTTAAACAGTTTACTTTTTTATTTAAACAGTTTACTTTTTTATTTAAACAGTTTACTTTGAACCACTTTTTTGTTTCAGTAGTAAACTAATTAATTTAAAATATTTGTAATAATATCTTTAAATATTTGTAATATCTTAATTTCTTAATATATACATCTACTGGGACTTTTTCCGTGACTTTCTTCATAACGGCCCTTGGGTAGAAATCTTTCGTCTTCCTGTTGACAAATGTACTTCGTAAAACACTTCGTGGATTCAGGCTGACATGGAAATCTTTATTCCCTCTCGACGATTCCAAGTCAAGCCTCACTCTTCTTCATGGTTTTCCTCACATTGTGCTACTGCAATTCCCAATCAAAACCATATCTATCAGCTAAACAATTCTCCAGAAAACAGACGTCTGTTAATTACTGCTAGGATCCATTGTAAAAAGGTTTTGCCTAATGGCAAAGCCCTCTATTCTCAGGTCATGAAATCTCGTATTTCAGCACAAAAATTAGGCTCTCGTGACTTCTGGAGAATCTTTAATAGTATCAATAATAAGGGCAAGTCTGTAATTCCACCTCTTTTCTCTGTGACTGTTCCTAAGTGCTCCAAAAACTCTTTTTTTTTTTTTTAATTTTTTTCTTGCTTTTTTCCTAGAATTCCTCTTGCTTTTTTCCTTAAACATCAATTTTTTGGAACTCTCTTCCTTAATTTTGCTTTCCTTATTCATATAATTTGCAATCTTTTAAGTTGCCTGTCAATCGTTATCTTGCTCTACGATCCTCATCTTTTTTCTTCCAGTAACTTTCAACTCTAATTAGTGGTTGCTTGCAACAAGGCTTTGTTGGAGGCGAAGATGTTTAAAAAAAAAAGTGTTAATAAGATATATAGAATAATAAACAAAAAACTAACGATAAACGAAGAATTTACATTAAAAGTGATATTTCAGCTTCATAATTTAGCATTAGCAGCTTCGATTCAGTTCAGCTTGATTGATTATTACTTAACTATTTCAGCTTTAATCTTTTTCTTTGTCTGTATTTAAAATCCTAAACACTGTTCTTTCGAATTTCATAAAAAATTATTTCTGTTCATAGTTAAAATAAATATTTACACCAACGCGATTTACAAATTTTACACCAATAATTTGATGTTCATCGCATAAGAATAAAGTAGCATAATCATTTCATCTAGGTACCTGTTCTGTAGTATATCGATCAGAAAAAGTTGAGTCTCTTATAAGCAAAATCGCAGTATCTAATATTGCAAATGCTTTATCAACATAATGTGAAAGATCAATAGCTGGTAAAATCAATCCACCCAGAGAAAGTTTTTCTAAATATTGGCATTGTAGCACACCAGATTCAGAAAAGATTTGCAAACACCACATTTGATCAAATAACTGTAGTAACTGTAATAACTGTAGAAGAATGCAGTTTTGATTCAGAGAGATTTTAGCTCTCTAAATCTAAACTGCATTCTTCAATACTTCGTAACATTTCTTACAATTTATCATCAAATAATTTAAGTAAAGATAATATAACTCTCTTTTCTAACATCTTCTTCCCAGACTGGCACTTTAAGTTAAGTTTCTAAAGTTAAAATGTGCTCAGACGTCTCAAATTCACGCAAACGAATTAAAAATCTGCCACCACTCATTTGACAATACTTTGAAAATCTTAGTTCTAATCGATCAGTTTGCAAGCGTGATAATAAAAAAAGTAATACCCTTCTTGAATTAAATCATCAATAAGTGAAGCTGTGCGTCTTAAAGTGGTCCCCAAAGCTTCTGATGTTTGTATACTTAATATAAACTTTTGAGTGTTTAAAATTTGAGATAATTGCTATTTCGCAATCCATTGGGCTAGTTTTCTCAAAAATAAAGGTTTCATGTCACCCATAACAGCTGCATTTCCAATACTAAAATTGTTGTTATATTTTTGCTTTAAAAAGTTTTTTACTTTGAAAAGTTTGAGGCATCAGTCCTATCTGGAAAATATCTTTCAATTGCTGCAGAAGTTGAAGGATCGAGCAAGTAAATAACAAGAATAAATTAACATAAATTAAGAAGAGCAAGTAGTTTATAAATATAAATTATAAAGATAAAAAGCTATTTGCTAGCTATTTGCTGGTTAATTTTCCACAGGTGACTGAAGAGTTTCAAACTTTTATTTACTTTTTCAAGCCGTGTTTTTGAATTACATAATTATTCACTGTATGATTGAATCAGATCACTATATGATATGTACACAGTTTTTTTATTACAGCATTGTAGCAACAAAACATGGATTGGGTGGGAAATAAAGCTTTCTATTTGCCCAAAGTTTCATGTAATCTCTATAAGACCAACCCTTGTATATGTTACATGAAATTTTCTTGCTTGAAACCATACCAAGCATAAATAGAATAATTTGATTTAACTATTCTTTACAACACTTTATCAGAGTTTGAACACTTTATTAGAGTTATTTTTAGATGTTTTTTAAACATTGTTTTTGTTTTTTATTTTATTTACTTTATTTTATTATTTTGATTTTTAGAGAATATTAAAATATTGTAATTAAAAAGTTAAATAATGTTTTTTGTTTCCTAAAGATTTATTTTAGCCCTAACCAAAGTTAATTTTAAAAGCAAAAATTTTCTGAATAATTAGTTGTCAATTTCTTAAACAGAAAAGACATAGTACAAGGTACACAGTATGGAGTTAATATATAGTTTAAACAATAGCAGAATAAAACTTCCAATTTGGTGTAATAAAGAATATCTTAATTTCTTGAAATGTGCCTACAAAATTACACAGTTTTAATATTTTGATCCGTTTGCGAAAATCAAAGAAAATAGAGTTATGAGAAAATATGAAATGCATTAGAATGTCGCGGCATAAACATGAAATTTAAAAAAATGAAACCGAGTTTTAAGTAGATGCAAACTCTTTGAACTTTTTGCCTTGTAGCGTGTTTTAATTAAATTTAAAGATTTACTATGCAACCATTAGGTGTCCTCCATAAAATACATACGCTTTTGTTTCTACCCTAATCCCCCCCCCCCCAATCCTTTCCACATTTTGCTATACGCTTTTTTGAGTAACCTCCACCTCCCTAAAAGTACCTACGCTTTCAACCTACCTACCTAACATTTTATAATATTTTTTTTAATTTAGTGTCTTCTTACTTTTATAATTGACCACCTGCCCCCATTTCATTTAGGCCATTTGCAGACCCTCTTTTTACCATCCGAGCGTACGTACTTTAATTAAATTTTTTAGACAACGATATATTTTAAACAAAGCTAGGCGAGGTTTTGCAGCTAAAATTAAAACTCTGTCTCATAGTCGGTGTCTCATTCTCTTCACTACAAATACGCATTTTCTCAAATAACCTTCTCTTATATTATCACAGTTACGTCTTAAACTTTTTGAAAATGGCCTAAGTAACCCCGCTGGCCAAAGTATTACGGTATGTAAGTTGCATTTTTTTTTTCATTCTTCTTTAAAATAGCAAAAAACAATAAATAAATCATTTCACAATTCTAATAAGTTAGTTATATTTTAAAGCTTACCTGATGGCCCCATTATGGCACACACTTCTCCTGGGTTTATTTCTCCACAAACATTCTTTAAAATTTCTTTTGAATCAACACTAACGTTCAGATCAACAAACTTTATGTAAATTTCTTCACTTTTCCTTAGGGCTGCCATCTCTTGTTTTTTGTTGTTGTTGTTGTTGCTATATATATATATATATATATATATATATATATATATATATATATATATATATATATATATATATATATATATATATATATATATATATTGTATATATATATATATATATATATATATATATATATATATATATATATATATATATATATATTGTATATATATATATATATATATATATATATATATATATATATATATATATATATATATATATATATATATATTGTATGCATTTTACTTTATATAAAATTATAAATTAAATGTGCAGTGAATATTATATATAGTTAAACTAATTAAATGTGCTTATATAGTGCACATACGATTAAAAAATTGTCTAAAGCATAAAATAAAATCGGGTAGAATGAAATATTTATGAAAATGTTTTTTCTTTTGCTTCTACTTATTTATTGAATAAACATTTTGCAAATATTTTTTTATCGTGTTCTGGAGAATCTTTTTCCGAATAAGATGATATAAAATTTCAATATAAAGTAAATAATTTTTTCTATGAATTGTCAAATTTTCGGTCGCATAATATATATTATATATATATATATATATATATATATATATATATATATATATATATATATATATATATATATATATATATATATATATATATATATATATATATATATATATATATATATATATATATATATGTATGTATGTATGTATATATATATATATATTTTTTTTTTAGAAAAATGGGCCTAAAACTCTCAGAATTAAAGTTTGCTGGCATTGAAGATAAAAGTATACTTGTATAACTTTTTTCAAAATTTAATTTGCTATACCTGGAAAAAATTATCAGTTAAAAACGAACATTCTTAAGCGATATATAAAAAGCACCGAATTTTATTGAACCAAAAAGTGCAGCACAAGTGACAACTCAACTCAACGTTCAGAACCTCTTAAAAACTCAATATCGCCACATGAATAAAAATATTTTCTTTATTCATTGGTTGTTTTTTTTATCGTTATTATTGGTTGTTTTTTTTATTCTTATCATTGATTGCATTTTTTATTAAGTATTTCTTTAATTATCATCAATTTGCATATTTTACTCTTACCATATATGAGAGTAGAATGAAATAGTTTTTTTTTTTTTTCCAATTAAAGAAAGTTTCTTAAAAGAATAATTTGAATTTTATACATTTAAAAAAAGATATGAAAAAAAATATTTTTTTCGTAAAAAAAAATGAATTAAAACTCTTTACTATTTCATTTGACCTGCTTTTACTCTATATTTTATTTGACTTTAAAAGCCCTTAGTTTGGGAAGGTGCTTAGTTTGCGACGAAAAAACCTTCGGCTAAAAAATCATGGAGAAAAAGTATTTGTTAAACAATTTTAATCATAAGGGTACCAAAACTAAACGTTAAAATAATACTTACTTTACAAAAAATAGGACTGTAATTCAATATTCAATCAACTCAAGCAAACACGTCAATATTCAATAAATAAATATCAAACAAAAAACAACACCAACACCCTTTTCATAAACGTCATAAATATAAAAAGTATATATGGAATAAATACTTATGAATACTAAATAATAATCTAAAAACCTAATATCAGTGCGTGTTTGTATATATATATATATATATATATATATATATATATATATATATATATATATATATATATATATATATATATATATATATAAAATTCCCACTATTTAATGTACTTACACTTTAAACGCGCATAATATTGAAGTAAATCATGCTACTGAACAATACATTAACAGCATTTGAAAAAATTTTGTTAAATAAATTATTTAACATTTTTTTGTCTCTTAAATAAATATAAATTTTTTAAATACATTTACTGTACTTTATCGCGTGATTTTCATCTCGTGCTTCTTTTGTTTAAATCAGTTTTTTAATTTAATATTTTTATACTCTTTAACGGAAAAAATTCGCTTTAATTGTAAAAAATTTAAGAAGTGAACCGCCCAATGCCAACCGTCACCGTACAAGTATGTGAATCACAACTTGAATTTTTTTTTTTATCAAACTTTCAGTTGCTGACGAGCACTTCAAATTGTTTTATTTGTTTTCCTTTGTTTAAATAAAGTGATGAAATCTAAAACACCAAAATCTTTCTTTATAGGGCTGCCAATATGAACTTTTTTTGTAAAGTTCAAACCTGAACAGTTTTGAACTATTACGAAAAAAAGTTTTAAACTTTTTTTATCTTTTTTTTTTTAAATAAAAAATGCAAAATAAAAGGGTAGAAGCAGGGTCGCTCCAAAGAGATTTTAAAGGAAGGGGTGACGTATCTATTTTTTGCCTACTGAGGTCAAAAAGTTTTTTTGCCAAGATCTCAAAAAAAAAAAGGTCTTCGTTAGCTGACATTTGCCGAATGCCGACTATAGATCCAATTTTGCCGACTCAAGTGTCCAATATGCCTACTAGTAAATTTCGTGGGGGGCTAGACACCCTACACCCTATGCCCACCCTCGAAACGCCTCTGGGTACAAGTATTACAAGAAACAAGTAGTAAACTGTTTATTTATTCAATACTAATTTAATTAATTTTTTTTTTTTTATTTGACAAAAATAATATACATATATATAAGATCAGTTAAAATTTTAAATTATTTGTTTTAAAAGAGTAAATGCATCTAAGGAATCATACTGTAACAAGCTTTTTATTTTTGTTGCAAATAATCCTAGGCAAGAAAAATCCCTTTCAGCCTCCACAGATGTAGGGGAAATAGTTTTAAGAGCATTGAAACACATATCGAATTTTTTAGATCTTGATTTGCTTGCTTTATATCACTTTTGTTGATTGTAATTTCCGAATCAGATTTTTTAATAAAACATTTCAGTATTTGAGCTAAAGTCAATTCATTACTTTCATTTTTGATTTTATCAGACATATCACAACCAAGGAATTCTTATCAGCAATCTTTTTTACTATAAGGGAATAACCTCTGAATAATGTCAAGATTTGCTAAACTGTTTCTTTTTATTTTTTATCCAAACTGATTATCTTGATTAAAAACATCTTTTAACAAATGTTTCATTAGGTGTATCAATTTAATGTTTTGCCTTTCAATAATTCTTTTTTCAAATCGCTGTTTTACAAGCTGACGTGTTTGTTTCAGCTAACGTTTTTCTTATAAATTGGATTAAAATTTCAGAAGACAATAAATCAACATCTCGTTTAGTGAGTACTTCATATGCTAGTTTTAGTGGTTTTAGGGCAACACAAAGGCTTTCATATGCTAGTTTTAGTGGTTTTAGGGCAACAAAAATCTAGTTCATCTTTAGAAATGGTCAATGATTTTGTCTATCAAAGCTTTTTTTTTTTTTTTAACTTGCAAAAACGTTCTAACATGGCAACTGTGCTGCTCGACCTAGACCTTGAGTCATAAATTAAATTATAAAATAAATTAAAGCCATTTCTTTTCTAAATTTTTCAACATTATTTAGCTAAAGATCGTCATCGACAAATCAATAAAAACTCCATAATATATTTTCGAAATCTTTTATCTGAAAAAACTAACTGGGATCTTATATTACAATCGCAAGATGTGAATAATGCGTATGAATTATTTTTGGCGCAGTTTTGTAAATACTATGATTTGGCATTTCCAGTTATAAAAAAAATTATAAATCCTAAATCACTTTTAAACCCTTGGATGACCAAAGGTTTACTCAAATCATCAAAGAGGAAACAAAACCTTTATGAAAAATATTTAAAACATAAAACATATAAAAATGAAACAAAATATAAAAATTATAAAAACTTGTTTGAAAAAATAAAGAAACAATCTAAAAAAAATTATTATGCAAAATTGCTAGAAAAAACACATGGAAACACACAAAAGACGTGGAATGTAATTAAGCAGATAATCGGTACAAATAAATGTCAAAATAATAAATTGCCAGAAAAACTTTTAGTTGACGGGGATATAATTTATAATAAAGAAGTCATAATTAACAAGCTCAACAAATTTTTTCTTGATATTGGACCAAAATTAGCTGATAAAATTCCAAAAACCAATTCAAACAACTTCGAATCTTATATAAATACACCCAACACATCTATGATAGAATCTAATTTAAACTTAAATGAGATGCGCAATGCTTTCAACTGTCTAAAAAATAATAAATGTGCGGGCATTGATAAAATTAGCGTAAATGTAGTTAAAGCTGTGTTTGATATTATTGAACCATCACTGTTTCACATTTTTAATCTTTCTTTAAAATCCGGTATTGTACCGGAGAAATTAAAAATTGCTAAGATTATACCTATTTTTAAAAATGGCGATGATACAAATATGTCCAATTATAGACCTATTTCTGTCTTACCATGTTTCTCTAAATTGTTAGAGCGAATTATGTATGATAGACTTAACAACTATTTAACTGAGAACAATATTCTGTATAATAAACAATTTGGGTTTAAAAAAAATCATTCAACGGACCATGCAGTAGTCGATCTAATAAATTATGTATCCAATGGGTTCAATAATGATTGCTATACATTAGGAGTTTTTATTGATTTGTCAAAAGCATTTGACACTGTTAATCATGATATTCTAATAAAAAAACTAGAAATGTATGGAGTATTAAACAATAACTTACAATGGTTTAAAAGTTACCTTTCAAACAGGAAACAATACATAATATATACAGAAAATGAAGAAAAAAAACATATCATAACTTGTGGTGTTCCCCAGGGATCAATCTTAGGGCCCTTATTATTCATACTGTTCATTAATGATTTGTATTTAGCATCCAAAATTCTAAACGTTATTTTGTTTGCTGATGACTCAAATCTTTTTTACTCTAACAGAAATATTAAAGATCTGTTTAGAATTTTTAATGAAGAGTTATTAAAAATAAATGAATGGATTACGAATAATAAACTTTCATTAAATGTTGGGAAAACTAAATTTATGTTGTTCCACAAACCTAGTAAAGGTGATAACCTTTTTTTAAAACTACCTGATCTCTTTATGAACAAAAAAGTTATTAAAAGAGAGTCCACTATTAACTTTCTAGGAGTGATATTAGATGAAAATATATCATGGAAATATCATATTAGATCTATTGAAAATAAAATCTCCAAAAATATTTCAATGCTATATAAAGTTAAACCTTTTCTTAATACGGAATCTTTAAAAATTATATATTTCTCATTTATTCATAGTTACCTTTCCTATTGTAATCTTGCATGGGCAAGTACCAATTATGGGAAGCTCAAAAAAATTTATAGCAAACAAAAACATGCTTGTAGGATTATTTTTGGCGTTAACAGAACTGTTAATGGTGAATCTCTTTTAAAGAAACTTAATGTGCTTAATATTTACAAACTTAATATATACCAAGTTATCCTATTTACGTTTAAAACAAAACATGCATTATCTCCTAATATATTTCAGTCTTACTTTACCAAAATATCTCATAAATATCCCACTAAATTTTCATCTGATAATTTTGTTATTCCAAGATCTTATTTAAAACTCAATTCATTTCAAATTCAATACCGGGGACCATTTATATGGAAAGGTTTTTTAAAAAATATAATTAAAAATAAAATTCTTCGAGGCATCTCCTTAGAACAATTCAAAAGAGAATCTAAACGTTTTCTATTAGAAAAAAACTTTCGATTTTAAAGATTTCTTCTAAAATCACCTAAAATAATTAAACCTGAAAAAGTCATCACTACTCATTTACTATTGTCTTGTGTATCTTGTTTATTTCTTATTAAAATAAAAAATATATATACTATTAATTTTGAACAGACAAATAACATTTATTCGATTTATTACTTGTGTCTTATATTTGTCGAACTAATATTGTATTGTACTTCAATTTTTAACCTTTCAGTTTTTAACTTGTAACTTTGTGACGTTAATGTAAACGGGGCTTGGCGATAAGACAGTTTATGTCTTCTTCTTGCTCCGGCCAATTTTTATACATGAATGGTTTTTTCTCATTGTAAATTTAATTATACGGCAAAGAAAATATAATAATAATAATAATAATAATCGATGCTTTCTGGTGATCTACACAACATTTTAACTACTTTTATAATTTTGGCCACAGGTTCTTAAATTCAATTAACAATGGTGATACCAAACCTTCGCTTAATATTTGAATATTTTGAGCACATTCGATTGAACTTTTATCTTCTTCCTCACTGTCATAACAGTTTCATCGGTACCGGTCGATTGACAAGATTGTTTTGTGGTAATGTAGAACGGGTTTTTTTTTGAAAAGCACAGTTACGCATAGATGTTTTGCATGATTTTAACAATTTTAGCTTAGTAGCCAATTTTTTTTTCATTAGATTGGCTCCATGAGTAACAGAGGCAACAATATCTTTGTCTAAATCTAAGTTAAACTAATCAAATACTTTTTAGTTATCAGTTCAGTGGCTTAGCTGATGGTATTGTTTCATGCATTCTTAACAATCCAAGAGTTTTAATGAATATTCAAGTTCACGTGTCTCCTGTTTTGAACCGATGTGTATTTGTCAAACGTGAGGACAATTTTCCCATTATTTAGAACGATTTGTTTCAATGAACTTTTTACGTTTTTCTTGACTGATTAAAAATAATTCATAAATAAGTCACAAACAGTTTGGTGACTTTTTGGGATGATATATCCTTGAGTACGAAACATTTGAAGTTTGAAAAAAAATTTGTAATTTACATGAACTTTACTCTCTTATATCTTTTTTTATAATTAAGTTAGAACCTTGATTTAAACTAAATGAGGTTTTTGCATCATTTAGTTTAAATCAACCTCTTTCTTTTGAATCAGACATGTATAGGGAGTACTGGCTTCACTTACATAGTATTTATGTCTTAAGACTACTATTGATAAAAAAGCTTGCCATGGAAACGTTTTTTTAAAGAGGTTTTTGAAGGTAAGGATTTCTAAGTACCAAAGCACATAAAACTTGTTTGAAAATTTCCATATTAATTAAAAAGAGATTAGAAACCTAATGCAATTGGAAACTTTTTTAATTTTAATAAATAATTTCTTAGTTTTCAGCATTTAAAAACTTTAAGATCGGTTTATTTATAAAAATATTTTTTTTAAAAAAGGTTACGTGTCAAAAAAGTAAGTGTAGCCTTTCCTCTAATCAAATCAGATATTTATTTATGTTGCTTATTTTATTTCGGTACCATTACACAGCCAATTTTCTATACTTGAGTACGAGGCGTTTGTCAAAAAATTGTCTGTTTTTCGAGCACAAAAAATGCTATAACTTTGGATCCCCTTGACTTCTAACGTTGAAAGACCCCTCATTTTTAAAGTCATTTTTTAGCTCAATACAACCATGTTATTCATATATAAAAATGTCAACAACAACAACAAGTTTTGTGGAATGGCTAGAAACGCTGATTGTAAAACTTGACTATTGGCAATTATTGTTAAACTTAATCTTTCAAATGCAGTCAACCTGCTCAAAACTTCAGATAAAGTTTTAAGCCCAAAACTAAAAGCATGGCCGACGACACGGATTTCGAAGCGGGAAAGGGAAGCACAATCGTAAATTTCTAAAATAAGTCCTCTATATCTAGAATTTTCTTTAAAGAAAAAAGAAAAAGTCCTATGGAAAAATTTAAGGAAAGAGATCCCCCCCCCCTCCTTAAATTTTTAAATGTGCTAACGTCCTTAAAAGTAGCCATTTTTAATTTTGAATAAATGTTTTAACTTTATTAACCTTTATTTAGGTTTCAACAAAAAGAAAATTGTACTACCATAAATGGCATAGTTGTGACATCATACTTTGAGTTTCCAGCCAAACTAAAGACAAATAGACCAAAAGATTATATATTGTTTAAAATACTTTCAAGGTTCAAACATTTGGGAAAAATGAGTTCAAATTTGAATGCTGAAATTTTGGTGGAAAATTCGATCTTTCGATATCGAACATGTTCGAACTAGCAGTTCTATTCTTTAACGAATAATTAATTTTTATTATTTTTTTTTTAAAATCACTCATTGTTTCAATATTATCAAGGGCAAAATTTTTATTTAATTTTACTTTTAAGTGTTAAAGGTAAATAAAGAAAGTTGTGCCAGAATTACTTTGAGAAAAGTATTTTAAGCTGCCTTGAGTTATTCACAATTTATTCCAGTTGAATATGTTTTACTGAGTAGCACCTGATTTTATTTGAGTAGCAGTACATTAGCCCCTCCCATAATTTTTTTTCGACAACCAATTTTTATGCGGAGTGGCTAATGAGTGGCGTAGAGGTCATATTTATATAAAAAAAAGTTATATTTTATATTTTTTCTTGATAGAAGTATTCGCGCAGATTGTTCAAAGTTACGCTTTTTGTCATTTTTGACTAAATTTAGCGCAATTTCCAAGCATTGGCGCCAATAGATTTTGATATCAAATCCACTTAATTTGTTCAACGTTGTTTTCTTTATGTGTTGCTGTATCATAAAAAAACACTGTGCTTATTTATTTAAGAAACATGTTGTGCCTATCTTACTAATTATGGTAGATAAATTAACACTTTGGCTGCTGTAAAATGATTTTTTGTTGATCTTTAGGCTTTTTTCAAGTCATACAAATAACTTTATAACTTTTTCCTCGTTTTGTTATCAAATGATGTTTTTTTTATCTAATTACTGTTACTCAAGCTTTGAATCAAGCAAATCCAAATTCAAAATGGTTTTCTTGAAAAATTGGGCAAAGGATTTTTGATCTTTTGTTGTAAACTAAACTAGATCATAACGTATCAACGTCATTCAAAAATATATATACACATTTTTCTGAGGTTATTTTAGGAGCTCCAAGAAGACCTAATTGTCGCATCACAGAGCACCGCAAAGGAGCATTTAATTTGGAAGTTTAAGCTTCCTTCATGTCGAAAAAATACCTAGAGTAGGCATCAAACCACATATCAGTGAAGGATCCAGCATTTTTTGGTACTTGAGATAGCTAACAGACATGGCGCAAACTCGAAACATTTGTATTTTTATACTTATATCAAATAATGACGCTCTGCATATTATTGCAATGATTGGGGGCTGGAAACTAATAAAGCCCTAAAATTTCATCACCCCTGCCTTAAACATGAGAGTAACAAATTAGTACAATAAATTTTTTGAAATTCTTAACTTTGTTCATATTCATTGATAAAATTTAAGTTTCATAGAAATGTCTCTGAGAGTTCATAAATTATAACTATATAAAGTTTAAACCCCCCTCACTTTGAGGGGTTTAGAAATTTTATATAAAGCATGTACATGAAATAAATGTGAAAGAATAAGTACGTCATTTTTTTTCAGTGGTTATATTAAAATATTTTTATTTGTTTTGTATTTTGTTTACAACGTGTTGTGGTTTCAAAAATATGTAGTAGTTTTTTGATTTAACTTAAAATTAGTTTTAAAAATGACAAAAGAAAAAGACGTAAGAGAAAAAATCATGCACAAATATTTGGAAAATAGTAATACATGAATCCCAATAGTAGCTACAATTTGATAGCAAAAGTGTTGCAAATACATCTATACACCGTTAGTCGTGTAATCCAACGTTTTTCTCAAACAAAGTTGATCAAACGTAAATCTGGTGGTGGAAGAAAGAAGGGTTTTAAAGATAAAAAACTAGTTAGAAAACTGGTTAACAGTTTTAAGACAAACCCAAACCTTTCACTAAGGGAGCGTGCAAACATTTATGGACTTGCTCATAGTTTTGTTGTAAAAGTTCAAAATAAATATGGTTTTCATTCTTTCAAAGCACAAAAAGTAGCCAACTGATCTGAAACTCAACAAAAAAGTGCAAAAACCCGCTGCAAAAAGTTGTATGAGAATTTTATTTCTAAAAATTTCTGTATTATTGAAGACGATGAAACTTATATAAAATGCGATCATCAGCAAATTCCTGGTGCCGTCTATTATATTGCCAAATGTAGAGGAAAAGCAGATAAGAAATTTAAATACATAAAACATGACAAATTTGCTAAAAAAAGTCTTGATTTGGCAAGCTATTTGCAGTTGTGGCAAAAAATCAGCACCTTATATTTCTCAGTCCACACTTTTGGATCAAACATATGTTAAACAGTGTTTACAAAAACGCCTTTTACCTCTCATTAAATCATGCAATAAGAGCTTAACCATTCCAAAGCTAGTTTACAATAATGAAATAGCTTTGGAATAGTATAAAAATAATAATGTGAAATTTGTGCCTAAAACAGAAAATCCTCCAAACAACCCAGAATTAAGAGTTATTGATAAGTACTGGGCCATTATTAAAAGAAAAATGAAAAAAACAAAAAAACTCTGCAGAAATTTTAAAGATATTAAAATTTCATTTGAAAAAGCATCAAATAGCTACAATTCTTATTCTGTACACAAGCTTATTGGTACCACCAAAGCAAAAGTTCGAAGTTTTATTAGATTCCGACAGGGATAATTTGATTTTTTTTATATTTGATCTTCTTATATTATTGTATTAAAATTATTACTTGGTTGGAAATAAAAATTGAAGAGTACTTTATTTAAATTGTTTTTCTACTTTCACATTTATTTTGAATACACGATTTTGTCATAATTTTTGAACGCTTAGAGATTA
>NC_061158.1:38615719-38678219 GCF_022113875.1 Hydra vulgaris | reverse complement strand
ACCTGGGTGGTATAAAAGCTGTAGGTTGTGACGGAACCGTTGCTAATACAGGCAATCGAGGAGGTATCATTCGATTACTTGAAGTGGCGTTAAACAAACTGCTGCAATGGTTTGTATGTCAGCTACATGCTAACGAATTACCGTTAAGGCATTTGTTCGAACATCTAGATGGACCTACCAATGGTCCAAAAGGATTTTCTGGTCCAATCGGAAAATCATTGGTGGCATGTGAGAAGCTTCCCGTTGTCAAATACACACCCATAAACTGTTTTCTATCGACAGGTTTAAATTCTGACGATTTAAGTACAGATAAAAAATATCTGTTTGACTTGTGCACCGCTGTCAGTGTTGGCGTTTGTCCTGTAGGCCTTTCACTTTGCAATCCTGCTGTTATCAATCATTCAAGATGGTTAACAACGGCTAATCGAATACTACGCCTGTATATAGCCACAAGATGCCCATCGGATGAACTGAAGACAATGGTTACCTTCATCGTAACAGTTTATGCACCAGCATGGTTTGAAATAAATAATACTTCTTCATGTAAAGATGGCGCTCGACATGTCCATAATACAATACTGAAATCACGCAACCTCACAGACGAGCTGAAGAAAGTTGTTGATCCAGTAATTCAACGCAACGCATTTTTTACTCATCCAGAAAACCTGTTGCTTGCGATGCTTACCGACGAAAAATCAGAAATACGCGAGTTGGCTCTGAGACGTATAATGAAATCCAGGAAGCAGAAGCGCACGAGTTCAGTTAGATCTTTCTGTGTGCCAGTAATCAATTTTGAAGCTACTAGTTACATAGACATGATCGATTGGCAAAAAACTCCAATCACAGAGCCTCCAATCGTAATGGACATTGATGACGATACTTTTTTAACCATGATCCGGGAAGAAGATACACCAAGACTGGATTTCGCCCGCTATCCTTGTCACACTCAGTCGGTGGAGAGGCATATTAAGCTAGTTACAGAAGCTTCCCAAGCGGTTTGCGGTCCAGAAAAACGCAACGGGTTCATAAGAGCACGTTTGGAATCGAGATCAAAAATGCCGAAACTGGACACTAAAGCACAACATCATTTGTAGCTATAAAAACATGTTTGACTAGAGTTTTCATGTGTTTTTCTTTTCAAATATTTAGTTCTATTTACTTGTAACTTTCGTATAGACTGTTAAAAATGTATACTACACAAATATGTTGTCATATACAAACTTGAAATTTCAAAAAATATTGTTTTTTATTTGAAATATGCCTATAATTCAGGTCAATTGTGGAACCTCAAGATATGCTTTAAATCGTTTGATTATTTGCCACATTACTAATTGCATATGTCAGCAAATTTTTATAGCTATCCAACCAAGATATTCAACAAAAAAATTTTTCACTCCACCCTAATATATATATATATATATATATATATATATATATATATATATATATATATAATACATATATATATATATATATATATATATATATATATATATATATATATATTAAAACATATATATATATATATATATATATATACATATATATATATATATATATATATATATATATATATATATATATATATATATATATATATATATATATATATATATATATATGATATGATATATATATATATATATGATGATATATATATATATATATATATATATATATATATATATATATATATATATATATATATTATATATATATATATTATATATATATATATATATATATATATATATTATATATATATGAGATATACATATAATACAGAATTATATATGTATAAGGTGAAACATTAAGTCTCTGAGAAGAGTTTTTTGTAAAAAATTGTAATTAAACAGCTAGGTTTCTTTAGCGGATGTTTTTTGCTTATTGATCTATGAGCAGCGTTTGGTTATAGATCCTGATTATTTACCACGCAAGAAAGTCACTGTTGTTTGATAGCAATCAAGTTTGGATTAAGAAGTCAAGCGAATTATTCCATGTTTCGATGAGAGCATTTGATGGCGCCAAAGTGTGTGAACTTGTGGGGATTTTTCTTTTATTTCAGATTACACAGTTTAATAATAAGAATGATTTCGGGTTATACCGTGATGACGGTTTGGCGATTTTTAAAAACATCAGTGGTCCCCATATGGAAAAAATTAAAAAACATGTTGTTAAAATATTTAAATCGAACGATCTTCTGATATCAACACAGTGCAACATAAAAATCTGGACATTACATTAAACCTCAACAACCACACCTACCAACCTTACTCTAAACCCGGAAACTCTTTAAATTACATTCATGCTGAATCAAACCACCCATCCAGTGTTTTAAAGCAACTCCCACATTCTATTGAATTAAGATTATCAGCAAATTCGTCAAGCGAAGAAATCTTTCAAAAATCCACTCTAATGTATAATGAAGCATTAAAAAAGTCCGGTTTTAATTACAATCTTTCTTACCAACCTAACTTAATATTATCTCACACTCAGAACCGTAAACGTAACATCATTTGGTTCAACCCGCCTTTTAGCAAAAACGTCAGCACGAATATAGGAAAAATATTTTTAACATTAATTGATAAGCACTTCCCTAAAAATCCCAAGTTGCACAAAATTTTTAACAGAAACACATTAAAAGTAAGTTATATCAATCAATCAATTAATCAATTATATATTCTGGAAAAAAGATCTAACTTCCACGGTCGTTACAAATAGTTATAAAAACTAACATAAAGTAAAAACCTCTTTGATGATATAAAACATATTATAGACACATAGTTATAGTTATAATAAAAATAGCAATAAATTTACAAAACAACAATAATAAAAATAATTAATTGTTTAATAATAAGAATAACAATAATAATATTACCAGTAAGTATAATTAACACCCAATAATAATGAATAAAATAAAAACATGATAATAATAAATACAATACATATTTAACGGAATTGTCAAATAAATATTTAATAGAAGGCTGTTCATTAAATACGTCAACAAAAATTATAAAAACCAGTACCTAAAAGAATTAAATCAATTCAATCTTCCATACAACAATCAATTATATATACATAGTTTCAGTTACAAACAGTAATAAACTGACAAAACGTAACTAATAACGATGACATAAAAAACGATTATCGATAAAAGAATACCAAGACTCAATAAATATAAATTTTAGTTTTTATAGTATAATAGCATAAATATATTGTAAGTATAATAAACAAATAAAGAAAATATAAACAGAAAAACACTTATTATACATAAAACTAAGGTTAATAAGTAAAAAATGCATTAAATGCATACACAAAAATAAATGACATATAAATATAACAATAAAAATACACATCAATATAAACAATGTATTCACTACCCAGTGGGCATTTCGACGTCGAACGAACGTCGAGCGACGTCGGATCTCGACGTCGGATCGACGTTGGGTTTACGTTGGAAATGGAAATGTTATTTGACGTCGGATAAACTGACATCGCGCGACGTCGGCATTCCGATGTAAATCCAACGTGTTTTTTGAAAACTAAAAATCGTTGCCTTAGGCAGGAATCGAACCTCGGTCTATCGAAACTGAATCCTACGCGTTTACCACTACACCACAGAGACATATTAAACCATGAGTTTATTTAGTAATTTATACTTGTAGCTATTTGGGAATTATTTCTTTGATAAGAAATAATTTTGTTTAATTATTATATAAATATTAAAACGAATAGTTATATATTATAAAAAATGTATACTCGAAAATGTTGATAGTTAAAAAACTATGCTAGTGCATCATACAAAACCTCATGATGTTTTATCAACCATTATTCAAACTTCTTTCCATTAATAAAAAACACGCTTAGTTCACATATTTATGGAAGAGCGCAATTGCACACATATTGTTGGGTTTGGATTAAATTTTCATCAGCGATGTCTTACGACGTTGTTCCGACGTCGTTTTAAGGACGTTGGATTGACGTCGGAAGACGTCAAAAGACATCGGAGTACGTTAATATTATGACGTTGCCCGACGTCTTTTTATCGACGTTGGATCGATGTCAGTACTGCGACGTTTTTTGGACGTCTTTTAAAAGATGTCGGAACAACGTCAAAATACATCGAAACGACGTCAGGGGATGTTGAGATAAAGACATCGCCCGACGTCATTTTACTGACATCGGAACAACGTCGGAATAGGTCTTTTGACATCGCTGATGAAAATCGCACGTAAATCCGACGTCGGATTGACGTCGGGTGCCCACTGGGTAAACAAAACTTATAATTTTTTTCTTGTTCTTTTCTTTTAATGATATTATTGTTTCTGGTAGACTAACGTAATTCATTTCGTATTTTTTTTTTTTTTTTTTTTTCTTTACATTTTCGGACTACTTTTTTTTTTACCGAATCTTTTTTTTTCTATTTAGTACGTTTTTTTGACTTGCTTTTTATCTTTATTTGTTTGTATCTTTTGATCTTATTTTTACTTCATTTTGTTTATAATTTGATATTTTTTAAAATGGTATTTTGATTTTTTTTTTCTCCATTTGATTTCTTTCCTTTTTTACCGTTAAATAAAAACCAATAGCTGTATGTCTAATATGAAATCCGTTTTAAACGCCCACAATCGCCATGTTATAAACAACAAGAAAGAACCAGCTGAAAATAATTGCAATTGCATAGATAAAAACACCTGCCCTTTATCAAACTAATGCTTAACAAAAAATATAGTATATCAAGCTAATGTATGCTCAAACAATCTTGTTCAAACTCCCATCAATAAATTTTACATTGGCATAAGCGAAACATCATTTAAAATTAGATATGCTAATCACATAAAATCTTTTAAAATTCCCAAATACAAAAATGACACTGAATTATCAAAGGAGGTTTGGAGATTAGAAGATGAAAACTTAAACCCGGTTGTTAGGTGGAAAATAGTTAAACAGTGCGATGCCTATAACCCTGTAACAAAACGATGTAACTTGTGCTTAAACGAAAAGTACGAAATTTTATTTTTCAAACACCCAAATTTGTTAAATAAAAAGAGTGAAATATTATCTAAGTGCCGGCATAAAAACAAATTTCTTCTTGCCCAATTTGACACTGGCGATTAGCAGTTTTACAACTATGCTTCTTTTTTATTCGTTTTGTTTTGACGTCGGAACTCATTCTACTGCTGTTTTTGTATTTTGTATTTTTTAACGGTTTTTTCTTGATATGTATAATATATATGGCTGAAGATTGCCGATAGGCATGAAACTTTTAGTTCCATTATAAAGTTGTATTTTTCTATTTAATTACACTTTATATATATATATATATATATATATATATATATATATATATATATATATATATATATATATATATATATATATATATATATATATATATATATATATATATATATATATATATATATATATATATATATATATATATATATATATATATATGTATATATATATATATAAAATCTTTAAAATATAAATATAAAATCTTTAAAATATAAATATAAAATCTTTATAAATATAAATATATATATATATATATATATATATATATATATATATATATATATATATATATATATATATATATATATATATATATATATATATATATATATATATATATATAGATATATATATATATATATATATATATATATATATATATATATATATATATATTTATATATATATATATATATATATATATATATATATATATATATATATAATAAAAAAATTAAAAACGTTTTTATCGAGGTTTTTTATGTTTACGAGGTTATTTATTTTTACATGATTATATAAAAATTGTAATATTGTTTAATCAGCGAAATAAAACTTATAATAATAATAATAAAATAATAATATATATAGGTTTCCTTCCAATCGACTAAAAATTGATTTAGACGGTTTCTAACATCCTTATCTCTATCTTTTCGCATAATTTTAACTTGATCAACATTTATTTTTGTTATGACCAATTAGTATAGAATCTATAAATTTTTATAAATATTTTATCGTTATAAGATATATCTATACTATAGATATATCTTATAACGATAAAATATTTATAAAAATTTAGTCATGCTCAAGAATATTATTTGTCGGCGATGTATAATGATTGGCAAAGAATATTTTTAACGATTGTTTTACCTCTTTTCATACATTACAAACATACATTTTTCATACATTATTATTAATTAAAACAATTCCCTCTGAGCCATCGGGCTAAATGTACGAAAAACAAAACAAAAAACGACAATTTGATACAACGAACGACGATTTTATACAACTTCTTTGAGTTAATTTTAATACAAGTTTAATTTTCATTCATTTTTTATGGTAGAAACAAAAGGTCGAATTTGAAAAAAAATTTCGAATCGAAAAAAAATCTTTTTATTAAAGTAGAGTTTGGAATTGTTTTGTTATAAACAATAACTCTACAATAACGACGTGTAAATATAAAGATATTTTAACAAACGAAACTTGCAACAAAGAGCTAAAATACAATTAAAAACCAGCTCAGTGGAAAATCACTTATATAGTAACCATCGTATTTTATTAAAGAATCGAAGCTTCCATGTTTAACAACCGGTCATTCATCTATTAAATTTGCATTTGCAAACTCTCACTTATATTTGTTCAAGTTCGCAGAGATCTAGAGTTTTAAAAGAATTCATGTGTAACTTTGTTCTTCAAATAGGTCAAACTGAAAGTAGTGCTTAAATTTGACTCATTTAATATAAAGCAGCCAACTGAATAAATAATACAGCCATAAAATATAACAGCAAACTGAAAGTAGTGCTTAAATTTGACTCATTTAATATAAAGGTAAAAAAATAATCTTTTAATCGAAGCTGAATTTTGCCATCTAACAAGAGAAGGATGGAAATCACACAAGGGTGGATCCATCATGTCTTCCTTCCTATATGGTGTAATAACCATCTGCGTCTTTTTCCGAAACCCACGTGCGATTTTTCACTGGGTATAGCAATAAAAATTACGGCCTCCACATTTTCTAGGTGTCCGAGTTTTTAGCAGTATTGCAACTAGTAAAAAAAACTTAATGCAGGCAAAAACAACCAGAAAAAAACGTAATATTAAAGAAAAATAATAATTCAAATGTATTAATATTTAAATATTAACCCTCAACTATGCAATCAACCTTCGAATATGGATCGAATAATGATATCAAACACTATCAGGCGGAATCATTATTTAAATATGATTGTAAGGCTCTATTCCATAAAAGGTTGGCATCCTTTTTTTTTATATTTTCAATACCCTGGTTAGGGCAAAAGAAAAACTTAATAAAAAAAAGAAAAACTAAAAGTTTATAAGCTGAATAAACTCAATACTTTTTATCAGGTTTTTTTAAATTTATTTTAAATGTTTATACATTTACATTATAAACAGCCAAAATTAGCAAATTTCATTTCAGCATATGGCTGAGCCGCAAACATTAGAGGTTGTAACTCACGTATAGATATTGAACTTATAAAAAAAAAATCATTTACTGCTCTCAAAGGTGGAAACGAAACTGTGCATTTATACAACAATAGCAATTATTTAGATACCTTGGATTTAAAAAATTATTTTATAATATATAAAGTTAATTAGACAGTTTTATTTCTTATTGTTCAGCTCGTTTTTTATTTTTTTGAGAGCGTTAAAAACAAATTTTGAGGCCCTAAAAAAAAACGTTGACTACAAATACTTAAAGTTGGCTACAATACGTTTTGAAATGCTTTTAGAGAAGTATTGTAGAGACATGCCCTGAATTCAAACTCGTTTTGTTTTATCATCAGTTCTGGAATCGAAAAGAAGCATGCTCACTTTGAGTCTTTGATTTTATTTCCTTTCAAATGTTTTTTATTGGATTAAGTTCTGACCTGTTGCTAAGCCACTCAAAAATAATAATTAATTTGCTTGAGAATATAAGGTAACGTGCGCTGGGCCGTTCAAAAACAATAATTAATTTGCTTTATGTAAGGTAACGTGCGCCATCTTGCATAAAGAAAGTTGACTGATAATTTTCGAAAGGCTTTGTTTTTTAACACCTAAAATATCGTTCAGAACTTATTGCTTCTTTTTATGAAGAACGTATAGTATTCCTGCCGCAGAATTTGAAAAAAATGCATGTTGAACTGTTTTGCAACAAATGCAAAAAAAGGTTGAGCTGTTTTGTTTGAATAGTTCACGTTAGGCTTTAAAATGGCCTAGGATTACCATGTTGCTTGTCAGCACAAAAATAACTGCTTGCGACCGTTAGTGTGAAAAAAAGAATTCCTTCCAGGTATAAGCATTAGTCACAAGAACAATGATTTACCGTACTGCTGTCGGACGAAAACACTTTTTCACAGCGCCAAATACAAGTGCATCGTTCCCGTGGTTTTGACCAATTCAATCTTAAATACATTCAAAGAATAATGTATAGAATATGTCAAACATAACGTGCATGTAACAGGGTTGCTTTAGTGGTAAACAGAGGAGAGGAACACTTTACTTTCTTTGTAAAAATAAAACAACAAATGCTAATTAAGGTGTTTAAAATGAAAAATTTTATAACCCTTTTGAAGTTCATCAATCAACTTTTTAATGGTTTCTCGGTGTAAGACAACGTGCGCTATCTTGCGCAAGTTGCCGCAATAAAAAAAACAAAAACAATAGCATGCTACTTCAGCAAAGAATTTAATGTGTTGGAGTGGCTCAGTAACAGCCCAGATCTGAAAAAAAAAAACGTTGGGAAGGAAATAAAATCAAGGATTTATTGAGGGTGCTTAACTTTGATTCTAGAATTGATGACAAAGTAAAAGAGTTGAAATTCAGGAAATGTCTCTGCATTACTTTTAAAAACTCTTTATTAGCATGCTGAAATGTATTGAAATGGTACTTAGGAAAAAAAAGCAAATGACTAACTATTAGATAAATATTAAAAATCAATCTTATATTTATGTTACATATTCTTGATTTTTTGAAAGAAAAAAAACAACAAAAATTAAGTCAGTCGTCCTCCAAATTTCTGCGCAGTTGAATATTCGTATCTATATTTTTCATCGTTAGCATCAACATTGAGCTATGTTAATAACCTTTATCTTATTTTTATGTCTTTTACATAGTACACTACATATTTTATTTTAAATACATATCATATGCATTAAATCGCTCAACTTTAAAACTGAGACAATTTGTTAAACTAACAGTCTGAATAAAACTTCGAGCATCACGTTCTTTTAAACGTTACACGTTAATTCAAAGATATACGTTTTTTAAACGTTACACGTTAATTCAAAGATACACGTTTTTTAAACGCAACTTTTTCATCTATTTAAGAGTTGCATTATTATACATCTTGTATAAACTTTTCGTTTCATGTTTTATATCTTTTATTCATCTATCTAAAATATTATTTTTTTGTTGCAATTTATCATTCATTTTGTGTCAATTAAAAAACATCTTAAAAACATTTAAACAGTCTATCTGGCGTTTGTTCATCGTCTGAAGTTTATTTAAGACGTAAACTTAGACGTCTTTTACACTCTTAACAAAGAGTTTTAAATTAACATTTTAGATGTTTCTATTTTAAAACAAAATTTTTATTTGGAGTTCTTTTTTCTTTAATTTTATAAAGTTTCGAATAAAATAATAAAAAATAATTTGTTTATCAAACGCATGATTAATTTTGAAAATGTTTTTGAATTTTGTGTCAGTTCAAATTTTTTTTTATTTAATTTAAAAAACCTTCAGAATTTTGCGTTAGTTAATTTTTTTTAATTAAATTTTGTAAACTTTACTTAATTTTATGTTAATTTAACTTTTTATTATTTGATTTTGTTGCAATATTTCAGCACAAAATAAAATATAGTTCGAAGAATCAGGATCAACGACACTAAAAAAATTATTGTTTGTGGAACATCTAGAGCCATAGGACTTGTGTAAGTTAATAACTCTGGTCCAGTGATGTAGCTTCTGTTATTATAAAAGCATTCACGATATGTAGATATTTTAGTACACCTAAAAAAAAAAATACTCTTGTTAAGAAAAATTTATGAACATAAATGTTATGAATTTTACCTTGTTGCTTTTTATGATTATTAAAATGTGTATATTTGATAGGGTAGTGCGGGGCTAGTTGAGCATAGGGGCAAGTTGGGCAACTAAAATATCTCAAAAACTATTCATCCCATGGCAAAACGTCTAATGGATAAAAGATAGGTACTTAAAATGGTAACAAAATGCGCATCAAATGGTTGTTGGACCGCGGTAAAGTAACATGCACGGACACTTTTTCGATTTTGGACCAAAAAAGTAAAAAAAAATATTTTTGCCATTTTTCTCTTAAATGCTTAAAGAACATTTATCTGGAATCACTTAAGTGTTTATATTTTACCCATTTATTTGGCTATTGATTATACTTACCCTTTTTTCCCCAAGCCTTATAGTTCTTTTTATAACCTAACTGATGTATAGACTTGTCTAGTAAGGGTAAGTTAAGCAGATTTGATAACGATTAATAAAACGGCTCTATCAGACGCAAAGTTAAATTTCATTTGGTGAATATTTTAAGGTCCATTCACACTTTTAAATTATTCATTATAAAATATTCATAACAATTATAAGGTAATATCTTAAACCTTTTTTTTTTAAATATGCATTTATAATTTAAAATTATTTGATTTTTACGTGGTCTTAAAAAAAATCTTTGAGTTGAAAAGTTTTTGAATAATTTTTTTAAATTAATCTTGTTTACTATGTTTATTATGATAATATTATGATAGTGTGCATATTTAAAAAACATATAACTTAAAATTTATATTATATAAACATATAATTTAAAGTATATATAATCAAAACATATATAAAATATGATATTTCATTTCTATTTTGATTATTTATATTATATATAAATAATTTATATATATATTATTTAATATTACTATAATTAAATAGAAAAGTTTAAATATTGGTATCTTATAGGAAAAAAGTTGTTAGTGCAGCTGTTAAAGAATTTGACATCAAGATAGGATAATCACTCTTCTCGCTTGCATTTTGAAACACTATACTTAGCAAAGGAGAATGGAATAGTCATGTTGTCTTTCCCACCACACTGCAGCCATAAGCTGCAGCCACTAGATGTATAAGTGTTTGGACCTTTTAAAAAGTACCTACCAGTTGCACAAGATGCATGGCTGGAAAAACCATAATAATTTATGATATACCAAAAATTGTATCTGATTCATTGCCATTAGTTATAACGTGTACTAACATTACAAAGGGTTTTCAAAAAACTAGTGTATACTCGTACAATGCAAACATTTTTGCTGCTGCTGATTTTTTACCATCATTTGTCACAGATCGTATAGAACCAGCAAATCTCGTTTCTGAGCTATCACACGTAGCTCATTCCGAAGTATGTTTAACATCATCTTCAGGTCAATCTGCAAAAAGTAGTATTAATAAAGAGACAACGTTACTTATTCCTGAAACTCCTAAAGCATTTTCTCCAGAAACTGTGCAACCTTACCCAAAAGCAGCACCAAAAAAGATAAATTTGACAAGACGAAGAAAAAGAAGAGCTGCTATTGTAACAGATACTCCAGAAAGAACTATATTAAAAAAGCAGCAAACAAAGAAACTTGAAAAATTGAGAATGAAAAAAAATTATCTACTTGTCAATTCCTTCCAAATATTAATAAAGAGTGTGGTAATAAAGAGACTCAGTTACAAAGTATATTTAAAAAAATTAAGAAACAAACAAAAAAACTAAGAAAGAAATTTTAAAGAAACCAATCTGCCAGTCAATCCTTTGCAGATCATGGTAATAAGAAGACTCTGCTGCTTAGTATATTTAAAAAAGTTAAAAAACAATCAAACAAAAAAAAAACTACAATGAAAAAAAAATTAAAGACAAGTGCAGAACACGATTATGCTTTTCTGGTATGTTGGGAAACTTATTCTGAAACTCTACCACAAGAAAATTGGATCAAGGTTGCAATCAATGATCTTATTCAAAATGTGATTCACATTCTGGTCAAAATTATATTTGTATTAACTGCAAAATGGAAATTGAAGACTAACATAAAGTGTTTAGTTATTATTATATCTTAATATTAACAAATTTTGTTTTAAAATGTTTTTAAAAAGTTGTGTTTAGTTTTAAGATTGAAAAGTTTTGTTTTGTTTTTATTTTAGTTTCAAAATTATTAGTTTTTATATTCATATCTTAAATAATTTGTTAAAATTGAAAGTATATACTTAAGTTATAAGCAAGCTATGTTTTGGCTATATAAAAAAGTTAATAGTTGTCACAGAAATGCATTCATTTTTTTTATTGCTTAACTTACCCCACACAATTGCTCAACTTACCCCGCATGGGTAGGTTGAGCAGCCTAATAAATTTTAAGTTATATTTTCTAAAACGAATCGAAAAAAGTTTTTTTGTCTCAACCATTTTTTAGCAGATAAAATTATCTTTCTAATAGTGAAAAAATTATGTTAATCCGATGTACCGTTCAAGAGATCTGTTAGATTTAGTAAAAATTGTCGAATTAGCCCCGCCCTACCCTACTAATGATAAATAAATTTATAGGGATTTCTCAATGCCTTTATTGGCCAATGTTAATGCCGATATTTACGACATTTTTTTGTTTGAGTTCTAATGGTAAAATAAATAATGGTAAAAAAAAATCAAAACAATTAGTATCGGCCAATACTATTCAATGCTGATGCCACTGTACCGGTACATTGGCATCAGCAATGGGTTTTATATAATCAATTACTTAATTGCTAATTTTTAATAACCACTGTTTTTTTTTTTAAATCTAGTTGAACGGAGCAATTTTTTTAAGTTTGTTTTTTTTGCATGTAATTCCAAGAAACTGTTCGATAAATAAAATTAAAGCTATAACATATATAGTAAAGTGGGGTCAAATGGAATAGTTAAGGGTTTTAATTATTTATTTTTTACGGAAGAAAAAAAATTTAATTTTTTTTAAAGTTGTAGAGAATATTGAGCTGTATTTGAATAAATAAAAATAAAAAAAAAATTTTTCTTTTTTCAAATAAAACTTTACTTGATTAAAAAAAAAATTTATTCCATTCTACACTTACATACGCGTATGTAAGTGTAGAATGGAATAATTTTTTTTTTTAATCAAGTAAAGTTGCGTATTTCATTCTCCCCGTACGGAGAAAATGAAAAACGCAAATGGAAGCGTAATTAAAACAATACTTTGATAAAGTATTGTTTTAATTACACATACGTTTTTTTAATAAAGTCTTCATTAAAAAAACGAAAAGCAATCAACAATAACAATTAAAAAAACAATCAAATACAACATTTAAAAAATCTATTAAATAAAAAAACTTTTTTATTCTTGTGATAATGTTGAGTCGTTTAGAGGTACAAAAGGTTGAGTTGAGTTTTCAGTTGTGGGACAATTTTTGGTGCTATAAAACTCTGCGCCTTTTATGTATCGCTTTGGTATGCATCTTTGATATAACCAAACCTTGCAATTTGAATTTTCACACTGCTACCATTCACTATTTTGACTTGCTGAAACTTTGCCTAAAACTTTTCGGCACTTTTTATACTTAAATTGGTTTGCAGCTAATATTTTGGCTAGACTTGTTGCTTGGTTTATTTGATGTTCGCCATTAAAGCTAACCTAATGTTGTTTTTTAGCTTGCTTTGCTGCTTTGTTGCTCTTAGCATTTCTCAAACTTTCAAGTATTTCAGGTTTGTTGAGACACTCCCCTTCGAATCTTGACACATCTACATTTTTCTTTTTTTTGTGTGTTAATGTGTTGAATACGAAACATTTGTTGCAAAGCTGCTGCAAGCGATTGGGCTGATTGCAGTTGTTTTTTAACCTCTTTTTTAATTTCTTTTTAAACATCTGGAGTTACTACAATATTAAAGGTTGTTTGCAGACAAGGTGACTTCTGAGGTGACTTTAGAGCTGATGCTATGTGACATATGTTGATGCTAGATGTTGTTGGTGTAGATTCAGAGGGCAGTTTGTGGTGCTAGCATTGGTGATGGTACTATTATAGATTCTGGTTGTTGAG
Organism: Hydra vulgaris; assembly: GCF_022113875.1. Lineage (NCBI taxonomy): Eukaryota > Metazoa > Cnidaria > Hydrozoa > Anthoathecata > Hydridae > Hydra > Hydra vulgaris. The sequence goes on along the minus strand of NC_061158.1, from coordinate 38,664,134 downwards.
ATGAACCTGATTCAGGTTCATCTCAGCCAGGTTCAGATGACTGTGTTTCAAACGTATTAGCAATTTGCAACTTTGACTGATTGATTTTGTTGATGTCGAGTGGAAACAAGCCAGTATTCTGAAACCCAGTGACTATTTGGGTACGCGTAAAAACTTCACCAGAGCTGAAGAGTTTTTTTTGCAGGTGACTAAAAACTTCTTTTGATAAATTGCTGAACTTTGTCTCTGCATAAAACTGTTGAAAGAACTTGCACCAAACTCTTTTGACATGGCAATAAACACCAACATCTCGTGGCTGCGGAATGTGAGACGAGTGAGCTGGTAAGCAAATTAACAAGATATTATTTTCGATGCAAATAAGTACGACCCGATAAGTTACATAAGTCACATACCCATCTGCGACTAAAATATGAATACCTAAAATTAGATAACTATAATTAAATAGATGTAATCCTTTGTAAATGTGAAATTAATTAAATATAATTAGCTTAAACTAATTACCTGGAATTTCCTTAATGGTGGGAACATACATTTTAGTGAGTCATTGCACAAATTGCTTATCTTCCATCCATCCGGATGGAGATATGGCGTATATGGACCACTTACACACCGATCTCTGTACTGACGTTTTTTTGATTCAAAAAAAATGTATGGAGCAAGACGATTTTCAGCAGCATTAATGCAAATTCCAACAGTATAATGGATTTTTTCATTGTTGCCAACCAATTTCAATGGCCACTTTGCACCACGCGAGAAAACTAAGTGTTGCTTACCTTGATCATCAGAGAAGCCAATTTCATCAAAATTCCACAAATGACATGGAGTGTTTTTGTTGATACCTGCTATGTTGAATTCTCTTTGCAGTGTGTTGAAATATTTTGCTACTATTTCTTGCGTGCAAGAAGCGGCTCTGAGTGATGATATATTGCCTATAGCTCTGATGCTCAACCTTTGACTCCACCGTTTTATGAAAAGCCTATACCAATCTCTTCCTGGTGTGGCACGCCAGGAAGAGATTGGTATAGGCTTTTCATATTCAGAAACAAATGAGATTGACTTTGGTGTTGCAAATAATCGGTATTTAGTGCGATGACGTTATTGTAAGTTCTACCAAAGCCCCAATCGGATAATTTCATAAATTCAGATAAATTCAGTAAAAGTCATTCATTTAAATTCAGATAGAAAAATTCGTTCATTGAAATTTATACAAAAATTTATAGATGGAGATTTATTGGTCACTTGAGAATTAATTAAAAAAAAAAAAAAAAAAAAAACACATTTAAGAATTGCTTCACTTATTATTAGCGTATTTCATTTAACCCCACAATTCTCCTTTTCCGTTTTTTACTCATAACATTTTTTTCTAAATAGCAAATTTTATTTTGAAAAAAGATTCTTGATCAGTGTAAAAGGTTGTACCATAAAACCTTTTAAGTTCAATATAATCAAATTTAATTTCTGAGAGTTTTAAGTTCATTTTTCAAAATAATAAAAAAATCTTATTACGCATTCTAACACTTAACAATTTGTAACAATATTTTTTTTTTAAAAATAAAATTTGACATCATCTTAAAGTATTCTCTACAACATTATCAAAAAATATTTGCAAAAAGAATATTCAATAATTAATTAAGAGCGAAAGAATAAACATTGTTGTAACTATTTCATTCTACCCGCTATTTCATTTTACCCTGTTTTATTCTATTTCAATTCAAAAGAAATTAACTGATTTTTTACAACAATTAGTTTCATGCTATTTGCAAAAATTCCGATTACTTTTCTATTAAAATGGAGTAACATAATTTCTTATATATATATATATATATATATATATATATATATATATATATATATATATATATATATATATATATATATATATATATATATATATATATATATATATATATATATATATATATATATATATATATATATATATATATATAATATATATATATATATATATACATATATATATATATATATATATATATATATATATATATATATATATATATATATATATATATATATATATATATATATATATATATATATATATATATATATATATATATATATATATATATATATATATATATATATATATATATATATATATATTTATATATAAATATATATATATATATATATACATATATATATATATATATATATATATATATATATATATATATATATAATATATATATATATATATATATATATATATATATATATATATATATATATATATATATATATATATATATATATTAGTAGAAAATTACTTATCAAAATATTTTCATTTTAGACAGTATACAATGAAAACAACGAAAGCAAAAATATTAGGGTTTGATTTAATTTTTTTTGATGTCGCATTTAATCTCTCTAAAAATTTATATAAGCTTTTCAAAAAACCAAATGAGTTATTATATATTAATATTAACTCAAATCACCCACGCCAAATTTTAAAACAAATACCGATTTCAATTAATAACAGGCTAAACCGAAATATCTCCAATAAAAATGTATTCAACTCCTCTAAACGAAGATGCCCATAAAAAAAAGTGGATTGCAAAATTTTGAACTAAAATTTAATCCTAAAAGAATAAAATAAAAGCGAAATAGAACTGGAAATGCAATTCGGTTGAACCACATTTATAACAAAAATGATTCCGCTTTCATAGTAAAAGTGTTTTTAAAATTGGTGTATATATACCCCCCCCCCCTTCCCTCCAACTCCCTTCTAATTAGTTTTAAAAATAAATAACTTTCTAATAAAATTTTTAATCGAAATACAATTAAAGTTAGCTACCGTTGCACAAAAAGTATGGAAAAAATTATAAAAGGTTACAGTTATGCTTTGCTAAACAAAAAATAAATCTTAATGAAAAAAACAACAAAAAATTGCTATTGTAAACAAAAAAATAGTTGTCCAATGAGTAGAAAATGTTTATCAAAAAGCTTGGTATACAAATGTATTGTTTTTCCTAAGAATGTACCTGATAAACAATATATTGGCTTAACAGAGGGCGAATGGAAAAAACGTTTTGTCAACCATAATCAATCCTTTAAAAATAAAAAGTGTTCAAAGATACCATGCTGTCAAAATACATATGGGAATTAAAAGATAAAAATATTGATGATTTTATATTGATTTGGTCCATCCTTAAAACAGCACCAGTATATGATAATATTTTCAAAAATGCATATCAAAAAAAAAATTGAAATAACTACACATGTGAACCAAGAATGTTTATTAAACAAAAAATTGTAATTGACTTCTAAATGCATGCACGAATATAAGTTTCTTCAAAGAAACTATAAAAACTAGTGAGCTCAAAAAAAATTTTACTAAAATACCCCTTTAAATATATATTAAAAAAAAAAATACATAAGAAAAAAATTCTAAAGAATTCCTTTTATAATAGTGTCAGCATATTCCACAAATGTAAGAAAATTTACAGTTGTTAAGACATTTCCCAGTAAACACAGATTGGTTCAGACTTGGTCAATATTTAGTCAAAATCGATCGAAAAATAAAAAAAACGTTTAGCAACCTATTATTGACTAAAATTGACACTTGATTTGAAACGCATATTATAAACTTTTATATATATACGTTTACTAAACGTAAATATAAAAAAGATCTAACGTTTAGAATATCGCCTTACATTAGTCATTATTAAATATTGTAAACCTTTAATCGACTTTAATTAAACGAAAACATTTATAGATTTAAAATCTACGCTTTAATAAATTTTTTAATATATACGTTTAATATAATCTTTAAATATATACGTTTAATATAATCTTTTTACTAAATCTTTTAATATATACGTTTAATAAACGTTGATCAAACGTTTCCAAAATTGACTAATATAGGTCGTTATTCTAAACGTTTTATCGACGTATAATAAACGTTTATTATATTATAATATAGTAATACAGCAATTTGTCAGAAGACTCACAACAGCTTAAGTCACGCGGTTTAAATTGACATAACTAAAACGAAATAAAAAAATTTATTAAAAAAGATTTTTTATTGGCTAAATAATTAAATTAGACTTGAATGCGTTTTCAAGACTCACTTCCTTATAACAACTGAAAGCAAAACGACGGATAAATAAATAATAAACAGGTGTCGGGTGCGCCCTTTTAATTCATAGAAGTTAAAAAGCTCTTTTCGCGAAAATCTACCTTCCGAAATGCCAACAAATTAATGGATTCCGATATTTCAGAAACTATTGATGGCCACATTGACACAGTTAAGAAATATAAGTTGCTGGTATCTCGTTATGCAAGTCCTACTGCAAGAACTTATTTTGTAAGTTTAATAAACTGTTTAAACTCATTTTGTAAACGCTAGTATGATTGCGTAACAGTAGTTATTCATCTTTGCAATAATCAAGAGGTTTAACAACTAAATTTTTTTTTTTCAATTTTATTTTAGAAGCATTTTAGCTCAATTTAGTTATATTTGCTAAAGAAAATTGGCGGAACAGAGCTGGTAAATACCACTGCATAAGTTATGTCGCAACGTTACTAATTTTTTAATGTCAAAAATAAACATGGATGGTACAGAAAGTTTTGGAAAATTTATATTCAGAAAATCCTCTATATGTAAAGTTGTTCTGTGTAATTCCAATTTTTGTTTATCAATGTACATTTAAAATGCTAACTATTTTAACATAGTTTTTTGCGGTTACAAATCAGGTTAAAAATCAGACGATAAAGATACGAATGTAGAAGATGATGTTGCACAAGAGCAGGCACATGATAAAAAAGAAGTAGACGGCATGCTAGGAAGATTTTTAGTAATGCATAAACTAGAGAAAACAGTGATCCAAAATATAGGTTAAACTTCCACTGCAAAAAGCTTGATCATTTAATTTTTTTTTTATTATTGAAGCATAAACATATGAAGTATAGTGTGCGAACATTTTTTCTCTAAATCCCCAAGTTTATAACTGTATATATAGTTTATAACTGTATATATAGTTTTATAATATAAAAGTATAGTACAAGTACTATAGTATAAAAGTTTATAAACATATTGAAATAGTTATAGAAAATATAAAAAATATAACCAGGTTTTTTATAGCTATATCTTCTGATAATATTAATACACTAATTTAATATTATTAGTCGAATTACGTCATTTTCTAGGCTTTTTTATTTTAAAGTAGTTTCTAGGCTTTTCTATACGCGGTTTTTTTTTAAATTTTATTCACTAACAACGCGTATTACGGGTTGCCTACTGCTAGTATTTATAAATTTCATTACTTTTATAAATATCTTATTTATAAATTTTAAGACCTATATAGATTTTATTACTTATATAAAGTTAAAAAGTTATAATAAAATTTTAATTAATATAAGTTTTAAAACTTAAATAAATTGAAATTAGCTTAACTAAATCAAAGAAACTATTAGGCAAGGTCTTAAAGTTAAATATACGTTTACTTAGACTAAATATAAACGGTTTATGTAGGAGGAGTTGGGCCACAGTGGATCGGATTTCTTTATTTTTTAAATTGAGCAAAAGTTGAAATATATATTTTATTTATTACAGTGAATAAATAAACACAGCCGTGAACTAATGATATTGAATAGGAGCATAGCCAAATAACTTTGAGGATGAGGGAGTAAAGACACTGTACACTATACTTTAGGCATACTTGTACTAATTAGATTAGTATTAAATTGAAAAAATAGACATTTTAAAAATTGAGAAGCAAAAAAAAAGAATTTTTTTGATAACAAAAATTATATAAATATTAAAAATTAAAAAATTATTCAAAATATTATTATTCATAACTTAAAACTAATAAATTCATTTTCATGTAGTTAGTCTATTGAAAATGCATGAATTTAATCTTTAAGATATTTAATTGGGCATTGTGGATCAAACTATTCACTGTACCCTAATTCACTGTGCGCCACCATAACAAATTAAGTTCAAGTCTTATTTCTTGAGACATGAGTGTTGTTAAAAGAAAAGCTAAACTACTAAAAGGTAGCATAAATATCAATAATCCGAATGAAAAAATTCAACTTTTGAAATTATTTTAACCATGATCTCCATAACAAACATAAGGACGGTAAGAAAATCCCTCGATGCACTGTACCCCAACTTTCTTATACGTTAATTAGACTAGATTTAAACGTAAACTAGACAAAATCTAAACACTTTATATATATATATATATATATATATATATATATATATATATATATATATATATATATATATATATATATATATATATATATATATATATATATATATATATATATATATATAATAATCCTATAATAGACGTATAATAATCCTATAATAGACGTCGAAAATACGTTTATATACAAACGTTTAATAGACGTTTGTTCTAAATGTTAAACGGATAATCAACCAAATCTGAACATTTGTCGAAACGTTGTTTTGACGTTTAATAGACGTTTGTGTGTTTTCTGGGTTATGGTTTTCTCTAATTTGAGTGTTGGTATAAATTGAAGTTTTATTTACAGTTATTATTTTCAGTTGCTAAGATATTTATAACTTTGAACTTTATTAATTTAAACATTCATTTCTGATGAGTCTTATTTGATGAAGTGTAAAATGAAAAAAGTTTGATAAGTGATTTTCTATAATTTATTATTCTTTTAGTTCTTTTAAGAATATTGAGCACTTTATTTTGTAGAATACATTTATAATTATTTGTATATATATTTATTAAAATAAAAAAAAAATTACTGGAAATTTTCCTTTGCGTATTCAAACTCCATTCTAACAAAAATATTGTAAAAATACGCATAAACTGAAAGATATCGGCCCCACGAAAACCATGTTGGCATTCTTTTTGTATAGAAACCTCCTAACATCATGTTTGTATAACAGAACAAAATTGTTACTATATTGGATGTTTTCAGACTTTTAATGCTGCCACCAATAATTAAGCCTACAGACTATAAGAATAAAAACAAACTTTTAAAAAGAATAAATCCCTTGAGTTTTGTTTTCGATAATTTGAAAATTTAATAAATAATACCTGTGAAACAGCTGTTAATAAAAACACATTAACTAAGCCTAAAAGGAATACTGAAGAACGATTTAATCCAATCATCCAGTATGATATTGTGTATATTAAAGATTGAGGTATGATTAAAACCGACAAATCAACTATATTTTTTACAGTGTAAAACGCAGATAAACGGTACATTCCTGCAGCTCTTTCTTTTTCAATAACTTTATCTTCCGAAGGAACTAACATAATAAAACAATATCAGTAGTATTATTAACATGAATACACGTATATATATATATATATATATATATATATATATATATATATATATATATATATATATATATATATATATATATATATATATATATATATATATATATATATGTATATATATATACAGTATTGGACAAAACATTTGCAACCAATATTGCACAATTTTAAAAAGTGTTCCTATTTTTACATGTCTTAAAAATGAAACGAACAATACCACCACAGCAAACAGTTCAAGAGACTGGAGTCAAAACATACCATGACATGAGCAATCAGCTGACAGGTGACAGCACACAGGCAGAATTTCGTTGATAAGTGCCATTTTGCAGCAGACAAAAAAAGTGCAACTTTTTTGGTTTGTTTCATTATCTTAAGTCTGGTCCGTGTCAACGTCACGGAAGTTTTTTAATAATTAAAGGAAGTATCCAGAAGTTTCCAGAAAAAGCATCTGGAAGCAATCAGAAACATTCAGAAGCATCCAAGTGCAAAAATTGCTCCCGACAGTCTTGGGTTGGAACTAAAAAAGAATATTATTGGCGATTACGTAAGTGGAATGTCACAAAAAAGTATTTGTGATAAATATCGCATGAAAAAATGGACCGTATCAAGACTATGTTCCAAATATCGTTCTACGGGGAAGTTGGCAGCAGATAACAAAGGTGGAAGACCGCATTCCACCACTTCTAGATAGGATTCTATGATTTTCAGATCTGTCAAGAAGGATCCCTAGATATCATCAGTTGAGATACAAAAGCAATTAGAGCTGCCTGTATCGGACCGAACAATCAAACGACGTGCTTTTGAAGCCAGATTGTTTTCTCGACGCCAAAGATACAAAGAAACCGCTGATATTACTAAAGAACCAGAAGAAAAGACTCCTGTTTGCTGCATCTCATATTGACTGAAATGTGCAGAAATGGCGCTTTGTCCTGTTCAGTGATGAATCGAAGTTCAACATCATTGGGAGCGATGGCATTTGCCGTGTACGTCGACCGGCCGGAAAACGCCTCCATTTAACTTACTGCCATAAGACCGTGAAGCATGGTGGAGGCAGCCACCTATCGGTGATGGATTGGCCGCCTCAATCTCCGGATCTCAACCCTATCGAGAACCTGTGGGAGATCATCAACTGCAGAATTAATCGTGAAGGTGTTCGTAACAAGGATCAACTGTTTGAACAAATCCAAAAGGTCTGGGCAGCGATTCCACAAAGTTTCATTGATCACCTAATCGACTCTATGCCTCGAAGATGCAAGGCTGAGATCGAAAACAAAGGATTCGCCACGAAATATTGAAAGCGAAATACAGCTTGGTCAACATTTTGTGGAGTTGCACTTGTTTTGTCTAGAAGGAAATCAACTTTTCTAAATACTTTTGATTAATTTATTAATTTTCGTGTACAAATAATTAACATTGTGATGAATAAAACTTGAAGACCGTTGTCTCTAAACAGTTGCATAGTTGTTTTTCTAAATTGAAAAAATGCACCAATTTTATATAAAGAAAATGAATTAGCATTATTTGGTTGCACTTGTTTTGTCCGAAACTATATATATATATAATATATATATATATATATATATATATATATATATATATATATATATATATATATATATATATATATATATATATATATATATATATATATATATACACATATATATATATATACACATATATATATATATTTATATAATTATATATTATATATATATATATATATATATATATATATATATATATATATATATATATATATATATATATATATATATATATATATATATATAAATATATATATATATTTATATATATATATATATACACATATATATCAGGCGCGGATGCAGCGTGTATTGATGTTTGAGATACCAAACTTCCAGACATAGAGCAAACTCAAAAATTTTATATGTTTATACTTTTATTAAATAACAATAGTTTGCAAAATGTTGCACTGATTGGAGCCTGGGAACAAAAAAGCCCTAAAATTTTAGCTACACCTGCCCCAAACGTGAGAGCAACAAAGTGATAAAATAATTTTTATACTATTCTTAACTAAATCTATATCCAGTAAATTTTAAAATTCACACAATAATCTTTTGCCATTCAAAAACTATGAACCCTCAGTTTGAGGAGGCTGCAAATTTTATAAGGCCATAATTGTTGAATGCCAAGAGATTATTGTGTGAGTTTTAAAATTTATCGATGAATATATACTTAGTTGAGAATAATAGAAAAAATATTTTATTAACTTGTTGCTCTCACGTTTGGGGCAAGTGTAGCTAAAATTTTCGGACTTTTTGTTCCCAGGTTCCAATCATCGCAAGTTTTTGCAAAGCATCTTTATTTCATATAAGTATAAACATATAAATTTTTGGAGTTTGCTCCATGTCTGGAAATTATGTATCTCAAACATTAAAAAATGCTGTATCCGCGCCTATATATTAGGGTGTCCCAAAAAACAACTTTTTTAAAAATAATCTGCTCTCACCCCCTAAATGTGTTCTATCTAATACAAAAACCCTAAGTTTAAATTTTTTTTCAATAAAAAATAATTTAAAAGGTCCCTCAAGACCCTCGAATATTTAATGGGTCCCTAATATTTTCAAAAAAAAAGTTTTTAAAAATTATGTCAACCTGGTACTCAAATGAACCGAAATTATATAAAAATTTTAAAAATAATGTTCATTTCGGAAAAAACGATACGTAACAATATTTCCCTTAAAATATACAATATTTGCCAAAACAAAAAACAATTTTCTGTAAAAAAATCGCCGATTTCGTTAAAAATATATATATATATATCGTTTAAGTACGTATCGTTTTTTCCGAAATGATCATTATTTTTGAAATTTTTATATAATTTCGGTTTATTTGAGTACCAGGTTGACATAATTTTTAAAAACTTTTTTTTTGGAAATATTAGGGGCCCATTAAATATTCGAGGGTTTTGAGGGACCCTTTAAATTATTTTTTATTGAAAAAAAATTTAAACTTAGTGTTTTTGTATTAGATAGAACACATTTTACAAGAACTTTTCGGACCCTGATGAATACAACAGTTTTCGAATGCAAAGAGTGTAAGCCAAGTGATTGAATCTATAATTTAGATCTATACAATTGTTTTTTAAAATGATCATTTTGTATAATAACCTTTAAAAATCTCTAGAGAAAATAATACTCTTAATAATACTTTAAATACTGCATTGAATTTACTTTATCTTTTTACAAATTTCTCTAAAATAAATTAGGTATAACAATTAAAAGCTCATTTTATATCTTTCAATAAATCTAAATGTGAGCAATACAAGACTACAAAACTTTAGAGCATTTATAAAATAAATTTATCAATAAAATATATTATATATATTTTTTACTAATCATGTATTAAATTATAAATTTATATTATTAGAAATTATGGACCTAATTTTGAGAATAATAGCTAGGTGACATAAGGGCTTACTCTTTTGTTAATTCTAAATGATGTTTTGATACATAACATTGAGCTTGTGTTACAGCTTTAATTATGCTTTATTTTTGTAACAGTGCATCCGTAGTTTGTTCATTTTAGATTGGATTAAATTTTCATTTAGAATTTTTATTGGTCTCCAGTATAAAAAGAATATTTGACCTGAATAAATATTTAGTAATATAACAAGAGCATAATATGTGTATATATATGTGTACATAATTGTATATCAGTGTATATAATTGTACATCAGTGTATATAATTATATGTGTTTATAATTGTTCTGTAATTATTAATTAATCTATAACTTTTTAATTAAAATAAGTTATTATACTTATAATATGTAATTATAATAATAATGTGGAAAGTATTTATAGTACTTTTAAGTACTTGCTTACTTATTTATTTAATAATTAACACTTAAGTACTTGCTACTTGCAGTATAAGTACTTGCCACATCAGTGAATATATTTTTATCAATCAAATTATTAAAAAAATTTTAAAACTTACATGTAAATACCGTGTCAAATATTAACTCAATAAACAAGAAACCCATTATATAGAAAATCTAAAAGTATAACAAAGACAAAACTAACAACTGGACGTAATACCTCGTAATTAAACAAGCCGCTTATAAAGCAATTTAACAAAATTGTATACCGCTCCCTCGCGATCACGTAGTGAACTTTCATCATAGGGTGTTTGAAACCATATAAGTCCAGAAACTATTGAAACCAAAAAAGCCTAAAAATATTTAACAAAATACTTGCACAAATATATTTAAATATAGATTATACTATAATAAACAATGCTGCAACATGAAGACCACCAATTTGATAATCAACCAACCAATATATTTATAAATTTTCTACATTTCAAAGTTGTTTATAAATAGTGCAATTAACTAACATTAAGTAAACACCTAGCGATATCGGTGTTAGTAATAATAATATTAACATTGATAATTTTACTAATAATAATAATCACAAAAATAGTGATAAAAAAAATAATAACAATAATAAAAATAGTAATACTGATTAATAAGGTGCAGCATATTTGTAATACCGCAGGTAATTTTGGAATACTCGAATATCTCAATTAATATAAACGTCATTTGGTTGTTATATAGAAAACACAAGGTCAAAGTACATGAAGTAAATAATTAATAACTAGCATATAAAGTAAATGATTAATAAAAACAATGCGCTATCTAGATACTTTTGCTGACAGCCACAAGTTAACGAAAAATCAATTTTGAAAACTCTTTCGGTAAGAATGTAATCCTTTATTAATATTTATTCATATTTTAAAACTTTTTTGATATATGATTGCATTTTGATTTTAATTTACTTATGAATGTCAATAAAAAAAAGATAAACACAACTTGAATACAATATTTCTAATTACCTGCAAATCAAGTAAAATCATACTTTTGGAGATTTTTGTTTTTGGAGATTATTTTTGGAGATTTTTGTTTCGATAGAAATTTTGATAAGGTTTCTAATTTTTTTTTTAGTAGATTTTTTATATTAATAAAATGATATAATTTTTGCATAATTTAGTGTTTTTTTAATGAACTAACTTATTAAAAACAAACTGGTATTCCAAACATGCTGCACTTTCTCTTATTTTTATTAATATCAATAATAACAACAAAACATAAAAAAAACAAAAACGAAAATAAAACAATAGTGCAAACAAGGAACATATAAAAAAAAATACAATCAAATAAACATGTTTTTACTAAAAACAACATGACAATTACCAATGTCTACAATAAAACAACCCAAGAATTACAAATATCTACAACAAACAACACAAGAATTACAAATATCTACGACAAACAACACAAGAATTACAAATATCTGCAACAAACAACATAAGAATTATAAATATCTACGACAAACAACATAAGAATTACAAATATCTTCAACAAAATAACACGAGATTTACAAATATCTACAACAAATCAACGCAAGAATTACATATATCTACAACAAAACAACATAAGAATTACAAATATCTACCACAAAACAACGCAAGAGTTACAAATATCTACAACAAAACCACACAAGAATTATAAATATCTACAACAAAATAACACAAGAATTGAAAACATCTATAACAAAACAAAAAAGGTAAAAATTACTGAATTTAAAAATAAATAAAAAATTTTTGCTGATGTTTTTTACTTTTTACTAGTGAAATTTTATAAACTTCAATATTTGTGTACTTTCTTTTAAAATATTTCTTTCAATGTAAGAGTTGTGAAGTATTAACTATAATTAAAGCCCAACGCAACGCTACTCATATGCCAATGCAATGTTAACTATAATGCTACGTTAGCACAACGCAATTTTTGATTTAAGCACAGCAAAACTCTCGATTTAATATGAAAAATAACCCAACAGAAAGTTAGGCTAGTGAAATTTAGAAATCTTCTCATAAGTTTTTAGTTCTGGAATAAAATAAAAATTTTACTTTTTATTGTTAAAATATATCAACATTTAAAAATACATAAATAAACCTTAAACAAACCTGGGTTATATTTACTGCATTAAAAACATCTCCTTTTGTCTGAATAAAAGTTCGTTTCCACAATGCAGTTACTTGGGTCCTGTATGACGTAGGCCATTTATTAGTATGTACTTTAAAGATAGACCCGTTCTATTGAAAATTAATTTATTTATACAATTATTCTATATTTTATCAATAATTATTTATAAAGTCATCTATATTTGACGAAAATCATTTAAAAAATGTAAAAAAAGGTAATGAAATTGAATTTATTTAATAAAAACTTATAAAAAAAACCTCATTTTTTTCGTTTTTTTCAGAAGTAATTTCGTAACTAGTTCGACTATCATTGTTTACCACAGCTTTATGCTCTTCATAAGCAATGTTATCATATGAAAATGAGATGTCATCTGGACTTTTTGTTTTGCTTTCACTTATTGCATTGCTACATTGTTCTTCTTCAACTATGTTTTTCCTTAATATAAAATTTAAGGAATATAACATTTAAATAAAACAAAGGTAAATTAATACCAGACATAGGTGTACGAAGAAAATTTTATTTTTCGATTATATCTTTTTTAATTATTTCTTATTTAAAAAATTTCAGAGGAAATTAAAAACGCTAATATGTCAAGTAGCATATCCCGTCTATATGAAAGTATTTTTGTTTTAAATGTATTTAAAACAATGTATTTAAAAAATGTATTTGGAAAAAAATGTATTTGGAAACTTGAGTATACTTAAGTTTCCAAATACTTATATCTCAAAATTGTCTTCCTAAAATAATAATTTTAAAAATATAGAAAATACAAAAACATTTGAAATAGAAGTAAAGTTTATTGGTTGTTATTTTATTAATCGCCCTCTCTAAATATGTTTACTAAGTAAAAATAGGAATAAACAAAAAAAGGTTCAAATTTAGGCAAGAATAAGGAAGAAAAAAATAAAATAAAAAATCATTTAGTAATGTTTTCTTCAAGAGTAATTGTGAAAATTGTTTGCTGTTGTTTCGTAATCTAACATTGAACTGTCTGAATCAAAATTTGAAGCGAGTCTTCAAATATTTTCTGAATCTCTAATTTTTACTTTTTTTTTACCCAGCATTAAGGCTTTCATATTCAGTCTATGAGTGTTGCAAAATTTCTTTATATCATCTAAAAAAGTGTGTTTAACTGAACTGTAATTAAGTAGATAATTAATAATCTCTATTTATCCGCCTTTGAAACAAAAAGCCTAAAAAGTTTAGGCGGATAAATAGATTTATTTCGCTGTATGTAAGTTGACATCTCCCAAACTTCAAATAGACTCTGTTTTTTTTATATATTTTTATATGGTTTTACATATAGTTTTATAAATTTATATATAGTTTAGTGGTTTTTGAATATTTTTTTGATGTCATGAAATTATCTCCTGACTGCTAGAAAACCGTTTTTTCAATACAATAATTTTCCTTGTATTACTGATTTGTTTTCTACTTCATCATTGACAACCATAATTAAAGTATGCTTTCATCATTTTTATGGTTCTCAAAACTTAAATAACTATAATTGTTTTTTCGTAAAGAAACCTAATTAGATACGTTGTTTTTTTTTTAGTTACTTTTTTAAGTAACTTTTATCAATTTTTCAGCTATTTTTTTATTAAATGAGTTTGAAATTGAGCAGCTTTTATTCAAGGTAAAAAATCTTCACTAACCTATTTTGTATCACTTTTAAGTCTAAAAATAATAAATTTCACATTTTATTTGTTTCAAAAAATTTATAAAAAAAAAAGATAACTTTTGCTTAGTTTTGGGATTATTCAAAGGAAAATAACTTCGATTTTTGTCACATATTTTAACACAGTATATGTTAGCCGTTATCGACAAGTTGTCGAAATAATGTGACTCAGACACTAACAGTAGCTAACATCATTAATCACTCTCACTTTCATTCCCAATTTTCCTAACTATAATTTCTACTTATAATTACTAAAATATATTGTTAAACTTTTATTACACTATAAAGTTATTTCCGTTTTTTTACGTACAAGAGCGCGGCGCTCAATTAATTAAATTTAAAATTTTTAATGCGTCTTGCTAAAATAGAGGAGAATGGCAACCCTAATTAGTATAGATTTTAAGTTTTTTAACTCTAATTAACTGAAATAAGTATCAGTAATTTTAAATTTTAAATAAACCAAAATTTAAATGATTATTCTCAAAACACTTTATTACTTTTTTAAAAAACTTAAACTTTTTTATCTAATAACTACAATTACTGGTTATATCAAAATCAAAAACCATTAAAAAGAGTAAATATAATTAAATTACTGAAATGCTTTAAATCCTTCAGCAACTTTCTCGTGAATTTCTGTCTTCTTTAGTTTCTCAACTAATAAAAAAACTCTTTTTTAAACATTATTGTGTGTGTGTGTGTGTGTGTGTGTGTGTCTGTATACATGCGTGCGTGTCTGTGTATGTGCGGATAAGCGTGCGCGTTTGTGTGAGTTTGTCTATGTGTGGACGAGAGTTTTTTTGTGTGTTGAAAGGTAAAAGCATTGCTTACTAAAAAAATCAGCAGGATTCCAATGAGAGTGCACTGGCATTCCAATAGATTCAAAAAAAGGTAAAACGTGACTGTTTTTCCCAAAAAACATAACCTATTTCAAGATAATAAGTCGTTTAATAAGTTAATAGCGCTAATAGTTTAAAAAATTAAAAAAATAACTAGAAAATAAACAAAATCTAATTTTCTAAATTTAAAAAAATGAAGCTAATAATTTAAGCCTGAAAATAACTAGAAAATAAAAAAAATGGTCTGTTCCAAATTTCCTCTGTTCCAAAATACTGTTCTGATTTGCATTCAATGTAAAAAATTATATGCAATAAATTGTATTGTTAAAGCTTTATATATATATATATATATATATATATATATATATATATATATATATATATATATATATATATATATATATATATATATATATATATATATATATATATATATATATAATTTAGATGTTTTTCTAATATCATTTACTACCACACACCATTCTTTTTTTTTTAAATTTTTATTTTTAAGGAAAAATTTGTTCCAAAATAGTTGTGATTTGTTAAAAATGGGTAGCAGGAAAAAATCCTTCGGGAAAAAACTCACCAGAAAAATTTACCCAAAATAATCCCCAGTAAAAAAATCCCTCGGAGAAAAATTCTCCCGGAAAATATCTCCAAGGATTTTTTTTACTGCGCATAAAATAAACGATATATCAATATAATAGTTGTTTATATTATTTTATACATACATATTAAGTTACAAGCAAAACCTTAATTCTTTTATATTCATAAACCGACTCACAAATAGGTAAACATGCTAAGAGTACCGCTACATTGTCGGCGGGTTTTTGTACAGAGAGTATATCAAATTTAAAAAAGTATTAAAAAATTTTTTGCGGGGGTTTTTTTGAGGAAGGGGGGGATATTTACCGGGGGATTTTTTCCAAGTGATATTTTCCTAGGAAAATGAACTAAAAGCAAAAAATCAAAATAATTTTCTCTTTTTTTGTGAAAAATAGTAAGATACAGTCCTCTCAAAAATTCGTATTAACCTCTTTAGCTGACCCAGAGAAACAAGGTGTGGGGTTCGAAAGCCCTTGACTTTGTGATCACAAAAATGTAAAAGTTGAAATCAAAACAATATATCCAAGAAAATAATTCAAAATTTAAATGTATTACTATAAACAGCAATAGAGTAAATGACAGCTTTTGACATTTATACAGCGTGTATAATTGTATTACTGACTGGTGTCCTTTTGTATGTGACGATCACGGTACACTCACTATAAATTCCCATTTTTTAAGTAAATTTTTCGGGAAAATGCACAATTTATTTCTTTACAAAAAATACATGATTAGCATAATTTTCAACTGCCGTAATAAAAATGCTCACTTTTGCAAAATCACATGAAGAAAACCAAAAAACTGTCTGTTTTCTTTGCATGCACAAGGCAAAACGAGAGGTAATACCTTTAATAATTGAAAAAGTGAAGACAGTTCTCCAAAAAGATGTTGATTTTCAAGACATAAGAGTTCCAAAAGGAATTTATGAAGGATGCCGTTCAGCAATGAGAAGAAAAGATGAAGACAAAGAAGTAGGCATACCACTGCCATTTAATTTTCAAGAAATTTATCCCAAGAATTCCACAAAAGAGCAAGCTTGCCAATGCCTCATCTGTCAAATTGGTCAACTCAAGCTCAATCAAAGGCATCCTTTGGAAAATTGGCAGAAGACTGAAAACGAGAAGGGTGACCATAGAAGCTCCAAACGTTTTGCAGTTCTTGGCAAAGGTATGTCCCATCCTTGCAATAAATTCACATTTCGGGGAAACATGAGGTTGCTTGCAGCTCAAGATAGAAAAATCTCTGATCAAATAGCTGCTATTGTTATCAGTCAAAAAGAGGCTTCACCACATGGAACAATTCGCCTAAATCAAGCTCAAGGTGGACGACCGTTAGCAATGACACCTGGTAGATTTTTGCTATGCTCATAAATTTATTTTTAAATCTAAACACGATGTACTTATTTATATATTTATAGTCTGACAGGTTCTTCAAGCTCTTGGCGGTTGTTTGAGGCCCCTACAAAAGTGACAGCACAAGATCTTGCCCAAATTCAGATCAATACAGGAATGTCCAACAATGGCATACGAAAGCTAGCATCAACTCTTAATCAAGTATCACAGGGTAAAGTCACTGAACCATACATTGACTCTAAGTTTCTTGAAATAGGAACCAATCTTGCAAGTTTTCACATATTCAAAGCTAGAAGTCATGCAAGAGAAAGAGTCAAAAGTCGAAATGGCAACAATTATTCACTGTAAAGATTTTTCTGGACTGCTGGAGCACATCCTTTTAGAAAGAAAAATATTTTCTGATCACATTGTCAAGCTTGGAATAGATGGGGGAGCTGGATTTCTACAATTTTCTCTTGGGGTTGTAGAAACATTACAGCACAGCAAAGTTCGTTCTCCACCAAGTAAACGACTCAAGTCTCTGAAGGAATGTCTGAAAACTATTTTAACCTCAAGAATTTTTTCTCCTTAATCAAAGCTGACTCAAAGAATTTTGTGGTATCTTGTGACTTGAAAGTTGCCAATATTCTATGTTGTCTTCATTCTCACGCTTCCATGCATCCATGCACGTAGTGCACAGCTCCTTCAACTAACCTTGCTAAATGTGGAGAGTTACGAACCTTTGGTTCCCTCAAAGCCTCTTTTCAAGCATTTGCTTTTGCTGGCAGTGATGTAAAAAATGCCAAGAAATATGGGAATGTCACCCATTACCCTATTCTTCATGCAGATGACAATAGTCTGGTTTTGGAAATTATCCCTCCCATGGAGCTTCGTCTTTTGCTTGGAGTTGTTAACCACCTCTACAAAAATCTCAAAACAGTCTGGCCTCCAACTGATGAGTGGGCAACTGCTTTTCATATTAATCTTCAGCCTTACCATGGAGGTAATTTCATTGGCAATGATTGCCGCAAGCTTCTCAAGAGTGTTGATCTTATTCAACAGTTGGCCAAAAAGAAGGCAGCAGTTCATATTTGTCCACTTATTGATGCTCTGAGAAAAGATTGACTTCTAATATTACTGAAGACCAAGTGGTTTACTTGCTGTTGCCGGAATTCGGAAGGTTTCTTTAAAATTTTGTTCCGGTAAATATTATAAACTTAGACAAAATTTATATATACATATAATAATAAACAAAGAGAGTGATATTTCTATTCAAAATTTATAGGTAATGAAGGTGCAAGTTCATTGTCCCATTGTTGCATGCAAACAAAATTAGCAGAAAATATTTAAAAATTTTTAAACAAAACCTTACTAGAAAAAGATAAAGATTAGTTAATAAATCAATTCCTTAAAAAGGCAGATAATCAAAAAGATTCAAGTAAAAAAAAATCTGCCTAGAACTTTATTCAAAAGGCAGATACAAATCACAAATCGTTTTAAAACCTGATATAACCAAAAAAGTCAATTTTTCAAGCAAAGGCTTGAATAACTTTCAGGTAAATACTGGAGTATCTTCAAATGTGATAGAGAAATTTACTAATTTTATTAGATCCAACATAAGTAAAAAGATTGTTCCTGTCTATCACTGAGAGCAGGTATCAGAAAAACCTAAATCTTTGAAAAGTTATATTAGGTTACACAAGATATTTTTGATGTAGAAGGTGAATCTAAAGAGAAAGCAAAGAAAAAAATTTGTTGGGCAGATTCACAAGATATTGTAGATGCCGTGATGATAGCTAGAGAGATTAATGAAAAAGTATACATTAAGATATCATTGTGTTTTATATTTACATTCAAATTTAATTTGTAATAAGTAATAAATTTTCAGAAGTAAATCTGCTTAATTTAGGTAATGGCTGACGGAGGCCATTACCTAAATTAAGCAGATTTTTTGATAAAAAGATAATTTGATAAAAAAATTTATAGACAGTTTTTACTAATTTATATTAAAATTAATTAGTTCGTATTTTTTGTTTAGGATGAGGTTTTTGAAGGCAATGCATGTCATTAGCTACTTCAACATGCAGATAAACTTCTTGAAGCTGATTCCTCAATAAAGTTAGCCCATTATTTTTGTTGCCTTTAGTCTCATTGTTTAAAGCAATAAACAATGTTGTCAAATGTTATTTTGGAACTGGAAAGGTTTCTCACAACTTATCTCATTACCTGCAAGCTTTAAAACAATGTTTCAGGCAACAGATTTATCTTAAACTTTAAAAATGCACGTAGTTCTTAAACACATTGACTAATGCCTTTGTGAACTAAAATCAGATTATGGACTAGGATTTGTATCTGAACAAGCCGGAGAGTCAATCCATAGGGAATTTTTGAAGTATTGGTCACGATATCAAATTAATATAATCACCGATATGTCGTATGGGGAGCGGTTGATGAAAGCTGTCATGGAATTAATTTCTAGACATTTATAACACTTTTATTTTTCTATTTATTTTAGTTTTATTTGTTTAAAGTTTTTTTTTAACATTATTATTGAAAATATTGATTAAAACAATTTGTAACTTCTTTTGATTCTAATTCACTTAGCAACTGCTCTAAATGAATTTAAGTTATACAAAGGCGTGGTTTTATTGCGTTATGTAGATTTTTAAAATATTGTATTATAGACTTTTAAAAATATTGCAGATAGTTGAAGTAATTTATAACTAATAACATCTTTATAACTCAAAGTTTTTTCTATTACCATATGCCAGATGAAAAAATATGTTTTGAAATAATGACTAAATTTTAAGTTAGTTAAAAATCATGGACGAGCAGCTAAGATTTTAATTTCAAGAGATTTGTGATCAACATAAAAAGCTCTAAAAGGATCTGTAAACAGTTTTCGTTGACATTTTTATCGATCTTGAACTTGTTGAGGGCCAGTGTGTTTATTATCAATTATTATTTAAAAAAAAAAAAAAAAATATTATTACTTATAAAAAAAACATTCCCGATGAAAGAATAATTCGAACTTTGATCAATGAAATAAATTTGTTTACATTTTTTTTCTGCCTATAATCACTAACCCATGCAACAGAATAGATAAAAAGGAATAGGGGGGATTTTCAACATCTTTTTTTTTTCTGGTTTATTAGATAATTTTTTTTTCAATTACATACGCTCAAAAAAGTATAAATTTTTACCTACCCAGCGGGCATTTGTTTTTCAAAAGTTACGTTTTAAATGTATTTTAAATATCTTTTAAACGTTTTCTAAACTTTCCTGAATTAATAAGAGCTTATTTATAAAGAAAACTTTACCATTTCAACTTAGATTTTGCCATAAATTGATGCAACTGCCCAAAGGCTCTAATCAAAAAAATACAAATAATGTCTTATATAGTGCCACCTTGCTCTGGAATTCCCTTCACAATAAAATCATCTGCTCAAAAAGTCTCCAGGTGTTCAAAAGTAATATTTTACATTGGAATGGAGAGAAAATGTTTTTGTTGAATTTGTAAAACTTAAATTATTGGGTTATTGTTACTAATCATGTCATTTTCACGAATTTATAAATTCATTTGTTCTTTTTTTTTCGTAAAGAACGTTTAAAAGACGTTCAAAAAACGTTAAAAAGACATTTAGAACGTAACTTTTAAAAAGGAATCAATAATATATGTCCGTAGGGTATAAAGTATATTCAATTTAATTTTTCAATTCAATATACTTCGTCAATGATCAAATAATTTTCCAATGCTCTTGTAAATTTTCAATTCAATATACTTCGTCAATAATCAAACAATTTTACAATGTTCTTTAATGATCAAACAATTTTACAACGTTCTTGTAAAGATAAAATTATTTGTGTCAAAGAGCAGAAGAAAATACATTTTTTCATCTTGCTCTTTTGATAGCGACAAATATACGTTTAAATTTAAAATAAAATATATTAGTATAAATTTGGTTCTAAAATGTTCAAGAGTTTAACATTCATGAATAAAAACATAAAAACGAGTTTAAAATACAAAAAAAATGTTTTTATTGATTAGATTTAATAAATTTTGTTTCGCTGTTTTTTTAAATGTTTTAATTTTGGTTATAAACTTTTTTTGTTATTATTTAGGATCAAGTGTTACAGACGCGGACCGACAATTAATTGAGTAGTCTGACTTTTTGTGATGTTGACGCAATGTAAAAATTGTGAATGGAATGTCTTATTAAGTACCTGCGATTAATTAAGAGAAATATGGCCGAAAATAAGATAAAAGCATGTTTAAACATAAACAATAAATTTTGATAAATGTTTAGTTTGTATACATTTAAAGCATTAATTTCTTTTAGTAAAGCCTTGTGCGTATCTATCTGCATTAAAAATTATCCGACTCGTTTGTTTGTTTTTTTGCGATAAATTTTTTTTAATGAAGACAAGTGTTTACTTGATCTCCAGATGAACGACACGGGTTTCAAAATTGGAGGAGGGAGGGCGGGGGAGGGGGAGGGGGCACAATCGTCAATTCTTAAAAAAAAGTCTTTTAAATCTAGAACTTTTTTTTTTTAAAAAAGGTCTTTTTAAAAAATGTGGAGGCACGTACCCCTGGCCTCCCCTTGTCATCGGCCCTAGTAAGACATCAGATTTTGAATGTTTTGCGGACATAATGTATTTTTTTTATTTTTATTAAAGAAAGTTTATTAGCTTTAAATCAAACGTTGAGATTTATTATTTGTGTTAACAGAAAAAAAAAACGAATTTTAAATTATTACCAGAAAAGTAAATATAAGTATCATCCGCAAAAAGAATAAAGTTTAGTTAACTAATAATTTCTAACTTTGTACTAGTTAAGTCATAACACATTGTTTAATAATGCTTAATATAAGAATGAAGTCATTATAAATTCGAATTCAAAATTTCGTAGTTTTGCAATTTATAGAAAAGGACTTTATGATTGACAGTATTTAATGCCTTTGATAAATCAACATAAAAACCCAGAGTATAGATGTTGTTATCAAATCTTTCAAATTACTGTTAGCCGAATCAGCATACTCAGTGCAGTAATTTTTCTAAAATCAAATTACTTATGATATTTTTTTAGGTAATTGTATACTCTATTGTACACTGCAAGCTCAAGAAGCTTCGAAAAAGAGAAAAGTATTGAGATTGGTCTATATATAGTGATTCTTTAATATCAAAGTCTACTTTCAAAACATTTGCACTAACATTATTAAAACGAGCACTTTTATTTATTTGAAGCGTGTTAAAAGTTAAACGATGCTTATCAATGGAAAGTTCTGAATCGTCCAGTACAAAATCAGATTTTTTTCAAAGAAGATTGGAATGATTTGTTACTTGGAGAGATTTCACTGTCTAATTTTTTCCTAATGTTTATAAAAAAATGATTTAGTTTCTCAGCAATTTTTTTCTAATTAAAGATCTTAAATTTATATATGTGTATATATATATATATATATATATATATATATATATATATATATATATATATATATATATATATATATATATATATATATATATATATATATATATATATATATATATATATATATATATATATATATATATATATATATATATATATATATATATATATATATATATATATATATATATATATATATATATGTATATATGTATGTATATATATATATATATGTATATGTATATGTATATGTATATATATATATATATATATATATATATATATATATATATATATATATATATATATATATATACACACACACATATATGTATATAAATTTAATATTGATTATTTAAAAAAAGGTTTAAAACTACTTCTTTTACCCTTGGGTTACAATATCAAGAATACCAAATAAGTCAGAAGGTTAGTTTAACTGAAATAGCCACAAGTTATTTGTTATAAATTTTACTATATTTTAATAGTATAAGAACCCTAAAAGTTTCAACATCAAAAAATTCAAAAATAAAAGCTAACTATTTAGTACCATTGAATGGTTTAATTTTAACTATATGATCGTAAATTTCAAAAAATTTCAATTTCTTTTTGTTGGTCAAAAACATTCAAACAGCCAATTTATAATAGTTGGCGACGACAAGATTTTTTGCTTCGGATAAAGTTAAACTAATTGGGGTTACAATTGATCAGGATTTAAAGTTTGGTGATCACATTAAAGCTTTATGCGGAAAAGCTAATAGTAAGTGCTTTACCCTTTCTCAAATAAGAAGTTTTCTATCTTATAAACAAACAACTCTATTGTTTAACGCTTATATTTTATCAAATTTTTCATACTGCCCTTTGATTTGGATGTTTTATTCAAAATACAATGACAACCTTATTAATAAAGTTCATAAAAAAGTACTCCACATAATCCATAAAAGATTTAATTTGTCTTTTGATGAAATGTTAAAGTTAGATAATAACTCAAGAATCCATCTTCGAAAATTGCATTTTTTAATGATTGAAGTTTTTAAATCCCTTAATGGTTTAAACCCTGAATTTATTAAGAGCTTATTTATAAAGAAAACTTTACCATTTCAACTTAGATTTTGCCATAAATTGATGCTACTGCCCAAAGGCTCTAATCAAAAAAATACAAATAATGTCTTATATAGTGCCACCTTGCTTTGGAATTCCCTTCACAATAAAACCATCTGCTCAAAAAGTCTCCAGGTGTTCAAAAGTAATATTTTACACTGGAATGGGGGAAAAATGTTTTTGTTGAATTTGTAAAACTTAAATTATTGGATTATTATTACTAATCATGTCAATATCACGAATTTATAAATTCATTTGTTCTTTTTACGGTATTTGCTATGTTATTTTTACTTTTTATGATATTTATAAAAGTCATTTTTTTCTGTTTAATATTTTATATGCATGATATTTTATTTAAGTTACTGATTTTTTATGGATATTTTACAATGTTTTTGTTTGTTTTTTATTGTCTATACAGTTTATTATGTTGATTTTAATTAGTTTATTTATAAACTACTGTATGCAATCAACTATAAATAAAGTTTTAAAATGAAATAGTAGCTGTTTCATAAAATAATAAAATCAAACCCTTCCGTTGCACAGCAACAGCAATTTGTCAAACATGTGGAACACTTGACTGGAAGGTTGGTGAATAGTCAAACAAATTGCACGATTTTCCTTTAAAGCAAGATTTTTTAGAGTGTTCATTAGATTAAATGCTGTGGATGAATCCAATCCAGTAGTCGGCTCCTATTAAGTAAAAAAATTAAAGTAAGCGCAGTCTGTATATATCTTGTAGGTGTATTTAAGATGTATAAATATAAGTATTTAGTTATCACTCAGGTGCTTCAGCATTATGGCGCATATAAAAAATTAAGTGTTGGGAAACTAACATCCAAAATTATGCAAGCCGGATTAGTTATCAGTTCAACAGCAATGCTGCATCGTTTTGCCTCGCCTAGAAAATAAAGTATAAAAACACTTATCATATACAGTATGTCGAAATCTTAAACAATAATTGGAGTAAAAGCTAATTACTAGAGCCTCTCGTTTGGAAAAATTTATTTTTCATGTATGGTCATAGACGTACTAGCTAAGATTTCCAGGAAAAGGAGTTACTACCATCCAAAATATTTCTAAAAATGGAGACGGCTGCGCTTAAAAATGCTCTAAAAAGGTCAACAGAACTTAATCCTATTATCATTAGCTCGTACACATATGCATTCATTATCATTAGCTCGTACACATATGCATACAATCAAGACAGATAAAAATTTCGCAATTTAAAAAAATATTTTTTAACAATAAAGAGACTCTTTAACTAAATACTGTTACTATGGGTCTGGCTTTCTCCGGATTTTTAAAATGATACATATATATATATATATATATATATATATATATATATATATATATATATATATATATATATATATATATATATATATATATATATATATATATATATATATATATATATATATATATATATATATATATATATATATATATATATGTATATATATATATATATATATATATATATATATCATTTATATATATATATATATATATATATATATATATATATCATATATATATATATATATATATATATATATATATATATATATATATATATATATATATATATATATATATATATATATATATATATATATATATATATATATATATATATATATCATTTCCCACGGAAACGGCACTAAAATTTAAAAAAAGATTAAAAGTTTTAATTTGTTATTTAGGATATGGTAAGGTGCACTACCGATGGAGTGAGGGTTTGGCAATGCAGCCAATCAATAATATTTTTTTTTTAATCAAATATATCGAAAATCAATTCAATAAGAAATTATTTTTTTATTTGAATATATATATATATATATCAGTCAAAAATAATGACATTATATTCTTAAAGAAAAAAGCTACCTTTAAAATGTGCAGTTAAGTTTTACCTTATATCCGTAACTTTATAAAATCAATTAAAAAAAACCGTTAATAAATCTAATTTTATTTATTCAATCCACTGAACTTAGACTACTTTCGTTTTAAAACTGAATTTGTGTACTTGGGTGTAAAATTGGATTTAAATTTTAATTACTTTATGGAACTTAAGTTTTTTAAGGAATGCCTAAGATCAAAATGAACAGTTAACCGCGCACTTCAACAGCTTAAAACAAGATGCGAAATTTTTACTTGCCAGATTAACCACAGGTGAAAAATAAAATACTCAACCTCCTGAACAACCACGCGTGAAATAGTTGCCGCCCATTACTGAAAAATAAAGTCATACAATTTTTAAATAGATAAATTTAAAGCTAGAGTAGTGCAAAAAATACATATTATTATAATACTATCACCAGTGTTTTCGTATTTAGATATGTATTATATAATATTATCACCAGTATTTTCGCATTTACGTAGACCAAGATTTTCTATTACTTTGTCCACAACAGCAAGTTTTTCATCCCATTTCATGCTATCAGGAAGTCGGATTTTGCCTACAAACTAATTTAATAATTTTGATCAACAAACTTATATTTATTTATAATATATATATATATATATATATATATATATATATATATATATATAAATATATATATATATATATATATATATATATATATATATATATATATATATATATATATATATATATATATATATATATATATATATATATATATATATATATATATATATATATATATATATATATATATATATTTATGAAACAAGCCTTATTACATACATTATTATAGTTTGATTAAATCTAAATCATTAACAAGGTATTTAATAAATTTAGTGCATAACCATGAAGATAAATTAAATGTAAATCTTCTTACTTCTAAGGTTTGTCTAACTGTGAGGTGTGAAAAAAAGATATCCTCTTGCATTACGTATCCTATTTTTCTTCGATAGAACTTGGAGTTTTTTTCTCCGTTTATTAAAATTGAACCGCTATTTAAAACAACACCTTTTGTTTTCCTGTTAGCTAGCAAATTAAGGAGAGTGGATTTACCAGCACCTAAAGCACGTTCATATTTAATAAATTTGTTTTCTTTTGTATGTGAAAAAAAGTTTTAAATAAAAAAGTTTTCAAAAAAAGGTTTGTAAACATAAAACACATACCAGATGGCCCCATAATAGCAATCACTTCTCCTGGATTAATTTCACCACTAACATCTTTGAGAATTTCTTTTTCATTGACACTAACATGAAGATCAATGAACTTTATTTGAATTTTTTCGTTTGATTGAAATACTGCCATTTGTGGTGTATTTAATTCATGCCTGACAATATCAGTTATTTTTATATTCTGTATTGAAAATATATTTTAATATAGACTAATGTTCAAAGTTATCATTTGACACACAAGCTATTTATCAATATATCTATCTTTCTATATACATTTTTATATATGTATATATATATATATATATATAAATATATATATATATATATATATATATATATATATATATATATATATATATATATATATATATATATATATATATATGTATATATATATATATATATATATATATATATATATATATATATATATATATATATATATGTATGTATATATATATATATATATATATATATATATATATATATATATATATATATATATATATATATATATATATATATATATATATATATATATATATATATATATATATATATATGTATGTATGTATATATATATATGTATGTATATATATATATATATATATATATATATAGAGAGAGAGAGAGAGAGAGAGAGAGAGAGAGAGAGAGAGAGAGAGGGTTGGGTGGGGTTATATATATTCAATAAGTATGTATGGAGTAAGTTATCTATACATAATTCTAAAACCTGAAAATTACCAACAATTCATAAACAAAATTAGCTTCCTATTTTTTATGCATTAACAATGTTTATATTTGATTTACACGAATAGTTAAAATGTAAAACATTTTATTTTGAAAAAAATACAAAAAACATTACGTTTCAAAACTTTTGTCTGCAGACAAATTTTACATGTTTTTACATGATGTAACAACATGTAAAATTTGATTTATAAATTCTCTTACCCATATTGATAAATAAACAAAAATCTAAAATGGGTAAAATGGATATACAAGTAAAATGATAGTTGGGTAAAATGGATAAATATAAAATATATAAAATCCTTTTAACATTAAAGAATTTTGTTACAAAGTCATAATCTGCATTAATTTGATTTGACATTTATTTATATACTTATGCTCACTTTTGCTTTTTAATATAACATTAAAAATTTTTAATATAATATTAAACATTTTTCAGGTACATATAATAGTTTTATATAACGCTACTGAACTACTTACATTAAGATCATAGTTCGAATTTGTTTTCCCTGAATAGCTAGGGTAAAACTTTAACTTCCATCTAAATACTTTATATTTTATTTTTGTATTCCTTATTTTATTTATTTTATTATGATATTTCACTTTATAATGAAATTTTAAATTTTGTATAACTAAAGTTAATTTTATAATACTTAAGATAAAATAATAAGACTGAAATAAATTATCATGCCTGAAGTAAAATATCAATTCAAAACTTTTGGTACGTACAATCACAGCGAATTAATGACTGCCATACAGCTTTTTAAGGAAGGAGAGTCAATGTATCAAAGTATCATATACAATGTATCAAAGTCTTCTGGCCAAAAAGGGTAAAACTGTAACAGCTCAAGATGTTGTCGCAAGGTTGCAAG
Organism: Hydra vulgaris; assembly: GCF_022113875.1. Classification (NCBI taxonomy): domain Eukaryota; kingdom Metazoa; phylum Cnidaria; class Hydrozoa; order Anthoathecata; family Hydridae; genus Hydra; species Hydra vulgaris. Next base: position 38,635,098 of record NC_061158.1, on the reverse strand, counting down.
AAAAAGAGAAGAATAAAACTAAAAAGAAGACTGTATCAGTAAACAGAAAACTGCTAATCATAACCAATACAGTTTGACCTTTTAAATTAATGAAAAGTAACAATTGTGATTTATGTATCAAATATAATATGAGTATTACTCCACCAGTAGGGTAATATGGATATATGAAAGGTCTTGTTAAAAAAGGATTAGTAAGTTAGCTATTGAAAATATATTTATTTTCTATTCATTGTGAAGTTGTTGTATACACCCTGAATGTAAAGAAAAATAACAAAAGTTTTTATGGTGGTTATATTATATAATCCAAAGAGAGATCACGCGGATCTACTCACCAATATTTTATATAAACGTATACGTTAAGTAAAAAATATAAAATCAACAAAATAAGTAAGAATAAACTTTTTATAAATGTAAATAAGAAAATGCAAAGTTATTAATTCATATTATTAATAATAACATAATACGTTATCTAATGAAAAAATTAGGGTTTTTAATTTACTTTTAAAAAAACGAAAAGTAATGGATAGTTCGAAGTCAAAATTGGGCAAAACAATTTTATTCCAAAGGTGTGGTCTCTAGGTTTGAAAGTCACAAAAATATTACTTTTTCCTATTTTTGGTATACTATACAGGAGCTCTAAAATTATAAACAAGTATATGGATTACTAATAAGAAAAAAACTTAGACTTTTAGGTAAGAGGAACAATTGTTTTTTGAACTCGGAGTCCTTAGGTATAATGACGGAAAGGACTCCGGGACTCCAGTACTTCAGGCTTAAAACATAAGTTCCAAGTCATTAAATCTCACGTATTTTTTCTGATACCAAATTATATGTCAAACATGTTTAGAGCTTCTGGACACTACAGACCAGACCAGAGTTCTTTTGGTACTTCGGATCTCTGGTTAAAAGACATGTGTGGAGTCCATGCTTTATTTGAAACTATATGTCAGTGAGGTACTTGTAAAGAAGATTTTACTTAAATTAAAATTTCACTTAATCAAAATTCATCTTAAAGAGTTTCATTTAATCAGATTTCATCTAAATAAGCACGGATCCCTGCCAGATAATACAAAGCCTTGCATAAAAATCTAAACTAGACGATTAAGCTTGTTTTTTCTGAACACAACGTTGACTATATACATATTTTGAAAGAGTATAATAACCTATATTAATAAATTATTTAAAATCTTATTTTTAGCATAAGTTTTTTCAGAAATTTTAATTTGAGATTTGTGCATACTTTGGTTGTATCAGTTAAGGAGGAACTTTTTTTTCGCGCTTATATTTATAAAAATTATTATATTTTAGAAAAATTAAAGTACAAAGATACCCTCAAAAAACAACCCCAGTAATCTGAGAGTTAAGGAAATGATTTTTAAGCTGTAATTGTAGTTTAGAACTTGACGGTCCTTTTTACGAATTATATTTTTTAAGGCAGTGATTTTTTTGTATTGCATTAAGGTCTTTAGACTTTTTTTATTACGTTTGGACAAGGCTTTGGCATTATCTAAAAAGTAGCGACAAGCGGTTTGATTTTCGAATTGCAAGTTCATAATATCCAAGGTTATTTTATTGTTCAATGTGCGAATATATAAGTTTAAATTTATCTGTTTTAACTTTTTAATTTTCAACACAATGTATTTATACACTGATATATCTTGTAAAACAGGATTTAAAATAAAGATTGAATATAACGTTTGTTGTGTTTTGAAACATTAAAGAGTGACTTAAATGAGTTCCTTTTAACTATCTTTAACAAAATGGCTTCATAAACTAAAAAGTCATAAACTCGCTTTGTTAATCCAAGTTTATAACTGAATAAATTATGAATAAATTTGGATTACTGTTAGGCAAATTTAAGTTTATCATCTTGTCGTATAAAATTAGTAATAAATTTTATCATTTGTCGTGTCGTGTTACTGTTATCGCGTAGTTTGAAATTCGTTTTTATCCGGTTAACAAAAACTCGGTCTTCTTAGCATTCAATATTATAAAAATTGCGTTAGTGTATATATTACAGACTTTTATAAGCTTTTTAATCTTGAAACAGTAGAACTAAGAAATATGTCATCGGCATATATGATTTTTCTTAATAGGTGTTGTCGCATATTATGCTACAACACCTATTAAGAATTTCTTATGTTTACAATTTTTTTTTTAGCTTTTAATATTATGTAAAGATGATTTTCCGCTCATCCGTTTTTCTATGGGAACGGGATAGGGAAGGGAAATATAATCAAGTGGTATAATTTTTAATTTGTTTGAAGGAAAATTAAGAACGCTTATTGAACTTATATGCTTATTGTATGTTATTATTTTTCATTCCGTAACTCACATTTGAAACTAGATATAGTCTCTGAACATGGCTAAGATACGCCTTACTTATATTTTTGATACCTTTTTAATCCGTCTGCTGATCCAATCGTATTTCCGCAATAACAAAACTTAACATCACTTTATTTTTTCTTTACTAATTCAATCGCTATTATGACTTTTCTATATTCAACAAAAACAAATTTTACACTAAAAACTAACAACATAAAAAACACTTTGTACCACTACATTTTATTGCTTACAAACTATAGAAACTATTTAGTTTACTTTACTCAGTTGGTGGTTTAAAAGAGAGGGGGGAAGCATACGGCTTATCCCCCCCCCCCCCCCCCATCCTCGGGACTATGTTATATATTCTTTTAAGGCGAGTAAGAAAATATATCAATATGCATAAGTTATGCATATATGCATATGCATAAGTTATGCAGCATAACTTAGTTTTTGTTTTATTGTAAAAACGCATGAATACTTCGTGTGTTTCTACAAAAAAAGTTTTTAACCACAATGCATTGTAACTTAATGTGTTCTATTTAATGTAATCGGTCATTTATAATCATATACAGTAAATTCCCGTTAACTCGGACTAAGGAAAACGGTTCGACTAAACAAATATTCCATTTAAGCAAAGTAAAACAATTGTTATTACTTTCAAGGTACTCTAGAAAATAGTTCGAGATAACAAAAGTTTGAGTTAAAGGATTGTTCGACATAACTGTATTTATTTTATTTTAATTTTTTAATTCTACATTTAATTTTTAAAATTTTAAATGATATTTTATAAGTTTTACGTGTTGTATGTCAAGCGCTATTTTATACTTTTACGTAATTAACAAATGAGCAATCGAGATAGTAAAAAAGCAACTATTGCAAAAAGAAAGCAAGTCAATATTTCTACATATTTTAACAAGAAACATATATTATCAGAACAGGTTAATAAAACAGAAAACTTAATTATTTCAATACCGTGCACTTTTCAATTATCTGAAAATTAAAAAAAACACGGCTTGCAGCATAGAAAAAATACTTTAGAACCTTTAACTTTTATTGAGGACCTTGTATATTATTTAAGCTCAAAGTCTTCAAATCAGAATACAACATATGGATTTTGCCTAGATCTAATTTTAATTACCCTTTTTTAAAACATTTTAAAAAAGGCAAAGAAGTAAATTAATTTCACTTCACAAAAATTCCTATGCTTCTATTAAAGAAGTGATTTTGGGTAAAACAATTTTGTTGATAACATATAAAAATTAGTAATCAGGTGGTCTTAATAAGCTTGGTGAGGGCAAGTAAATTTTCTAAAATTGTTTAACGTGTACAAGCACCCAAGAGAATGCGTAAATCAGCTTTAAACATTTTTGACCCCCATCGAAATGCTTTTGTAAAAAGTTACGTGCAAGTCGTTATAAAACCACTAACTCTTATTTCACTAGAATGTGACGTTATTTAAAGACGGCCCTTTATGTGAATTAAAATGTTATCGATAAAATACGGCTAAGTAAATTTTTAAACTTTAATTAACCCTCACCCCCTACTCTCACCTCCTTGGTGACTTTACTTACTTTCCTTAAAACTTCACATTGTATCCACTCATAAAGTTATCAAACACAATGTTTCACAGGGATCCGTTTTTAGGCATTGTTATTTCAAATATATATATATATATATATATATATATATATATATATATATATATATATATATATATATATATATATATATATATATATATATATATATATATATATATATATATATATATATATAATTGATTTATCTAGCTCATTAACAAATTCTGTTGGACATCATTATGCTGATGAAGCTAATCTTTCATAAATTAATAAACGACATACAAAGCTTTAAAAATTTTTTAATCAAGATCTTTATTTTAGCTGGTTAAAAAGTAATCTTTTTTTTTTTTCACCGGTCTTGACATTGTAAAACTTATCCATCTTATCTCCTACAATATTCTTATGAAATGGCTCTTATTTGTATCTATGGGTGACAGGAATAGTGTCGAAAACTGAACTTCAGAATAGTGTCAAATATATAAAAAAAGGCCTAATGTCGCAAAAAAAGGAATAGTGTCGCAAATGAATTTAATGAAAAGTGTCCAAAACAAAAAAAAAAGGAATAGAGTCGCAAATAGTAAAAACGGAATAGCGTCGCAAATAGTTATTTGCAGCAATTGCTTACTCGTTTTGCTCATCTTTATAGCATACGGCTTTTACATAAGAAAAAAATAAATAAAAGAAATTGCTACCAAACCCCAAACCCTCAGTCGATGCGGCAGCAGGCTATAAGATAGTTGGTGCAGGTACTGAAGCTCGCGGCAACAGGCTGTTTTAGTATTGCATCAGACATAATATCTAAGCACACATTTATAGCTATTATTATTATTTTTTAAATTTTATTGATATTATTCCTTTTTTCTGTTTTCGACACTATTCTTTAAGTTCATTTACAACACTACTCCTTTTTTTTTGTTTTCGACACTACTCATTAAATTCATTTGCGACACTATTCCTTGTTATTGTTTTAGACAATAATCATTAAACCCCATTGCGACATTATTTCTTTTTTTATTTTCGACACTATTCATTAAATTCATTTGCGAAATTATTCCTTATTCTGTTATTCGACAATCAATAATACTTCAATTTGCGACATTAATCCTTTTTTATATTTTCAACAATCAAATGTGCGACAGTAAAAATCTGCGACAACCAAAAATTTGCGACCCTATTCCGCCACACCATTTTCTATTTTATAGGTGATTAGTTTATGTACATTTTAACAAGACAAAATCGTTTCCTCGCGATGCAAGATTTGTATTTGCACTGCAATCAACACAGATAAAGTTCTCTCTCTTCGAAGTAATTAAAGCATTGGTATTTCAAGCAGTTGTTTATTTATTGCAAGAGTGACTAATACCAATTACTTAGCAGTACTAATTACTTCCCAGCTAGCACACATACATTGATAAAACGTTAGAACAATGTCGCTCGTTGCGTTGGCCCAACATCAAACAACATGTTGTTTCTATATCATTTTGGTTACAAATGCGACATCGCCAACAACCAAAAAAAAAACGTTGGCCCAACGTTGTATTTTAAGTCAGCATTGCGTAATATCTTACGTTGATTCAACGTTGTATATTACGTTGGAACAATGTTTTATTTTACGTTGGCAAAACGTTGTATTTTAAGTTGATTCAACTTTATATTATACGTTTGCACATTGTATTTAACTTTTATTGGAATTAAATTTATTTGTCTTATATTTTAGTACAAATATATACAAATTAAATATTTTATATTTATGCGCACATATATACAAATATTTCAACCATTTTGATGAATTAACATTTTTGATAACATTTGTTGGTATTGTGGTTTATCCTCCTCCGGCTAGTTGCCATATAGAGGCCACATTATCAAGGTCCGCAAAGACAAGTTCGGCTCTTCAGGGAGCGTCATAACCCGCTCTACGGACGAAGAGTAAAGTGATTTTGGGAAGAACGAAGATATGTTCGAGCGAAAAATTGAAGTACTCGAGTTAGAAAGATAGCATAGAGAAAGCGGACAGGATTGCACACGATGTTAAAAGGTGTAACACATTATTATACATAATTGGCTTAAGCCAATTATTGTATGTCTTAATTCAAACCTGTTTTTAATTAAGTTTAATTAAGACTTTATGAATTTTTTTTTTTTCGATAACATTTGTTGGAATTGTGGTTTATCCTCCTCTGGCTAATTGCCATATAGAGGACACATTACCAAGGCCCGCAATGGCAAGTTCGGCTCCCCAAGGAGCGTCATAACCCGCTCTACGAACCAAGAGTAAAGTGAGTTTGGGAAGAACAAAGATATGTTAGAGCGAAAGACAGAAGTAGGCGAGTGAGAAGGATAACATAGAGTAAGCGGACAGAGTTGCACCCGATGATAGATAGTGCTTAAATGTACTGTTAGCTAGGTTCACCCAACTAATGTACGCCGACAAGTGGGTTCACATTACATGAGCTCTTCCTTAACTTTCTTAGTCGTCCCACATCTTATGATAGTCAATACGACATATTTGATTATTAAAATGCAGTTTTTGAAAAATTAATAACATTTATGTTTGTTTTGCTTGTGGTGTGATATTTTGTTATATAAGAGAGAGAAAAATATATTAGCAAAATATATTTCCATAATCGACTCATATATTTGAATATAAATAGTTCTTATAAGTTACGCATACATATATTTGTATATCTGCCTTTTCTCAGTGCAAACACAACATTGATCCACTGTAAAAAAATCCAGCTTTGTTCCAATGTATATAAACCAACGTTAATTCAATGAATATAATCTAACGTTAATCTATACACATTAGATTAACGCTACGTTATAAACATTGGATCAAAGTTAACCTATATACATTGGATCAATATCGGATTATACACAGTTAGTCAACGCTGTTCCATATATATTGGATCAACGTTGATCCTTATACATCTGATCAACATAGGATTTAGATCGGAAAAACAACCAACTTTTGTGATGTTTTTACATACGTTGGGCCAATGTAATTTTGCTAACTATTTTTAATCACGTCGTTATTAATGTTTTTATTAATATAAATGCAATAAAAAAAAAACATTGGATCAACATTGAATTTGCATCGAAGAAAACAGCCGACGTTTGCGATGTATTTACATTCGTCGGCCCAACGTAAGTGTGCTAGTTGGGTTGCAGTACTAATTACTTGACAGCATTGTAGAACCATAAAGTAGTAGAAGAATTTCTTTCCATTTAAAGTTGTTGAAGTTGTCAATATAAAATAAGTTTTCTTTTTTTATAAATAGTTTTTTACAATCACTAGTAAATAAGTATATCAATAAATTAGATAAATAATTATTTAAGCGTACAAGAATGTTGCTTAAATAATTATTAAAATGTCGTTGTTTTTAACTATTTAAAGTAATTAATAAATGGAGATCTTGGGCAACTGTTTTTTTTTTTTTTTTGCAAGGGAGATAAGTAGAAGAAAATATCATTTGAATGCATTCTAAGCAAAAGTGATTTTTTTTAATGGGATCTTGTGAGTCTATTGTGAGTGAATTTAAAAAAATTATGTTTGCAACTATTTCTACTTTCCTGCTTTAGGCATAAATGACATAAGTTCAGTTTCTACCTTCTTGTTTGCCAACTTTTTAACTTGATGGCAACCATTCTAGAATGTCTCTATAGTTTCACTTACCTTTTATAAAAATTAGTTTTGCCTTGCATCTTTTACGAGACAAGTTTTACAAACTTAAGTTATATAGTAATTATTGTAAAACTGAATCTAGACTCCACAAATACTTTTGTTAGTAAATTGATGAACTATTTGTCTTTAAAAAAATACGCTTCTTATTTCAATTAACTCAATAGAAACAGATCTATTTTATATTTTTTGTGCTGGCTTTATATAAACTTAATGCCGGCTTTATATAAACTTAATTATGAATCGAAACCTGAAAATCTTGGTTTAAAGATACCCTTACAAAATACCTTTAAAAAGTTAGAGAAATATGAATCACTTATTTTAAAATCTCTAACATGTTTTAAAAAGTAATTTGGCAAATCCTAATAAATTAAACTTATTAGCATCTGCTTTAAGGTCCTGCAAGAGCAATTAGAAAAAAACATCACTCCATCATCAAGCGAACCATGATAAACATTAGCCAAGAGAGTTCTTTTTTAATAATAGTATCGTTAACTATTGAAATTAACTTAATAAAAAGATGTTAGAGGCAGAGATGATATGATGAGATGAGGCAGAGATGTTAGAGGCAGAGATGAGATGATGAGATGAGGCAGAGATGTTAGAGGCAGAGATGAGATAATGAGATGAGGCAGAGATGTTAGAGGCAGAGATGAGATGATGATATGAGGCTGAGAGGAGATAATGATATGAGGCTGAGATGAGATGATGATATAAGGCAGAGATATTAGTGGCAGAGATAAGAGGAGGCAGAGATGAGATGATGAGATGAGACAGAGATGAGATGATGAGATGATATTATTATTATCATAGTTTAGATCAAATATACCCTTAAAAAATGTTTCTAGTATCCCCTGTTTTAGGGAAATTAATTTTTTTTTTTAACTATTAAAAAACAATAGAACCATAGATAAAATTTTTGATTTTTAATTTAGATAAGAATATAAAATAATACTTTTTATTTTTTATTTAGATAAAAACACAAAATAATACTTGGATTAACAGGCCTTTTAATATTTTCTGTAAAAAGCCTGTTTAAATTAACCGCATACCTGAACACGAAAAAAATAAAGTTAATAAGTTATATTAAAACTAAATAAATAAAGTTATATTTGTACAAATGCGAAAAATAATATATGAAATTTATAGTCATTAATGTAGCAATCATTCTATAAACGATGTATTTGTGAAAAATATGTTTTAAAAATACTTAGTTTGAAGTATAAAATACTTTTCAAAAACATTCCGTTCAAATCGTTCTTTACGCTCAATTTCTTTAATGGTTGAAGTGAATAAAATATATTTATTAAATAAAAAATATTTTAACAATTTTAACGAACTTTGCATATAAATATCGCAAAAAATAATGATAGCATCTAACGTTTCTGTGAAAACAAAGGTTTTATAATCACAAGTTCTACAAATAAAACTTTGTTTAATGATAATTGATATTTTTTATATAATTATATGCACAAGTGTTTACATAACTAAGTTTGTTGTTGAAGTATTTAAATACGGAAACGAAGAAATAAACAATATTAATATTGTTTCTAGATTCAATTATTATAATTTAACAGTTATTTATTATAATTAATTATTATATTTAACTATTATAATTATTAAATAATAAAATCGTTGTGTATGTATATATTATACTTTTAGATATAAATATAAATGTATACAAAAACCTTATACATATATATATATATATATATATATATATATATATATATATATATATATATATATATATATATATATATATATATATATATATATATAATTAAAAAAAAAATTTTAAAACAAAAAATAACGTGGGTGTGTGTTTGTGGGTGTGTGATATACACGTCATCTATTTATTATATTTTTTGTTTTAATTTATTTTGAAGTAATAAATGATAAAGTTCATAAACTAGCAACATACCTTTCTTAAACTAGCAACATACCAATTAAAGTTCAAAATATAAAGTTTGAAAACAGTTTAATATGAAATAAGAAATATATAAGCAATTACCATAATAATAAAATAAACGTTTTTTAATATGATTTTTTCAACATAATTCAACTTTAGACTGTCTTATCATTTTCATTGAATTGACTTTATGAAAATGATATTTTACAGAGTAATGGAGATAGAATGTTCTTTGACTTGAAATATCAAATAAAAGATCGTCCGTATATTACGTAACGCTAGACTCACAACAAAAAAGATCACAAGTTTCCCGTCGCAGAGCCTTTAAATAAACTAAAAACTAAAATAGTAATTTAAGTTCAATAAAAGTTGCTACGCAAAAAAGTAAATAATCTCCTACATTTATTTTTTAAATAACTTTTTGCTTTGTGTAATTTATGATGAACCCTAATTTATGATGATCCCTAAAAGTTGTTTGCTTTAGTCTCATGACGGAAATTATTTTACTACATTTGGTTGGCTTAACACACAGCAGGTTTTATATCATAATAAAGTCAGTAATGTAATATATACATTTGTGTATACATGCAAGAGTGTGTCAATCAAATGTGTGAAATTTTTCAAAATTAACTTTGTTTCGCCAGCAGTTTAAGATCACACACACAATTCCTTTAAAATTATTTTTAAAATAACTATTTTTTTAGGCAATAGGCATAAATGATACATTTATTTTACAGTAATGTTCATTCATTGTGTAAATGTGAAATAGACTTTTTTCAGTTTCAATGATTCCGCATTTCATAAATGGAAATTCGTAAAAAAGACGTCTTTTAAATTTTTTTTGAGTGCGTTGAACGTCATTGAATGTTTTGGACGTCTTTTGAACGTAAAAACGTCTTTTTTAGGTCCCGTGCCCACTAGTTATGTGTAGGACTTTTATTATTTAAATTATTTATAAATGGTATATATATTACTACGTACCTCGCGAAGCAAACCTAAAATATGCCAATAATATTTGACATGCATCGGTTATAATAAATATGAAAAATCTTATATCAATTAACTGTATATGGAGTTAACAAATATTAGCTATAACATTGGTAATGGAAAATAAAATATGCAGGATAATTAGTAATAGCTTTGACAAGTTGTTCCACTATCTCCAAGCTTGAGTCGATACAAATACTTTAAGTCCATTACTCCATAAAATTAGAAATATATTTACTAAGATGCTTGCTTTTGGTGAGTTAAAGTAAGTTTACAGCAAAGACAAGCACCAGCTTTAAAAAAAGGGGAGAAAGTTATATTTAGAGTAGATTTGACTACTATGGGTCCCGAAATTCCAAGATCCTGCAGTTTTTACGATCCAGAAATCCACTAGATACAACCAGTGTTGAGCAGCTAACAATTATAGGAAATTAAAGTATATTTTATTTTAATTATTTTAATTATATTTTGACTAGGATTTTCTGTTGTTAATGATTTTTTGTGCTACTAACTGAAATCAGAGTGATTAACCAAATTGAGTTGCGTTAGCAGTTTCAAGTTCTAAATACAATATTTTTCAGCATTTTTTTAACTAATTGGTTAACGAATTAACTCAAAACTGAGTAATTATTAACATAATTGTGTTTAGATACTTTCCTTACCTATAAAGGAGTTAATAATTTTCGAACAATTTTTTATCTGATTTGTGAAACAACAATTAAAGATTTAAGTAATAAATGTTAATTAATGTTAATTAATGTTAAATCAAAAAAATAATATTATGTAACGACTATTTGAATAGTTTTAAAACATCTGACGGAAATGTTTTATGATTTGTTCTGCGTGATGTTGATTTACGCAGTGATGAAATAACAGGGTAAGTTGAAACAAAGAGCTTGTTTATTAGATCAGTATTTGTTGTTATTCTGTATGTTTTTCGGCTGCAATTTTTACAATAAGTTATAAAATCTTTTTTATATCTTGCCTTTTGAGCTTTTTTAGACATATTCTATAAGTAATGTTTGAAAAATGTGCACCCACCCTGCTACCAGAAACAAATCGTCACATTTTATTGACCACTCTTCTCTAAAATTAAGCAACTAATTTGTAACCCTCCGCTCCACTAAAAAAAATTTCAGTGGTTTTAAATACAATGATATTTTAAATTTTCTTAGCTGATTTTATATAACCAATTATAAACAAATTTTCAAACTAATAATAAATAATTATCATTTAATATTATTTTGAAAGTCACATAATGAAAATATTGTTAGAAGGCAAAGTATTTAAATATATTTTAATATTTTATGTTACAACTAAGTTGGTCTAAAATCTACAAAAGTAAAATCCAAAATGCAATTCCTTAAAAGTAGACGTTGAACCCGTATATTTTCGGGTCCACGCCTAACATCTTGAACACCTTATTAGGCGGGTCCACGCCTCGTATCTTAAATGCCTTATTAAACACGATCTACACTGTAGATCGTGTTTAATAAGGGCAGAAGTCATTGTTTGTATGCGTTTTAAAATAAAACGCATACAAACAATGACTTAATTGTTTTAAATAGGGCAGGGCAGAAGTCATTTTTAGTCAGTTTGAATGCGTTTTAAAACTATATCACAAAATAGCTAACAAATTCATTTAATTGGACTCCGATTAAATGAATTTGTAATTCTCCAATTGAAATTCATTCAATTGGAATTTTTTTTTCAAATATCAAAGGAAAATGAAATAACAAAATAATGTACATTTATTTTTATTTCTTGTAAAAGTTACTTAACTAGCATAAAGTTTGAAAATAAAAAAAACAAACTAAAAACTAAAAAAATATTTGGACAGATTTCTAATGATGTAATGATACGGTTTCCTGATATTAAGGCGAACCATGATAAAATATAAAAATAAAAAAAAAAAAAAAAAAACACTTTCTTTATTTGTTTTTGTTGGTATAAAAACGTTTATTGTTTTGGAACATGATTTTTTTTTTTGTTTTTTTTTGTTAATAATTTTAATAATGTTGTTTTTTTTTTAAAAAAAAAGAAATAAAAATTATGAATGTAAGTATAATACTTACATAAATTGCAATAATTGCAATTGCAGAAGAGGATGTTTATGTTCGTTCATCCAAAAATGGTTCTAAGCAGGTGGATAGTGGTGATAGGGTTCAATACTGTTGTGTACCAGTGCGTAAAAATGTTAGGTATGACAAGCATAAAATAAAAAATTAGTTTATTTACCTTTCTTAAAAGTATCTTCCGATTGTTAACAAAGATGATAAATGTATTAAATATCATTCGACGATAAGGAGGAATAGACAACTTTTATATTGAAAAGAATTTCATTATAATACTAGTGATGCTTATATTAAAATAAAATTCAAACCTTGTTTTGGAAGAAATACATTTTATAAAGATGCTAACCCGTCTATTTTTGTATTTAAAGAAAACAATATTAAAAAAAAAAAAACTTTTTTAAAATGATTTAGGGGACATCCACAAAGTACGTACAGTAAAACACGCAGTAAACAACTCATTTTATGCGATAGTGGTGCAGTGCTAGAGCGCTCGCTTCATAAGAAAGAGGTTTTGAGTTCGATCCCCACCATCTTCTACAAAACACAATTTTTTTAAAACGTTGAAAACCTAAAACGTTTTTGTTAATTCGACATATCTCTGTTACGTAACATAATACCGAGTTTTTTAACTCATGAAATTCAATGCTTTTGTTAAGAAAAAAAGAAATTAGGTTTTAGGAGAGATAGAGAACAAGAAATATTTGATATGTGTGCAATAACTCCTTCTTTACATATGTCTTTTGCTTGAAATACATTTTTGCAGAATATATAAATATTGAAATATCACTTTCCTCTTTCAATATCACCTCTTAAGAGTTTTTAATTGATATTTTTTTTGATTTACCACTTAATTTACAATAAATTTAAGTTTCATTTATGGTAAATAGGGGCATTTCTTTCAATTTTTTTCCCCTATTATTTTCTACCAGATACTTTCAATTTATCTCGGTAACTTTATATTGTATATAAACAAAATCGATTTATTTTGTCTTTAGTAAAATGAACACAGAAACTTGTATTTTTAAATTGTTCTTCAATCTTTTTTAAGTAAAGAAGACTGAAGTCTAGGTTAAATGATAGCGATAAGTGCAGGTTAAATGATAGCGATAAGTCAAATATCTTTCTTATATTTTTCAGATGGAACAAAACTGGCATTACTAGCCATTTGTTAAAGTAAGTTTACAAATAAGTTACCTGCAGCAAAGGAGCAGACAGAGGAATTATCAGTAGCTCATTCTGAGTAGGCTAATGAAATCGCATGTAGTAGTGCAAAAACTTGAGAAATAAAATAGCTCACAGTAAGGTATGCTAATTTAATTCTGATTTAGCCAAGTTAAGTATAAAGACAGAAACCAAGAAAGATTTGAATGATAAAGATTTTTCTGAATTGTGCATAAAACAATATTATTATTATTCAAGAAAAATCATACCAAAGCTAATAATAGATTAGATAAATGAGAATTAACTGATTTGAGTAAATGGAAACTATATGGAGAAGGCGTCTCATGTAGAGACATTAGATGATGGTCAACTGGAAGCAAACTGCATAAAAGAATCTGAAATAGTAAAAAAGTTTTCCACAGAAATGAGCTGCATAAAAAGAAAAATATTTAAACTTCTGACGTGAACAAACATTACTACGGACTTATGAACAAGATACGTGTGTGGTTTTTTTTTTTTTTTGTTATTGTTGTTCTTTATTACAATATTTAATCAAATATATACAGGAAATAAAATTACAGGTAGAAAATTCGTTAAAAAGATTAAAACTTTGACAATATTTAATAAATAAAACAAAGAACGCGGACACTCGAAGAAAACCATTAGGTCTGTCACCAAGAACCGCTAAATTTAAACGTGATAAATAAATGATTGTTAATAACTTTTAATTCAATAAATTAGATTTTATATGATATTATAATTGATGTCATTTTAAAACAAGTTTTTTAATATCTCTTTTTCTGAAATATATGCAGGTTAACATTAGCTTTTTCTGAAATATATGCAGATTAACATTATCTTTAAAACAGACATTATCATTAAAAAAGTCTTTTGAATAAATTTTTTTCTGTTTATAATTAGGGGAGAACTTGCACCCTTGATCTGTAAGCACCTTTGATCCTATAGCGTTATCTCCATACTTACATAACTTATTAAAGAGGGTTGATAACCAGCGTGTTATAAATATTGTATCTTCAAAATTAATTGGGTTTTGGTTAAAGAATAGACCACTATTAAATTTATTTCTAAATAGTTTGATTTTGACGAAAAAAAGTATTTTTTTTACTTTAACAAGGAACCTCACATCTTTAATATTTTTTTAAGTTGAATAATTTTGCTTATGTCATTTTGTAACTTAACTATTCACCTCTTGTATGGTTGCTTTTGGTAAGCTATAGAAGCATCTAATATGACCAAAAAATGCTAACCCGCTCCATTTTTACAAAAATGGTGCTAACCCGCTCCATTTTTGTAAAAATGGAGCGGGTTAGCACGCTTGATCCTAATGCGTTTATGCACCTTTGATCCTATGATCAAAAGTGCATACACACACACACACAAAATGTGTAACTTTTAAAGTAACATGTACAATACGTCAAATTGTTTTTAAATATATTTTTTTCTTCTAGAATAAAACCTTAAAATGAAGATTTTATACTATTTTGTATTTTTTTGCTCTCCTAAAACTTTTATATAATATAATTGTAAAGTATTCAATATATATATATATATATATATATATATATATATATATATATATATATATATATATATATATATATATATATATATATATATATATATATATATATATATATATATATATATATATATATATATATATATCTGTGTGTGTTTGTAAATAAAGAAGATTTTAGTAAGTAAAAATCTTTATAAATGTTTATCCAAAAATTAGGAATATAGCAAAACTATATAAATATGTTTCATTTTTTTACAGTTAAATATATCATAAAAAACGAAAAACCTATAGACTACCTAGAGGTAAAGTTAATGAGAATGAAATGCGAGCAGCTGTTAATGCAGTTCTTAATGGTAGTACAGTTTATCGTGTATCTAAAGAGAGGGGAATCAATTTAATGACACTTAAGAGATATGTAAGGAAATGTCAATTAAATCCATATACAGTCTGCAAACCTAACTTCATTACCATGCAAATCTTTACCAACGAAGAAGAAACATCTTTATCTGATTATCTTTTAAGGGCCTCTAAACTTCACTATGGATTATCAACCAAAACAACACGAAAACTTGCCTGAATTTGCAATGACTCTTTCTAAGTGCATTCCTAATTCGTGGAAAAGTTTACAAATTGCTGGGAAACAGTGGCTTCGTGGTTTTATGTTACGTAGGAATGAGTTATCTTTAGGAAATCCAGAAGCTACTAGTATGGCATGAGCAACTGCTTTAATTGTTATACAATCGGAGAATTTTTCACCAATCTAAAAAGATGTTCGTCTACGACACAAGTTTCAGCCACAAAACATATATAATGTTGATGAGACAAGTCTCACAACTGTTCAAAAACCAGTTAAAGAATTGCTAAAAAAGGAGATAAACAAGTTGGAAGAATAACTTAAGCAGAAAGAAGGACATTGGTAACAGTTTGTTGTGCAGTCAATGCAATAGGAAACTCAATCCCTCCATTTTTTATTTTTCCAAGAGTTCGTTTCAAAGGAAGTATGTTCAATTCCTGCCACAGCAAATCCTGCAGAAATGCAGGATTTGCTGTGGCAGGAATTGAACCCTTTAATCCTAACATATTTTCTGATAATGAGTTTTTGTCTTCATATGTAACAGACCGTCCAGAACCTATTACTGCTAACCCTTTTCCAGGTGTTGTTGATCCAGTTCATGCCCCAGCTTTTAATCAATCATTGATGTCAAGTCTGTTATCTGGTTCAGCTTGTAGTGTATTGCCTATTCAGCCTATATCTGACCCTGGAAGTCAACTATCCAGTGTTTCTAATAATATCTCTCATCAAGCAAGTCTAGAAAAAATTAGGCCATTTCCAAAAGCTGGATCAAGGAAATCCATTAAAGGACGTAAACATCAGCGTACTCGAATACTCACAGACACTCCTGTTCGAAATGAGTTAAATAAGCTTCAGGAAATAAAAAAAATCTCAGAAAAAACATGAAATGCAAAATAAGATCTTCATGACAAGAAAAAGAAAACTTGATCTTGAAAGTAATGAAAATAAAAACGTTGAGTCTCAGTAAAAAATAACATTTTTTTCATTAATTTTTACTTTTTTAAGAAAGATAAATTTGTAGTAAAATTAATAATAACTTTATTGGTTTTTATTATAGACATTGTTTTGATGACTTAAAAATTATTCTTATACAATCAAATTTGATCTCGAATCAAGCAGCCGTGGCGCAGTGGTAGCGCACTTGCCTCAGGAACGTAAGATCCGCGGTTCAAACCACCTCTGGGCAAGTTTTGCGACATCGGTTAGGAAGGAGGCGTGAACTTCCTATTAAATGCTCTTCCGCGGTGCTCTGTGATAAGACCGTAAGGACTTCTTGGGGCACCTAAATCAACATAAAAATAAAAAAAAAAAAAAAAAAAAAGTATACATACATAGGATCAAGGGTGCATATAGGTAGGATCAAGGGAGCATACTGGTATGCACCCATGATCCTAATTGAGCATTTTTATTTTTTATAATTTTAAATCTACTTAAAATATTCTGGTAAAAAAATGATAATTGAATTATATATATATTTATATATATATATATATATATATATATATATATATATATATATATATATATATATATATATATATATATATATATATATATATATATATATAAATATATATATATATATATATACATATATATATCTATTGGACATATGCTACCTTTGTCAATGATGCTTTATGAAATTAGTCAAGTTATTGCTTACAGTTAACTTTATGCTATTTACAACTGCATCCAAAATATTAGAATTAGCTAACTTCGAGTTTACTTGTATTATATATGAATAAATATTTTTTTCATGTTTTAACAGTATAAAATTATGAATTACATTTACAAAACCTTATAAATAGGTATTTTAAGATGTATTAATACTAAAACAAGTTTGTAAGTTATATATTTTATAAAAAAAACTTGCTGAGACCCAATTATTACATAACCATTTTGAATAAAATATATATGTTTTCGCCACAAAACTCGGATACATCGTTTAACTTGAAAAATTATTATTTGAGACCAGGCGGAAATCGGCCGAATGTAAACCAAATTTATATTGATAATATACATATTGAACAATGTACTTCAAGTCTCAAATTACTGGGCCATCTTGGAACGCAAAAGTATTCGACTAGTAGTAAAATTTCAACTAAAAAAAGTACTTCAAATACGCCGTCATTTGAAATCATTTTATATGACATAGCGTGCAAAACAGTGTTGCAATAGCTCATTTGAAAGATAATACTTGATTTTATTAAATTATGCAATAAATAAAGTTTTAAAAAGAGCCAAAATAATAAAATTAACAACAGTTTTATGCTTATTAGTAACGCAAAAACTATTATTAAATAAAATAATAAAAAAAAAGTTTTTTATTCTACAACTTGGAAGCATACGTCATGATAATTATACAAAAATATATACATTTTATAAAAGCTGCTGTTTAAGCTATAAAATGGTAATTAATTATGTAATTTTTGAGAATGTATTTTCCTTACTTTTGTCCACCACCTGGACCACTGTGCATTTCTTGGAAAATAATGTAAAACAGTACTGAAGTTTTTCTTTAAATTTTAAAATTCATTTTAAAATGCAAATAAAAAAAATAAAACGTATATTTCAAGGGTTAAAAGTAAGAAAACAAAACATATATATGGATGTTAAAAACACTATTCTAGAAATTTGTTTAGAATATTGTTTGTTAGTATGAAATTCAATTCAAAATAATACAAAATAATATTCTACTATTGTCGATGATATTTTTCAATTATTTCAAATATTTAGAATAATAGTCAAGTTTCCAGACCTTTAGTTAGGTTTGTTTAAATACTTAAGAACATAGTAAAATAAAATTCTGAGCGTAAGGATAATTCCAATAATCGTTAAAAGCGACTGTGTTATATCTAAATCAATATTTTTGGTTTTCATCATTATATCGTGACCAGTGATGTATGTGTTGTTGGAAGTACATTGTTGAAAAATGGAATTTTCGGAACATCTGTAATAAAGATGAAATTGAAATGAATTCGTATCAAATTTATACTATTAAAAAATTTTTTACAAATATATATACTATAAAAAATGATACCGGATTTTAAAAATTAGATAATAAAAATTATATTTAGGGGTTGCTCAAAATGGATCTCTAACATTATAGAAAAAAAGTTATTTATTTTAAAGTTTTACTATTTTTTTTATTTGAAGTTCCAATAAAGCATTTTTTTGTTTTTATTTCGAAGCCTGCTAGGTTTGTGTGCAATGATAAAATAAGAAATATGAACATATATAACTTACTTAAACGGTTTAACAGCGTATTGAAACTCCATTCTTACAAACACGTTGTATATATAAGTAAGATGAGATATATACTTGGACCATGTTAGCCAACTAGGCAATCTTTTTGTATAAAAACCTGCTAAAAGCATAGTGGACATTAATACAATTACTGCAGCAACAATAGCTTTTTTTAGGTTTTTAACGCTTCCGCCGATTATGAGTCCAGCAGACTAAAAAAAAAAAAAAGAGGTTAATCACGTAACTATACATTTTTTGTAACCAATATCTAATACCTAAAAATAATAGATAAAATTT
>NC_061158.1:38495719-38610719 GCF_022113875.1 Hydra vulgaris | reverse complement strand
TAAAAGCTGTTAAATACGGTGGATGAAAATAAATATTTGGGATTTTTCTTATTATGGCGTAGTACCCATCTATAAGAAAGACGGAATTATAAACCAACATATTTATCTAAAAGTTTTACAAGACACAATATTCCCATATACAGAAGAAGATAAACGACTAAAATAGGTCTTTGTGCAAGAAAATGACCAAAAACATACCAGCTGTAGGGCAAAAAACCTTGTTTGTGAAATAGGGGACTGAAATAATGGATTGGCCTGCACAGTCACCAGATTTTAATCCCATTGAAAAACTTTGGACTAGATCCGGGTGTTGCGGTGGACATTTTCTTGTTTTAAAATTAAAGTGGTAATCTGGTTCTTGGTTCAGATTTTTCTCGCAAATTAAGGCTTTCTATCTTATACGTTTGATCACTAATTCGAATTTTTTCTTTCTTTGTCAATTTTCTTTCTTTCTTTGTCGATTTTCTTTCTTTTTCTTTCTTTGTTGATTAATTAATCCATCTAAACCAGAACTTGGAAAAGTTAGTAAAATTTTACTGGAAAACATCAACAATAAAGTGAGAAAAACCACCCTTGTAAATCAATGGCATAAGACGGATGACGTAATAAATTGGTTCCGCAATATTAAAGACAAACACAACTGCACTTTCATCCAGTTTGATATTGAAGAGTTCTACCCTTCTATCTCTAAAGAATTACTTCAAATTTCACTTAATCACGCCAAGCAATTTACAGAAGTTTCAGAAAATACATTAGACATTAATCACTCAAGAAAATCATTACTGTTTACTGAACACAATAGTATCTGGGTCAAAAAACTTGGTGATCCTAATTTTGATGTCACTATGAAGTTACAATGGGGCTGAAGTGTGTGAGTTAGTTGGACTCTTTATTTTACATACTATAAGTCAAGACTATGGGTTGAAAACTGTTGGATTATATAGAGATGATGGGCTTTGTTGTTTTCATGGAATTAACGGACCACAATCCGAGAGAATAAAGAAAAACATTGTTCGTCTTTTTAAGGAGAAATTTAATCTAAAACTTACTATTAAAACCAACTTAAAAGTTGTAAACTTTCTTGATGTTACCTTCAACCTGTTAGAAAATACTTTCCAGCCATACAGAAAACCAGGTGACCACCCATTATACATCAATGTAAATTCTAACCACCCTCCTAGTATTATTAAATCCATACCAACTATGATATCTAACCGTATTAGCAATATTTCATCTGGCAAAGAAGTTTTCGATAGAGCAACATCGTTTTATAACAATGCGTTAGCAGCAAGTGGGTTCAATGAAAAGATTACTTTTCAAAAAAATCTTACCCCACCAAAACCAAAATCAAGATCACGAAACATTAATTGGTTTAATCCTCCGTTTTTGCAAAATGTAAAAACCAACATCGCAAAAACTTTTCTAAATCTAATTGAAAAATTTTTAATAAAAATAATTTAAAATTTTTAATAAAAATAATTTAAAAGTCAGTTATAGTTGTCTTCCAAACTTCACCAATATTATCAACTCACACAATAAAAAAGTATTATCTAATGTTTCCAACACAATTGTTCCAACGTGTAACTGCCGGCAACCTTTACAATGTCCTTTGCAAGGTACGTGTCTTAGTAAAAATATAATTTACGTCTGCAATGTTAAAACATCACCACAGGATAGTGGTTTAAATTATATTGGTTTAACAGAGCACACCTTTAAAGATCGCTGGTACAAGCATAAGAACTCCTTTCAATAAGAAAGTAAAGCTAATGCCACAGAACTTTCTAAATATATCTGGGAAATGAAAAAAAAGGGATTTTCAAATCCTATTCTTACGTGGAAAATTATTGATAGGGCAGAACCTCTTAAACCTGGAAGAAAGTTATGTAACCTTTGTTTAACGGAAAAATATCATATCATTACATCACCTTTGAAAACTATTAAATAAGCGAAATGAATTAATATCTAAATGTCGCCACGAAAACAAATTTGTTATCTGCAACTTTAACGTCATCTAAGCTAACACTGTATTGTATTTTTGTATATAATTTTTGTTGTTGTTATGGTTGTTTGTAACGTCTGATGATCGCATATAGCGTGAAACTCTGAGTTATGTTACAAAATTAATTGTATTTTATTATTATTTTAATATAATATAATATAATATAATATATATATATATATATATATATATATATATATATATATATATATATATATATATATATATATATATATATATATATATATATATATATATATATATATATATATATATATACAGTTATGGCCATTGAAATCTGACCACTGCTGAATATAAAGAAAAACAGTCTATGCACGCGAATAATCAATTTATTTTATTTCCTGACATCAATAATTAGTTAATTAGCTTTTAGCCAATCACATTAGCATTTATTTTATTGCACTGTAAAATTTATTAAGCTATATATCTCATTGATTTTCATTTTACATATCATTTAACTGTCACAATTTAATTATGACTACGAAGGAAGGTGTTCGTGCTAATATTAAACTTTTATGGGAGGATGGTGCAAGTGAGCGTCAGATATCAGCAAGATTGCGAATGCCAAAATCTACTGTTCATGATATTATACAACTAATCAAAGACACAGGATCCACTGCGCCCAGAAAGCGTTTTGGTAAAGCTAGAATTACTAGCGAACAAACAGACAATATGATACAGCAGGGCTGCTGTGAGAGATCCAACAATATCCAGCACACAAATCAGGGCAGATCTACCTAATGACGTTACAGTCAGCACTCGAACAATTAAAAGACGTTTATTGAAAGATGCAAGTCTACGTTCTCGTCGTCCAACCACGACTCAAACCACAAACCACGACTTTCTTTAAAGAACATCCATGATAGAATTGCATTTTGTAGAGCTCACAGACACTGGTCAATAACCAAATGGCGCCAGGTAATGTTCAGCGACGAGACACAAATAAAGCAATTCGCTCCACATAAGTCATTAGTTCGTCGCCCCCATAATCAGCGTTTTAATACAAGGTATACCGTACCAGCTGTCAAGCAATGCCCTTCAATCATGGTGTGGGGGGCGATAGCTTCATCTGGTCGATGTGGTATTTATTTAATGTAGAAGGGACAGACTTTTAACTCCCAACAATATCTAAAAATCCTTCAAGAAAAGGTTCCAAATTTGATGGAAATTCGTCGTTGCGAGATATTCCAGCATGATGGTGCACCGTGTCACCAATCTCTTCTTGTAAAATCTTGGTTAGAGGATCACAACATTCAGGTTCTGGGTCCTTGGCCGGGATCATCCCCAGACTTGAACCCAATCGAAAATTGCTAGGTCAAGTTAAAGTCAGCAGTATCCAGAACTAATCCTACATCACTGGACGATCTAGCGCACAAAATTTAGCAAGCTTGGATTACTGAAATAACGCCAGAATATTGTCAGGCTCTCGTGGATTCAATGCCAGATCGCATTAATGCAGTCTTAAAAGCACATGGTGGTGCCACTAAATATTAAATTCAATGAACCTGAGAGTGAAAAACATTAATATAAACATTAAATATGTACGATATGTTACATTATAATCATTAATTTCTACTGTTATTCTTTTATTGCTATAACACAATTGTTTATTACTACATAATACTAGTTTGAAGTAAAATGATACTGGTGGTCGGATTTCAATGGCCATAACTGTATATATATATATATATATATATATATATATATATATATATATATATATATATATATATATATATATATATATATATATATATATATATATATATATATATATATATATATATATATATATATATATATATATATATATATATATATATATATGTATATATATATATATATATATATATATATATATATATATATATATATATATATATATATATATTTATATATATTTTAATCATATATTTAAATTTTAATCAAGTCATTTTGATTTTGATATATATTTATATATATTTATATATATTTTAATCATATTATATTAAATTTTAATCAAGTCATTTTGATTTTTAGAATCCTATATAAATTCTTACAAGAATTTTTTTAATGGAAATGGTTTAACAGCAGGTGAAATGTTAATGTTTGTTTATGTTTAACAGCAGATTATGGTCAAATGTTATGGTTATCAAATTTAACAATGAAAATAGTTAATTTAATTATTAAATTATTTTTATTTGTAGGGTAATTATTTTTATTTGTAGTGTAAGAAAAAAATGCCCTAATTTATTTTAAGTACGATTTTTTCAAGTATTAGTCTGCAGTATCAATCTTTTTAGGTATCAACAATATTGGTATCAAGAACTAGGTATCAGCAACATCGGCGTCATGAACTAGGTATCAGCAACCAAAAAAAATTTGCCTTTGACACAGCTCTTCAAAAAAATTTAATAAAATTTAATTAAAACAAAGTTTGTTAATGTAAAAAACATATCTTAAGATAATAATATGAAAAAAAGATTTAAAAAAATCCATTTGTAGATTGCATAAAACTCTAACACAAGCAGACAAAACATCTAATTTGTATAAATTATGCAAAGTGGATGTTACCTGCTAACAAATGCAATCACTGCCATCTACAAAAACTACAAATACCTACAATTAAACCAGAAGTTCAAATAAATAAAGTAAAGAGAAACATTTTAATCTATTATGAAGTTTATAATAAAATTAAAGAGAAAAAATCTGGCTGTTTTTTCACAAAAAAAAACAACCAAATTTGGAGGTGGAGTTCACAGTAACTCATTTACTATAAGGAAAAAATAAAATGAAATTCAGGTCTAATAATAAATTTTTGTCTATATTATGATAGTACAAACTTTATTTTTTTAGAACATATATAAAACCAGATTGAAAGCATTAAAGCCATTACAGTTAGCCATTTTAATGCAAAAAAAGCACTCAACAAAATGAATGCTTTCAGGCAGAGTTGTTAACAAGGCCAAAAGTAGCAATCCCAAGGTCAAGCCTACATGTTACTAAGCCAAGGCCACATGTTATAAGGCCAAGGCCAAGACCAAAGCCAAAAGTTACAAGGCCATCATCAAGAGTTTTAAGGTCAAGGCCAAAAATAAGAGTTTCAATGCTAAGACCTAAGCAAACATTTTCAAGACCAAAGACATAAATTTTGGCCTTGCATTAAGGCCAATTATTAACAAATCTTTAGTTAACAATTACTGTGACAATAAAACCACATATTGAAGTAAATAAGAAAATATACTTGTAGATATTATTAACGAAAACAAAAATACATAAAAATAAAGAATGAAAACTTTCAATTCTTTAACTTTTTGCCTTTTTTTTGAAGGCCAAGGCCAAAACAATTAAAGCCAAGGCCAAAACAATCAAATACCAAAATATTTAAGGTCAAGACCAAATTTTAAAGGCCAAGACCAAGGCCAAAGCCTTAGTTTTTGGCCTTAAGGCTAGGCCAAGGACTTACAACTCTGCTTTCAGGTAATTTCTTTACTCAGCTTGCAATTTGCAACTTTAAAATTTTTCAAGAAGCTAAGCTAATACTCAGAGTATTAAAAAGAGCCATTTAATAAAAATACTAAGACTTTGTTTAAAAAACTATAAATTACATCACACAATTTTTGACTGTTTTTGACCCCCTCCCCCCTTTGCCACAATAATATAACAAGCCCCCTATGAGTCGTCACAAAATCACTAATAGCCCCTCCTACCCAGAGCATGAAAGTAATTTATGAATGACCCCTTATGTAGTATTCTTAATTGTAGCATTAGTAATTTGTAGCAGTTAATGTATTTAAAAGAATTAAAAATAAAAAACATGTTTACATGTTTTCTATTTTTAGTATAAGCATACATTAACAAAACCATTTTTTAAACCTTGATTGAAACAGTTAGTATTTGGATTATGGCTATAAGGGTTAATTAAACAATGAAAAATTAAGATTGTTGCATTTTTAAACTAAAGTATAAATAAAGAAATCAACATGAAGTAACAAATGAAGGAGACACAAAATAAGCTATAAACAAATAAACTAAACCTGGAAAATTATAATTCATTAAAAAAAAAGTTAACTAAAAATAAATACTTTCTAAATGTAATGTAGCCTTCAGCAATCTTGTTTTGAACATCAATATGAGCTGTGAGCTGATCCACTAAAGTAAAAAAGCTTTCATTTTTATCAATTGGCCTAAAACATAACTTATTTAAAAGTAAACTTTTTTAAGTAAGTTTACTAAAACATAAACATTTGAAAACCAGTCCACTAACATAAAAAACTTTTTTTTTATAAACTCACTTCCAACAAGTTGCAAGCAACCACTATTTAAGTAAGAAGTTAAAATAAAGAGGAGATAAGGTTAAAAGTAAACACTATTCAAGTTAAAAGTAATGAGGAGAGTTAAAGAGCAGAATTTCATTAATGTTAAAGAAAAAAAAATTTAAATTTTTGAGCATGCAGATAATATTAGGGTAAATGGATCCAACTTAAATGAATAATAAATCATGCAAATTTGTGTTTCGGTAAGTAGAAAATATTTCTAGAAAAAAGAAAAATAATATAATCGTAAGACAGCTTTAGCTTAGAGCAGGGTTTAGAGATGCTTCACTTAGGCTTAGAGAGGCTTCACTTAGGCTTAGAGAGGCTTCACTTAGGCTACGTACTTAGAGCAGTTCCACTTAAATTTCTCTTTTAAAAAAAAAGATCTTTTCTAAAGTGAAATGATGTCATTAAAATATGTCAAAAAAAAAAAATTATCATATGAAATTCAATTTACTGATGAATATAAGTTTAGTTAAAAACAGTGAAAAAAACTTTGTTCAAACCAAAGATATGATAAATGTTTAGACTTTGATTTGTTATAAGTATAAACATATAAATACATAGTTTGCTCAAAAACCATAAAACTGTGCCACTGCCCCTACAATATATTAACCTGTTCCTCTGATGTCAGAAGAATAATAAGATCAGACATGTAAGATAGACTTACTTTGGTTAATGATACTATGAAAGAATTTCAAAAAGATTTGGAAACTTCTGAGATTTAGTAATTAGAGAATATCAGACTTTTTAGAATTGTACAGTATCAATTTGGATTAATTTCTTGCAACAATACAAAGACATTTGATCCCAGTTATTCTGGTGAGAGAGTCTGGAAAAAAGAGTCTAGTGAAAAAGATTAAAGATTAAAATCAGATATAGCAGCTACACAAAAAGGGATAAATGCTTAAATGCCTGCTCTAACATTGAGATCTGAAGAAAAAACATTCAAATTACAATTAGTATCACTAAGAGAAGTAATAAGGTTAAATTTTTTCATTCTAAATTTTTAAATTTTATAGCTGAATAAACATCTAAGACTATGAATAATTGTAAAAGATTGAAACAATATGGTGGTAACATTGATTTTTTATGCTAAATATTTTTTAAGAACCTGACTCAAACATAGATAGGACTTGATAATAAAATATTTCATAGTACACATTGTAAGCTGGTCTACTAAAAGATTTTCACTATTAATGTAACACATTATATATATATAAATATAAATATATATATATATATATATATATATATATATATATATATATATATATATATATATATATATATATATATATATATATATATATATATATATATATATATATATATATATATATATGCAACTGGATTAATTATTCATTTTAAATCATTATTAAAAAATGCAAAAAAAAATTACTGATAAAATCTGCAGGATTCCAATTTGGATAGCAAGGCATTCCGATTGCTTGAAAAAATGTTAAAACTTCAGAATTTTTACCAAAATATACAACCTAAATATTTATAAATATAAATGTTTTTTTTTCAAAATATTAGAATAATAAAGAAACTAGTATAGCAGCATAGCAAGGAAATGATAGGGTTAAATACTTCCAGATCTTGCTAAATTAACAAAGATTATCATTTGTTCTGATAAAATCACTAAATAATTGGCTAATGTAACAAATAAATATATTTACAAAAAATATCTGACTATTTATACAATTAAACAAAATTAAAATAAAAATTAGCAATAAAGCAGTAATTAATGTAAAAATAATTACAACATAGATGTCTACCTGTCTTGTAATGCATAGCGTGGTGGCTTTCTAACGCTATTTTCAGAAGAATTATGCAATCTTGCATAAATCAGACAATAAAAAAGACAAAAACAAACAAAAAAAGCGTGTAACCTTTGTAAAGTAAAAATAAACAAATAGTTATTGAAAGGAATAAATTAAAAGGTAAAATACAAATATATTTTAATGCAAAGCAAAGAGTAGATGAATATATAGGCTATAGGCGCAACAAAAAATAACGGTCTAGAAGCCTATCAATAAAAATCAGACAAGAAACATTTGATAGATGCTGAACAACATATATGAGATTATATTATATAGATTAGTTTATATTATATTTTCATACGCGCATGCAGCAGGCGCTAGAGCGTTATCCCTCTCTATAGTTGGTACAAAGTAGCCAATAGTAGTAGTAGTAGTAGTAGTTTGGCTTATAATTTTTTTACTTATGGTATTGGTTTTTTTTAACTATATCATGTATCTTAATTAATAAAGGTTTTTGTTACTTGTGGCTTTATTTTTTTTCAAAAAACCAATGAGTTTTTCTTATGTTTTTTTTTTAATTATACCTGCTACAAAAAATTATACCGCTTAAAAAGTATTTAGATAACTTTCTAAAAAAAGACTTTTAATATTTAGATATAAGAGTAGTTTTCAAAAAATAAGATAAAATTTGTTTGTGACTTGATAGAACAAATTTATCCCAAAATATTTTATTTAAAAAGATATATGGTAGCGTTATTAATATTCATATTATTATTGAAAATATAAAATAATCAATTAACATTGAAAGTATCAATGCTGACACCATTGTAAAATTATATCATAAAAGATGTTTTAAGGTGTTAGGCAGCGTGGAAAATAAGTAATCAAAGGTGAGCGGTCAATTTGACTGGCTAATACATGGAATTGACAGTCAATTATGGTCAAAATTTTTTTTTTTCTTTGTTTAAATTTATATCTGAATAATAGTTTTTCAGAAAACTATTATTCTGAAACTGAAACTGAAACACACAAAAATGACTTAATGCTTCAAAATTAACATCAACAGGAAAAAGCTAAGAAAAAAATAAATGAAAAGATTAAATGAAAAAAATAAATGCGAGCCATGAATTTACATGAATATTTTTTTCTCTAAACCAAGTTTTTTTGCTTTGAATTATGGATAGTAGCATTGTCTTTTTGAAAAGTCAAACCTTTATTTTTCACCATGTTCAATCAAACTAAGTTCTAGTAAGTCAATGTAGCCCAGTGAATTCATTTTTGTTAAAATACATGCAAGCAGATGTTTTCAGCAATGGAAAAAGCTCCCCAAACCATAACAGCACCACCACCAGTTACAACTTATCAGAGTTTCTTTCCCTTTTTGAAGATTGTGCCATTAATATTGATAATTATCAGGACCATCTAGATTGAACTTTTTTTTCATCATTAAAGAGAACTTGATGCCACTGTTCCTGCCAAGACATGTGTTCTTATGTAAATTGCAATATAGATTCTTTATGAGGAACACTAAGTTTTTGATTTTGGTTTACACTTTTTCCAAACTATGTTTGGATCTTCATGTAAGATTTGATGTAAACATCGAACAATTACAGGTAACTATAAATCAGTACAAATTCAAGATGCAGTCATGTGCTGAGCAGATTCGCAACGTACAATAGCTCAATATTCTCATGAATATCTAATAGGTCTTTAATTTGAGAAACAGTAAATTTAGTCATTTTCAATTAAGTTTATAAAAGCACGTCCGTTCACGTCAAAAGTTTTTGCGTAATCACATTTAACCTAATATATATATATATATATATATATATATATATATATATATATATATATATATATATATATATATATATATATATATATATGTATATGTATATGTATATGTAAATGTATATGTATATATATATATATATATATATATATATATATATATATATATATATATATATATATATATATATATATATATATATATATATATATATATATATATATATATATATATATATATATATATATATATATATATATATATAGACCAAAAAACTATAATGTGAAAAATTGCAAGTCTTTCCAATTCTATCTTATTTTAATTTTAATTTTTTACATTTAATTTATTTTGCAACATTAACTCAAGTGAAATATAATTAATGAATTTTTAAAATGAGTGTTAGAGTAAAACATTTTCCCATATATTTTTATGCTTAATGAAACGTAAATAATTTATTTTGTTTTAAATAAATAACGTAAATAATTTAATTTTTACAATTTTTAGACATGTTTGGGTTTAGATTGACAGCTATCAAAAAAAAACTTGTTTGGGTTTAGATAGACAGTTATCAAAAAAATTTAGAACTTTTTATGTTTAAGTTTATTTAACATTTAATTTTTTAGCCTGAAAACTTTAACTCAGAAAAAAATAAATATAAAAAATAAGCTGAAAAGTTTTGTTTACATTTGTTTATTTCTAATAAATGCATTTCTTTGTAATCCTACAAAAAAATGGCACCTTTAAAGCAGTTTATTTATGTTGCTTTTTCAAACTGAATAATAAGATGGCAACTAGTTAACTTTAAAAAATAGTTAACTTTTTTTTTTAAAGTTAACTATTTTTTGCTTATCTATCTACTCCATATCTACTCCAGCTTGAAGCAACTTAATACCAAAAATTTGCTTGCATTATTTTCAAGTATTATTAAAGTTAGCAAACATGCATTTCCAGGTACACCATTAAGATAATTTCATGCAAATTATGATGTGTTATACTCTTTGTTTTAATATATGCTTTTTGCATATCTAAAATACTGTTTTTTTTTCTGTTTTTTTTTTTTTTTTTTTTTTTGGTTTATCTACTGTTGAAGCATGGTTTAAATTTATCAAATTTTCATGATTTGAAATTTACTTGATAATCATAAGTCAACAGATAAGGAGAAACTTGAACTCTACAAATATGAGATAAAAATAATTGTGTTTCCTGGTAACATTACAAAACCAGTTTTTACAGTTAACTGCAATAAGCACAAATACCAATCCTGTCATAAGCGGTAACAATGTAGTGTTTATATAAGATATCTTAACTCCTTATATACTTACATATCATAAATGCTTTTTTTTTAACTTTTGATTTATTTTATGATTGACTTTTTTCAGCATACCGTAGAACAAAAAAACTGCCCAAAATGGCAGTAAAGACTGAATCTCTTATTTCAAAGGAGTGATGTTTCAAAGGAGATTATTCTATTTTTCCTTTAGAAGGAAAAATAGACACATCTAGAATAAGTATTTTTGCAATGTCAATCTACTTGTTCTATGTAGTTAAATCTTTTTTAATATACCTTTTTATATTTTGTTTTTTTTTTATTTTGTATATATTGTTATTGTAAATAATATAAATTTGTTTTTAAAATATATTTTTTTGCTCTTCTTTGAAAATTAGAATTTTTGTTGTATTTTGTTGGTGAATAAATTTTTTTTAAAGATATTTTGTTCTTTTTTAACAATAGATGTTTGGCTAATTGTAAAAAAATATATATTTACTTAAAATAATTAAATTAGTAAATACTTTAGCTTTACTTTTTATAATTTTGGGAAAAGTTGATTTAAAATCTTGACTATATTTGCTTTTGCTTAAATTAACTCTTTTTAAACTGCTGGATATATGTGTAGAAGAGTGGGTGCGAGGGGTCCATATATTGTCATATGTTAAAAATACTTATACTTAACTTAATGTGCTAATTTAATTTTTGATTTAACTTAAGGCTTTGCAAGGAAAAAACTTTTGAACTTTTTTTGTTTTATTAGTGATATTTACTGTTGTGTGATTATGGACTTAATGTGCTATTTTAATTCTTTAGTTAACTTAAGGCTTTGCAAGGAAAAAACTTTTGAACTTTTTTTGTTTTATTAGTGATATTTACTGTTTTGTGATTATGGACTTAATGTGTTACTTAAATTTTTTATTTAACTTAAGGCTTTGCAAGGAAAAAACTTATGTAATCAATTGGGTAAACCTGTGCATCTAACAGAATAAAGACAATTTAGTGTAGAGATGTTTTTTAGTGATATTTAATGTTGCATAATTTATGGGCATTCCCTTTATGTAACCAATTGTGTAAACATGTCATCTAACAGAGTAGAGAAAATTTAGCATGGAGATGATACATTTAAACCTTTTCTTTTAAAATAAATAAACAATGCAAGGGTTTTAACACCTTTAAGAATATGGTTTCTAATTAAGGGTTCTAACTAAGCATCAGGTATGCAGAAAATAGTAAAAAAAATTATGTGTTAATTTTTAAAAGTTTTAAAGTAAAGAAAATTAATCGCT
Organism: Hydra vulgaris; assembly: GCF_022113875.1. Taxonomy (NCBI): domain Eukaryota; kingdom Metazoa; phylum Cnidaria; class Hydrozoa; order Anthoathecata; family Hydridae; genus Hydra; species Hydra vulgaris. The sequence goes on along the minus strand of NC_061158.1, from coordinate 38,598,290 downwards.
AACCAAGCCACAATGTTAAATAAGTTAAATTTCTGCCGTTTACTAAAATTTATCAGGGTAAAGAGTGCGAATTAAGAACAAGTTTAGATAAAGTGTGGAACAGACTTACAATGATCCATATTGTACCTAAGAGCTAGTTTTAGTGTAATATTATTTCATAATTCTAATATAATATAATTAATAAAAGTAATAAATAACATGGAAAATAAAATATTAAAAAAAATGTTAACATTGCAATATAAAAAATAATTAACATATTAACTTGGCATATAATAGAGGTTGTTCTAAGTACCAGCAACATGCTCAATATGTTCCTTTGCTATTTACCCACTTTAATATACTATCACAGTGCTAACAAGTGCTATTTCACAGCTAATTTGTAGACATGTAAATTTTCAGCAGGAGATTAATGTGTTTAATATATAATTTTTCAAACGCTGAAACGCAGCAAATATTTATTCATAATAGCAAAAATGCATGTATGGTATTGGTTTCAGAAAAATTTATAACTAAAAAGATCTTGACACAGCTGTTAAGTGGTCTAAAAAATGAATCATGCCTGGCATGCCCATGTGCATAACTTTGCATTTTTCAATGTTAAATGGCAGCCATTTAACATTGAAAAATGCAAAGTTATGCACATGGGCAAAAAAAAAAACAAATAACAAATAACCATTTATATACAATAGAATCACAAAATGGTCATTGCAAACAACTAGAACCCACAATAAAAGAGTGTGATTTGGCGGATATAGTACCCAATAACCTTAAAGTGAAATTAAAACTGTTTTTATTGCGTGCAATCTATAAGCCTCTGGCCCAGAACTTTTATCAGTCAAAATTTCTTGAGATAAACACAAATATATTGATGATTCAAATTTTAACTAATAAATAGATAAAGTTATAAAATAAATAATATAAAAAATAATTGGTTTATATTGTTCAATCTAGTGTAAGATTTTTAGAAATTTTTCAATGTTTGTCAAATGCACACAAAAAAATCTTTAAGCCCTAGATACCACCTATAAACATTTTAAATTTGAAAATAAAAAATTGTTTGTATATTTAGTGCCATTTAAATACAATATATGAAAATTAGAAAAAATATATATATTCAGACCTTTCCATTGCATAAAAGTAACAGTTTATCAAACATATGAAACACATGGCTAGAAGGCTGGTGAATAGTCATACAAATTGCTCGGTTTTCATTCTTTGCAAGCGCTTTTAAAGTTTTTATAAGTCCCAGCGCAGTTGATGAATCCAAACCTGATGTTGGTTCCTAAATGATATTCAATAACTACATTTGATTTAAAAGTCTCTGCTTCTCTATAAAATTTGCACATCTATGTGTTTAACCAAAGAAATTGACGTTGTTAAAAAATTTAAAACAAAATTTAAATTTAAAATTTAATTTAAAATAAAATCTTTTTACAAGATTTTAGTAAAATTTTAAAATTTTAATTTAGAATCAGAATTTTAATCAGATTCAATAAGGTTTAACCTTTAAACAACCATGGGTTTTTTAGAGATTAAACCTGTAAACCACTCATGAATATGCTACTACTTAGAATGTGCAATCTTACATCCATAATTATACATGCTGGGTTCCTAATGAGTTCAACTGCTATACTGCACCGTTTTTTTTCACCTATTAGTAAAATAAACATGGTTTTTAATTAATTGTAAGCAATGTAACTAACTAACAAGCTAACAACATTAATTATTACCTCCTGAGCATCCTGGATTAAAAAGATCTCCGCCCAGTACTAAAAAAAAAATAAACATGTATATATATACATATATATATATATATATATATATATATATATATATATATATATATATATATATATATTTTATTTTACTTCACCTCCTCAAGGCCGAGGAGGCCACTACAGACCAGGAGGCTACTTATTTTGTGGCTATAACCCTCTCTCAACTCTATAACTCTGAAACACGAACCTTGACGAACAAGGCCGCTGCGAGGAGAAACAAGTTGAGCGCGGTACTACCAGGGACGTGGTGGGGATCGAACTCCAAACCACTCATTTATGAAGCAAGCGCTTTACCACTACACCACTACCGCATTATATATATATATATATATATATATATATATATATATATATATATATATATATATATATATATATATATATATATATATATATATATATGTATAAATTTATATATATATATATATACATATATATATATATATATATATATATATATATATATATATATATATATATATATATATATGTATAAATTTATATATATATATATTTATACATATATATATATATATATACGTATATATATATATATATATATATATATATATATATATATATATATATATATATATATATATATATATATATATATATATATATATATATATATATATATATATATATATATATATATATAAATATATATATATAATAAAATAAATAATAATAAAAATATATATATAACTCAGAAAAAAGCCTCTAGAGGTTTTTGGTAAATCTTCAACATTAAGGTCTGACATGTCTAATTCACGGGACTGATCTTATACCTCTCCCAATGATAAGACTGAACTATTTGCAAAGAACTTTTCTTCTAATTCAACTCATGAATCTTGCGGCCATACTCTTTCTTCTATATCAGTTAAACAGGTTAACCCATTGGTAGACATTCAAATTACTCCAGCTTCTGTTGCTAAAGTCATATCTCAATTAAACTCTTCTACAGCTTATGGTCCAGACAACATTCCTATCATAGTCTTACAAAAGTAGTGAACATTCTGACCCCTCAAACTATTATCAGTTAAGTATTTTATCTGCTATTAGCAAGATCTTTGAGTAAAATCATTTCTTTCTAACCGCTTTATTAAAGTCATCTTTGTTGGCTACACTCTTCTTCATTTCCAGTAACTTCTAGGGTACCTCAAGGCTCTATACTTGATTCTGTTTTGTTTCTAATCTACATTAAAAATTTTCCTGATGACTTATTTTATACTCCTATCTCAAGAAAAAATCTTCTCTTTTCGGTTGATTAGAATAGGCAGCCGATCTTTAATCGGATCTCACTTCTGTAACAGCTTGGGGTTTGTGAATTTTAGCATCAACAAAAATCAGTTTTTAATTTATTATTTTAAATGTTAATTCACCTCCCTAAGGCCATTAAGGCTGCTGCAGTCAAGGAGGCTACTTTAATTGTGGTTACAACCCTCTCTCAACCCTTTAACTCCAAAACACAAACCTTGAAAACAAGGTCGCTGCGCAGAGAATTAAGTTGAGTATGGTACTACCAGGAACATGGTGGGTATCGAACTTGGAACTTCTTGCTTATAAGGCAAGCACTCTACCACTATACCACTACCACAATTACTGCAAACAACTATTGCAATACTGTTGATGTTCCTATATTGAGAAATGGCAAGCAGCTCACTGAGTCCTCTTCTTTACATCTTCTTGGCAAATCGTTTAATACTGATATTTCATGGAAACCATATATACATTCAATTGCAAAATTAGCATGTTCTAAGATTACTCCTCTTTATGGTGCTCACCATTATACTTCGCCTGATTCCATTCTCTACCTCTACAAATCTCTTATTTGTCCTTATATTATACTGTTGTCATATTTGGACTAGTTCTTCTAATGACGCTCTTTCTCTTCTAGACAAGTCAAAAAATGGATTATAAATGTAGTTGGACCTACTCTATATGGCAGGCTTGAATCTCTTTTTTGACATCATAATATTGCATCTCTTTCTTATTTCTACAAATACTTGCACCATAGTCGCTACTTAAAGAAGCTATTATCTTTAGTTCCATCAACCAAAACTCATTTTCCCTCTACTCATCATTCAGCTAAGTTGCATCCTTTCTACTGTGTCTGTCCTGTATGCTCAAAAAACTTTTGTCTAGTTTTAATCCCCATACTTCAATCATTTGGAACCTGACTCATAAAACCTACAACTTTTCAAGTGTTCTGCCATCAGTTTCCTTGCTCTTTAACTCTATTCTTTATTCTCTAGTAAGTCCTAACTTAATAGCGGTTACTTGCAGCCTTGTTGGGAGTGAGTAAGATTTTTAAAAAAATCAACAATAAAGTTCTACAGTGCTGATGATATTGATTTAGTACCTTAACACAAAAACTTGGAAATAGCCCTTAACTTTGTCTAATTGAGTGATATCTCCATTTTTAGTTTATTATTAAAGTTAAATTACAAATTATAACATTTATAAAGTTTAGGGAAGCAAATTTATGCAAATTTAAAAAGAAGTGGGATAAAACCATAGTGTATGGATCTAGAGCAAAATTTTATGACTTTAATCCAGAGAAAAATCTTGTATTGTCTGTAAGTTATTTGACACAAGATGTATTAATTTTTTCTCAATTACTTTAGTCTAGAACTAAGCCTTTAGTTAAACATTTGATATGATTTATTTATAAACACTTTATTTATGAACAAAAATACTTATTATTAAACTCAAAGATTCTAGTGTTTTTTTGTTTATAATTGTTACCAGACTCCAAGTTACGTGTTTACAAGACCTGTAAGAATAGATGGTCATGGTTGTGATGCTATTTGCCAGCAATAAGTTAGCTATCAGTGCAAACTGTGTAATAAAACATGTGTTAAGCAACTATGTTTGGAAAAGTTTCCACCTGTGTATTAGCGATGTGCTAATGAAAAAGACCAATTGTGGCTAATAATAGGGTTAAATATATATAATGTATGTTATATAAAGGTAATATATTAATATTAGGTATGTAATTTGCATATATAAATTCTGCTGGTGCACTAGCAGTGGTTTGGCCTTTTCAGGGTTGCCACTATAACTTTTACAGTTTTTCCCTGAGTTTTCCCTGAGTATTCCCTGAGTAAAGAACATTATTGTACAAAATTTCAAAAAAAAATTATTTTCCCAGAGTTTTCCCTGAATTTTATGAAAATTTTAAAAAAATCCCTGAGTTTTCCAGGTTTTCCCTGGGATTCATGCATTTCCAGGTATTCCAGGTTTTCCCGGTTGAGTAGCAACCCTGCTTTTTCACTTGGATTTTTTCATGGACGTTGAAATAAAAATTGTTAAATTAAAATTCGTAAAGCACTATTAGTGCTTTATGTACCTTTTTATGTACCATAGTTTTGCAGCAACCATTAAAACTACGTTAAACGTAGTTTTAATGGTTGCTGCAAAACTATGGTACATAAAAAGATAACTTTTATTTGGCATGTTGAGATATATTAGTAAAAACTTAAATAATGACAAACTAGAAAATAATTTTTATATTGATAACAAAGATAAAAACTAAAAATCAGACAATTATTAAATATTATTTAAAAGTATTTATTTTCCCCATTTTTAGTTTTATAATTATCATTAAATTTATATTTGTTATAAAGTTGAGTCTAAGATCCAGAATTTTAGATCTGATATAACTATTAACATAATAGATTTAAACATAAGAAAGTGCATGGTTGATATAAATAAAAAAACAACACAATATATCACAAAGCAAATAAAATAGGTTATAGAAAGAAAAAAAATCTACTTGTATTTTCGCATTTCTTTAATCCCAGATTGTTTATAACTTCATTTATTATTGATAACTTTTCTTTCCATTTCATAAAATCTGGAAGTCTAATTTTTCCTACAAACTAAAAATACATTTATATATAACAAAACAGTTGTTCCTTAAAAAATAATAATTTTTTATTATTATTGACTAATGTTATTTTTTAAGGAAATTATTATTTACAAAGTTTCTGACTCTACGGAACAAAGCCGCCAATTAATACGACACTACTATTTCATGGTTACGATGTCTGAGGTAAAGTCTTAAAAGTATAAAGTGCTGTTACAAAAAAATTTAACTAATTAATCTATGTTTAAGGTATATCTTTGGAGGACTATATTGCGCTGTTTTACAACGTGTGAATTAAAAGATTATATCATAAAAAATAAAATATTAAAAAACCTTTGAAAATAAAAACTATTTTCTGTTGAACCGTTCAGTCCATTATTGACATCAATCGCCTTCAAAAAGACAGCCTGAATAAGCGCAATTTTCATAAGTGCGAACGGAGTAAGTGCAAACAGTAATTGCTGCTCCAAAAGAATTTGTTAACTTGGCATGACACAGTAAGACAGAGTGTGCCAAAGTACAAAAAATAATTGTCGGCGTTGTATGCTGAATAATGATGAAAACATGATTATTAGAGAAAATATCTAGTCAAAAAACATTTAATATTAATTAAAATGTTATTTTATGCAGTAATTTACACGTGAATTTGACTTGAGATTTAAAACGCTGTTTTGCGATTTTTTAATTATCAACTTTTTTAGGCTGCTATTGTTTTAAACTAATTTAATTGTGTATTATTTTAGATTATATTATTTAAATTAACATTTTTTTTTTCTTCCAGACTTTTCAAAACAGTTTGACGTGAAAGCTTATGACCATGGGATTCCAAAAATGTAAAAATTAAAAGCATCTACCTACGTCCGTGAAAGAAAATCAATTTTGAAATTTTCCTTTCTTACACGTATATGTAAAAAAAAATTATTCTAAAGGGATAAAAAGGTACATTCTGTTCTCACATAAATATTTCTAATGTAAGGTCAACATAATTTATTCATAAATCTCCAATTCTATTTATTTTATGCTCAGTGTTTTCTTCAAAGATTCTTGCTGTTAAAATTAACAAGGCACATCACAAGCCTTTTTCCATATTCTGGATGACTGATTGGGCATTTGTACCTTACCCAATTTGTACTAAAGCAATGGTGCATTACTTCTGTTGTTTGTTCGCTATAAATACCAAGTGGCATCTTTTTCCTTAGGATAAATTCCTTTATATGGAAAAACACAGCATATGTTTTTGGTGTGACAGTTCCAATTGGTAATGCAAGGAAAGAAGCTCGAAACTTATCAATTTTTTCTTCAAACAGACTCTGCAACTTGTTGCAAAAACAGGATGATACAACATTTGCAAATTTTCGAAAAGTTTCAATGATGGGAAAAACTTGAAAAGCATTGCCTTTTTCAGCCAATGTTTGCAAAAGATCCAAGTTCTTCAGCAACTTATTGCAGGAATTTCCTTCAAATTGTCCACCATGAAAGGGTTGATGTTGTATATGCAATGCTTGAAGCCATTCATCTGCCTTTAACCATGAACCTTTCAGAATCTTAAACAGATGATTGACCACTCCAAGAAGTAGATGCAACTCCATTGGAGGTATTAGATCAATTACCAATGTAGAATCTTCGAGTAAAAGAACAGGCTCATGAACCACGTTTCCGAATTTCTTTGCATTTTTGGTATTTGAACCTGCTGCAGAGAACGCATGGAATGACTGCTTCAGAGAGCCAAAAGTTCTTGGAGTACCACAATTCGCAAGATTAGAACTTTCCGCTGTGCACCATGTACATGGATGACAGGATGAATAATCCTGCAGACCGCACAGGATGTTAGCCAATTTCATGTCACAAGAGATAACAAAATTGACCTCTTGAATGTCGAGAAGGGAAAGAATGACTTTCACATTGTTGTAATTTTCTTGAACTCCTTCAGCCACAGCCACAAGAAGTTGTTTTTTCACTCCTGTATCCTTTGATGCTTGTGATGTAAGCAAGCGTTTGCTTAGAGGTGAAGCTTCACTTTGCATCTCTGGGTCCAATTCACAAACTCCGAGTCAGACTTTTAAGAATCCTCCACCGCCATCGATCCCCAATTTAATGACGTGGTTTGAAAAAACCTTCCGTGTCAAAAGTAAATTTTTAATAAGACTATTGAGACTCTTGCAATGTGTAACAATGTAATTTGAAGTTGTTTTGTCTGCGTTTGTAAATGCCGCTGTGATCTAAGTAAAGCTCTCTTCAAGATTTTTTACTTAAATGATGTAACCATATGTTTACCTGGAGTTATAGGCAATGCTCTCCCACCCTTGGTTTGTGAAAGTCAAACTGTTCCATGTGGAGATGCATCCTTGCTTGTGATTGTTAAAGATGCAATCTGTTCCGCAACTTTACCACCATTGGCTGCCAGAGATCTTATATTCTCTCTAAACTGTGATACAGAGCATTGATGTGGCAATTCCTTACTAATTAGTGAGACATTTTGAGCACCTTTTGTCAGAAATCTTTTCTTCTTTCGTGTCAGCGTCAAGAGGGTGCTTTTCAGTCAATTTCAACCGGCCAATGCGACAAATCAAGCATTCACAAGGATTTCTTCTTGTGAGTGGTTTGACAATGATAGTTTTAAAGTCAAAAAGAGCTGGTAATTCACCAGGATGTCCTTCATAACGTTTCCTCAGAGCAGTTCTACAAGTTTCACACAGCCCTTGCGGTACTCTTACATCTTCAAAATTGAGTTGTTTTCTGTAGACTTGTTGAATTTTTTCATGCAAAAACGTTGTGAGCTGTCTGTTTGTTTATTTTTTATTTTTTTATTTTTATTTATTTGAGTTTTCATGCTATATTTTTCTATACAATGTTTATATATCCGAAGATATTGTTGGCTTAGCATAGGAACAGCCACAAATAGTCATTAAGACTAATCCAAAGTAGCGTCCGTTATTGACCAACATTTTTGCGTACCTAAGTGCTACTCAAGCGCTGAGTTGGCGGTGGCGGGATTTGAACTCGTATCGTTCAACAGTCCGGGTTTTAACTTTTCCTTTATCGCTCTAACTATCTGAGCTATCCCACCACGCGGGATAGCTCAGATGCCTTTTTGCCTTTTTGAGACACAGGAGGCAAACAACTTTCCTGTCTTCATCATGATTCCTAGTTTATTTGGGCATTATTTCGTTTTTTTCTTAAGAGACTCAAAAATGCAACCTTCACAGATTTAGTTTCTTTGAAAAAGTGCCCTTTCCTGAAATTTGTCAATTTGAAATTAAAAAAATTATATTGCCAAAATCTATATTTTACCTTTGTTAGAAGTTTTTAACATTTATGTCATTTCACATAAATTTGTAATTAGGGAAATTTTCAAAATTGATTTTCTTTCACGGACGTAGGCAGATGGTTTGAATGTTTACATTTTTGGAATCCCATGGTCATAAGCTTTCACAGGAATGTTGCGGTTTTCTCGGGTGCGGACGAGACAGTTAACAGTTTTCAGAATTGTTTTTTTTTTTTGCTACAAACCTTTACTATTAAGTATCAAATAAACTATTCTTCAATATCCTACAAACATTTGATTGAGTAAACTAATCGCTCAATATTAGTAATTAACCATGCATCATAAATATTTTGCAAATTTTTCTAATAAATAAGGTTGTTACAAGTAAATCATATTTGATTCATAATAGTTATTGCATAAACGCGTTTTTATTAAGTTCTTAAATCTATAATATTTGTAAAAACATTTTAGCTGCAAACCAATTATGCAAATTGTGTAAATACAAATACAAAACAATTTCTTTATTTACCAATGGTTTCAATAAAATAACTTTTTTGTTCTACGTAAGGTGATTGTTGTTGCCTTTTCTCCCCCCCCCCCCCTACCTTAAATCTAACAAATAAATCTTGAAATTTTTCTAACCTTTTCAGTATATCTTATGTAACTACATTTAGTTTATGTACTGATATTTTTTATAGATGTTTATCCGGAAAAAAAAACAATTTAACTTTGTTTTTAGATGAAATATTTTAATGTTTACATTTCTTTAAGAGATAATAACATTTCCATTCAAGAGAAAATCAAACTGTCATTTGCTAACATTCTTTAAGTTGCCATTTGATCAGAACTATGACGTTGTTAGGAGATCAAGACTTATGAACATTTTAGCACATCTTAAATAGCGCTCTAACGTCTGTAAATGCTGTCTACGCAATTACAGATATTACATATATTTCATTTACAGATATCATCTTTATTTATTAAGAACAATGCTAAATGGCTTGATAATAAATAAATTTAACTATATTAAATGCAAACTTTTCATCTTCTTCTAGCACTGGTTGACGACTAATTACTGACTTTTAAAAGTGTTCTTCGAGAACTAAGTATAGACGCATTACCAAATTTCAAAAAAAACACTCATCAAACAGTATAAAATCATCAAAACTTTTGTAGATTTAAACTTTTTTTTTTATTTTTCGACTTAAGATTTCGACTTTTAAGATTTAAACTTGAAAAAGAAACAACTAATTTATTTTTCATTGAAGAAGCTACTTTAAAAGATGAGATCTTTAATCTAGTAGAAACTTGTTTTCAGTTATGAAAACAAGTTTTTACTAGATTGCAAGTCTAGTTTCTACTAGGTTGCAAGTCTAGTTTCTACTAGATTGCAAGTCTAGTTTCTACTAGATTGCAAGTCTAGTTTCTACTAGATTGCAAGTCTAGTTTCTTAGATTGCAAGTCTAGTTTCTACTAGATTGCAAGTCTAGTTTCTACTGATGGCAAGTCTATTTTAGTCAAACATATCATTCAGGTTACAATGATAAATGGCAAAATTCATACTGTCTTATCGAATGTAACAAGCTCTAGTCAATGTTGCTGTATATGTGGATGTTTACCAAAAAACATGAACAACATTGACAAAGTTATAAAACTTCCTTATTCACCGGCTAAGCTTCACCGGCTTCAAAATGAATTTTCTACACTTCATTCATGGATAAGATTTTTGAATGTATCATTCATATTTCATATAAGATATTATTCAATTAAATGGCAAGCAAGAGGTGACGCAGAGAAGGCTCTTGTTAAATAACAAAAAATTAATATAAAAAAAGGATTCTAAAAAAACAGACTTGTTGTTGACTACCCAAAATGTGGAGGATCTAAAAATACAAATGACGGCAATAGTGCTCGAAAAACCAGTTCAAATAAAGATGAATTTGTCGATAATACAGAAATAAATAAAGAACTAATTGTAAAATTGCACACAATCTTAATTTGTAAATCATGTGGATTTCAAATAGTTACTAGTGAGTTTTGCTTATTTTTTCAGGAGACCGGAAAGCTCTATTCATGTTTTTACAACTGGTATTACATGCGTCAGAGTTTTCACAAGATTTTAATTCATGGACCATGAAAGTCTATTATTGCTAATTGGTCAATATAGCGAAGACGCTCGAGAAACTAAAAAATAAGAATTAAGATAATATAAGGAACATAATTCCCGTATAAATTCAAGAATAAAGACAAATGAAGATGTAGTGAAAAGACTTTTATGTACATCTGAACTAATTATTTTATCTTATAGAAAAACTGTTTCATCAGTAAAAAAAAAAAATCCTTTCAGGTGTTGTTCAACTTTTTATTTGCGAAAATTCTACGTAATAGAATAAAGACAAATCCAATTCGTAATTTTTAATGGTAAATACAAAAAAAAACTTTTTACATAGATTTTTAAGTTTTTTAGCAATAAAGATGAGGTTGGTATTTTTTATATATAGTTTGTATAACTAAAATATAACAGTTCTAATAAAAAACATTAAATAAGTAATATTGGAACAATAAACACGGTTTTATCCGACTGCGCATAAGTACGAATTAGGATAAGTGCGAAGTTCCAATTTGCACTTATGTTAATATTTGCAACTTTATTCGGCGCACTTATGCCGATTCGCATTTATGCCAGTTTGCACTTATGCCAATGTTTGCAGTTTTATTCGGCGTGTTTATGCCAATTAGCACTTATGCCATTTCTCACTAAAGCCAGTTCTAGTTTGCAGTTATGCCAATGTTTACAAATTATTTTAGCGCACTTATACCAATTTGCACATATGCCAGTTTGCACTTATGAAATTCGCACTTATTTAGCTTCCAAAACAAAATTTGTTGATGCAGATTTAGATAATGAGGTAATTAAACTTTTAACTAATTAATTATAACTAATATTTGTCAAGCAGCTCTTTTAAATAAAAGGTACGTTTAAAATAGTTTGACTTTGAAATAGCCAAAATATAACAATATTTTTTAAAGGGTAACATTTTGCACAAATCTAGAAAGTTGTCAAAAGTAATTTCGATAATTGAGGTAAATATTTATCAATAAAATATTTTAAACAAATTTATTGAATTGTCAATTAATGGGTGCAACAAAGTTCATTATACCGGCTTCCAGTAACATACTACTTCTTTGATTATATCATTATAGTTCTTTGATTTATACAAGTCAGTTTATATTCACGTAACTATAGTTAGACTCAAGCGGAATATTAGCATAGGTTATATTGTTCTTTTTACCCACCTTTTAACTACCCTCTGTATCAGGCTAATGCAACGTTTAAACCTAAAAAGTTAAATAAAATTAAAAGTTAAAACATACTTCTAATGACTGACGCACTGTTAGATTTGAAAAAAATATGTCTTCTTGTAAAACATAACCAATTTTTCTTCGCAAAAACTTTGATGCTTTTTCCCCGTTTATTTTGATTGCACCAGAGTTAATGACCACACCTTTTGTTTCCCTTCCAACAAGCAAATTAAGAAGTGTAGATTTTCCAGCACCTATATAAATACACACATGCATATATATGTGTGTATATATATATATATATATATATATATATATATATATATATATATATATATATATATATATATATATATATATATATATATATATATATATATATATATATATATATATATATATATATATATATATCAGGGGTGGATCCAGCCTTTTTTTTGTGTTTGAGACACTTCCAGACATGGAGCAAACTCAAAATATTTATATGTTTATGCTTACGTCAAATAAGAATGCTTTAAAAAAACTTGCGATCATCGGAACCTGGTAACAAAAAAATCCGAAAATTTTAGCCATAACTGTCCCATACATGAAAACATTAAGTTGAAAAAATGCTTCTTTTACTATTATTAACTAAATTAATATTGATTGATAAATTTTGAATTTTACAAATTCTCGCAGCGTTCAAAAATTATGATCATATAAGGTTTAACCCCCCCCCCTCCTCTTTGAGGAAGACCCAAATGGTCATAATTTTTGAACGCTAAAAAACTGTTTAATGAAATTTAAAAATTATAGATGAATATAAATTATAGTTAAGAATATAAAAATATTTTATAAACTTGTTGCTCTCACATTTGGGGCAGTTGTGGCCAAAATTTTCCGACTTTTTTGTTACGATGCTCCAACCATTCAAATTTTTGTAAATATCTACAGACGCAGTAAAATATTTATTTATTTTTATTTTTTCAAGTTTATAAAAAAGTAATCATATTTGCTAGAAACAAAAAGTAATTATTTTGTAGCACATGTAAAACTATTTATCTACAAATAGGATGTCAATAAAAAGTTCACTTTATTTGTTAATTACTTTGTCAAAAAATAATAAAAATATATCGAAAAGTGTTGTACAAAAAAATAAGCGCACAAACTTTTAAACTAATTTTCATTCTGCCTTCTTAACTCACCTGTTATTCATAGTTATTTTATTATTTAAATATTTGTTTGACAATTCTCTATAAAAGTTACATAACGTTGCTTATGATGATTCATCTAAAACTTTTTAAATATCTTTATAAGATCTAAAACTAAGATCGAAACAACAAATGGAAAATAATAGGTATTAAGAATAGCTCCATGATCAGAGAGAAATAGCAAGAAGATGGAAAAGTTTACTTGAAAATAATTTGGTAATATTTAAAACTGTAGGTGGCACCCAACATCATGCAGGCTCCAGAAGCTTAAAAAAAACTATGTAGCGCAAAACAATATATGCATTTTGCGTAGTAAGAGCCAATCCAAAGTTAAGTTATCGTGAATTTACTCTCACATATGTGTGTGTGTGTATATATATTTATGACTATGAGTTTTGTTTCATATTATGTATATATATATATATATATATATATATATATATATATATATATATATATATATATATATATATATATATATATATATATATATATATATATATATATATATATATATATATATATATATATATATATATATATATATGTGTGTGTGTGTGTGTGTATGTGTGTGTGTGTACACACACACACACATATATATATATATATATATATATATATATATATATATATATATATATATATATATATATATATATATATATATATATATATATATATATATAATATATATATATATATATATATATATATATATATATATATATATATATATATATATAGAGAGAGAGAGAGAGAGAGAGAGAGATAGATAGATAGATCGATAGAGAGAGAGAGGCTTGTATTGGAAAATTATTAGTTATAATTCAAATTTACCTGAGGGTCCCATGATTGCTAAAACTTCTCCTGGATTTATTTCACCACTGACATTTTTTAAAATTTCTTTATCATTGACACTAACGGTGAGATTAATAAATTCTAAATGAACACGCTCTGTTGGTTTTAAAACTTTTGATACCTTTTCTTGCGGGCTATTCGGAAGGCAAATGCTCACAGAATATTCGTCTGCTGAATTCGAACTTAATTGCACTTCAGCAACCATTTTTGTTTATTTTCTTTAGTGATAACGTAACTAGTAACTATAGGAACATCAAAGTTAATGTTTTAGATTAAAAATGCTTCAAGTTTATCCTATAATTTACATAGAAAATATTTTTATACAAGCTCCTTTGAACGACGATATTAAACTTTTTTTACGTTACACAATTTTTTTCGTCAAACTATTCCATCCGTTTTTAAACCTATAATGTTTAAATGTTTGTTTAATAAACATTGTGCGACATATCGGAAAAAGTGAACAGTTATCGGAAAAATTTGAGCATAAAACAAACACTAAAAAACCAATGAACAAAATGTTCTTACAAGTTATAACTATTTTATTTCAAACTTTTCAATTAATTGAAAGAGCGTAAATAATTTAACAATTGTGGTGTTGCGAAACGTCTGTGCGTAATAAAGAAACTCGTAAAGTTGTATAAGAGGTGTTTATTTATAAAATGAATATTGTAAATAATATAATATTTTAAAATAAAATAATAACAAATATATAAATAAATTGGGCAACATGACTTAATTTCGTTCCAAAACCAAACTTAAACTCACATTTGTAACTGTTTCTCAATATTTTCAAAATTAAAAATACAATCTTAAGATATCAAAATTAAGTATGAGGGAGTAGCTTTGCAATAAAAAATAAATTAAATTTTTAGCTAACTTTAATTAAGGAAACATAAGACACGCGTCTTTTTATTTTGTCCATAAAAATTTCGGTAAATTTTTTATACCAATAAACTACATAGTTATTATATAGTTTTATTATCGTAGTATTTAGGTATTCTTTAAATATTTCAACAAAAATATAAAATAATAAAGACCCACACGCAAAAAATGCACATCTTTTAGTTATACTTTTTAAGCAATTTAAGAATCATGCATTTTTTTAAAAAACCAATAAAACGCTCACGTTGTTATAAGTTACTTTTACTTGGATTACTTTTGTAAAACAACAAATTAGATGTTTTCAGTGTTTGCTTGCCTTTTAAGCTTGCGTATAACATATTTCTAGCTTTTACTTTTCTCGATTACAATGTAAAATATTCATAAAAAATACAAAGAATAAAGTCTTTTTCAGATTAATAAATTTTATTTAGTATTATTTTTGTACAGTGTGGTGGTACACCCCCATTAATTTAAAAAAATATTTCAAAAATTTAATTTTTTAAATATTGATACTTTTAGTCCATAGAACATATTTATGATTTTTTAAGTAAAAAATAAGTATGTAAAAATGTGTGTACTTTGGCCATTATAGCGTTTTGAGGTCCATAGAAACACCATAGCAACGCATTTTTAAATAAGAAAATTTCAACTTGTTGAAGCTAAAACAACAATATCTTATTTACAATATCTTTCTCAACAAAAGTATCTTATTTATACTTCAGCTTCTTCTTCATTATGAGCTTTATGTTTAGTGAATTTTTTTAATGGGCTCATGCTTTTTTTGTAATGTAACGAATTTTTTCTTTGTTTTTTGTATTTTTCTCAAAACGTCATTTTTAGCAAATATGTAATTTTTAAAACATGATATTTTCGGATTGCGACTTTATATTAAGTTGAAATTTTCAGGGTGCTTTTGTTATTGTTTGACTTTGATGGTAATGAACCAAAATTACAAATAAATAAGGTGTCAAAGTATATTTAATACCTTTTTTTTCTTGCCTTTTTTGTAAAAATTTTAAATTTTTTTGTTAAATCTGTTAAATGTTAATTTTAAAATGCTCTATACATCTTCAATGCATGATTCTGGTTCATAACCTCTTTGTATATTTCAGGAACATAATGTGAAAATTTTAGAACTAAATGACTAATAAAAATAGAGATATCTTGTTTTAAATTATACCCACTTTGGCGTAATTTTTATGGGATAAGTGAGGCAAAAGTTTGTATTTTTCTAAATATGAAATCAAGATTTCATATATAGAAAAATATAAGCATACCTATTTTAACTTGTGTGATATTTATATTATTATTATTAATTTTGTTTTGAGTATTTTAAAGAAAATTTTTTGAATGGGGGTGTACGACCTTAAACAAACAAAGATTTTTTATGCGTACATATTGCATAAAAAGACAATTTTAGGGGGATGGTGTGTGGGCAGGGGCGCACAGAGGGTGGGAGTTCCGGGTCGGCGTCACGTTTGTGGGGGCATCAGCAGATGACAAAAAATTTTCAGTATACCAAATAAAAAGTTGAAAACATCCATTAAAGAAATAAAAAATGTTCAGTTTGTTATCATATTTCAATTTTTGATTTTGTTTGGATTCAATCTGGTTAACCCGATTACTGATTCCTAAGACCATTTTTACGGTAGATGACTCTCTATTTAAAGACCATATATTTTTTCCTTCCTTTTGAATTCAGTGTTTACGTTCTATGATATGCCCAAATATGAAATGAAAACCAATCAGTCTACAACCAACTCTTCAACCAAACGGAAGCATCCATCAGGTGCAACAGGAAGAAAAATAAAGAGAGTAAAAAAACAAGCGGGCTCTCAAAAATCTTGGATGGGAGCTAGTTGTAAAAAATAACAGTAAGAAAAAAGAGTTTCCCTATGTGTAATAATCAGATAACATTCCTGCTTAATTGTTTTTAATGTCAAATTTTATATTTGTGATATATTCAAAGATATTTCTTTTTATAGCCTTTAAGAGTTGAATCTGATTCTAAAAGCAGTAGTGATCCAACACATCTCTCTTACAAATCACAACTATTGTGTAAGGATAGTTGGAGTGTTAGTTTAGTGCATTCTGTGCGCCAGAGCCAAAACAGTCTTTCTGATAATCATTGAAAATCAAAAGATGTATGCGATTACCGTCAGTGAAACTGACCAGGCCAGGCTAACTGAAGCTACTAAGGACTATTAAGCAATCCTCATCAAAAACGATGACATTTCTGCAGGTATAACATTCTTCTATAATTCAAAAAAAGTTCCATTATTTAAGAGATGTTTTATGTTTTCATTTTTATTTATAAACATTTCGTGAAGTGGATAATGAAGACTGTGGCATAGACAAGATGGATTCTACTCCAGCCATTTTAATCAATCACACATCTAACGACTCAGCTCTTTGAATCGCTTTACCAAATAAAGATAGAGATACCATCGTTTTTATAGGCCCTCCTTTAAGTCATGCAGGCCTTCCAAAGGATTCAAGGAACCACACCTTTCCAACATCAGTATTTACCGAAATGTTACAAAAATGGAAACTGAAAAGAGACTGGCTTATGGAGTGAATTGGCAGCCGCCCTTTTCTGCTTCTCTTGTTCTCTTTTTAGATCGCTTTCTTTCCCACATAAGACAACATGTCGTCGTTGTTATTATGGAGAGATGGTATCAAAAACAATTGGAGTAAACTAGTGGGAAAAATCAAGTCTTGTCAATCGTGTAGCCTCCATCGCCAAACGTATTTAGAATGGAAAACAGCACTAAAAAACATGCGCAACTATTTAAAGGTTGATTCAAGCCTGGAGAAAGTTATTGCAAACAAAACTGAGCGCTGGAAAGGTATTTTCCGTTGCATCATTCCGTTGCATCATTCAATCTCGCATTCAGAGGTATTTTGATATTTTAAAAATTATTAAAGTTTCTTTTTTAGTCTCTTTTCACCTTTTATTAATTAAAATTTAATATTCTATAAATAGAATCTAATCACAAGATCTATCAGGATGGAAACGACAGTTTTCTAAGTGCCTTAGAACTGGTTGCTTAACACAACAAGACAGTTGCGGATTACTTAAAAGCAGTTGCTAAAAAAGAAAAAGAAGGTAAGCGTTCACAGGCCTACTATTTATTTTGGCGTTCGCAAAATAATTTTCTTGGAGAGTGTCGGAAATTGGTGAAACTTGAGCCTATGAAAGAAATACATCAGACCATCTACTACACTATCATAACTGACGGAAAGCCGGACCGTTCACACAGTATCAAAGACAATTGGAGGATCTTAGTTAGAAAAATCAAGTCTCATCAATTGTGTAGCCTCCATTGTTTCTTGTGAACAGATCTGCTTCCTTTTTCTTTTCCAGTAAACAGATCTGCTTCCTTTTTCGTTTCCTTTGCCTTAGTGAGGAACGACAGTGGGAACAGTAGTACCAATTTTTAAAACTAAATGAAATGAAGAAAAAGGCAGGACTCAACATTGAAAATCTGATTCTTACTGATGATCGAGGTTAAGGATACGATAATGGTTTAAATATGGATGGAACCTATAAAAGCGTTCAAGCCTTGATTAAACAGAAGAATCCTCAAACAGTCTATCTACCAATTGCCGCTCATAGCCTCAATATATGTTGGGTTCACGCTGCGGAATCATCTGTACTGTCTAAGTCATACTTTGGAAATGACCAGCTTTTATACAATGTTTTCAGCAAAAACCCCACACGTTGGAAAATTTTTCAGGATCTTGCTGGCCTTTCTTTACACCAAACTTTACAGACAAGAGAGAGTGCTCGAATTGAATCTAAAAAGCCACTTTCAAAGAGATCGAGAGAGATAATCAAAGCTTTGAAAAAACTGAAAGAAATGTATCTCATTGCTGACGTTTTAAATGTAGTACGTTCTCTTCTCAAGTGAATAAAGTCCTTTGAGTTTGTAATTTTTACTACCTTCTGGTTCAAAACTTTAACAGCTGTGAACAATGCTAGCGTCCTTCTTCAATCCTGCAGCATCAACTTGGTTGGCGAGATGAAACTTATAGAGAGATTGATTGAAGATTTAATGTGAATTCGTTCCTCATGGAATGCCTTCTTGGACAAGTCAAAAGAAGTAGCTACTAACCTTGGTTTCAAACTGATTTTGTTAAAAAAAGAAGGAGAAAAAAAAACGCTTCACAACAAACCTAGCAACGCATAATATCAAAAATAGGTTTGTTGTGAAGCGTTTCACCCATATATGCATCTGTCTTCGTATCTTTCTTACTTTGCCAATATCTGTGGCTGAAAGCGAGAGATCTTTTAGCAAGTTAGCTCTCGTCAAGAACTCTCTAAGAGCTACCATGGGACAGGATTGTCATGGGACAGGACAGGAACGACTGTCTTATCCTTTCAATCTAACAGATCTTGCGATGAAAGTTAGTTAAGATGTTGTAACTTCCAACTTTTTTATAATATACCCCGGGCACCATGAAGTCTGTGTGTGCTCCTGTGTGTGGGGTAAGAAGATGTTTTACTCCCTCAAAGAAGGTAATTTTTAAGTTATAGTCGGTTTTTTGACGAATTTAATCGGGTATTTGACACAATTCAGTCGGGCGAATTTTAGTTTTTAAGAACCTCTTTTATTTTTTATTTTTAAGAAACTCTAGCTTCTGAGGCAAGCGCGCTAACGCGTTGCCATGGCTTAAACGCACTTATATAAACATAGCGGTGGACTTATGACCTGAAAATCATTAGTTATTCATTTTTATTGCTAACTTTATTTTTAAATAGTTCAAACTTAGGAAAAATATTTACTTACTTTTTGCCTTTCATTATTCAATAACGTCTTTAAATCAAGAAAAAATTGTAAAATAATGCAAAAATACTTTATCAAGTCTTTTTATATATAGTTTTACATATAATTTTATATATAATTTTAGTATTTAATATATAATTTTAGTAAATTGTGGGTCAATTTAATAGACATTGACAAATACGGCAAACAACATTAATATGAATAGCAAATAACAGGACAAAACAGTTTTAGAAAATTTTAAAAACAAATGATCATAGTTGCTACTTATAGCTATAATAAAAAAACTAAAAAAAAATACCAAAAAAAAGTGTTTTTCAATGGGGGTTTTCTAAATTTCTATGATCTACTTCACAATATTTTACCATAAAGTTGTCCATAACAACTGCGTTACTAAGACATAAAAATTTACCCATTAATTATTAAATAACTTATCAATTTATCAAAATTTTCGGAAATTTTCCGGAAAATTTCCCGAGTTGAAATTTTCCGAAAAATTTGCAACCCTTTTTATTTTGTACGAAAATATTTTGTGATGAATTCAAAAGATGTCGCTAGTGTAATTTATATTATTTTTGAATATAAAGATTATTTATTTTTTTAATTAAATTAATTTTTTTTTTTTTTTTCTTATTGTTTATATATGCAATTGGTAGTACTTTTTGTCCAGGTTGTGGTAAACATAATTGCTTGTCATTCTATTGCTTTCAAAATAAGATCTGATCAAAAAACATCTTACATCAAGAACATCAATACAAGAAGTGAAATACAACAAGTGTTTCATTACATCAATACAGTCCACATCCAACCAAGACGTTGTGTCCCACAGAGCATTATTGTATCATCAAAAGGTAAATGTAACACAGTAAGCCTTGAGAAGCGTGATTATTTATTTTTATTATTTTTATAACTTTAAGTGCAAAAATGGCTCCCGACAGTCTTGGATTGGAACTAAGAAAGAAAATTATTGGCGATTACGTAAACGGAATGTCACAAAAAATTATTTGTGATAAATATCGCGTGAAAAAATGGACCGTATCAAGACTATGTTCCCAATACTGTTCCACGGGGAAGTTGGCAGCAGATAACAAAGGTTATCTGCTGCAGATAAAGAAGACCGCGTTCCACCACTTCTAAAGAGGATTCTACGATCTTCAGATCCGTCAAGAAGGATCCCTGAATATCATCAGTCGAGATACAAAAGCAATTAGAGCTGCCTGTATCGGACCGAACAATCAGACTACGTGCTGTTGAAGCCGGATTGTTTTTTCGGCGCCCTGCAAAGAAACCGCTGGTTTCATTAAAGAACCAGAAGAAAAGACTCCTGTTTGCTACATCTCATATTGACTGGAATGTGCAGAAATGGCAAATTATTCTGTTCAATGATAAATCGAATATAAGACATTATAATGGTCTGGGGGTGTTTTTCTGCTAACGGTCTAGGTCCAATACATCGAATCGATGGAATAATGGACCGTTTCATGTATAAAAATATCCTGAAAGATATCATGTTACCTCATGCTGAATGGAATATGCCATTAAAATTGATTTTTCAGTAAGACAACAATTCGAAACACACTTCAAAAGCAGTCAAGCAGTGGTTTCAAGACAACCACCTATCGGTGATGGATTGACCGCCTCAATCTCCGGATCTCAACCCTATCGAGAACCTGTGGGAGATCGTCAACCGCAGAAATAATTGTGAAGGTGTTCGTAATAAGGATCAACTGTTTGAACATATCCAAAAGGCCTGGATATGTTCAAACAGTTGATCCCTAATCAGCGATTCCACAATGTTTCATTGATCACCTGATCGAATCTATGCCTCGAAGATGCAAGTCTGTGATCGACAACAAAGGATTCGCCAAGAAATATTGATAGCGAAAAACAGCTTGGTCAACATTTTGTGGAGTTGCACTTGTTTTTTCTAGAAGGAAATCAACTTTTTTAAATACTTTTGATTAATTTATTAATTTTCGTGTACAAATAATGAACATTTTGATGAATAAAACTTGAAGACCGTTGTCTCTAAACAGTTGCATAGTTATTTTTCTAAATTGAAAAAATGCAGCAATTTTTCACAACAAAAATAAATTAGCATTATTTGGTTGCACTTGTTTTGTCTGATACTGTATATATATATATATATATATATATATATATATATATATATATATATATATATATATATATATATATATATATATATATATATATATATATATATATATATATATATATATATATATATATATATATATATATATATATAATATATATATATATATATATATATATATATATATATATATATATATATATATATATATACATATATATATATCTATATACATATGTATATATATATATATATACATATATATATATATATATATATATATATATATATATATATATATATATATATATATATATATATATATATATATACAGTATCAGACAAAACATACATACATAGATATATATATATATATATATATATATATATATATATATATATATATATATATATATATATATATATATATATATATATATATATATATATATATATATATATATATATATATATTGTACTGCAAAATTATTTCTTATCAAAATTGTTTCTTTGTTTTTGATATTAGTTAGGTTTTAAATAGAACAGTAATGCGAGGAAAAAACGTCTAACTGTGATTGTGAGATATATTTGTAAAATATCAACACTTAAGTAATCGCATATTAAAAATCTTTTAAAAAAACAGCAATAACGTTTCTTTTCTACTTTCTTGGTCCGAAATAGAAAAAGTGCCCGTGCATCTTTTTTGACTGTCGTCCAACAACTTTTATTACCATTTTAATTCTTTAACATTTAGTCATGCGATGCGTAGTTTTTGAGATATTTTAGTTGCTCAACTTGCCCCCTATGATCAACTTTCCCCTATGATCAACTAGCCCCTCTCTACCCTAAAATAAAAAAAAAGAAAGTTGGAGTTAATTTCAAGAATAAATAATTTAAAGGAAAGTGGTTGAATTGGAAACGTTGAAATTTTGTATAAACATTGAGAGCAATAATTAAAAAAAAAACTAATATTAGAGTAACATCAAAAAGACATTTAAAGAAATGTAATATAGACAGAATATCATCGAAGTTGCGCCTATTTGATTACTAGCATTAATAAAGCAACTATTTTGATGTCACGGACAATGGGTTTAATGGAAACGCCATAAAAAATAACTTCTTATAAAATCAGATCCCAAACATCAATTAGGAATAGGCTATTGATTTAATGGTAGTGATAAATTCAAACACATTTATTTAAAGCGTATGAAAAATAGAACAAAGTATAAGAAAATGACATCAAGTAGGGATTTGGGTGCACAAAGTATGGGTTTGAGTCTTTTTTAAAAACCATTTTCAAATAGACCCAACCGACTGTAATAATTTTATTTAAAAATATGTTCTCAGTACCGACATTTTAATGTTATTCAAACGCTGGTATTTGTGACGTTATTCCGATAATAAAAATTTTGACATTTATCCGGCGAATCTAAAATAGTTTATTTTTAGAATTAAACATTTTTTTATAAATAGTTACTTGTTGTTAGAAATTTTATATTTTAGTAGGATTTGTTTGTTATTACGCTTGTTTGTTTCAGTGGCTTA
This sequence comes from Hydra vulgaris, assembly GCF_022113875.1. Taxonomy (NCBI): domain Eukaryota; kingdom Metazoa; phylum Cnidaria; class Hydrozoa; order Anthoathecata; family Hydridae; genus Hydra; species Hydra vulgaris. The sequence continues at coordinate 38,574,689 of NC_061158.1, read as the reverse complement.
CATTATTGTTTGATGCTCATCATTTCAAATATTTAATGTGTACTTGATAAAAGCTCAAAGGTTTTTGAAAAAAAAAATTTTAAACAACCAAGACAGTTTTTTTTTTTTTTTAATTATTTTTCTTTAAAATAATAGTTTAACGTTAAGAAAATGGTCGTCGATATTGTTTACACATAGAGTTTCAATATCAGACGGCGGTTCTTTCGACATTAACGTGCTGAATTCTAACGCATGCACGTAGATCATTTATTGAAGGGATGTCCAACCTTTTAACTATTAGGACCAATTTTTTTTTTTTGACGCCAACATGGGGACTAAAAGTATAAATTTCCAAAAAATAGAAGCTTTTTATTTAAATTTAAACAAACTGTTACAAAAATTTATTTAATGTAGGGCAGACTGGGGAGAAGTGAGACGAAGAAGAAGTGGGACAGCCTAAAATTTCTAATTAGGTGTGTTGCCTAAATACTGTTACTTAATGTAAACAATTAAATTTCTTCCCCTCTATTTAGCAGAAAAAGCTTTGCTTACCTGCGTGTGCTAGAAGCCCTAATTTTGAAATGTACCTTAAAAAAGTGTTTACATTGGGGGTAAAGGGACAGAAAAAAGAAATACTTATGCCCCGCTTTATTTCGCTACCATTTGATTATTTTGATATGTGAAAGCTCTTGAACATTTTTATGTCAATTAGGTGACTTGATGATTTTATCAGTTTCTATTTAATAATTTGTGTTAAAATGTTGTTTTAAATTTATTTGTCCTACTTTACCCCAGTAGCACGGGTTCTCTAAAAACAAAAATTTATATACTTAGTCATAAATGGCTAGAAACCTATGGGGATTGGTGCCTAAAAAGTAGATTTATTCGTAAAAACTTGTTTGGTTCAGTTTATACATCAAATAAAAAAGACATTGCAATTACCCCCGAAAAAAAACTAACGTGTCCCACTTCCCCCCATTCTCCCCTATAACTTGGCATTGCTTTTTTATTTTTTATTTTTTTCACATAAAATTTTAATGTCTGCATTTATACTGGATGATGAAATTCAAAAAGTATCAGTAAAATGCTCGTTTTTTAATTTTTTTGCTCTGTTTTAACATGCTTTATTTTTGAGGCAAAATAGTTTTACTCAGTTTTTTTCAAGTTTCCAGTAGAAAAAGGTTTACTTATCTTTGCATTTCTGCAACAACAAAAAACTTTAGTTGCACTGAACTAAATACTCTTTCATCACTGATTGTTGTCTAAAAACATTTTTTGTAAAATATTTCTAATTTTCAATACAAAATTGGTCTTTAAATTTGTCATAACTTGCAATATTGATTTGTAATGTGTGGGCCACCTCTGAGGATATTAAGGGTCACTTCGTGGCCTGTGCTACTTGTGTTGGACAACCCTGATTTGTTGAACAACTCTTTTTAAACAAATATCTTACTTATGTTAATTATACACATGATGGCTAATCTTCCAACATTTTAAAAATTGTTAAAACATTAAAACATAACCAGTTGGTTACTCATCAAACTTTCGAATAAACAGTTTGAAGTTTTCTTTCAAATTTTTTTGCATGCCTCTAATTGCTGAGATCTGACCTTGACTTCTTGACATTTGACCTTTAATTTACTCGTAGTTGTTAACGTATTGTGTATTAAGACCAGATATGTGTCATAGCAAATAAAGAGTTGCAACAGGCGTTAGCAATGGTGTTGGCAAGGCAAAAACTCTTTTCAGGATATATTTACTAAAATGAGAAAATCCTTCCGGATGCATTCAAAGAAGTCAGTGGCTCGTTAACTATATTTTTTTGTTTTTTGAACGCAGCTAGAAAATAATAAGCTTTGTTGTAAACTGGAAATTTTTATTAAATAAAAAACCATTTTATACTAATAACCTTAGCCTAAATCTGTTTTTGATTACTCAGTAAGATGTATGCTTGGTATGCAAACTGAAAAAAAAATTCCAAACCCTGCATAACCTTTGCACACATCTCTCTGATACTATAGAAGATAATGAATAAATGGACCAATAAGTTAATAATTTTTGTCATTTTCTGATAGAAAGCTATTTTCAGTTTAAATTTTTGTTAGAAAAAATTTATCCATTTTTTATTGTTCCTAATTCCTAAGATTTCTTTGTATATTTCAACATAAACTTATGTTTAATTGTTAAATATGGAATAACTATTACTAATATTACTATTTTTTTATTATATATATTATATATATATATATATATATATATATATATATATATATATATATATATATATATATATATATATATATATATATATATATATATATATATATATATACACTGGTCTGGCGCGAGTAGGTGTCTCTCAGGGAGGGGATGCCATTACAATTTTTACCGGCTAAATATATATATATATATATATATATATATATATATATATATATATATATATATATATATATATATATATATATATATATATATATATATATATATATATATATATATATATATATATATCCTGGTCTTAATATACACTGAACTTATTTTGGCTGAAAAATCAGAAACAAACGCGCACTTATAAATACATTTACATATAAACACACACACACACACACACACTAATATACACACAAAAACACACACACATGTATAAATATTTAAATCTTACTTTAACTTGATTCACTAGATGTTGCTGATGTAAGCTCGATAAAATATATATGAATTTATTCAATTTAGTATTGTTTTATTTTACAGTTCAAGTTACATCACTTTTATGTAATATGAGAAAATGTTACACATTTAAATCACTTAGTTAAATAACGGGACTCGATTGCACCATTGGATTAAAATTCATTCAAATATTTATGCAGACCACACAATAATTTTGATTTCAAAGTGTTACGAATGCAATGTACCTTTTAGTTGTAGAAATTTGACGTCATTTTTTTTTTTTTTTTTTTTTTCGATTTTATGAGTTATGTCAACGTAACAAAAATAAAATGCTAGGTATATGTACCTAGCATTTTATTTTTAAACTTTTTAGAGTGGAACTGAATAAACTCATGGATATATGCATATAACTGATAAACGTAAACGGATAAATGTAACTTTATATATATATATATATATATATATATATATATATATATATATATATATATATATATATATATATATATATATATTTGCGTTTGTTTTGGAGACGATTATACTTGTTCTTAAAGATACCACATTGCCAGAATTGATTATCTCTATTGTTAAATTTTTCCATTTGTTAACTATTCTGTTTGTGAAGTTAAATTTATGTCCTATTAAATAAATAAATAAATAAAAATAAAAAAACAACAGTAGAAATAATAACTACAAAGGTACTTACAAAAAACTACTTTTAAATTTACTTAAATTAACTTTTTACATAGATATAGATATAAGCCAAATGGCACTTTCAAGGGAATCTGCGAAAAAAAAATTTTGGGAGTTTTATACCCAAAAATGCTGAATCTTCTTTGATTTCCTTTTTTGAGGTATTAAAGTTTAGAAAAATAAATATATATAATAGTTATTACACCAGAACTTATATTAAAGTTAAAAAAATATTATATTAATGTATTAATATTATATTAATGTATCAATTATATATCATATTATATTAATGTATCAATATTATATTAATTTATATTTACAAATTTGTAACGTAATGATTTTGTATATATATTTTCTTTTTTTCACGATTTATTTTCTCTAGGTATACCATATAAAGTACACATTTATATGTGTATTTTACATGGTATACCTAGAGAAAATAAATAAAAAAATCTTACGGTGGAATGCGTGAATTATTTTTGTATTTTCTGAATATGACTTCTTGTTATTGCATATTTAATTATGATAGTTAGGATAATTCCATTGAACTTAATCCATGTTTTTAATTATTTAATAATATTGGATCGTGTCGCCTTTTGATCTTCTTGTTTTTAGAGTAGTAAAGTTAAATCTTTTTAGTCTATTTTCATAGTAAACACTCTTTAAACTAGTTATTAATGCAGCCCTAAGATGAATTTTTTCAAGTTTGTCAATGTCCTTTTGGTAATAAGGGTTCCATACAGGCAAGGTGTGACTCAACTCCAAGTGAGGACAAACCAACGACGTATACAAGAATTGCTGTTAAAGTGCCAAATAAATATTTGGTACTTTTAACAGTAATTTTTATCAAATATCTATATAAATGAATGTCGGTTTGCATTTGGAGACGCAAGTGACATTTTTTAAAACTAATATCGTTTTTTCAATTTTTAGCTTATCTAGACAAGGCTAGGTTTTTAGTTTATATATCTTTTTTTTAAAAAGAATTAAAAAAAATATTAACTCAATCGAAATTCCAACTACTTAATAGTGTAAATTTTTAAAAATTATTTTATAATAAAGTTATTAACATAATTTATTGTTGAATTGTATTGCATTAACGTAGTTCACCTCAATTAAACTTTTATATCATATAAGTGGTACACCCTCTTAAATTTCAATTGCATTAACGTCGTACGACGCCATTAAATTTTTATTGCTCGGAGGTGGTACACCCCAATCAAATTTTTATTGCATTAATATGGTACATTCCCATAAACTAACTACCCGGTGGGAAATGAGCTAGCGACTAGCGAGCAACTAGCTAGCTTTATAGCGATTTTCTAGCGGGTTTTTTTTTCCTATTTTATTATTTCCTAATGTCTTTAGCATCTTTAAAAATTCCATTTTTAATGTTGAGTCTATTATAATTATGAGGATAATCAAACTTTAAACATTGCGATTTTGTAGAAATGTGTCGCTAGCTACATATCGTAGCTTTGTAGCTAGCTACAAAATATCTACAAATCTATAGCTGGTTGATAGCTACATATCAAATTTTTTTAGACAAAGACTTTATTACGATATGACGCTAGCTACAAAAGCCAGTGGGTCTTTAGTTTATCAAGCTGGCTGTCCTCTTAACTAAATGTCTATCTTTATCTTTACAAATATAGATAGCTTTTCGCTAACTTAAATAGGCTAGCGAAAAGCTATCTATATTTGTAGCCTCGTAGCCAAATCGCTGTCTTTATCGTTACGATTATAGCTAGCTATTCGCTAGCCGATTTCCCACCGGGTATATTACAACAAAATTGATTGTTTTTTTCTTGTAAAAGAAGATTTTATTAAAACTTTATATTTAAAAAAAAATTAATAAAACAGCAAGTATATAATAGCTACTTTAGAACTGCTTTCGTTTTTTCTTGTGACAGCAAGTATATTGCAGCTACTTTGAAACTGCTTTTGTTTTGTTGTATGTGACAGCAAATGTAATACAGCCACATTAGTACTGTTTTTGCTTTGTCGCATAGCCATTCCAACAAGTTTTGCATCGTTTTAACAGACTAATCGGCCAATCCATCTTTTCCAGGTATTTTTAACCCATCTCTAAAATAACTTCTCTTTTAAATTTTGAAACGAATAACATATTCTAGCTGTTTGGGGACAAAATCACTATATTTAATTTTAACAGATTTTGAAAATGAGCTTTAGTTATTATCTCTAAAATACTTAGTGTAATTTAAATTATGGTGTTACGGTTTTATTAAGGACAAGGCGAAGTTGAATTTTCAAGACCCGCATTTAACTATTAACATTTAACATAAAAGCCGAATGTATATTTTAAAAACACATTTAAATGAAACAAAAAATTAGAACTTTATATCGAGTTTTTACTAAATGATAATGCATTAGCCAAATTAGCATTTGTTTTTATATTTACAGAATACAAGTACATTTTAACAGATTTTTAACAAATTACAGAATATATTACAAATTATTATAATATTACAAGTTAAAGCATTAAACTTTATTTCATAATTTTAATAAATAATTTTTTTTTTTATATACTTTAAAATAATTCTGTGCAATTTAGCTTTTCTACATTGTTGCTATTATTATTGATCCGGGTCCAAGTGACGCCATCTCCAGTTGCAGATAAGACTCTTTTTGAAAAAGCTGATGATCCTGAAATTGTATTTTCCTGACAACGGATGCCAGCTTTGGATATTACTGTGCTGGGATTGTTTCGCCTTCTGTAAAACATTAGTTTTACAGTAATGGAAAAGTTCTCTGCCTTAATGATAAAAACACCCTCTCTACTTTAAGGATAAAAATATTCAGTTCTAAAATGCCTAAAGATTAATTTAAAGAAATATTTCAATAGCAGAGATATTCATTTTTATATAATACATGAGCAAATGATTTTGTTTTTTAGTTGTGCGACTGCTAAAAATTATACTACATAAATAATAAAAAATAAAAAACTTATAGTAACAAATTCATAATCATAATCACGTAACTATAATAATAATTCTTACAAACCAGTTCCCAGTGGGCACCGGACCAAAAAAAGACGTCTTTTGAACGTTCGAAAGACGTCCTAAACGTTCAAAAGACGTTCAAAAGACGTCCAAAACGTGTTTAAGATGTTTGAAAGACGTCTTTTTTACGTCCGTGTCCACTGGGTTATAAAAATCCATAATAATAAATTTAATAGATCTGTTATAAATTAAAGAGAATAAATTTAATTATCTAAATATTACTATAAATCTTATAAATAAAGTTTATATTTCATATTAATAGTAAAATGTCTTCCATAGCAAGAATAAAATTGTTTAATTTTAAAACAGAAAATTGAATAAAAAATCAAAATTAGGCAAAACTATTTTATTCCAAAGGTAAGGTACGCGATAATTAATACAAATTTTATTAAATTTTGCTCTACTAAATAGTTCATTTAGCAAATCTATATTTCTTATTGAGCATTTATTAGTAAGTTTCAATGTAAAAAGGTCGTTAAAAAACAGGTAGGGATAAATTGTTTTTCCACATATAAGTAAAACATAAAACATTAAAGGCGTTAAGTATGTAGACATTAAGTATTTTCATTTCATCAAAGAAAGGTTTTGAATGTAAAGAGCGATCCACATAATTAATTACGCGAATTGCATGTTTCTGTCGGTGATATAGACGTCAGACATTGTTCAATTACAATTGTAATTGTAATTAATTGTAATTAATTACAATTTATAAAGTAATTGTAATTATAATTGGTTTATTTCTTTAACCAATTACATGCAATTGTAATTGTAATTGACCCATGTGTAATTATAATTGTAAATGCTTTGGTGTAATTTAAATATTTTAGTTGCGTTTATTTTTTATGAATCTGTTTTATTTATATTAATTAAATCTTTTCCCTGTTTACATGTAAGCTATAATGAATAAAAGTAAGTCAGATGCAGCTTTAATTTTCGAATATTATGAAATTGATTCACTGATGAAGGTAGCTTAAAACCAAATGGTGACAATGTAAAAATAAAAAGGAAAACATGTGGAGAGTTTGTTTCATACACAATAAAGGCAAATTCAAACCTTTGTACTCACCTGTCGGTAAGTGAAACAATATTACAATACCATTCAATTATAGCTATTAATTATTACGTGTACTATGCAAAATTGAAAAAATAGTTTATCAAAACAATCTACACTATACAGATTATTTAATATTTATATAATTATGTTATAATTATTCTGTAATTTCTATTGTTTTTAATTTTAGCGTAAACACACTCTGAAACATGCAGAATATCGAACGCGTAAGCGTAAGGAAGGGAGTGTTAACAACAGTAACAAAGGAGAAAGTAGCCACAAAATCTCTCTAGCTAACTTCTGTCATAAAACACTGATAAAATTTAATTCTTCAGAACCGCGTCAATTGAAAATAACCAGAGCTCTAGTTGGTGTTATTACTGGTAACTTATTGGCATTTTCATTAGTTGAAAGTGAAGGGTTTGCAGCCCTAATGAACGTTCTTGAACCGCGTTACAATTTACCAAGTAGAAAATCTATGTCATCAAAACTAATAAATGATCGTAAACAATATAGTGAGGATAAACTGTGTGCAACATTTGGTAGCATAGACAAAGTGAGCGTTACTGTTAATATATGGACAAACCGAATTGTGCATTCTTTTTTGGGAGTTACAGTGCACTACATTGAAAACTGGAAACTCAAGCGAGGGTTGTTGTCATGTAAAGAATTTTGAGGTCATCATACCAGTGAGAATATTGTAAATAACTTTGACGAAGTAATTAAAGCATTTCCCTTTAGGAACAAAGTATCTCATGTTGTTAGTGACAGTGCATCAAACATGACAAAAGCTTTTGAAGCGATACTGTCACAGTTTATACAGCAGCAGCAGCAAGAAAATGAATTAACTAATTCAATTGATCCTGCTAATGATAATGACATTGAAAGTGATGCAGAAGATGGATCATTTGATGCAGATGCAGAAGCAATTGATGAAGACACTACAAAAGAGCTACTGAGCTGCATACCGGATAGACTTACCTGCTTCTCTCATACATTACAATTGGTTATAAAAGACTGTATGAAAAAATTGTAGGCAAGTTGAAAATGCTTGGCAAGGTTGCATCAATAGTAAACTCTGTTTGCAAGTCTAGAGTTTCTAGTTATATTCTGCACGACATGGATTACAATTTCAGGTCAGCTAATGTAACCAGGTGGAACTCTCAATTGAAAATGGTGCGGTCAGTTTTGAAAGTGCCAAAAGATAAACTGAAAGAAGCAGTTAGAGGCCTTCTGGGACCTGTGACAAGTAAAACATTGACCCCCTCAAGCGCACATTACTGAAAGAGTACGTTGAAGTAATACAGCTATTTGAAGAAGCGACCAACTGTGTTCAGGGTGAAGACAGAGTAACAATATCCAATGTTCTTCCTAGTATACGCGGTTTACGTTTTAAACTAGAATCAATTCATTCTGTTTATTGCAAGCAACTGATCACTGATCTTTTGTTATCTATCAATCCTTGTCTCCATTAATATGAGACCAATGTCTTATACATAACAGGAACAGTACTGGATCCTCGATTCAAGTTGCATTGGTGCATGCAAAATGAAGTAGAAGACTGCAAAAATACCGTAGTTGCAGAAGTGCAAAAATTCTGCACTATTAATGTAATCAGCTTGACTCTTCAGTTTCCGTATGTACTTGTACTATCACCTGCACTTGCACAAATTCCTGATCAAGGGTCACAAGAGAAACCAAACAATAAGAAACTGAAAGTTAATCTCTTTAGTTTTATGGAAAGTTCAGGTCAACAAAAACAAGAGATACAGAAGGAAGACATATTACTAAAACTTAGACACGAGTAAAATGATAATTTGAAGGCTCCATTACAGGAGTATGAACCTGACCCTCTTGTATGGTGGAATTCAAATAAGGATTTGTTTCAACATGCAGTTCGAGCAGCAAGTGCTCTGCTATCTATTCCAGCATCATCTGCACCACTAGAAAGAGTTTTCAGTATTGCGGGCAAGATCTATCGTCCAGAAAGAACCAGACTTAAGGCTCACAATTTTGAGACCTTTATGTTCATAAAATGTAACAAGAATTTATACTGACTGTTTTCTAATATCAATAACTTTCGCATTTAATAAAGCAGCACAGCAAACGTGACTTGTTGTAACTGTTTTCTTACCAACAGTTATTGTAATTAAAATTGTAATTGTAATTAAAATTGAAATATGCGACACATTTGTAATTGTAATTTAATTAATCCAAATATAAAATCATGTAATTGTAATTGTATTTGTCAAATTTTAAAGTAATTGTAATTTAGTTGTAGTTGAAGCTCATGTAATTGACCCATGTCTATTAGACGTTATATATATATATATATATATATATATATATATATATATATATATATATATATATATATATATATATATATATATATATATATATATATATATATATATATATATATATATATATATATATATATATATATATATATATGTATATATATATATATATATATGAATATATATATATACATATATATATATATATATATATATATATATATATATATATATATATATATATATATATATATATATATATATATATATATATATATATATATATATATATATATATATTAGGGCTGTCCAAAAAAAACTTTTTTTTCAGATTTGATTGCATAGTTGTTTATTTTGTGCCATTTGACATATTAATTAACTGTGCAAAAAATCTTTCCGATCAGATAATGTTTAGGGGTGCTCAATGACCATAAAGTTTTACGAAAAATGTGAAAAACATGGAAAAAGTAACAAAGTTCCACAAATTTCTAAAACCCGGTTAATTAGATTTTTCAGATTTGATCAGTTTTAATTATCTCTAAATATTAAATTCTGAATACAAATTACAATCCACATCCACTTTATACTGGTTTATTAGCAGAGAAATTAATGAAATAAAATACTGCAATACGACTAAAGTTCTGCGGTTTTTGTTATATCAGAATTTTTCCAAAATAAAACACTAAGATTTTTGACTCGTTGTCATTGATTAAAATACGAATTATAAACAAAAAAAATTATTGTAAAGGAGTAACAGTTTCTCAAACCGTTATCAACTACTAAGTAGGTCAACTCAAAAACATATGAGCAATTAACATTTAATTATCGTAATGTTATAGTTCGTGCAATGTTAATGCTAGCGAGGACTATAACTCTTCAGAGTACACTTTCTGGCATCTGGCACTCGCTTTCTGTGATCCTCAACCACCTGAATTAACCTCTGCATTTCAGATTCATTCCTTGTAATCGATTCATTAAACATCGACATTAAAGCCACAGATCGTTCGGCAGCATCATTTACTACTTTCAATGAATATACTAAATTTTTTCCTTCTTGGTATTCTGGGGAATCATTCCAGGTACTGGATCGTTGTTGAACAGAAAATCAATATCAACCTTCATTGACCGCAACGCACTTGCTGAAACTGATGTTTCAACCAGCATGTCCAGAGATTTCTTCTCTAGACTTTCAATGTTCTTTAATTTGATCAACCTTTCAGACCAGTTCTCACCGTGAAATTTCATGTTGGAAATCATTTTTCGCTTCTCTTCTGTTTTAAGTTTGTTTGAAAACAAAGTTAGTGGGACCAATTCTGGTGAAAGGTACCACAAATGGTTTTGAAATTTTTTGACTGCTGTTTCGGAAATCGTTTTATTCACAACTGCAAACTGCTTAAGTTGCTGAAACAGAAACAAGTCATTAACTGGAGCATCGCTGGCATTTGGGCATGATATCCAAGATTTTACATAAACCAGACTAGCAAATAAGCAAAATTCACAGAGATTTTTTTCCTCTTTTGTGGTCAACTTGAACTCTTCACAAAATAAATAAATCTTAAAACAATAAATAACCTTGGCCATCCAGCGAGCCATGTGATAAGCACCAGGGATCTTGAAATGATAATTTTTCTCTTCTTGATCAGGCAGTTTTCCAAGTATTAACAGACACAGATCCATGATTTCTTTGTAGTCATCCCTTGGCATTTTAACATGCAGGTTTTTTGTTGAGGAATGCCATCACTTCATTTTGTAGTTCTTGCACCAGGGGTATTTTCATTCGAATGTCATCCAGAGGTTTAAAATTTCCTTGATTAACTTTGGGCCAATATTGCTGAAATCTCTGGAAAAGAGGTATGTTGGGACCAGATGATGGTCCAAATAGTGATCCAAACACTCCTGCTACTATGATCTCATGAACATGGTGTCTGCAAGCAAAATATAACAAATTTCTACCTATATGTTTCTCTAGAACTACACATGCACCATTTTCGGAGCCAGTGTTAAAAGCTGTAGTATCAAAACTCATTCCAGTAACATCACCAATTATGTCCCAGAAATTAAGCAGATGAATAACTACTTTTGCTTGGGCTTCTCCAGTTCCAGCTGATAGTTTTGCTATTCAAAGTATTTTGTCAACATTGTGACCTGTCACACCTACAGATAGCCGGTCAACATTTGCTTTAGGGTCTGCAGAATTTGTACGATCTATCATCAGTTTGCCATCCCAGTTGTCCAATTAAAAAGATTTCGGTTTGAAGTCGTGTAGAGATAGCAACACGAGCAACATATATATATATATATATATATATATATATATATATATATATATATATATATATATATATATATATATATATATATATATATATATATATATATATATATATATATATATATATATATATATATATATATATATATATATATATATATATATATATATATATATATATATATATATATATATATAGGGTAGGGTGGGGTATTTTGAGCCTATTTTTACCTATTTCTGACTTTGAATTAAAAAAAAGGCAATGTTTAGGTATCGATTTTCTGACAAAAGATGTCTTAAAATCATGATTGGGCATCCTGCTGAACAAATTTAACAAAAAACTATTACTAAAAATACTATTAATAGGTATGGGGAGCCTTTATTTGAAGATGCCTATATAGACCCACATTACCCCACTACGTGGGGTAATGTGGGTGTACATAAAATGTTTGCAGTTCCGGTTTAAAATACTGTTGCCTATTAAAAATCTGACATACATTTTATATGCCCGCACATTAATTATAGTATATATATACAAGGTTTTAATTTGAAAAGTAGTCTTAAGATATTTTTATTTAAAAAGAAAGTGCATACATACACAACACAACAAAAAAAATTAAAAGCTCTGAGAAATAAAAAAAAAAAAGATGAATAATAACAGAAATAATAATGTTTTAATAATGTGTATTATAAAAAATAACTATTTTTTTGATCACTTCACTTTTCTGGTAACATTGGTGCTATTTTTGCTGATTTCCTGGTAACATTCGTGCTATTGAAAATTATAAAATTCAAGTAATATACCAGTTTTCAAATAGAAAGTCTTGCATCCATCCACTTGCTGTTGCACCAAAAGCACATCCTGGTGGTCCATTTTCTATCCATTTAGAATACAGATAGTCCTTTAAAAAAAACAAATGGTGGAAGATATCTTCCATCTGCAGACACACAGAACAGCACAGAATAGATAGCTTTACCAGAAGAAGCAGCCAATTCATAAGCATCTTTGCTTTTTTGATGTACAAATACTCTCTTTGTTAAGTGATTTGTGGAGAGCCCAGTATCATCAAGGTTGTATATACTACTTGGTACTATGTTATTATTATGGATTAAATCAGATAAAATAGTAAAAAAATCTATAACTTCACGTGTTAAACTTTTAGCTCTTGAAAATGTAAGCGTTTCAGGTTTACGTAATTGAAGCTTATCAACATGACGCTTCCTAAAAGAAATTATCCAATCTTTCCCAGGAATTCCATTTTTAAAAGGAGTTTTTATCCTCATGACTGTGCAAAATTGAGTAACTAAATTACAAATGTCAAGAGAATCTAATGGAAGACCATAGCTTTGACAATACTGAGCTGCAACTACAATCATAGTTTCATCATTATCACTCAGCACAGTTTTTCGACCTTCACGTTTGTTTGCATTAAATTCTTGTTGTTTTATTCTTCGTCTCAATGTTTCTTTAGGAACAGAACATTTTTTAGCAGCATGATAAATAGTCTTTTTTTCTTCACATACTAACATAATTGCTCTTTCCAAACTATCAGAATTGTACTTGGGTTTTATTTTTTTATTGTAACATCTTGGCATTTTTTAAATTCTTTTTAAAGTAATATTTATGAAAAATCTGTTAATATTTTAAAGAAATAAATTAGTATTAACTATAACATTTCACAAACAAAATATTTTAACACCAAATAGGTCTTATATAATATTTTATTTAACCTAGGTGAATATTTTGTTTCATACAAAAAAACATTCATGTTTCTTAATATAAATTTCAAAGATATAAACTTTAAACATAAATGTTTAATAGTTCTAAAGAATTATTAACATGAAAGTATTAGGTCTGATGAAACTAATAGGTTTGTAATGCTATTAACAACAATTTCGATAATATAATTACATATCATAATATTTTACACACATAGACCCACTTTACCCCACCTGATAATATTTCAAATTTTAAACAAATCATGTGCGTTAGTGTCTTAAAGGTATACTATCCTTAAAATATAGTAATTTAACTTTCAAAATAACCATTTTTTATACGCTTTTGCCTTAATTGAATGTATTTTCTCTAAAGTTTAAAAACGGAGAAAAAAATGTCTTTGTTTATGTATCTAGCATTTTAGCTAAAAAAGTGCCGTTTTTAACAGCATAGCTAGGTTATATTTTAAAATTAGTTAGCCTAATATATTATAACAAAGTTGTAAAAATTACAACTTTATAACTAAAGCCATTATCAATATAACAGAGAAATATGGATTAGACCCAGATTACCCCGTAGACCCACATTACCCCACCCTACCCTATATAAATAAATATATATATATATATATATATATATATATATATATATATATATATATATATATATATATATATATATATATATATATATATATATATATATATATATATATATATATATATATATATATATATATATATATATATATAAATATATATATATATATATATATATATATATATATATATATATATATATATATATATATATATATATATATATAATATATATATATATATATATATATATATATATATATATATATATATATATATATATATATATCTTTCAACTCTTTAACTGCAAAACACAAACCTTGACAAACATGACCACTGTGAAGAGAAACAGGTTAATATATATGATATATGAAATATATTTTATAACTACTTTTCTTAAATTAAAAACTGAAAGTTAAATGAAATTTTGCAATTGTTACCGAATTTAACTGGAAGCTGAATTTCTATTTTTTTATTTTTATCAGCCTTTCCGTAAACTTTGTAATCCGAATTTTAACGAAAATTCGCCGGTCCTTTGTTTTTATTGCTATACCAGCAGTACAAACAGAGGAAAAATATAAAAAAAAAAAAGTCGTAGAGAACCTCTTGATCTAATAAAAAATTATCACCAGTATTAATTAGCCGTAGCGCTGTGGTTTAAACGGTTCCTTCATAATCAAAAGTTTCAACATTCGGTTAAAACTTTTGATTTTTTTTATGATTTTTTTTTTTTTAATTTTTTTTTTTATGATTATTACATAATCGCAGTGCCGAAATAAGAGGGCTGTTAGGGCTTCACCCCCAAGCTCTTCAAATAAATAGGCTCTCCAGCCTGTAACCTTATTTATTTTATGACAGCAATATAATAAGATAAGAAAAACTTGATCAATTTTTCAAACCAAGAAAGAATATCAAGAATGAACGTTTTACTTTTACAAGCACAAAACAAAATGAAGAAGAAAATTTTGTAAGTTTTGTATATTGATTACAAAACAAACTAAATATATGTTAATATATGTTAATATCCTTTTTCATGTCGTTAATGCAGTAAAGGATCAATTCCTATAAACATATAACTCCATAAATCTAAAGCAAAAATTTCTCAAAGTTTAAGTTTCTCAAAGTTTAGCATGTAGCCTCCATATGGAATATAGCCGGAGGAAGATAGCCGGAGGTATAAAGCCGGAGTTTTTACAAAAATATCACTGTATAAAAATATTTACTTTCTGTAAAATAAAATAGAAACTATAAAGTAAATAAATACAAAAAATAAAAAATAACTTAAACAAAATAAAATTTTATAGTATAATAAGTAAAAGAAATAAACAATAAAAACACCAAACTTTAACACCCCTAAAATATTGTTGTTAGTGCTTTTGTTATATTAGACTCTACTAAGGACATACATGTATTTCACTTTTCCATTTGTAAAAATGTTTCCGCCTAATGATCTATATCCTGAAAAATATATATTCAAAAATATTAAAATGATATAACAACAATGCTTTATAAATTTGTGCACAGTAATAAAAATTGAAAAACATTGAGTGTTTAACATAAAGAGTTCGTGTTTTTTAAAATAGCGTTTAAGAGTAAGTGTGTTTAAAATATTAATTATTTCTATTTTTGTTAAATTTTTATTATTTTTTCATTTGTTGGTATTTTTTTCTTTGATTGAAGGTATTATTAATCTGATTTAAATGCTCCACTGTCCCAATAGTGTAAATACCTATAGCTAAGCAGTTTCTTTCTTAAGGTTCATGATTTAAGAAAGGTATGGTCTGGGAAAAATATGGGTGTCTGGGCCGAAGGATCAAACCAATTAGTAAAATTTGATAAAGAATATGCTCTAAAAGCATACCTGGATTGTGTCCTTATAATAGCTTGACTTAAAAAATTTTTCCTGGCTCTCTAGTATAACATCGCTCCTAATCGGCATTTTCAGGTTACCACCCACGTTTGGTCCTCCTATATTTACCGCTCGAGGCCTAAAAATGTCTTTATCGAGCCCTGCTTAGCCACACTTATTCAATATTTAAACATAATTTATTAGTGTAGCTTGCATATTGTCTATTTTTATAACATTATAGTGTTTTGTTTGTATTCATTTATAACCATATATATAACTATTATATCTATAATAACATATAGTTGATTCCTTGGCCTACTAATATCCGGCCGTATAAATAAAGTAGGCAATGTTGATTCATATAACAATATATGAATTGTATATCTATATAAATATGATTGTATTTTTGATCATACAACTATTATACAAGTTGTTATCTCAGTTGCATTAATTAACTAATTATTATATATTTACATAACTACCTTTGTTTGTCATTAAACTTTTTTTATTATTTGAACATTTATTTTTATTTATTTCTGTCTTCTACGACCATTCCTAGAAGGGGGAGAGTTTGTAGAGGGGTATAACCCCTACAAAAACTTCAATCAAAAATTAGTGGGCAAACTTGGATTGTAGTCAGCAAACTTGGATCTTTAGACCTAATTGACCTATGCCAAACGCGGAGGATCATTTTTTTTCTTTTTTTTTTTGAAGTAGTTAGTGTTTTTAAAAACATAAACAAGCGCAAACAATTATATTGGGGGTAAATGTTAAAATAAGCATGAAAAGAAAATAGATCTCAAAGAGATCTTATGGGAAAAGTTGGGGATGATTTATTTCTTTTTTACCAAATAACTACTTAAAAAAAAAAAGTAAAAACAAGATACTTCGTGTTTGACAATAGGCCAACTAAGGGTCCAAATTTGCCAAATACAGATTCAAACCTGCGTTCAAACTTTTAATCTGTTATATAAGTGTTAAAAAATTTGATTTTTATCATAATATTATGATAAAAATCAAACTTTTGCATTATTTTAATATATTATCAACTTAATGATATATTAAATTAATTAACTTAATGATATTAATTAATGGTATATTAAACTATTTAACGAAAATTAGTTAATGATAAATTAAGTTAATTAACCAAAAACATAATTTTTTACAACAATATTTTCTTGTTTAATTGGAATAATGTTGTTACAGACGTAGCCAGTTTTTTTATTTAATACAAAATTTATTATAAAAATAATCAGGTTATCTCTGTTATAAGGTACTTAAATTCCTGTGTAAAAATTGTTTTAAAATATTTAATGGTTCTTGCATTATTAACATATTTCCTTTTTTAATAGGAATGTGACGCTGAGTGCTATGGTTGATTATATTAATCCAAACGATAAGGCAGAGCTCAATCCTCATCTCTCTTATCAAAAGATCAAGACTGGTTTAACTCTCATGTTGCACACCACTCAATATTATACAAAATTATGAAATGTGAGTTCTCTTTGATAAGGAGCTCTTATTTCCATGCTATTCTTGGTTAACTTTTGCCTCTACCCATTCTAATCTGCCAGTCCTGGTCAATTTATTTTGTTGGTCAACTCTTTAGCAAAACAACAAAAGCAAACAACTTGGTAACTCTTATTTTCATGTTATTCTTGATCAACTTTTTGTCTCTACCTATTCTAATTCTGCCAGTCAAAAGATGGCTTGAAAGCTTGAGTCATTTCAGATGTCACCATCAATAATCGTTTGCCTTTTGTATTTTTCTTTATCGCTTTCAATATGATATGTTTTGTCCCTCTGTGCAATTGAATTTATTTCAGAGAATCTGTAAGCGTTGTAATTTGTTCTTTCGCGAGTTAGACCATTGCTGTTAAATACAAAAGAGTTTTATTGCGATAAAAAAGAATGCAGTTTTTGATAAATGACTTAATGAGGAAAAAGTCAAAACGAAGGACCTCAATATTCCAAATTTCCAAATAACTCTTTCAGATAATTTGGACTTCCAATTGTATAAACTGAGGATTATCTAAAAAACCTTTGAGTGGACGAAGAGTGAGACAAGTTCCTTTGACATGCTTTGATTAAATTTAATATAAATAGAATAAGACTAAAATAATATTGTTTTTATTTATTTCAGGGAGACCTACAAGAAAAAACTATGTTAGTCAAACGTGGTAATCGCCAATTAGCGCCAAGTTATTTTTCAAACTTAGAAAACAGTAATTCACATGTGAATTACTGTTTTCTGGTCAACCGGTGACAAAAAAGGGAGGGGGTCAAAAAATACCTTAAAAAAGTGACGTCCGTTTTAGATATCCAGCCTAAAGCCATTTTGATAAAAATATAAAGATTTTTTTTCAAATATAATTTTAGATATTTTTAGCAATAAGTTTTTTTAATAATAACATAAGCCTTTGATTTTGAATTATTTTTTTCACCGATTTGGCATGGAGTTGATTAGACCTTTATAATGTTGTAAAGAAATGTTTTTGCAAACATTCTGAAAATTTGTGCTGATTTCTTGGTTTTTCTTTAGAAATTGCCTCCTTGTTTTTCTTTAGAAACTGCAGGCCAATTCATAACTTCAATTCCCTTCTCCACATTGTCTTGCATAAAGTCTCATTTTAACCACGTGTGTTCTTTTGCATAAGACAACCTGGTTTTTTGTAAAACTTCCAGATAAATATCTTGGTCCATAATTTCATTAATCTCATAAATGGGCAATACGCCGTAATAAGAATAACAACTCATATATTTATTTAACCCACCATGTTTAACAGCTTTTAAAGTATATTTTAGTTTTTAGGCATTGTTAATTAGCCTTCCTACGGATACTCTGCATCCACATGATCCAAACAAAACAATTTTTCTTTCATCAGACTACAAAATATTTTGCTACTTTAAAGCAGGCCAATCTTCATGTACAAAATGCTTTTTTGCAACAATGTGTCTTTTTTACAAAAAGGGAATTTTCCTTGGACTTCTCGCAAATAATAACCGCTTACGTACTGTTCTGGTAAACTCTTAAATTTAAATCATTTTTAATTTTACAGGAAAACACAAAAGGATCAGGAACAGCGGCACCATTTTTAAACGGTCTGAATGCTCAGTTTGTTTTCTTTTTTGGTCCCTTAGTTCATCAACCTTTTTCCATTTTAATGTATTTCTAATCATCACAAAAGAGTAATCTAGAACTTTGATAAATCTCAAAAAAATCTTATTAATAAAAAGCTGAGAATAAAACGACAGCAATACTTTTAAACTGTGTGGAGAGATAAGGAGGGGGGAGGGAGGGATATAGCGTTCAGAAAGCGTATAGGGGCGGTAATGTTTAATATAAATTAATGATAAACTTGGTTTAAAAGTACGTACGCACTAATTAAAAAAAAATTCCCTGGTAATGTTTATTTTCTAACTTATCTTAATTAGGAGGAAGCATTTCATATCAGTCCTCCAATCAATCAGTTCGATAATAGGTTCAGCATCGGTGTTAATTTTTGGAATTTTTCTAGATCTAACAGCAGTATTTCCTAGAGAAATTAAATTTCTTATTGAAAGTATGGTCTTCACTGCAAACATCCTCTCTTCTTTATCTTTGCAACAAAGTAGTGCTTGAAGTATGGGTTCACTGTGAGCATTCTAGGCAGAGCAGCAAACATAGGGTAAAACGGTTTTCTGAACATTTATGTTCATTTTTTGAACAAGCTCCAGCTGTTTAATAATATGCTATGGCTCATTAGTTCATTTGTTTTACCTAAACATTTTTTATTAATAAATTTATCCATACACACACAAATAATCAAAGTAAACAAAAAAAGTTGTTACCTTAATTTCAAACCATAATACAGAGTATACACCAAACACAGAACTGTACAAGGTGTTTTAAATTTTCAGCGTCGTTTCCATTTAGTCCATGGTGTGAACACCAGATTCTGCATAGCCTACTTGCGAAGTTTAACCAGCGTGCATGATTTCGGGGACCAACTTGAATTTCTTTTAAATCGTCGGGCATTATTTTATTTTTAATAGCTTTTGTTATCCGGTATAGAGATATCTTTAATCACTAGATAAATCTTTTAAAGTACTTTAATCACTAGATAAATCTTTTAAAGTACTTTAATCACTAGATAAATCTCTTAAAGTACTTTAATCACTAGATAAATCTTTTAAAGTACTTTAATCACTAGATAAATCTTTTAAAGTACTTTAATCACTAGATAAATCTTTTAAAGTACTTTAATCACTAGATAAATCTTTTAAAGTACTTTTATTGATATGTAATAAATCAATTTCAATATCTATAGATTGAATTATATTAATGGAAATTTTGAGATTATTGGCAGTAGGGACAAGTTTACCAATATTGCCAGAAAAATTATTGTTTGAAATTGTTTTTCCATCAAAAACTGACATTAAGTGCCTAAAAAGTATTTTATTTGTGTGTAAAGCACAAACTATCCAAATAAGTTTGATTTGAAGTTTTTTTTCTAAAAAATGAATAATACATCCTTTCCAGTCTAAAAAATACTCATTTAAATTTATGCATGGCATTTAACATCAAATATTTACCTGTATTTATTATAAAACATTTACCTGTATTAAAATTGCTTGAATCACAGCCAACATCAACTAGAGTGGATTCTATACCATGTTCTATAATCCATTAATATATATGTTCTGCTATATTCTCTGCTGGGGTAATAAACTCAAATCTGTTTTCTTTGTCATTTGTAAAATGGTACAGATATAAACCACCTGGATTTGCACAAACTGAATAATGGTCTTCTTGTACAAGTCTGTGGTGAAACTTTCCATCTTCTCCAATCCAAGAAAATTTTGTCTCATTCTTTCTTCCATAAAACATTATACATCAAATTCAATTTCTTTTTACCATGTCATTATTTTTAGATTTTAATTGCTTCATCGTCAGTAATCTCAATATTTACAATTGGCACTTAAGTTTTTTTTTCTTGAGAATAAAAAGATAGATATTCTATTTGTGACTTTTTTTTTCCCGTTTCCTTCCTTTTATAATTTTTTTCTCGTCTGTTAGCTTCTTTAAAATCTTGAGCACTCATTTGCATACAACTTTTTACCTCAAATTTTTCTCTTTGGGATTTAATAAACTGAAGTTCTATTCTGGGAATTTTGTTTTCTCTCTTGCATTGACAAGAAATATGAGCTTTAAAAACACATGAACTACAACTTGCCTCGTCACAAGAAACAATGTCACACTTGCACTTCACTATATCTAATAGCTTATCTAAATGGTCTCAATGTTGCACTTGAAGTTAACAATATCTGTAGCTTTTTTACATAATCTAATTATTATATTTATACCGACTTTGTCAGTCGCAATGGGAATTTCAGGATTTGCTTTCAACCATTATGTTATCGCTTTAAAGAAAACATTTTTGAACGTATCTTTAAGTTTTGCATTTAATTTACAGTTATCGTCTCTTCTTAGAAGCAGACCGCATTTAACAACATCTCTTAAAGTTGTTTAATTTCTTAATCTATTTAATAACATCTCTTAATTTTTGTAACTCAGAATATAAAAATTCACTTGCAAAACCAATCATAACACTTAATTTGCAGCTTTGACTTATTACTTATTACGTGTTCGTTTAGCTATCAATAAAGAAAGTTTACACTAGTTTATAAATAATATTTGTCGTTGACGACAACTATTATATATATAACTATTATATATATACAACTATTATATATAAGTTTAAGTTTACACTAGTTTATAAATAATAGTTGTTGTTGTCAACTCAAATGCAACATTTCAAATGCATCATCTTATGAATGATATTTCTTAAGTTATTTCAAATAACTTATTAAATAAATTCAAGTTTAAATAAAATATTTTTTTGTAACAACGCAAGATATTACAACAAAATTTAGCATAACCATTTTTGTAAACTATAAGTTTTTAAGCTGAAATGACTGTCTAGCTGTCTAATAAAGGGTATTTGGGATCGAGGATTCGATTGAAGATGTTTTTGAGTCAATCGGAATAACCGGTTAAAAGCTGCTGCAAACCTTGTATTTTAATAGTGCTGTTTCATGCATTCAATTTGATAAAGTATAAAATTTTTTATATTTTATAAGAAGCAAATTTAAAATTTGTTGCACCTTTTTTGTGTCTGATATGTGTTGATTTTTGTTTTGTTTTACGCATTAAACCACGAAAAATAAACAGATTGTCAGATAGAAGTACATTTGAATAATAACGATAAAAATAAACGAATAGTAATTTGTTTAAGTATTTTATTAGTATTATTTGAATGGTACTAGAAACAAAATAAAAAAATTTAAATTATCGTTATTTATCTTAATTTCATATCTATATAAACTTAATTTTAAAGAAATAAAAACTTATAAATGCAAAATTAAATTTATTAAGTTCCGCAAAGTGTGAATATTTACAATTCAAAAAAATCATTTAATTCAAAGAAATAAAAAAAAATAAAAATTATTAATACAAAACTAAATATATTGAGTTTTGTCGAGAAATATTTATACTGAGTATAAAAAAAATAACAAAAATAAAAAAATTGATAATCTATACACCTTCATTTAAATCTTAATTTGATAATTTCTACGCCTTCACACGATATCTATACACCATTATTTAAAAACCTTTACACCTTCATTTGATAAGCTATACACCTTATATTGTTATTGATAAAATAAATGCATAACAACATTAAAATTTTAATTTTTATTCATAAAACTATTTACAAACTAATAAACTTCGTTTTTTTTCATTGCCTACTTGACTCTCATTTTTTCATCGCCTTCTTGATTAACGCCATTCGCTAAAAAATAATTGCAACGATTAAAATAAAAGTAATTGCAACGATTAAAATAAACCGATTAAAACGATTAAAATAAACTTATAGCCGAAGATGGCAAATTTAAAAACTTCAAATCAAGCATAGTTGATATAAACACAACTGAGTTTACCTGTCTATGAGCTTCAGTAGAAGGTAGCTTTTTGTATGGACGAAGATCTTCACTTCCAAATCCAGGAATCCACATGTTCCAGTTACGATCTAAATATTTTATAAAGATTTCAGTTACTTAAGATTTAATTATCTAAAAAAAAACAATAAGCCTTAAAACACCATTATCATTATATTACATTACAAGTGACGCACATTTATGCATTACTTGTTATGTAAGCGTTTAAATCACCTAAATGCAGCTGCATGTCTTTCACTTCTAAAGTTGTAGACTTTCTGTGCTTTGCAATTTGACACGACGAATTAATTACATTTTCGATAAAATCGTCAGCTAACTGTAGAAGCGTTTCTTCAACATCTTCATCCATTGTTTCTGTTGGATCAATTTCATTGAGGAGATCTTGAAGTTTACGCTTTGTAAGGACTTGGGTACTTGATGTATTAGCTGGTGAAGTTCGTTGTTGCAGAGGAACCGTTACTAGTGCAAATAAAAAAATTCTCATCAAAGTATTAAGAAAAGGTGTATAAATGTATAAAACTAGGTGTATATAAATGTATAAGCACAGGTGTGTAAAAATGTATAAAAATACAGGATTCGTTTTTAAACTATAAAATTGAAAGCTACTTAACACAGTAGTAAAAAAAATGTAACAATTATAAAATACAAATAATATAAATTTTTTTTAATGTCAAAGCTTTTTTACATTGATTTCACGTGAAATGAAAACAAAAATAAAAGACTTAAGTCAAGAAAACTTACGTAGACGCGTGTACACCAAGGTGTTTCATTTCCAAATGATATGAAAATGATCATGTTACTCCCATAAAAGGTTAAATAATTGGCAAAACTACGTCAGTAATTTTTTTTTAATTTAAAACTGTCTTTAGAGATTACTATATTTTAAGTTATTATAAGTTTAAATAATTAAAAAATAATTAGTTTAAAAAATTATAAGTTTAAATAATTAAAAAAAGTGTTAGATTATATTATTCATTCATCATTATATTATATTACTACTAGTTCATATTATTATATTATATTACTGTTATATTATATTGGGATTATTAGAAGAACATCTGCTCAACTTTTTACATAAATTGGATATTGTTGAGAGGTGACTGTTTAAAAAAAAAGTTTCAAAAAGAACTGATGCTTAAAAGAAAGTTGTTACTTTGTATATTAATAATGTTTTTGAGTATAAAAGACCACAAATTGTATTTTAATAGTGCTTTTGAGTTAAAAGACCACAAAAAGTCATAGTGTTGTCGTTTGCATTGCAAATTAAAAATCTGTATGTATGTTTAAATTTCAAAAGCTTAAAATTAAAAATTTGTAAAGCTTGCAAAAAAGATAAGGATATCGTGAACTGAGTGCTTATTTATTTCAACCTCATTTTAAAATGTTAAAAGAACTTTTCCGCGTTAATATCTAAAAAATAAAAATAAAACTTTTTATTTTTTTATTTTTTTACCTTTTTTTTTTTTTATAAATAATTAGTAAATTTATTAGCAAATAATATTTTTAATAGTTATTATTAAAATTTATTGCATAAATAGTTGTTACCTTACCTTATAAGATCACATAATATTATCTCCCAATATTTTAAAATGGAGATAGAATAAATAAGCACTCGGGTCGCGATATTTAAAAAAACAAACAAACAAAAACAAAAACTATAAAAAAAGTTATAAAATTTCAACAAGTGATCGCGAATTGAAAATTCCGTAAAAAATTCTGGTTTTTAAATTTTAAGCTTCTTAAAAAACCGTGAACTCAGTTTTTATGGATCTTAAAAATCAACTATAGCTAATTCCATTAAGACTCTCATAACTTACATGTTTAAAAAAATACTTTTATAAAACATCGGTTAATCTAGCTAGAGTAACCATGTATTTACATAGCAGGGTAAATACAAATACAGGAAATGAAAAAGCAATTACAGGATTCAAATACTTAATGTTATATAACAAAAATTTATGAAAATATAAATAAGTTAAATAAAGTACATTAAATATTAACTACATCAAACTTTGATGTAGTTGATATTTATGTATGTAGCTTTGATGATCAAATCTACATCAACCAACTTCATCTACGAACTACTAAAGTGTTTACAAATAAAACTTAAACTGATAATTTTCATTGGTTGATTTTAAAATATAAGCGTTTTTTTAGAAACGTGAAACTTGAAAAATATGATAAAAAAAAAATTGGTTAGATTGCAATCTCTGATTTTATATTTCTCTCTATAATAAAATAAAGTAATGCTTTGAAAATAAAATTATCTTATGTTTAAACTTTTTTATCATAGAAATATAAAGAAATATTTCCTTTAAAATATCCCTCATCTTTTAATCAGTGTATTAGCATAGGAGGCAGAGCACTCCCTCAAACCTTTCATTATGGCCCCAAAATTTTAAAAAGCTTTAATTATTAGGTATTACTAAAAAAAAAAGATCCTTGAATTTAGTAAAGAGCCCTAAAATTTCAAAAAGGTCCCTAATTTTGCTGCCTTCTCCCTTACCGGATTAAGGGAGCCGTTTGAGTAGCCTAGTAATGGCTCTGCTTTTAAGAAATTTCTTCAATTAAAATATTCCAACATCTTTGGGTAATTATTTTTATAAATAATATAGACTTAACAACGCCTTCAGGTAATTATTTTTAAATGCGTCACTTGTTTTTCCCACAGTTAGAATCCGACTCATTTAGCAACATTTAACATAAACTTCTAAACTCGGCTAATAATAAAAAATAAATATTTCAAAAAATTAGTTATTCTAGGAATAAAATTACACATGGGCAACAGGGGGCAATGGTGGTTCAAAAAGTGGGGGCATGGGCATTTTTTGCAGGTCTTTGGCTGAAAATATGCGCCATGTAACGCCAAATTGGCTCAAAATTTTTCTCACTCTTTTTTCTTACAGGCCTTTAAACGTAGCCGGGTCCCGGGACAATATATCCCTTGACGTCCTCCTCTCTACGTTCATGGGCATGGCAGGTATGTTGTATACTTATGGGCATGGCGGCCATGTTGTATACTAATTAAAAATATTAACAATAATTAAAAATACACACATTTAAAAAAATTATAATTGAAATGAAAAAATCGATACCAAAAAACAAAATATATTAAAAAAATCAAAATATAATATTGTTTAAAATGCCTATAATACATACACTGCCAGAATATTCCAGCGTGGTATTATTTGTTATTGTAAGTGGAGGTTAGTTGTTATATGTCTGCAAAAATTTTATGATGTTAGAAAAGGGTGGAAGAATAAAATAAACTATTTCATAATTATGGCTTTGAGACTTTAAAGGCTTTAATTTGCAAAATGATGTTCTAATTTATAATAACTTTGAGCAAATTAAAAGGTTTAAAAACTTTTAAAATTAAGAGTTTAAAATAAATTAAATTGAAAGCGTAGTAGATAAAGTGATAAATATTTTAAAATATGGCATCATTCTTACCAAAAACTAAAAATAATCATTGTAAATTAGATGTAAATTAGACTGTTTTGGAATGGGAAAAAGAGTTTAATTTAAAGTTTGAGTATGATATCGAGGGAAATTATGTTGTAAAATTATGCTGCTTGCTTTGCAAGCAATATGAATCTCGTATTAAAAACATTAAAAACTTTTCTATTTTGTGGATTTGCCCTGGAACTCCGTTGATTAAAAAAGACAGCGTAATTAGTCATTGCAACAGTAAACAACATAAGCACATCTCATCGATTATCGGAGTAAATCAGTTATGGAAGGTTTTATAATGTATAAAGGAATGTATAAATAAAACCCTGATATTAAAAAAGGGCTATGAGAAATGGGTGAAAAACATTGTGACTCACTTAAGAAGAAATTCAATGCAGTTTACTACTTGGGAAAAAAATAACGTCCATTTTCCAATTTCCCTGATTTGCTTGAGCTAATTAAAAAACAAACAGGGTTGATCTTATTAATAGTTACTCAACTAATCATGCTGCTGGTATTTTTACAGATTACATTGGTAAAACTGCTAAAGATTCTTTCAGAGATACATTGGTAAAATTGCTAAAAATTCTTTCAGAGATAATTTTATTAAGTTGAGATATCGTTCAATTTAAGTAATAGCAGTTGTGATAT
The DNA here is from genome assembly GCF_022113875.1 of Hydra vulgaris. Classification (NCBI taxonomy): domain Eukaryota; kingdom Metazoa; phylum Cnidaria; class Hydrozoa; order Anthoathecata; family Hydridae; genus Hydra; species Hydra vulgaris. The sequence goes on along the minus strand of NC_061158.1, from coordinate 38,547,433 downwards.
TGCTACACTCAAACAACTTAACACAATATTTTTATAATTTACATATTTTAGTTTATAAACATAATTATAAACACAATTATAACTAAAAAATAATTAAAATAAATCCCAAAATTTTATTGAATCTAGAAAAATTACAAAACTTCAGAAACATTTACAAGCATGAACTTCTAAAATCATTAATTTGTAAAACTGTTATGAATGGTCCAAAAAAAATGTGCAAAAATGGTTTCAAGATAAACAAAATTTGAAGACCAGAAACTTTTATGGAATTTTCAATTCGCGATCACTTAATTCGCCCCTTGTTCAACTTAATAAAATAAAAAATATATATTTAAAACTAAGTATATTTAATATTGCTGTTTTCAAAAACTTTATTTTACCTTTTAACTTGCATTTATTTATATATCAATAACTAAAGTTTCAAATAGTAAAATTCAATTTGATGCAGTTGAAGAACATTTTGAAAAACATTGTTAGGTATTTCCATCGATAAAAGCAGGAGGTGCATTTATAATTAAGTTAAGTTGAAAAGACTGCTTTTATGGGAGAGATCTATTAAAATTCTTTTACACTTTGATCTTTTTAGTCAACACTATCCCTGTAAACACTGCCCTCGTCAACACTATTCTTTTCAACACTATCCCTGTCAACACTATCCCTGTCAACACTGCCCTCGTCAACACTATCCTTGTCAACACTATCCCTGTCAACACTGCCCTCTCTAATTTGCTCTCCAAATATTTTGTATATACTGAAATGTTGAGACTTGATTAATTTAATACAAGCACATTTAATTCATAAGAGTTTCAGCATATGATGTCATGAAAAATCTAAAAATGTTTAGTTTTTTTTAATTAATTTTTTGCTCCATTTTTGGTGTAAATTTTATTTCTAATCTTCACATTTAATATTTTCAAAATTTAAAAAAAAAAAGTCTATATACTAAAACTCTTACAAATTAAATGTGCTTGAAATAAATTATCAAGCCAGTAGATATATTAATATTGGTATATTATAAAAACTCTGAGATACAAAAGGAAACAACAAGCTTTAACTAAAACAATAAGTTTTATATAAAACTTATAAATATAAAGCTTTAAATAAAATCTTAAGTTTTTATTGATATACATTTACTTTTCGATAAAAAAAATAAATAGCTCAAATAAATTACTCAATATTGTTTTGTTTTGTAACATTTTCTTTAATATGAACACAACGTGTTGGAAATTGGTAGTCCCTTTAAGAACAAAACTGTGAAATTTTTTTTTTTGACAATGTTAAACTTAAATTCATATTATATATATATATATATATATATATATATATATATATATATATATATATATATATACATTATATATATATATATATATATATATATATATATATATATATATATATATATATATATATATATACTCTTGCATGGTAGTCAAAAAGAGTTTCCCATAAACTGTAGTTTTAAAGAGCGCGTTAATAAACCAGACCAGAAAAAGTTTAAAAACTTAATTTTTTTTTTTTTTTAAATGATAGACTGACTGCCCAAACCAAACCCTCAGTCAATGTAGCAGCACTCCCTTGCGAGTCAGGCTATTAGTCAGTCGTTGTAGCAGCACTCCCTTGCGAGTCAGGCTATTTGTCAGTCGATGTAGCAGCACTCCCTTGCGAGTCAGGCTATTTGTCAGTCGATGTAGCAGCACTCCGTTGCGAGTCAGGCTAAAAGATAGTCGATGTAGAAACACTCCCTAGTAGCAGCAGGTTATAAGACAGTCGATGTAGCAACATTTACGCATGTTTTAAAAATGTTTTTTTAATAAAACAAAAACAAAAACACCACTAATTAAAAAAAACTTTCTAGTCATTATTATTGCGGTTTTTTAAAATTTTTTTTAAAAAACAATAAAATTTAATGTACTTCCGCATTAATTTAATTGCTTTGACATTTTGACGACAATCAAATACAGCTTAAGAGACGAGGTAATTAAAATTTTAGTCGAAAGAGACTTTTTTTACATTAAAAGACTCTTTCGACTACACTATAAGGATATATATATATATATATATATATATATATATATATATATATATATATATATATATATATATATATATATATATATATATGAATGAAAAAATAAAAGTTTTTTTATTTTTTTAATTCTATAAATAAAATCATGGGGACATTTTACAAAACTTCTCATCATAACAAGATATCAAAGTTCTCATCATAACAAGATATCAAAGTTCTCATCATAACAAGAATTCAAAGTTCTCATCATAACAAGATATCAAACAAACTTTTACCACAAGGAGATAGTAAGAGTCTAGAAAAGCCACATTTTAAATAATTTTCAAGAATTGATATTAATTACTAAAATTTTAATTTTTAAGATAGCCTACTGACATCAATTGCACTAAAATTAATCAAGCAAATTTTATTCTTAAATGGCCTTACCAATGCCTCAATGAGAAAATCCCACAATGCAAGATTTATACCCCATTCTATATATTCTAAAAATGGAACTCTCTAACAAGGAGTTGTCCATTAATTACGCCAACAAAATAGGGGGGAGGGGGGTCTTTTGACAATTTTTTGACAATTGTTGACATGGGAGAGGGGGGAGGTCAATTAATGTTTACGTCAACAAGTTTTTTTTTTTTTTTGAGTTTCATTGCTTAAATAATGGAAAATTAGGCTGAGTTTGTAGTGTAGCTTTTGTATGGGGGGGGGGGGGGAAATTAAAAATTGACATAATTTTATTATGCTATTATAGGGCGTAATTTTATATGCTATTATAGGGCTCTCTAGAAATTTGTCAAATTGTTGACAAGGGGGAGGGGGAGGTAAAAATTTCAAAAAATTTGTTGATGTAATTAATGGACAACCCCTAATATGAGCCAAAAAAATCCAGCTCATTAGCAATTTTCATGTGTGCTTAAAATAAAGAACAAAGACTATTTCTTCCGCAAGTCAAACTAATTAATACATTGTAGCAATATATTTAAGAATAAGTTAATAAATTGAATTTTAGGACATTTCTAGCCATTACATTTTTTAAATACAACAATCTTAAGACATTAAACATTTTTTTAAATGTTCAAGACATTAAACATTTTTTGAATACCCAATAGACACTGATTATATATGTACGCACAGCTTTTATTATAAAAATAAATCTAAATGAAAAATGTATATGGGACTTAATTGATTAATAAAGTGGTTTTTAATAAAAATTATAAGAAAAAAAAGTAGAATTATCACTTAAACACTTTATGAAAGCATAATAAATTTATAAAAGCATTGTAAACTATAGTAGGTAACAGGTTACTAACAAAAAAAGGTAGTAACAGTTTACTAACAAAACTTATAGGTGGAAACAGGGTACTAACAAAAATTATAAGCAGTAACAGGTTACTAGCACAACAAAACTTAAAATGATTACTAAACCATTTTTTCTCCTTCAGTAAACTTTTCCATTTATAACAATTTATTTTTGACTTTTTGGTTTTGCAAGGGTACAAGTTCAGTTGCAATACTATACAAAATTTCTTCAGCAATTCTTCAAATTTGTTTAAACAAGAATTGTAAATTTTTAATTATTGATCATGAATCTCTCAAAGATAGAAAAATTAATGAAAATGATAATTTCTAATCTTTTTTTTTTTGATTTTTTTTTTTTGAAATTTGTAAGAACAAAAGCTTAGATCCAATATATTCTTAAATTAAAAATCTGATGTTTTTGAAAATATTTTCTGATCATTCTCAAGTAACTAACAATTTTTTGGCCAATTTCATCCAATCGATGATTTGATCATTCTTATGCAATCAATCAATTTTTACAGTCATTCTCATCATTTTTTTTTTTGAAAATTTCTTATTATAAACTCTCTAACTAATATCTTTCTTAGTTAAGATTTATAAATCAACAAAAAATCACACTAAGTGATCAAATACATACATTTAAAAGAACAATGACAGTCTGAAAATATTGTATATTATGGGTTATGCAGAATAAAATTTCAATTCTAATGTGTGTGTGCGTGTGTGTGTTTGTGTGTGTGTGTGTTTGTGTGTGTGTATGTATAGGTTGTTGTTTAGTCTGAGATTATGTTTACAAAAATTATTTCTTGTTTTCACAATTTAAACGCTATTAAAAGCAATAATTATATTTCATTAACAGTCTAGAACTAACAAAAATGGAATCGACGGATTTTTTGAGTTACATGGGACTGTCTCTTTATTTCAATTTTACTTTAGGCCTAAGCTGGTAAAATTATATTTTAGGCCTTAGTCCGCAAAAACAGATATGTCATACACACACCTCTTTTCAGCGCCCTGTAGCAGACACGCAGAAAAAGAAAGTTCTACACAAGCCAATCCAGTCTTTGTGTCATTGCGCAAAGAAATGTGAGTTAGTCACTTGCCATTAGAATGAAGGCTATTTATAGATAGATTCCTAAGAAGTATGAAGGTATGAATTATTTATTAATTCTACTTTACATTACTTTACACTCTGTGTACTTGTCCCACAAACTGTGCACTTATCCCACACACTGAGCTCACTGTCCCACAACTGAACTTACTGTCCCACAAACTGCACTTGAAGACAAACTAAAGGATTGTACAGATTAAACTTAAGAAGATTAACTAGAGTTAATTTGACTAGAATTTTAAACTGGTTGGCATTCTGTTAGATCAACAAGGGGGATACACCTTACATTTGTTATTAGTTTCATTCTGTTAATTTTTTGGAAAAATCACCTTTTTTTGTTAAGTTTACATTAGCTTTTCTGATGCATTCTGTAAGATTGATTAGATAACAGAAATAAATTATGATAAATTTTTTTTTATTATATTAATGTACATTAGTGTACCAAAAATCATTTAAAACTGAGTTAATATGTTGCCATTAAATAATTTATTAGGCTTATATTATCTGACATGGTGAGTTATAAAATAAGAAAACTTTAGGCTAAAAATGTTTCATATCAATTTTTTAAAAATAATAGCTTTAAAAAAATATTGAAAAAAAAAAACAATTTTTTTTTTTACTTACAACTAATTTGTTGAACGGTCTTGTTTACAGGTGATGACGGAAAGTTACTAACTGAAGGTGTACCTAAAAAAAATATAAAACAACAGATTAACAAAATTATTATTCAATAAATAAGTAAAAATTTACAAAATATAGAGGGATATTTAACAGCCAAAATTATTATTTTTAAACTTTAAATAAATAAAGAGTAATAAGAAAATTTAATCCTGAAATTAAAACTGAATTAAGCACAGTTTATAAAATAAATAACAAACATCTAAATTTAAATATTTAATATTTATTATTAACATTTATAAAAATCTAAAATTAAATACTATAATTTTAAATAAAAGCCAGCTAACTTTTAAACCAGGAATCAAAAATAAATCCTTTGTATATGTGTTTTATCCGTCATAGGTAATTATAATTTGACATAAGTTCAGAATTTTTTTTTTTTTGCTGTTATCTAATAATATTTGATTTTACACACATTACTACTTTTAACATTTCTATGCAAAATCTATTGAAAGTTATTTAACTTTCTTTCTATTACTATTATTTTAATGTTATTTGTTCAGAAAAATATACTACATTTCTATATGATTTTTATCATATAGAAATGCCAGTATATGGCTTTTTTGCATATGGGTTTGGCTCATTTTAGTAGCCAAATCCAAATGCAGCTACGTTAAGATATTTGATCTAGGCACATTTACATTTTTTTTATTTCTCTTATTTCATTCATACTTTTTTTCTGGTACTTTAGAAAACACTAAAAGCATAAATAAAAATTTAATAATTATCAAAGTTACTAGGTTACAGCTTCATACAATTTTTGTTAAGAATCTTTCATCTCAAAATTTTTATAAGAATTTAAAAATATGTATTTTTTATGAGAATTTAAAAATTGTATAGTTAGATTATGTATTTATTCAACTAATTTATAATTCAAATTATTCTAGTAATTATTCATTTATTCTTTATCTATAGTTATTTGGTGAGATTAAGTATTGATCTAACTAGTCTTATTGGTTTTAAGTATTTATGGAACTACTCATCTTATTGTTATAATTACAATTTTACTTTAAAACTTATTATCTTGCGTTTAGTTTTTAAAAAGTTTGCATTAATGACTTGATGCAAACTTTTTAAAAACTAAATTTTTAAAACTTTTTAGCATTGCAATTATCACCTTGTAAGTATTTGGCTCTTTTTTTTCTTTAAACAGTCAGAACTATTTATAATTTAAAGTTCAAGTAACAATCACACAAAATTTTATGCTTTTCAATCTGAGCTAAATTATTTTGTTTGTAAATAAAATCATAATTAAAATAATAAACTTTAATAAAATTTTACAAATTATTCAATGTAATTGATAATTATAAGAACCATGACAGAATTCAGAGATTTTTTTTCACAAATCGAATTATTGGAGTACTAGCAAAAAAAGAATTTTTTATTATTATTTCAACTTTATACTAAGGATTTTCAAAAAATATAGGGATATATAGATATTTAACACTTTTTATGTCAAATTTGTTGGCATAACCACACAGTGGAGAAAATAATAAAAAATAGACAAAAATGTAAAAAACCTTTTTTAGACTGAATGAAGAAAAAAAAAATTTAGTCTCTTAACTATTGACAGAAAAAATATTTGAGAATTCTAACCAATCAGAAATCTAACAAATATTTGAGAACTCTAACCCATCAGAATTCTAACAAATATTTGAAAATTCTAACCAATCATAATTCTAACAAATATTTGAGAGTTCTAACCAACCAGAATTCTAGCAAATATTTGAGAATTCTAACAAATATTTAAGAATTCTAACCAACCAGAATTCTAACAAATATTTGAGAATATTAACCCACTGGTTAATCAATATTGGTACCTAAATATCAAAAATTTAATCAGTCACCGTTTATTTTAACTTTTAACTACCATTTTTATCCTAAACACTATCTATAAGAAAAAAAGGTGTCTATATTTATATATATAAGCATAAATATACAATGAATAAAACAAAACATTTAAATCCAGACAAATATAAACACAAGGTGTTTAATTCAGCTCAATTACTTTATCAGGGAATAACCATAATATTTAATATTTATTTTTTGATAAACAAAAAAAAACTGTTATAAAGAAACCTTACCAGCAGTAGCAATACGTGGTACATTGGTACGGATCTGTTGGAGTGATAAGCTATTAGCTTGAACTACGGCAGCAGCATTAGGAGCAATAGGGCGGATCTGCATAGCTGTAGCTCCTTGTGAATACATTCCTGTATGCAAATTAGAAGCAACTGCATAAGTTTGACCTCCAGATGTTATAATACTAATAGGTACATTACCCATTCCATCAGGCTGTCTACCCATAGATCCTAATATAGATTTAGAAAATTAAAAAAAAAAAAAAAAACAAGTGAAAAAAGTATTTCCCTTTACTAAATTAAAATTATAAAACTATTTGATAAAAAAAATTTTTTTTAATTTATTTATACATTTATAGTTTTCTCTCTCTCTCTTATTTTCTCTCTCTATATCTACTATAGCATATTTATATGTTGACTATATATATATATATATATATATATATATATATATATATATATATATATATATATATATATATATATATATATATATATATATATATATATATATATATATATATATATATATACATAGATATATATATATATATATATATATATATATATATATATATATATATACATATATATATATATATATATATATATATATATATATATATATATATATATATATATATATATATATATATATATATATATATATATATATATATATATATATATATATAGTCAACTTCAAAGTCCAACAGCTATTGTATTTTAAAGTATTAAGATTCTTTTTTTGGGCATTTATTTTTATTTGGACACAAGAAAATTCAGAGGTGCTCATGAACCTCATTTTTAGCAGTCATTTATATATATAAATTTTATTTATTTTGAGAAGTGAAGTGATGCCAGGAAAGCCAAATTAGTATATATATATTACATATACTTAATAAATATTAAGTTCAGAGCTGCTCATGACACCTGTTTCTAGCAACCATTTACATATATAAAATTTATTTATTTTGAGTTCAATAATATAACTGTTTATTTTTGAATTAACATTAATAATATTCATTCAAAATCATACAAAAATATAATTTATCATATGCTTGTAATTAAATTATTTATTTTGCGAAGTGAAATTTTTGATTTTTTTATAACTTTGCCTATACTGATATTGAAATGTTTCACCGGATGATGACGTCTAAACTAATTGATTAACTACATAAAGCGTGTGATTTTATTTTTCAATATAATTATCCGTTAATGTGTAATAAATTACAGTGTTATGGAATCGGATAACCATTAACATGGGTAATTATCAACTAGATTGTCTAAAAATGTGAACTACTTTTGTTTTGCAAAAAATTTTCTACATTTTCAGATTGTTCATCACCTATCAGACCATACCACAGTGGGCCAGAATTTTTTTTCCGTGGCCAAAAGTCCCAAAAAAGTCAAATCTTCTAAACCTTTTTTTATTTTATTATTGAAACATAGGTCCTTTACTCTACTCAAAAATGTATCCGTTTAATTACTAGATGTGAAGACAAGCTTGCTAGAATCATTCATAATAGCTTTAAAGTGTCAAATTTTCGCAAATTTTTTTTTTAAAAAAAATACTTACCTCAAAATCTACATAACTTTTTTCAATTAAAAAAACTTTGGACTGTTTTTATTTTAAATAAACATGTTAACTTTTTGTAATATGTTTTAATTTTTAATATATTTGTATTTAATTTAATATTAATATGTTTTAAAATTGTTGGTATTTTAAAGGTGTTTTTCTAAATTTCCTCATCTTTCTTTTTCTAAATGCCACTCAAAGATTGTTTAGATTTCTGATTTTTACATTTACTAAACAGTAGTTATTGTTCACAAAAAAAAACAGCTGCGACCATGTATCCTTTATGATATATTTTTTAGTTCAAAATCGACGACTTTTTTTGCTTTTATAAAAAGACCGATTGAACCTCTCATATTGAAAAGGGCACAAGTCCATTTATCAAAACTTTTCAAAATCAACAAAAACATGATTTTTATTAAAATAATGTCTACGCTGGTAAAGAAACTAAACATAGAAGTAGATAAATAAAGAACGTTACTTATGTAACTTTTATTTTTGATAAAAAAAAACATAATTCATACAGAAATTTTCAATTTAAATTTAAAAATGTTAAAAGTTTTGGACCTTTTCAAAATGACAGGTTCAATTTAAAGTTATGATATTTGTTTAAGGAATATAGTTTTTTTTGTTTTTTTTTTTAATTTTATTAAACACATCGAACCATTATTGTTTAAAATATATTTTTTTATTATTTTAATGTTTTCAAAAAAGGAAAAAAAAAAAAAGAAAATCATTTCACTAAAATACATAAAAATCAAATATTTAAGTATTTGATTCCAACCAAATGCCACAATTTTAAATTTGGTATTAATCATATTTAGGAAGTATAAAGGTTGTTTAATATTATTAAATAAAATTAGCTGTGAATAGTTAAAATTTAGATTTTAAATCAATTTTGAAATACCAAGATTTTAGACTAATTTAATTTTTAATTTACAATGCATTGTGACATTAAAAATTTGTCTGGAAATTTGAAGTTTATATGATATTGAAGACTAATTAGTTGATAATTGCAGCAATTTGATTAAAATATTTGCAAACAACACACTTGTAAATTTGATCAAAAAGTTGCAATAACAGACCAAATCAATTATTTAATGCTTTTGAGATTTCAATTCTTTCATCTCTAAACTATGCAAGATCAAAATGTAAACATAAAAAAATAAATCTAAAAGGAGACGCAGCTAATATTTTTTTTTAAGAAATTGAAAGCCATTCTAGCCATTCTGTTTGAAAATGACAGTTCTTTGTCTTATGCATTATATTATTTATATATTATATTTTTTAAATAATTTTTAGATGTTAATAATACTGACAGTAACAGTTAACAAAAATTTTTTTGCAAGTCAGAAAATACATAATAAATTCAGTAGAAATCTACACAATATTAATAATATTTCTGTAAAAGGTAAAAACATGATAATGTAATATTGAACTATTTCAGAAAAAAGTTCAAACATTTCTGGAATTTATTGTTAAAAGGGGAATTTTTTTAGGACCTATCAAATTCCAAGACATTTCCATGTTTTCAAGGACCGCTGGCCACCCTGTCATAACAATTTGACATATTAAGTGTCTAAAAAATAATTTACAAAATGCAAGTAAGGATTTGTGATCTTGTGATTCATTCTCTGTCACAAATTTCTCAATAACAATCACATTCTTAATCACAATTTTGTTTTTTATTAATGGAAACTGACCTGTTCATAATGCAAAATATCCTCCTTTTCCATTAATTTTGCGCCACTCTACAGCTTTGTTTATCTGTTTGTTTCTTTCATTTTGGTTAAATTGTTTTACAATTGCTTCAGATTTATTCCTTGGCTTTTTAATTACAGAATTTGCATTGGCTGCTACTCTTAAACTAAATTTTGGTTTCATTTTTATTTTTATCATGTTAAACTATTACAACATTTGTTACAACAGAAATGTTGAAATACAAAACAGCGATTTACTTATTTTTAAGTCTTTTTACAAAGTTGAAAAACAAGAAGTAGCTATTAAAAGAAATTGAACTGTTATAAGAAGTACTTCTTTCAAAAATAACTTCAGAAAATGAGGTTTTTAATGCTTATTACAAAATGCATTATTTGTGTAAAATGATTTTTATTCTTTTTTTTTTTTAAATCATTAAATAATTCCAGATATCTTCATATGATATGATACCTATACTAGGCAGATAATACCATGCAAAATATCTCCCTAATTGAGTTAATCGTTAAGAAGATAGCAACAATAAAAAGATTGTCTTTTTAAGGGCACCTTGCCCAAAATAGTCAAATCAAACAAATGTGGTAATACATTAAATTAATAATTTGATTATTGTTTTCAACCACAAGGAAAAATTATTTTAACAAAATAAAAATTAAAATACTTTAAAAAAAATAGGCTTCCCAAAATAATTAAAGCCAATTTAAATTTGTTGTCTTTTTAAGGGCACTATACCTGTAAAGAAAAAATACTGATGACAGAGAATTGCAAAAGAAAAAACTGCAAACTGTATGAGTCTGGAAGAAAAAAAAGAAAAAAAGAGAATTCCTAAGCACCATTGTTTAAGGAAAAAAAAATAGGTGAATAAAAGTTTAGCACGAAAGAACAGCTAAAGTATGCAAAATTATGCGACTTTGTTGAATTACTTTGTTGAGTCATCCAAGATTGATTTTTGGTTGATGGAACAAGTAATGATAGTTTGCTTAAGTAGCAATCCTGGTAGTCAGCTGCGATCTGGTTCCAAAAAGTCTGTGCTGGATTTTTTTTAAAAGACTAAATTTTGTGGGATTTTACCACATTTGTTTGATTCAAAAGCCCATAAATATATACTATAACATTTATATAATACATAAATTACCCTAGCAACCTTTAACTTAAAGTAAACTAAGTAGCGTTACATCGTATTTTATAACTCATTATAGAGTGAGCTGTTTTTTATCAGCACCGATATTATTGTTTAAAAATGTAATGATAGATTTCAAACAAAGGTCAAATGTTTGGGAGAATGTAGAAAAATTAATTAACAATTTTTGAAACTAAAAATTATTAATTTAAAAATCATTAAAAATTATTTAATAATTTTTAACCCCTGGCGATTAATTGCTGAAACAATTGTGTTAAAAAATACATTTTTTTAATCATTTTTTATCATTTTGAAATTATTTTGACCACATAAAAAGGTTGAATAACAAATCTAAGATTTCAACTTAAAGCATTGTTTAAATTCTATGGTTATGTAGCAATTAAATAATACAATAGCCAAAGAAACAAGCAATTAAATTCAAAGCTAAATAGTTTTATTGATAAAATGTTTTTTTAGAAAAACTATTTAACTTTACCAGCAATGTTTTTACTTAAAAATAATTAAAAATCAATTAATTTAACTCTTGACGCGGTTTCTTCAACTTATTACAATCGTTAAATGCAACTTGAGAGGTGATAATAGACATTTTTGTTATTATTTTTGAGGCCAACGTTAGATAATGTTTGCATTTTACTATGCAAAGTGTTACAAGCGCTTAAAGTTTAACAATTTAAATCAGATAATTAAAAAAATTAATTTACGAAAACGTAAATTAAGTGAATAAAAAATTATTTGCAAATCATATAAAAAATACAGTAAAATAATTTTTTTCTAAAAGACCTTATAAGATAAAAAGCTTATGGCCCATGCAGGATTCCTGCATAGCCTCTGGGGCCAGCATGTCACTGCTGGTAGTATTAGTAGAAAAAAAAAATGCAAATGTTACAAAGATGGAACAATAGCTCAAGCTATGCAGTTAGAGCAGGTCCAATAATATTTACAATGTGATTTTAGACCATATTTCTAAAAGAAAGGATCTCATTAGAAGTACCAACCTAAATAGCAGTGTTTAAATTCATCAAACAATACAAGCCCTAAACTGCCACAGAAGAGAAATCAGATTCAAGAGCAGCTCCCTGTTTTAAGTGATCAAAAAGTCTCAAAATGATCAAGAAGACTAATTTTCAAGATTGCAGTTTCATAAGCATAAAAAAACCACAATACATTCATAAGCATATAAAACCACTTTAGAGGTAAGATTATACAATACATTCATAAGCATATAAAACCACTTAAGAGGTAAGATTATACAATACATTCATAAGCATATAAAACCACTTAAGAGGTAAGACTATACAATAAATTCATAAGCATATAAAACCACTTAAGATTATACAATACATTCATAAGCATATAAAACCACTTAAGAGGTAAGACTATACAATAAATTCATAAGCATATAAAACCACTTAAGATTATACAATACATTCATAAGCATATAAAACCACTTAAGAGGTAAGATTATCAGTAAGATTAAATATCGCTAATATAATAAACAAAACAGGACAAAAGATGGAACCTTATGGTATCACAGGGGTTTTTCCTATCAAAGACTACCTCAGGCCATATTTAGAAGCGTTACGTCATGTAAGCTTTATGTATGATGTAGCAATTCACCTACATGTTAAGCCATTTACATTATGCCAAAACTTGTTTCAATTATATTATTTAAACATTCTTTTAAATTAGTTTATGCAGAAAAAATTTGGCAGTGACTAACTGTTGTAAAAAACAATTTCACCGCAATTATGAAATTTTTTATTTTGATAAAAAAACAGATAGTTAAATTTTTTTCTACATTTCGTTTTTGAAAATTTTTAATTTAAATTTAATTTATTATATTTAAACTCAATTTATTATTAAATATTAATAAATTTAAATTCATTTAATTAAATTTTTCAAAAATTTAAAACACTATGTTTTAAAAAATTTTTACTATTAAAATTTCTAAACTATGTTAATAATATAATTTATAATAATTTATAACTCAAACTACATTTTTATGCTCAATTTACATTCAACTGTTTTCTTTATTTATTTATAGTTATAAATCAGTAATTTTTATTTTATTCCATTAGGAAAGTGCACAAAAATGCACTTATAACTGTATATATATTGCTGGATAAAACCTACTCAAGTCTGTAGAAAAAATTATTTTAGGGAATTTTTAAAGTAATTTTTTAAGATTTCTTCATCCATGGCACTTTTCCATTTATCAGACTCATTGGTGTTGATAGCATTATTGTACGATGTAGGTATATTCATCAAATAACAATAACCTATATAGTTAATTACATCGTCATTATCATTATAAACTATATAATCTTCCAGATATTTTGGGGCTTGTCTTTGTCTTTGAGGGTAACGTGATGATAAATTTTCTTGAGGTATATTTTGTTTATTATTAGGAGTGGATGGCTTAGGTGTAGGCTCTGTAGCTTTTGGTTCAACATTTATAAAATCATGTGTATTGTAGGTATCTATTTGGCTAACAGATTCATATTTTTCTGTAAATTTTTAGTTTTTTTAATTTTAAAATTTTTTAAATTTTTTATTTAACAAATTTATGAAAAGATGTTTTTTTTTAGTTTTGAAATTATTTTTTAACAAAAGTTTTTCCATTTTTATTAATTTTTTAGATTGACTGACTATAGAATAAATGTCGAAATGTTTACTAGTTGAATAGTTTTAATAGTTTACGAGTAGTAGACAAAGATTTTGTTTAAGCTAAAATGTTAAAAAAAAATTGTTAATTAAAATTTGTTTCTAAACAAAGTTTTTATGAAAAAAAGTTTAATCATTTTTATACAAAGTAGTCAGACAAATATCTTATTGATAATTGATAAACTTGATCAGTGGTTTGCTTAAAGTTGTTAGAAGAACTAATTTATTTTACAGTTAATAAAAAAAATTAAGTAATTGGCTGTTAAGAACTTTACCCATAAACAACTCCCCCTCATTAAATAAACAAACAACTTAATAGTGAGAAAACAAGCATAAGATGATAATGTTGTGTTATGTTTAAGAAATAAATAGGAAATAAATAAAATTTTTCAAACAATGTATTCAAAATTTATTGATAATTTTTATAACACTATTGTTTAATTTAAATATATTAAGACTTCAAATGAATTTTTATGTAGTTTCAAATTAAATTTAATTTCAATGCTGTACTTTAAAATACGCAACTGATGTAATTTAACTTTTAATGATGTAAATATGAGTATTAACTAAAGTTACATTAAGTTACGTTACACTTTTTAGTTATGCAACAAAATCTCATAAAAAGGCCTGCAACTTTAATACTGCAGTTAAAAAGTAACAATTTAACAATTAAAATAATTTGACGATATGAAGCAAGCTTATGGAAAAAGCCAGCATGCAGTCTTTATTTAAAGACTTTGATATGTAATAACTATTAGCTTACCTAATGCATAAAAAACCTTCTTATAACAGACTGGTAGTAGAAAAAAAAGGTCCAAATATATATAAACTATAAAAGCGTTTAAAAGTTTTTAGATTCAATGTGAAATATTAGAGGTTTCTAATTATTAATAATGAATTCAAGATATTACATAGGATGCACAGTTTTTGGTAAAAAAATGAAACACATCAGCCCTAGAACTATCACAAAGATAGGGTGAATCTAATGTGGAAGAAGTATGAGATAAAAGTTTTAGTGAGATCATAGCTGAACAACCTATAAATGGAGAAACTGAGCACAAGCTAATGTCAGAGACAAAATTCAAATCAAGGAATGAAGGTAAGTGATTCAGATTGTCTGATAAATAAGTCACAATACTAAGCATTTTAGTAAGACAAAGGTTTTGAGCATTAAAAAATACATTTTTTAAATCATTTTTTATCATTTTGAATATATTTTGACAACATAAAAAGGTCAAATAACAAATCTAAGATTTCAACTTGAAGCATTGTTTAAATTCTATGGTTATGTAATTAAGACGAGATAATAATTAAAATAATTCAATCTTTTTTGAGAGAGAGTAACAGAAGAGAGTAGTACTTAGCCAATCCATTAAGTGTTATGAACATTAATGAGCATTAAAATGGTGAATTTTGCAAAAGAATTTGCAACAAATGAAAGATTTAACAGAAAAGTTACTTTAAAGACCATGAATATTTGTAAAAAATAGATTTTCAATATATTCTTTACAATAATTTGGTGTAAATGATGGTTTTTGTATTTATCATTGGTGAAAAAATGTTTACCTAAATGGTAAATTTACCATTTAGGTAAATAGTTCATGTTTAAAATTGAGAGAGAGATTTGACTTAATGCATAGAAACTACAATATAGGCACAACCAAAAACCCAAAAGAAGAGTCAAAATAATACAGTAATCGTGATATAAGGAGGAAACAATCCAACATAGATTTATATCTATGCAAGCCTATGTAGGCTGGTGAACAAAAATTCTCTATTTACCACTAAAGTATTTGCATGTCAGGCTTGGCCAGGAAGGCATGCCATTTTACACCATAATATGACCACGCAGATAATACTTTGTTTTGACGATTTGACCAGTTTTTAACATTTTAAAAATACACTGAAACAAATGGTTTTTAATTACACTTAAAATTGTACATTAAAAATAAACAACTTTGACACATTTATCTTTACTAATGCTTTTATATTAGCAAATCGCTTTTAAATAAAGAAACTAATGATTTTAATTAAAATATCAATGAAAGTTGTAAAAGTTTTAATATATATTAATTATATAAGATTTTTATTTTTATTTTTGTATAATAATAAGGACTAGCTGTCATGACCCGTAAAATACGGGTCTTTAGGATATTAATGCACACTTTATCCGCGTGCTTACAGTTCATAAGAACTATTATCCGGATTATAATGCAAGAATCTCAATCAAATGAAAACATCTAAATGATAACTTTTAATGTCCTAGATACGAAGATTAAACTTATTGATTGCGTAAACACTAACTTTAACATAAATGGCATTTG
The DNA here is from genome assembly GCF_022113875.1 of Hydra vulgaris. Classification (NCBI taxonomy): domain Eukaryota; kingdom Metazoa; phylum Cnidaria; class Hydrozoa; order Anthoathecata; family Hydridae; genus Hydra; species Hydra vulgaris. The sequence goes on along the minus strand of NC_061158.1, from coordinate 38,530,820 downwards.
CGAGACACTTCTTGCAACTTATGTCAAAATTTAATGGTGACTCTAAAATCCTAAAGGATAGGGGGGAGACGCTTTTTTTGTCGCTTTTATCTAAATTCTAAAAAAAATATCAAATAATGTAATAATCTAAAAATAATAATATGATAATGTTACTCTCAATGTAATAAATCTAAATCCAAAAGTCAAGGATTAGAGAGATGTAAGAAAAAATTTGTGAAAAATTCTTTTTTTAAGCCTTAAATTTTATCTTTTTTTAAGTATTTAACTAAGCATTTAACTAAGCCTCATGGTGATTAAAACCACGTGGAAGTAAAACTCGATTGGCATTTTGTTTAAAAAACAAAATGCCAATCGATAGGTTGGCACTTTGTACCACAGCGATATTTATCATATACAAAAAAGCTGAATTTCTGTTTTTGTATATTTGATCAACAAAGTTTTTTCTCAAAAAAACTTGGAATATGTCAAGAAAGTTGGAAACTAAGTGTTAAAAGACTTCATTAAAAAACAAAATTTTGAAATTTGTGAACGATTTTTTTTCTCTCGTTAGCGAAGTTGGTTCTGTGTCAAAATGTGAGGATCAAACTTTTGATTAATATCTTTACATATGTTGTCTATATACAATATCTATAAAACTTTATAAGTATTTGAATTTGTATTTAAAAAAATCTAAAAAAAATTAAAACAGTAGTCGCCAACGGTAGGACTCGAACCACGGCAGCTATGTTCCGAAGCCCAGCGCGCTAACCACTCGACTACGCTGACGCATTAAGTAATAAAGATTCAAAATTATATAAAAATTGTTTTTAACGGATATAGATGCAAAAGATTAGAAATCAAGCTGAGGTTGATGAAATGCAGTTCTTAAGTGAAAATCAAAGTGTAGAACTTGATATATGTTTAAGCATGTTTTAACATTACACAACATGAATCTATATACAATATCTATAAAACTTTATAAGTATTTGAATTTGTTTTTAAAAAAATCTAAAAAAAATTAAAACAGTAGTCGCCAACGGTAGGACTCGAACCACGGCAGATATGTTCTGAAGCCCAGCGCGCTAGCCACTCGACTAAGCTGATAAGTTTATAAGAGTTATAAGTTTATAAAAGATTCAAAATTATATAAAAATTGTTTTTAACAAATATAAATGCAAAAGATTAGAAATCAAGCTGAGGTTGACGAAATGCAGTTCTTAAGTGAAAATCAAACTGTAGAACTTGATATATGTTTAAGCATGTTTTAACATTACATAACATGAAGTCTAGGTACGTACGATATAAGTTTCATGTTTGCTTATAAAGCAAAGGTGAGACTCTTTCTCGTCACTACCTCGGATGCAATGGTTGCCAAGAGTATCGTGTCAAACAGGCTCGAAAGCGCACTACTACTATTAAGTTCAGTATTATTAAAGAGATTTAAAAAAATAATTATTTTATAAGCAACCATTGTCTTTTTAATAAACTTTGTATAAGAATCATTAAAGGGTATACACTTGAAAAAGTTTTGCTGAGAAGAAAAAAAAATACAAACTTTTTTGAAAACCATTTAAACAATACATATATATATTTATATATATATATGTATATATATATATATATATATATATATATTTATATATATATATGCATATATATATATATATATATATATATATATATATATATATATATATATATATATTATAAATTACACATTCAAATATTTTTTAAAATACAGAAAGTACTGATACAGGTCTATAATTAGAGATTTCAGATTGATCATAATTTTTGTAAATTGGATATACTTTTGCCAACTTTAATGCTTTAGGAAAAATTCCTTTTTTTATTGAAAGTTTAATAATATGGAACAAAGGTTTGGAGATGTATTTTTTGTTTGAAATAACTATATTACTAGAAACGTCATCGAAACCAGTGATTTATTCTTTTTTAAAAAAGAAAAAGCAATTTCATATTCTTCATAAGAAAAGTCGCAATCTTTCAGTATCACGCCATTTAAAGATTTAAGATATTTTTGAAAAGAATTTGGAATAGTTATGATTTTTTTAGCAAGGTTAGGGCCAATGTTTGTAAAGTATTAATTTAACTCATTCGAGATTTGTAATGGACAATAAATATCAGTTTTATTGATATTTATTCTTTGAGGTAGTATAGCCATATTTATTTTCTTTCTTCTCGTTATATTGTTAATTAAATCCAATGTTTTTTCACATCGAATTTGTTTTTTGTAATTTCTTTACTATAATTTTTTTTTTTTGCTTTCTTGATTTTTGTAAAAGCGTTTATATTTTGTAACTTTTTTCATTAACTTCAGTTCTGTTTTTTAAAAATTTATTGTAAAGTTTTTGTTTATTTCTTGAACGTTTTATAAGAGTTTTATCCATCCAAGGATTCAATATTGTTTTTTTTTTAGTTACGGCACGTTTATACATACGTTATTACATACGGGCACGTTTCGTTATAAATGTCAAGAAATGTGTTTAAGAAACTATTAAATGCTTTATTTGTATTATCATAATTAAAATATTCAGGCCTTGTTTTAAAGCGTTACGTGTAGACTGATTAAAATGTGGCTTAGCCTTTTTACATAAGTTTTTCATCTTATACGACCACGGAAACGTTTTTCAAGTTAGAGAACGTGATCACGGCCGTTTGCGCAAAATTTATTATATGCGTTGCTGAAAAATTGTTTTAAATTTAATAACTACTTAAGAAATTAAAGTGAACTTAAATAGAAAACAATAATAATAGTTTAAATAATTTGTGTGTTATTTTTATTTTTGTTTTTTCTTAGTGGTTATTAATATCGGCAACAAAATTCATTAAGTCAAAGCAAAAAAAAAAAAAAAACTGTTTTAGGCGTTAAAAAGGATGACTTTACCATATTTTATGTGTTTTTTCTTTTTAAGAGGAAAGAGAAAATATGTATCATCATCTGTTTGTAAAATACATTTGTATAATTATAATGTAACAAGTTTATATCAAGAGTTAAATTATATGATCGTGATTTGCAATCTCTGGTAAAATATTAGGTCTTTAAAATTTTAGTTCATGTAAAGCTGTGTACTTTGTTTATAAGGAGCAAACTATTAAAAGTTTGCTCCTTATATAGTGTTACAAAAAATTACAAAAAACAAAACAAAAACAATAAACTTACGACTACAAAAGTAATAACACTTTAGTCACTAACTGCATTATAAAAGTAAAAAAACTATAATAGTGTTATTACATTTATAAAACATTTACTAGTTTTAAAGTTAATTCTTTGTTCAAACAACATTATTAATTCCAAACATTTATTAAAGTAGAAAAGCATCTAGAAAAAATAAAGCGGATATTCAAATATTATTAAAAATTTCAGGAACTTTCACATATCACTTAAACAATGTTATAAAAAAGTCCTTTATAAAAAGTATAGCATTATGAAAAAGGTTACGTAAAAACGCGCGTTAATTTTAAAATCAACCAATAAAAAATTTTTATTGGTTAATTTTAAAACTAATTTTAAAACACGGTCCATTGGCAACATTTTTCATAATGCCAAACTTTTAATACGATACGTTTTCATAAAGTTGTTTGTCACGTTTTTATAAGTTACTTTAGTTTTAATATTATTTGAACATCTACTTTATTCTTTTAGATATTTTTTTAACTTCAATTAAAATTTGGGAAATACTAATGTTGCTTGAACAAAGAATGAATTTTAAAACTTATAAATGCGTTATAAAAATAATAACACTATTATAGTGTTATTACTTTTGTAATGCAGTTAGTGACTACAGTGTTATTACTTTTGTAATCATAAGTTTATTGTTTTATTTTTTATTTTTTCGCTAACAAATTTAAGTTGATTCTCCCCTTAAAAACAAGGAACATGGTTTTGTATAAACTAAAATTTTGAACACTAGATATTTTTCCAGATTTTGCGTTTTGCATTTGCTTAATTCAACCCTTATTTTTACATTAAAATTATATAAATAAATTTTACAAACACATTGCAATTTGTATTTTTGCTATCCTCTTAAAAAAAATTAAGAAAAGGAAAATCATTCTTTTTATTGTAGACTTCAAACTGTTTTTTTTTTTGCTTCGCCTTATCTAATTTTTGTTGCTGAATGTAACTCTAAAGAAATAAAAATAAAAACAGTACACAAATTATTTAAATTATTAATTTGTTTTTATTTTTTTCTATCTTAATCTCTTTTTATTTTGTTAGTTATGTTGTTTTTTTTTTGTTTTTGAAACTTTTTCAGCATTATTATAAAACTTGCAAACGGCCGTGTTCACGTTTTCTAAAATAGTGTAATCGCGTGTGGTCATACGAGAAAAAAAAACGCACGCCTTTCCTGGGAAGACTAGTGTTTTTGTTTTTATTTTGCAGGTAGGATTCGTACAGCAGGAGCATTCGTACAGTAGACCATTCTTTGTTTTGACACATTTATATTTATGTGTGTGAAGACCACTCATACACAAAGGCTAACAGTTGAGCACCGTGGCAGTGCCATCCTAATCATATTTTTGCACTAATAAAATAATTTTACAATTAATTTTTGAAAACATTTGTAATATTTTTTGATCCAATTAATGAAATAATTTATTATGCTTTATGTATGTGTCTTAGATTATATTTAAACAATAAATTTCTAATATTCTTGTCCATTATTTTTATTTTGAATTTATACATTAGTTGTTATGGTTGCGGCACATTCGTACAGTAATAAGTTGGGAGGATTTGTATTGTAAATACGTATGAAAAAATCTGCACAGCCCATTCTTTCGCATATAAACAGACAGCCGTAACTGATGTCGATGAGAACCTAGAAAAGCTTTTAAGAAAATATGTATTTTCTGGAGATGGGATATATAATTTTGTTTTTAACATGTTTAATATTTATTTTGTTTTAATTTAAATCTTAATAAATGTTTATTTTCAATAAATACATTTTTAACTTTGTAATAATGTACCCAACCAAAAACTGAACGAAGCTACCCAGTGTTTGGGGTGCATTCTTACAATCTCCATTTTTTTGAAAAAGTCATCATAGTACCATCTTGTTAGCTTTTTTAAAAACTAAACTACAATATTATTAAAGCCAGATATTTAGGTTACTCAGTAGCATTAAAATTATTTTAAAATAGCAATTATTTTTGCTTTTATATTTTAGTGTAAAAAGTGTACAAATCCTACCTACTTTCTCCTAATGATTAAATTTTTCGCTTGGAAAACCCAAATACATGAAGCAAAGATCATAATAATATAATTTAATTTTGATAAAAAATATATGATTTAATTTAAAACTAATTTAATAAAAATATATAATTTTATACTGATTAAAAAAATTTAATTTAATTTTGATTTAAAATTTTTTTTAAGTTTATCAAAATTAAAGTTAATGTTTCGATTTAACTTAACTGTCAAATTTACTAAAGAATATTACTAAATATTGTTCAATATTTAAATTTTATTTATTCTTAAAAAAATAAGCTCATTTTTATCGCAATTGTTTTTTTCGGTTTTCCTTTCTAAACATTTTTTTATTACTCAAAACTAAATTTTAAATAAACGGCTGCATCAAAAATTTTCACAAAACGTAAGTTAAACTTTTTATATAATGCAAGTTAAATAGCAGCAATTAATTTTTAATAAATGATGTATACAGCAAAATAATTTTAATAAATGATGTTTGGAAAAATAATCTTTGCTTTCACAACAAAATCGTTAACAAATTAATAAACTTTTAATAAATAAAGTAAATAAATTAACGAAATTTTTTAACTTGTTAATAATTTTTTTTTAAATAAAAAATCATTTGTGCAAAGCCGCAATTAGTTTAAGAAATAATCATTTAAAAATTTAAAAATTATTATTTTATTGATATTATATTTTTTACAAACAAGAGCTTTAGATGTTATAATTTTTTTTTTTTTTTTTTTTTGTGTTTCTGGTTTTTTTAATATTTAAAGAAACTTTTCTTTTTTATATATAATTTTTAAAACTTTTTACTATTCCTTATAGTGAATCTAAAGAACACCATTTTGGAGTCTTTAGATCAATTTTGCTCATGGGCGTTAACATAAACTTAGTTAAAATATTTTGAAAAAGTGGCTTAACCCACTATAGATCGGTTCTGTTGTCTATTAACTATATCTAATAGTTGTCAAAACACATTATTTCTATCAATTTTCACAAAAAAATACTAGAATTCAGACCAAGAAAGAGCTTATAATTAAGAAAAATTGCCAATAACCAATCAGAACAGATCATATTACTAAACTATGATGTTTATTTTAAATAAAACATATTTAATTAAAAATCACAAAATTGATCATTTTAACTTTTTTCACCTTTTTATAATTCACAGACCTGATTTAACAGAAATATGTCGTAGTCAACAAAATATCATACAGATGCTATAATATTTAAAAATTGCCTTAACTACACTAAGTAGTAAAGTCAAGTTTTCAAAATCAAATAGTTTTTGTGTGGTCATATTATGGCATGAAATTGCACACCTTCCTGACTGCGTTTGATATCTCTAGATTTTAAAAAAGTGACAAATAAATCATAGAGACATAAGTTGTAGGTCAGTCAAAAGGGGTATTTCATAATACTTTAACCATTAAAATAAAACAATTTTTTTTTTAAGAAGTCGAAGTTTTCACATAAGACCTAAGGCATAAGGAAAAATTATCCCTTACCCTAAACTCAATATAAACTTTATTCTATGCAGAATTAAACAACTTGGTTTAAATATTAGAGGTGCATTAGTAAAATGCTTGAAAGCAAGAAGTACTGAGTTTAATTCCCAAACAGTTAGTACTTGGCTCAACTTGTTTCTCTGCGCTGCAATTGTCTTAAGCTATAAAACCTTTCAAGGTTTGTGTTTTTGTAGCTATAATATTGAAACAATTGTAACAACAACAACAACAACAAAAATACATATAAAAGCAATAGTATTTCTACTAGCAACACCTTGTTAACCACAATGAAATTAATTTCAAAAATAATTATACAACACCTACCTAATACTTGTACATTTTGCAAAGAAATACTCTGATTTCCCATAAAGTTTACAATGCCAGGTCGAACATTACCAAGTTGATGTTGAGGAGATGATCTTTGATGCTGTTGAATTGCAGCAATCTGTTGTGGTGTTAACTGATTTTGTAGAATGTTGATACTTTGAGGTAAACGCTGCCCAGTTTGAACAATACCCATTGTACCTACAAGTGATATTGGATGACCAGTTGATGTTGTATATATGTTTGCGTTTGATTGGTTTACTTGTTGTGATGATGATGATGCCATTTTTAAATTCTTACACAAATATTTAAATAACTTTTAAACAGCATTTATAAAATCAAATTGAGTATAAACTTTAAAATCAAATCAAATAGATATTTTTGTAACATATTATATAGTATAAGTAATGTAACAAATGTCTTACTTTTAACATATGAGAGTGCAATAAAAACTTAAAATTTAAACAAGCTTTGAACTTAGATTTTCTTTTATATAACAACATGATGGTCATTCTACATACAAATGATAATAGTGTTGTTTAACAAAACTAATTATTATGCTTAATTTTGTATATCTCAATACCAAACCCGACCTTAAAGAAAATAACTTTTTTTTAAATAGACTGTTCTATTTTTTAATGTTCTTTTTAAGCTTACATTCTGAGATGCACCTAATGCACTGAAAAGTTTCCTTGCTTTTCACAATTTGCCAGTTAATTTTAAATTATGCAACACAGCTTTTTAATAATTATATTAAATTCTATTAATATTAGAAAATTAATTGGTAAGTTTACTGTTAAGATTTATTTAACTTTACAGAATAACTTTTTTTTTATAATTTTAAGTAACTTTTAATAACCTGTATGTATATATATAATTATGCTATAATCATTTTGTTTATTTTTTCTAAAAATAAACAAATCTACACACACAAAAAAAACATTCATAAATGTCTAACAAACTCATAGCAATAATAATTATAAAATGCCTTATGTTTTTTTCAGTTTTTTCCTGTACATTAACTACTTCCAAGATGAACTAACACTTTTCACCACTCTATGATCTTAAGATCATTTTTATTTAACAAACAAACTTTGTAACATAAAAAATAGTTTCTTATTTTCGGCAGTATTATTAACAACATCTTATATCACTCCCGTCAATAAAAATACTGACGGAGTATTTTTTTTTTTTTTTTTTTTTTTTTTTTTTTTTGAAGGATTTCTTTTTAATTTTTTTTTTTTGTTTTTTCTGTATTCCTAAAAACTTTTTAGTATACTCAATAGTATATTCCGGAGTATTAGTTTTCAAGAAAAAGACAGTAAAGTCTCATTACACCGTTTGTTTTTTTTGCCGTATTTACAATCGTAGATATAAAATGCAACATTAACAATTTTTAAGATTTAATAATAGTTTTTTTTAAAAAATTTTACAACAATTTTATCAAATAAAGATAAAAAAATGCAAATAGATTTTAAGAGTTAATGAGAACGAGTTTTGTGATAAAAGTTTATTTAATTTTCGACTCGATTAATTTACTTTTTAGTTAATAAGCATGTAACTTTTAAATTACATCAATCAAAGGATCAAGATCAAGAGTTGTAGCAATATTGTAATGGCAATTCAAAAAAGTGAGATGATTCAATCACTTTTGAGACATCGCAGAACGCAAATAGGTCTTAAGTCTACGAAGACAAGAAAAAAGCGCTCACAGGTACGAAAATTGACAGACATACATAGTAAAATCTTCACCATTTTCACAAACTCGGGAATCAATTGAATTAATTGAGAAAAGACACCATTGTTGTCTACCTTTACGCTTATTCATAAATATATCGCGATGCAGTTAGCCTTTTATAATCTTCAAAGTTATCTTTGTAAAAAGCCTAATCAAATTCTACATCCAACCACTGATTAATGAGAAATTTTTCTGCATTTGCATAATGCAGTGGTCTTTGTCGCTTAGAATTGGATTTCAAATCCCATGATAACACAACCCAGAGATATATAGTAAAGCTGGTGGTAGTGATCCTCTGGAGTCGTAGTAAAGTATGGAGCTACACTTCTACTGAATTGTGATGTAATCTTACGTTTCCTTTGCATTTTTTGTTTGTCACGTACACTTCATTTTACTACTACAACGGCTGCATCTTATAAGCATTGAAGCGAATATTGTTCCGGGCTTCTTTTAACACCTTCTTTACCGTGTTGAGAACCACGAGCAAACGCGATGAATGATTGGACTATATTGGACTCATTATATTCCTAACCTCTGTTTGATTTTCAACAGAATCTTGTGTTACTAAGTGGATATTATAGGCGCAGCAGTGTATGTAAATAACCCGCTCTTCTTTTTCCTTTATTAAAGTCTCCTAAGATCTTTAATGAAGGAAAAAGAAGATCTAACATCTTTGAAAGTATCATGGATACTTAGATATTTAAGACAATCCGTCAAAAGACTGGCCCGGAAAATCTATTTGCTTTTCGTTTTTTGAAAAGTATTCATTAATCTTCTTCATTTGAAAACGTAAAACTTAGAACTTTGTATTCAAGGTACTGTTGAACAATTCAAAAAATTTCTTCAAAGAACTGCCTTTTTTAATTCGAACAAAAAAAGTTAAATATAAATAAATAATATACAAATGTTATTACTTCTGAACACGAGAAAACAAAATCTAATTACACCAACGTTTAACTCACAAAATAATTGGCTCTAGTTTTTGTAATTGTTTAAGTTAGTTTGCTTTTGTTACTTTTTACTAATCTCAAACTCCTTTCAAAAGTAATGAAATTTTTGAATTTTCACAAAATGACTTTTAAACGAGCTTGAACTTATACAAGCATTTCTGGAAATATATTTATTGTTTTTAAATTATTCTTTTTGTTTATGTTTAAGAATATTATGATTTTTATTTTTTAATAATTTTTGAACGCTTTGATACCCGGATGGAGTCGGGAATCAAAGCGTTCAAAAATTAATAAAAATCAAATTAATAAAAATCAATAAAAATCAAGCGTAAAATGATCTTTATTGAGGCATTAAAGCTAAAAAAAAGTTAAAGTTTAAAACCAGTATTACATAATGGAAATGCACTACCATTATTTCCTGTTGGATATGCTTCTTACATGAAGGAGTCTTGTGTCAACATACAGCTTTTTTTGACTTGATTATCTACAATGGCCAAAAGTGGCTAATCTGTAAGGATCTAAAAATTATTGTCTTCTTGCTGAGAATGCAGTTAGGATACACCAAATATTGCTACTTTTCTGTGAATGGAGTTGTTGATCATAGTTTGACCACTTTAAAATAAAAAAAATGATCTTCCCAGGCGATTCAGGGAAGAAATTGAGCAGAACATCCAACTATTGGACCCCAAAAAAAAATTTTTCTACCGCTACACGAAAAACCTATAAAGAGTTTTGTAAAGGCAATGAACCAAATGGTTAAGCTTTTAGGGTCGTCCAGCGTTTTTTAAACCCTTCCTCCCTTTTTATCAAACTCTGTCACTTTTTTGACAGAGTTAAAATGATGTCAGTTTTTGTTAACTTCACCCCCCCCCCCCCTCTTCCTCCACTCCATGAAATAAAAATAAAAATGCGTATTTACCATCAATTTTTTTAAGAAATATTTTTTTGATAGTATTATTCTTATTTTATGGATTTTTTTTAAATCTGCTGATAAATAAACTTAAATTAATTTTTTTTTAACTAACATTGTTTTGGTCTTAACACCCCCTTCCCCATTGCAAAGTTTTGTCAAGCTTTTCAGCTCCCCTCTCCCCTCTGCTTTTTGATATAATTTATGGATGGCCCCTTAAGTATCTCATAGAGAAATTCCTAAGGTTGAGAGAGATCAAAACAAAGAAGCTGTATTTACTTAAACTGTGAAAAGTATATTTGGTTTTAATTTCCTGTATTAATGCAGTTATTGCTTCATAGCTCTGAAATATTTATGAATTTCTTACTGCAAATCGTATAGTATTTCAAAGAGGCTAAAAAATCAAGAAATAGAGATAATAAATCACTGCTTTTTTTCTCCTAGAAAGTATTAACGGGGTTCCGGCACCTTTTTTTGATATACATAAGCATCTTTTTTTTCTCGTAATATTACATAATGAACTTAGATTGTTTTTAAATATTAAACATTTTAAATTCAAAAAAAAAAAAATTATTTTCAATTGTTTTACTTGAAAATGTAAATCTGGGTGGTATAAACATAATTAAATAAAATATTTTTTGCAGATTTCAAAACAATATGGCGCACAGTGGGACAGAGGTGAGCAAAATCCCTCAAAACCAACTACTCTAACTTGAGGTTATATTTTTTTTATAAATGTAATCTAGAGACCCCCAGCACTCTGAAACTGATATAGATTTTTCCCTATTATAACTTTTAAGTTCAATTTTACCACGAAAATGGGAATATTTTACCTTTCAAATATTGGACAAAATTTAAAAAATCATACAAAAAAGAAATATGAGGCTAGTAAGACAATTTTAGAACATTCTCATGTCTTAACGTCATATAATAGTTCATTAACATTATACATTGAAATAAGCAAAAGAAGTAGAAAAAAAAAAAATTTTAAGCTGGCATTTTTTCAAAATATTTTTCAATAAAACCCCTTATTATGTGCAAACTTTTTATTAACACCTACCTTTACTCAAGCAGAAAAACATAGGCTGAACTAGACCACACATGTAATCAACTTTAAACTACACTATCATATATAAATAAAAATTTACAACTAAATTTCCAGAGCTCTGCTGAGCGCAGTAGGTGCTAGGCTTTATATTATAAATGATAACCAATCATACATTTTGCTTTAAAAAACTGAAGAAGAAACAGAAGAATTTTTTTATCATTAAAATCTTGTTAAAATCTATTTTAAATAACATTTTTTAAATAACATCTTTTAAACAACACTTTTGATTTTGTTGTGGAAAGTGGAACATTCTATGAAGATTATGTAATTTTTGTTAAATAGCTTTTTTAATAGTAACTATTTTTGTTATGTTCAAGCGGTTTTTTAATGTAAATTTTTGTGGATTATTATATTGTGTTAAATTTATGTGAACTTGGGTGAAAAGATGATTTATGAGAGAGTTATTTGTATTTATGTATGTAAAGAATTTTTATTAATGTAAAATGAAAAGTTTAATTTAGTGAAGGGAAATAAGTTGTTTACAAGAAAAAAGGATTTTTAATTTCTTGTTGCGTTAAAAGCGAGGAAACTGCATCATCTAGTAATTTTAATTTTAATGTCGTATAAATAACTTTTCAAAAACGCAGTTTTTACTTAGAAATGTGTTTAAATAGGTCAAATGAGTTTTGTTCATTTAAATAACACCCAAAAAAAGAAAAACAGTAACAATTTATAAAAAATAATCATTTCAGACACTTTAATGTTAGATTTTTACACTAAAGTGTGGGAAAATTAGGGCAAAAATGTGTTTTTTGTATTTTTTGTATTTTTTTTCTCTAGTGTCTTGTACAATGAGGAACAATAGTATTGCGAACTGCATTTTCCAAGCATACGGCACAAGTCAGGCGATCAGCTTACCAAGGGTAAGCTGATCAACCTATAAAAGAGATCTTCCAAAGCTTGTATGAGAATAATGTTGATGAATATGATTGTCATTTCTTAAGTCATATTTGTTTTTTTGTTTTATTGCATATAAATTTTGAAAGGATATAGGGGTTAGGTTTATCTTACATTTGTACATAAATAAAAGAACATTAAAAACATTTTGCTGGTATATATTAAGAATATTCATTTCGAATAAAAGAGGTATGAGTATAACGCCAAAATCATGCCAAAAGAGGCATGAGTAAAACGATTTTTAAAGTTTATTAGACGTGCTATATGCTTCTGTTGCCGATTTAGAAGATCTAATTGAATTTTTTTAGCACTCCCCCATGTGATATTTGTATAGTTTATATGGCATTGAATTAGCGAGTGATAAAGTTGAATTAATGAATGTCTATTTACAAAATTTCTAGCTTTATACATTACTGCAATATTTTTTGAAACTTTATTGCGCAAAGTTTCGATATGGCTTTTCCATGTTAGATTTTCATCAATGAAAGCACCAAGGAAATGTATAACTTTTTATTTTTTTATTTGAACATTGTCAATATATATTTGAGGCATATCATTTGGTAAAAGTTTTTTTGGGGATTTTGAATGAAATAAATTTCATTCAATTTTTTGCAAGTTAATTGATAGTTTATTTGACTTTAACCAATATGAAGTTTTAATTAGTTCTATGTTGATTTCATTAAATAGTGTAATGATATTTTTACGAGATAGAAAAAAAATTTTTATCAACAGCAAACATTACTATCTTTAAATTTGAGGCATTGTGCAGATCATTAACATGAGAAAAAGTAGACCCTTGGGGAGCACCACATGTTATATCTAGTAAACTTGTTGAGGAAGATACGTCAATTTGCACAAACTGTTTACGATTGCTTAGATAGCTTTTTAGCAAATTTAATAAAATTTCGCTGATTGCATAGTTTTTAAGTTTTTGTATAAGAATCTCATGATCTATCGTATCAAAGGCTTTTGATAGATCAATGAAAACTCCAAGAGTAAATTGTGGTTTCTCAAAAGAATCTGCAATATTACTAGTTACATGAAGTATGGCGTATTCCGTGGAATTATTTTTTTTAAATCCATATTAACTGGCATTTAATATTTTATTTTTAGAAAGATGTTTGTATATTTTGTTGTATAAAATCCTTTCAAAAACCTTTGAAAAACCAGAGAGTACAGATATTAGTCGATAATTAGTTATATTTGATAATTCACCACCTTTATATATTGGTGTAACTTTGGCGATCTTTAGGTGGTCAGGAAATATTCCTTGTTTTATTGAGTAACTAAACACTTTGAAGAGTATAGTTTTTATGATCTTGTAAGATAATATAATAATGTTATTATTTATTTCGTCCTGACCTCTCCCTTTTATTTGTTTTCAGCATTTTATAAGCACATTCAAATTCTTTCATTGAAACTTCAAAATTATTAAGTACAGAAATTTTGGGAAGGGTAAAATAATTTTTTTTTAGTTACAACTGGAATATTTTTATCTAGACTAGGACCAACAGATACAAGATAGTTATTTATCTGATTTGCTATATCTTTTGGATTATATATGAAATCATCATTGTTTCTTATAACTTTTGGTAAGTTGCATGTCTTAATCTTATGGTTGCCACCTGTTTCATTTAAAACTTGCCACGTGCGCTTTGAGTTTTGTTTAAACTTCTCTAGTAGGTTTGAGTAGTATTTTTTTTTTTTTTTTTTTTCTTTGACTTTCAAAATTTTTAACGTGATTTTTATAAATTGCCTTATTTTTATCACTTTTTGACTTTAGATACTCAATATGAAATTTTTTTTTAACTTTTGACAATTTTCTAAGTTCTTTGGTAATCCATGGCGACTTAGTGCTTTTTTTTTTTTTGACTTCTTCGCATAAAGGAAAGTTTGCGTCATAAACTTCAAAAAATGTTTTAAAGAACGAGTTATAAACTAGATTTGCTTCAGATGAAAAACTTATATGTTATTAGTGTAGTAAGGATAACTGCTCATTAAACGACATTATGTTTGCTTGGCTAAAGCATTGTTTGAAGTAAACTTGATTTTGTTTTGGTACTAACTCAATATCAATATTTATCGAAAAAAAATTTGAGATGTGATCTGAAGCATCGCTTTTAATTAAACTCTTTTTGAGGGACTCATTAAAAGTGTCCGTAGTCATAATGTTATCTATTAAGGAAGCAGACATTGAAGTTACCCTTGTTGATTTATTAATTAACGGATATGCACCATTTTCAAATAAATCATTACAAAACCCTTTAATTTTGCAACTTATGTGATATTTGAATGCGTTTAAATTTATGTCGCCAATTATGTAGTTTAATTTCTTTTCTATTGTAATTTTTTTATGATACCGGTAATTGAAATACTTAAAACTATTTATTTCATTAGATTGTGGGCGATAACAGCAACTTATAAGTGTATTTTTAGTTTTTTTGTCTAAAATTTCAACTACTAGTTGCAGCACCTGCGGCCTGACCATTTTTAAAAAAAGATCTGCAGAAAGTAAAATAGATATACCGTAAGGTCTTCTAAATATTAGATTTAAACATGGCAGAAAAACTATAATTTTATGATAAAAACGCTCTTTGGAAATCCTAAGGTGTCCAAAATGAGGAGGAGTCAGAGAAAGGTCAAAGACTTCAGCTTACCTAAGGAGACAAAGGAGCTCTTGATGTACTAATGCATGATGCAAGAATAGCAATGTTCTCCAAATTGTATTGCAACCATCCCAAACTCGGTACCCGGGTGAAACATTTTTTCGAACTTGTCCTTGGTGCGAGACATTATTCATTACACCAACGAAAAAAAATTTGGTGCCTTTTTGATGTCACTGGACCAGGAGAAGGCTTTCGACAAGATGGAAAAGAATTTTTTTTTAAAGTTTTAGAAAAATATAATTTTGAAAACAATTTTTGTAATGCAATCAAACAAACTTTAACAAACACTCAACCAATAATAACAAACAACGGGTACCTGAGCAAACTAATTGAAATAGGTGCGGGGGGGGGGGGGGTTAGACAGGAAGACCAAATCTCCTTGATGTTGTACTTTGTGGCAGTTGAAGCTCTTGCCCTAGAACTCAAGTGCAAACAAAAATTCGAGGCGATTCGACTTCCAGGAACAACTCCCTTAAAAGTAATACAACTTGCTGATGATACAACCGTGGAGAGTGAAAATCAAAGTTGCGTAGGTGAAATTTTCTCGGTTTTGAGTGCATTTGAAAAAGCAGCAGGATCAAATATAAACAAAGCAAAAACAAAACCGTTAGCGCTGGGGGGGGTTTAGAAAATAGCGTAAACAATTTAAACTTTGAAAATTTTGAAATCAATTGGTCAAACCAATTTTTTATAAACTTACAAAAAACAGCAGATTTTAATTTTGACAAAGCTTTTAAAAAATTTAAAAAAACTTTATAAAACTTCAAATATCGAAATTTTTCTTTAAAAAGTAAGAAGATCACGCTAGCTATGTCAAAGATCTGGTACATCTTTCCTATGAACAAAATTCAAGGAAAAAATATTTAAAAAGAAATGCCAGTTTATCTTTGGCAAAGTAACTTTGCCAAGCCAATAAAGAGAAATATTTTAAACCTTGAAGTCGATAAAGGGGGCTTGGGGATTCTCGACGTCTTGAAGCAATCCAACGCCTTGAGACTTAAGCACCTAATGCTTCTCCAAGAGGATCCGAGTCCACATGAAATTTTTCATTTAAAAAAATGCTTTCTTGCTTATCCCTTAACCGGATACACAAGAAAGTTGTATTTTAAATGTCTTCCTCACTTTTTTGTTAAAATTATCGCCCTCCACTTTTAGATTATTTTTCTGAAATATTGAAAAAAAAATAAATAAAAAAAATAAAAATAAAAATAAAAAAAACATCAATATTAGAAGTTTTTATTTAGTTATTTACATTAAACTCTTTAAAGATGTCCTTTTAGCGAACGTTTTTATGACGCCAAAGTGTTTGTTTGTCGGCACATCTCTCCGTTAAGCTTAACGGAGCGTTTGTCAAAAATCTCATTAAAATATTTCTAACTAAAGAAGTGACAAAAACATTATTTAAATTTCTTTAAATGAAACTAAGACTAAAATAAAACAATTTTATTTAAAAAATTATTTTTTTAAAGGACTTTTTTTATTAATGTAGTCAAAAATAACTTTTTGACAAATGCTCCGTTAAGCTTAACGGAGAGATGAGGCCACGGAATATCAATCCCACAATCCCACAATGCTTTTGAGAAATTCTATTGTTTCTGTGCGATGTTTGTGTGAATAACTCGTAATGTCCTACGCTTCTTTAGAAAATATTTTTTCAGAACACAAACTTTACGCTATTGGTGACAGATTTGGTGGTGATTTATCTTTTGCAAACTATCTACACCAACTGCAACTGGCAAAGTTGCTGGATATAAAACAGAGTTTAGTTCCAAAAATAAGTGGCTCTGTTTTCGACAAAAAAACTCGGCGCATTATTTGCCAAAAAGTGAAATCACTTGGCGTAGAAGTTGAAATAAGAATGAAATATCTAAAATATGGTTAAATAATAAAGTTTTTTATTATGAAAAAGACAGAAAGAAAAAGTTGAGCTCATTACGTAAGAAAATATTTGATTAAAAAGAATCTGCTGGGTATTGCTGCATTAATGAATGCAGAAGAAGCTTAAAAGAGACTCTTGCAAACAATAATTTAAAGTCAGTAACGCGTGTGAAATTTGTAACTGCAAACATTTTTCAAACAGCATATAAAGTTTCAAAACTTTATATGCTGAATATATGAAACCAATCCTTTAACAACTTTCAAATGGAAATTGATCTTTAAGAAATTAACGAAACTGAAATGGGTTGTATTCTTCGATTTACAAACGCATGCATTAATATTGTCCAATAACTATGTAACGAAATGAGAAAAAAAACTATAGCAGAAAACATAAAATCAAAGAATAAAATTTTGCAAGAGAGTTACATTTATGCACAGAATTATCTAATATTTATGCGCAGAATTACCTAATATTTAGCTGCTGAAAATGGAATGACTGAATAAGCTCGAATTTCATTTATGCGAACTGGCATAAGTGTGTCTTGGCATAAATGCAAAGCAGTTGCAAAAACTGGCACAAGTGCGAACTGGCATAAATGCGCCGAACAAATTTGAAAACATTGGCATAAGTGCGAATCGGCATAATAAGGAACTAGCATAAGTGCAAAGAAGTTGCAAAAACTAGCATAACTGCGAATCGGCATAAATGCAAACTGATATAAGTGCGCCGAATATATTTGCAAACATTGACTTAAGTGTGAACTAGCATAAGTGCGAATCGGCATAAGTATGAAATACCAATTTGCACTTATGCCAATATTTGCAATTTTATTCGGCGCACTTATGCCAATTTGCATTTATGCCAGTTCGCACTTATGCCAGTTTTTGTAACTGCTTTGCACTTATGGCAGTTTGCACTAATGTCAATGTTTTTAATAGCAACGCTTACCAGTTCACACTTATGAAATTCGCGCTTAATTAGCCTTCCACTGAAATTTGGTCATTTTCACACAATACACAATACACAAATGGATGTCATCTAGCTGCCGTTCAGTTTTTGCTGTATGGAAAAGTTATGAACTATTTTGATGAAGCGATAGTAATCCTTCAAGGAACAAAAATAAAAATTTCACATAAATGTTTAAAAAAGAAAATTGCATTTACAAAGTTTACAATGGATCTAGAATTTTCAAAATTGAGTTTAGACCTCTAAGAGCGCAACATCGATCTGTACAAAGCCAATCAAAAAATGAAAGCACTTGTACAATTATTAGAAGAAACAAGAAAAAATAGTTGTCCCATTTAATTCAGTTTCTGCACAGAATCTCTTTTTCAGGGAGGTTTACTCCACAATAAAAATTCCAAAAATGATTCACCTCTTGATTAAAATGTCTTTTACATAAAACTAGAAGAGTCAATTAAGAAAAGGATAAAGATGTTGAATTAGCTTGCTGAATATATATATATATATATATATATATATATATATATATATATATATATATATATATATATATATATAATACACACACACACACACAGAGCAATGGTTTCCCACACTCCCAATAGGGGAGGGGGAGGCAATTTTAGGTGGCCTATTCGGAAATTTAAGGGCTCTTTTTCAAATTTATATAGTTTTTTTTTAGGGGAAAAATCAAGATTTTATGATCCTATATATATATATATATATATATATATATATATATATATATATATATATATATATATATATATATATATATATATATATATATATATATATATATACATATACATATATATATATATATATATATATATATATATATATATATATATATATATATATATATATATATATATATACATATATATATATATATATATATATATATATTTATACATTTTTGATATTTGTATTTGCTTTTAAAAGACACAATCGGTTGAAGTTTGCTGGCGAGTGGGAGATAAAGCTGTTAATTATTTTTCTTCCCCCTCTGACCATAATTGACTCAATTTTTTTTACCTACCTTTTTTTATATCATCGAGAAATTTTCAACAAAAATCTTTTTTTTATATTTCAATCGTAGATGAACACGTTAAAGATGCCATTTGTCACGTCGTACTTACTTGTATTTGAAAAAATACCTTGTTAATTTGTTTATCAACTCATTTGTCGTACATTCTGAAACCACTAGATGTCAGTGTTTATTAAGTTATCAAAAAGGATTTCGTACAAATTTCACCAGCAGAATTACGCTCACAAAGTTTTGCATTTTTTCAAAAGAATGTTAAAGCCAACTGCATGCAAAAACATTCAGTTCTGGTGAATTTTTTACTGTATTCCTTTACATTTTTCAAATGAAAAATGTAAAGACTACAGTCTCAAATGGTTTTTTATTTCAAGTCAGTTTGTTTTTCAAATGTTGTCTTTATTTTGGATGTTTATAAAAAAAGGATTTTGGGTTGGCAAAGTTTTCACGCGGCATAAAGGCTCATGAACTACGGGGGAAAAATATTTTTTTTACAAAAAAACTAAAAAATAATTCTTGGGGATTTTTTAAAAGAGAAAAAAAAGTAGGCTACTGTTTTGGTTTATACGACCAAAAGTAACATTACGATCTATACTCTATATAGTCTCTATATATATCGAGTATAATAGATCTATATATATCGAGTATAATAGATCTATATATATCGAGTATAATAGATCTATATATATCGAGTATAATAGATCTATATATATCGAGTATAATAGATCTATATATATCGAGTATAATAGATCTATATATATCGAGTATAATAGATCTATAGTCGAAAAAACACAGTTCTCAAGATCAAACTTGAAGAATTGAAGTCACTACATCTACCCAAACTTCAACAAACCAAAGCAAAACGAGTCGTTATCGCTCGCCACCCGAATCTAACTCAAGAAACCCAAAAAGCAGAAAATGAGTCAGAAAAAGTAAAAAAGGTATTGGGATCATTAAAATACTGTATTGCCTTCAAAGTTGTAGGTAGTATCCGACCTATAAAATTGTTCACAAACCAACCTTCTACTCATCACAGCACCATTCATTGTAGAACTAGAATCGACAGAATCTCGTAACAACCTACGATCCATAGCCAATAATCTCGCTTTGTTTGAAAACTTCAAAAACATCTATATTCGCCCTGACCGCACTTCAGCTGAACAAGAAAGTTTTAGCAAACTTAACAAAGAGCGAAAAAAGCTCAATGAAGGCCTAAAATCGAACAACTGTCTCGACCAGCCCTTTCGATTTGTCATCCGTGGCGACTGAGTTTATTGTATCGACATCACCGCTGAAAAAGTCTTCGGCCCAGAGAAATGTCCATTTGGCAACTGGAAGGCAGCCATCGAGGCCTCCAAACCAAGATTGGCCGTCTAATGCTACAATACAATATTCACATCTAAATTCGCCAATCACCATGAATCCTTCACTCTCTCCTAAACTTCTTAAATACCTCTACACGAACTCGACCTCGCTCTTAAACAAATATGATGAACTCAACTTTCTACTCATAGAAAAGGATTATCTCGACGTCGACGTACTCTGCTTCTGCGAGACTTGGTTTGACATAGAAAGGTCAGTTTTGATTGATAACTACTCGACACCTTTCGGCCTCTCACACAATTCTTCGCGAGGAGGTGTCTCTGTCTACACAAAAAAAACTCTTATCACGTTTAAATTCAACAAAGACAAAACTCTCTCTGCAGCTGGAAGCGAACAGGTATGAGTTCAAATAAATATTGGTTCTGAACGTATTCTATTAAGTTGCATCTACAGGCCGCCGAGCTCCGAAGCCACCATTAATAAAATCATCAGCAAGTCAATTTGTCAAGCATTCGTTCTAATTGAGCAAAAAAAATTCACTAAACTTCTCATCGTTGGAGACTTCAACTACCTCGAACTCGAATGTAACAATTCCGGTGGGAACTCTACCAGTACTAATCTACAGGCAAGCGCGTTCCTTGAAATTACCCAAGATTATCTACTCACGCAGTTCATCCTAGAACCAACATTAGACAAAAATCAACTCGACCTTGTGTTAGCAAATGATCTGACATACATTTACAATGTAAAATTCGATTCTGCTCTTGGATCCACCAAAAAAACCATATGTACGCTATGCTTTAATGGGATTTTACAATCTAGGACTAATATTCAAACAGCTTTGCAAACATTTAGATTATAAACAAACCAACTTTGAAAGCATGATCAGCTACTTCAAGATGACTGATTGGGTTCTGAAATTTGCTAACTTGACAAATGACCAGTGCTATGCCCGTCTATAAGAAGTATATATCGCCGCCGTATCACTTTTCACTCCGACTCGCCGCAACATTATCCCACCCGAAAAAATCGGCTACTTTCGCCCGAATTTAAGCAGCACCACGCGACCAAAAGCGCTTTGTAAAACCGGAGTTTAACAAAGCCTCGTGCAATACAAAATACAAGCTTATAAATCTCTCTGCACAAACGAGCGATGCATTGTTAGTAAGTGCAAGGTTAACCCTCAACTTCTTTATAACTTAATTAACAAGGGCAAAGAATGCAAAGACCGTATTTTAGCTCTTGAGAATAGCGACGGCCTACTAACATCTGACAGAATGAGATGTGCAACTTGCTGAACAAACATTTCTTCTCTGCATATAGCAAGGACCTTCCTGGTGATTCTCCTATTTTTCAGCCACGCGCGGATGAGATCCTCAGCATAAACGAAAACAGCTTCTCTCGAGCCGCTGTTGAGTTACGTTTCTCCAAACTGGACAAATACAAACCACCGGGTACTGATGGATTCCGTCCGTTCATCCTCTCAGAAGCCCGATCCGCGCTGGAATTGCCCTTCTTGCTGATCTACAAAAAGTTTTTCGCTACCGGTGCTGCTCCTGCTTGCTGGAAGCAAGCCAACGTGACACTATAAGAAACACTATAAGAAAAGTTGAAGGACAAAGCCAGAAAACTATCGTCCAATCTCACTCACCTCTATTCCTTGCAAGGTAAAGGAGCGCCTAATTCGTAACAGCATGCTCAAGCATACGATTGACCACAACATGTTTGACACTAATCAACATGGATTTGTTACATAAAAAAATTTAGAGTTAATAAATAAGAAATAAATAATAAGATAAGAAATAAATAAGAAATAAATAAGCAATAAGATAATTAATAAATAAGAAAGCGTTACAGAAAAAATTAAGCGTTACATAAAAAATTTTATTGTACCGATTTTAATGTATTTAACTCAACTTTCAGAAACACTTAACGACTCAAATCATTACAAGAAGAAAATTTTTTTATTATTCTTTTTTTATTTTATTGTTAGTAATGGTGGTTCATTTTTTTAACTAGGTGTTCTTTTATTTATATATCAATTTGCACATTCTCATCAATGGGAGTAGAATAAGAACTGTGGTTCGCAAAAAAGTTCGAATTTACCGGTTCGCAGTTCGCATTTTACCGACTACCTAAAGTATATACTTTTCAATTAAATAAAGTTCCTTACAAAAAAAAGAAATTAATAAAAATTTACATAATATTAAAATACAGCTAAAAACTCTACGACAACAAATGAATTTACAACAACAGTAAAAAAAAAAAAAAATTAAATCTTTTTGTAGAAAAAAAATTTTTTTAACTGTAACTGAAAAATAAATTTTTATGTCTACTATAAAATCATTTTTATTTTTTATTAATAGTATTTTTAAATCAGTTTTGATCAGAGTTTAAAAAAGCAAGTTCTATCAAACAAAGTTTTTAATTCAAGAAAAGAACACTTCAAAAACAGATTTATTATGAAAACGTTTTAAAAAAGAAAAGTCAATTCATATAACGTCGTTAGCAAATATTTAACTTTCTAAAAAAAATTACATTCTTAAAAAACAAAAATTATTTTCAATATGCAACTACTAAAGTTTCACTTCTATAGTTTGCTTTAATTCTATGGTACCAATTAATAATAAATTTCTTTGTTTAAAGATCGCTGCAGCATTTTAAATTTAAAACTGGATAATTTGAAGAAGGAAATCTGTTAGTTTAAGAAATTGATAAATTTGACGAGCAATATTTTTTGCTATTTGAAAGTTTAACATTTTTTTAAATTAAAAGAATTTCGATACTGCTTAATTGTTTTAGACCATGGCGATTTGCGATCACTTAGTTTGGCCCATTGAATCTGAAATCTAAAATTTCAGATTCAATATTTTTGCTATGACTTATTTTCTAGATGCGACAAAACCTTTGGTGAACCACAATTACTAATGCGTCCATTGATCGTAAAAAAATTCGTTATAAAATAAACATATCGAATCTATATAGTTATCTTTAATTCAAATTCTTTATTATATATTACTTTATTCAAAGTTGTGGGTAATAAAATGTTAAGCCATATGTTTACGCATCGTCGGAATGCCCTATATTTTGTCAGGACTGAAAGGTAAATTCTCAATGAATAAAGGTCTGTTGTACACAGCTTGTGTAGCAACACTGAGTATAGCATCAGCATCAAATTCATCTATTACTACACAGCTATCTGAGAGTTTATCTTTTAGCATTGTGCCTATAATATGCTTTCTTTCCTTATTATAATTTACTGCAACTTCAACAAACTTATCTAGGTTTTCACCACAAAATATTCTACTGCGAAACGCTTCCTTAATCTCTGTACTTGTATTTTCTGTATTGGTCATCACTATTGTGAGCGGAGTTCTGTTAAATTTATCTTTTATAAAAATCTCAGTTTTAGGAAGTTGAATTAACAGTTTAACCATAGCAGGCTGATTTGAGCTTACTGCCAAGTGCAGCGGTGTCCACATATTCTCTCTAGCTGTCACGTTAGGGTTTAAATCGGGCTGGTTTATTAACTTTTGTATACTTTCAATTTTTTCAAGACCTACTTTCAAGTACGTAGGCGAGTCTATCTTAATAAGTTCATAGAGCAGGGTATTACCATAAACATTAGTTTTATTAAAATCGACTCCTTCTATAGGTTCCTTGATGCTGACAGGCCAACCCACTAAATAATATAGCTGGGATAAAAGTGTAATTGGTAAGTCTTCAGGAGATCTATTTTCTAATGCTAGAATATGTACTCCATCGGTATCATGTAACATTTTTTGTGTAAAGTTAAGTCGCATACTTATCTCTTCGAGAATATAAGGATTCCTTCCAATTTGAGCTTGTACCCAAACCTTATTTAATAATGAATTATCTAATAAGTTTACTGTGCTACCTCCTTGCTCTATACTAGCAATAGCTTGAATAAACAAATATTCATTACCCTCTTTAGCAATATTTTCAAGTAAAGTTTGTTTATGCAATTCAAATTTTTTGTGGTCATATTTTCTTGCATATAATTCTTGCGCCGTTGCTTTTATGCCGTACCGTAAAGAAGCTTCGCAGATTAACTCTATTTCCCTATCTAGTACGCTACTGGTTAGTTTTCCTCCTTCATTGATCAGTAGCGTCACAAGCTCATACTTACCAGTAATTCTGGCGGAATAATAAGCAACATCCAATACATTGTGTTGTTGGCTATTCACAACTTTTAGATTGTCTTTGTTTTGTTTTATTAAAGCTTTTATTAAACTTGAATAGCTTGCAGCATTTTCATTGTTTAGTAAATAATGTAACAATGTGTCGTTTGTAAGGGAAGATATTTCAAAGTTCTGTAGAACGTTCTTTCTTACCAAAATAGTTGCTATTTCAGATAAAATTCTTTTGTCTAGTAATATTTTACTAAAGTTTTTAATTAAGTTTTAATAAAGTTTCATCCTGCTTAATTAGTTCTAATTCTTGTGCAGTTGCTTTGTCCAAACTTTTTTCAACAGTCCTGACTGCACTTACTATCTCAACAGTATCTTTATTTGCTTGAGGACTGGATATTAGCTCTAATAAAAACATTATAACATTTTTTGGATCTAACGCAATTATCCCATGTGTTTCATTTACTTGACTTTGAAAGTTTGTTGGTTTCTTTTGAGATAAGGTTTCTTCGATAGCTGTGGTAGATACTTTAATAGTCGATATTTTAATGCCTGCTTTGGCTGTTTTTTGAAATAAAGCTAACGTCTCCAAGTTGAAAGCGGATTAACTAATATTATTTTTTTGTCCTTAAATAATTCAATATTTATTTCATTATTATGACCTTTATCTCTAAGCATTACTGCCAATTGTTCTTCACTCAGATTACGTAGTTTCCATATTTTTACAAACCTTAGATTTTCCACTAAAATGCCCCGTACGAAAATTTCCCATGGGAATTTAAGAAAAAAAACCCATGGAAAAACCATGGGTATTTGGAACACGTTCCCATGAAAAAACCATGAGTTTTCCATGAAAAAACCATGAGTTTTCCATGGAAAAACCATGAGTTTTCCATGGAAAAACCATGAGTTTTCCATGGAAAAACTATGAGTTTTCCATGGAAAAACCATGAGTTTTCCATGGAAAAACCATGAGTTTTCCATGGAAAAAACATGAGTTTTCCATGGAAAAACCATGAGTTTTCCATGGAAAAAACATGAGTTTTCCATGGAAAAACCATGAGTTTTCCATGGAAAAACCATGAGTTTTCCATGGAAAACACATGAATTTCCCATGAAAAATCTTTAAGTTTTTCATGGAAAAGTGTTCCAAATACCATGGATATTCAATGATTTTCCATCCATGGAAAAACCATGGAATTTCCATAGGTATTAGGAACACCTTTCCAATGAAAACTTATGGATTTTTCATGGTAAAAAAGCATGATTTGTTTTCAAGTTTTTTATCTAATGTTATTTGAATTGTCATATTAAATCATAAAAGCAAATTTTATCCCACTATTATTGAGTTCTCTTAATCTATGAGATCGCTTTCTTCAAATAAAATCAATAAACAAAATAAAATTTAAATCTTGTTAAATCCTACAAATCTTTGAAAAATAATAGCTATAATGCACCTAAAACATCAAAACTTGACTTCCACACAATATTTAATGCATGCATATGTATAACATACTGAAAATAAATAAAACAAAAAATTACAAGTAATATAATACTATAAGTGATATACATAGTGATAAACAATTGAAATTTATCAAGAAAACAATTTTTACAAAAAATAAAACAATTTACATGTTTATTATTTTATATTAACTATTTGATAAAAATAGTATATATAAATTTGATAATAACTTCAAGTTTTAACAAGTTAAAAAGAACCATCAATACAACATATTTAATTCAAAAAAACATCAAGCCCATTTATAAATGCGTCTGTACTGTATCTGTAGAAACAGGTAGATGTTAAACAAAGTACCATTCACATATTAATATTCATTTTTTTTCACCCTAGTTAGTCTCATTCTCCATTTCACCAATCTAGACAATACATCATACAACTATTATATACATTCTAACTAGTTTTCTTTATTTACTAATTCATTTTACTTATAATTATTATCTATTATAACTTACTTTATAATTAGGCATTATACACAATTATGAATGTTGCCAAATGTTAGGTATATAGAAAAAAGTAGCAATGAATATATCATTATTTATAAATGCAAATTATTAGATTGTTACCTCTTTTTTGCCTAAGCTATCTGCATTATGTACAACATCGTTTATATTTCCAGTCAAACATTCCTGCCTATAATGTAACTTTATTAAAATGATTTATTCAAACTAATACATATATAAATGTTACCTGCATGTTAGAAACATTTATATAGAACAAGGCAGCAACAAATATTATATTATATATTTACTTTTGTAATTAAAAAAAAAACTTACTTCTTCTTCTGAGCTATCTGCATGATGTACAACATCATTTACAAACCTGTTTTCTTCACGTCCTTCCATTTTTTAATATATTATAAAGCACAGGACTTGTTAATGAACGGCTAAATAAATAAATTAAAAATTTATATTTAAATGAAATGATAAGGTTAAAATGAAAAGATTTATACACATATATAAATTTTACCTGCATGTTAGTAACATTTATATAGAATAAGGCAGCAACAAATATAGTATAACTTATAAATTGTAATTTTAAGTAAAAACTTACTTCTTTGTCTGAGCTGTCTGCATGATGTACAACATTATTTATATTGTCAGTCAAACTTACCTGCTTATAATGCAGTAATTTAAATAAAATGATAAAGTTAAAATAAAAGAACTTACGCACATACCATTAAATTCAAAAATTTATTATATTTTTACTTCACTATTTAAAACATAACAAATATGTAATTTATAAAGTATAGTAATGTAAAAGCATAGTAAATATCAAAGTGTGTGCAAAAATTAATTTATTTTAACTAAAGACGAGCACTTTACATCAGTTAAATATAAACAAATAAAAATAATTGTATTATAATAAATAATAGTGTATTATTTATAAACATTGCTTTTATATGCTTATATTTAACTATGAAGTAAAATCTTGTGCATTAAGTAAATTCCCTTACTGATACTTATAAAATATTACAACAGTTTTCCTTCTCCAACTAAGTGGTTCTTGGAACATCCTTACAAGTTGAATCCCAAAGATTACGTTTATATCTTTTCTGGTTTAAACTCAATTCACCATTTTATTTTGACAGCTTTTGAACTATTTTTAAAAATATTAAATGCATATAAAAACTGACGATGTTATAAACAATATAAACGATGAACAACATTATTTATATTGCCAGTCAAACCTGTTGGCTTATAATGTAGTAATTTAAATGAAATAATAAAGTAAATATAAAAGAATTTATAAACATTATTTATATTACATTATTTACATATTCTAATAATTCTAAAGAAAAAACTACAACAAAAAGACAAAAACAACTTAACAGAACTAAAATTGAATAGAACATTTATCATAAAAAAATGTTTTTTAATACTTAATGAACATTTACGATACAATAAACTTCAAGCATTTTTATGTAATCTAAGGCTATTATAAAAAAAAAATAAAAAAGATCATACTAGTTATCTTTTGTACATTAGTTATCTAATCTTATTATCTTAGTTATCTAATCTTATCTAATATACTGCTTGTATATTAATATTTTAAATAAGTTTCTTTAATACGTTCGATAAATTTTATAATAATTATACTAGTTTGAATGTACATTAAATTACACTATGTACATTAATACACTAGTTATTTAATGTAGATTAAAACTAAACATTTATTTGTTGTAAACCAAATAATAATTATTTGGCAAATAATTTGCCAAGTAGGCATTAAAATTCAAACTGGTTTACTTGACGTACTTGCTATACTATTGCAAGTTATGCAAAGTAAGCAAAGCTACTGGAAACAGTTAAAATAAGTATATGCATAAATGATATATAATAAAATATAATTAAAAATAATCCCTTTTATAATGCATTATAATATGATAAATATATCTAGTTGTTTATGTCTGTATGTTTAGTTAAAACATATAAATGTATTGCATTATAAAAAACATATAATTCATAGCCTTATTAAACACAGAAAAACAGAAGAATGCAGTAAGTATTGTTTTCTAATTTAAAAATAATCATAACTCTACGAGCTATGACGCCATCTTTAAAAGCGCATTTGTAACAACCATGGCGCAGCTTAAGCTATGAAAAAAAAACATGGTTCACCCATGGAAATTCCATAGGATTTCAATTTTCATGAAATTTACCCATGGAAATTCCATGGAATTCCCGTTTTTCATGGGAAAACCATGGTTTACTCATGGAATTCCATGGGTTTTCCATGGAATATTTCCGTAAGGGGCGGCAAATAGCATTTTCTCCTCGTTTGAATTTTTGAAAATCTATAGATGATATAAATTCTTCAGCTAACTGTTCTGGAGAGTAATTAAATTTGTTGCCAAAACTATTTTTATCTAACATCTTAAGCGTAGAAACGGTCTTCCACGCAACTTTACTAATTTGTTTATCATGGTCCGCTAACTGTCTTCTTAATAATTCATCTTCTACTGTATCCATGTATAAGCTTTTTATCGAATCTATGAAGTTTTCAACTCGTTTTTCTTCATAATATAAACTCATTGCTGGATAAAATTTCTTTAATATTGCACTATGTGTTACAAGCAAAACAGAATTTAATAACTCTTAAACTTTTGTAATTCTATGATAGATTTCTATAATGCAACCTTGAGGGAGGGCGATTGGCAGTTTTAATTCTAATAAATCATTCGCAGTAAATCCTATTTCTTCAAGTTTTTTATATCTTTCATTTTGTTCATAAAGTTCTTTTAACCATTCTGATATAATCGTTTCTGGCTTAAATACCGTCTCAGTAAGCAGTTTTATTATTTTACTATCTACAGGCATATCCATTTGGGGAAAGAAAAACAAGATATTCAAAATATCAGAGTAAAGTTTACCTTTACCACTGTTAAGCATCTTAAAGCCTAACCTGCCTTTACAAAAACTGATGTCGTTATCAACACTCATAAGTTTAATACTTAATATTTGATCACTATCATTTTTTATAAATCTTGCAATATAGTTATCAGGCTTTGCATCACCACTACCTGTTAGTAGCGAGGAAATAAACAACGCTGAAAAAACCTCTAAGTCAATGAAATTAACATAAGAAGGCTGTTTTAATAGGTCATGCAGATTTTGCCCAGTAATAGTTGGTGACGCTTGGTAATATGCCACTTGCCCATAATTATCCATACTTCTGCCTACCAACTTTATTAATCTAGTAGGTATGGATATATCATCTAGCAATATTTTATTTAAGCTATTTACAGCGAATTCAATACCAGGAGCATATGGATAATATTTATAATGGACATTACCATATGCTATCACAGGATGCTTACCAAAAGTCACTTCAGTTTTAGGTGGTTTAATAGATAATTTTTTATATAAAGTACACTGTGCATTGTTATATCCCCACAAATATTTATATGACATTCCTTCTATCATTACTTCAACAAGATCATGGGTTGGCTCGAATGAACAGACTCTAGGAATAGGATGCTTTGCTTCAACTATTTGGGCTATTTTGAGTATATACTTTGTTTCATCAATATCCCAACTTCTATCTCTAAATTCAGGATTTTTATTTTTATAATCATCCCCATATTTTTCACAGAAGGTGATAATATACTGGTAGTAATATTGTATTAATGCTGATAGCTGTGCTAATGCTTTGATTGCACTTAATATCTCATTCTTTAATGTCACATTTTCTTGATTCGCGTTATCTAGTTTCTTCAACATATGTTCGACAGCATTAACATTATATATATTAACTTCACTAGAGCTCAGCTTTATTTTTTTTAAAGTATCTAAACTATGAAGTATTGCAAGTACGTGTTTGTGACTGTCTTTGCAGATGTTTTTGCTTTCTCCTGCGTTCTTTTTTAACGTCTTTAGGAGCTGACTTAAGCTACTAACGGTTTTTTGTGTTAAATCTTCTGCTTCTTTAATTTTCAACTTAATTGGTGCAAACATCTGATGATCAGGCGTGATATTCTTACTAGCACTTTTTACTGAAGTAGTTCGATCTGATACCTTTTTTGATCCTACTATACCATATTTATTTGGTATTAATGCTTCTAGATCAAGAAGCAGACATGCTACATTAAACTCTTGAGCTTTCAGTTTGAATGGTAGGTTCAATGCTAATATTACTTGGATCTCATCAATAAAGCTAGTTGGTAATAATTTTTGTAAAGCTTCCATGAGTCCTTCTCGGAGATCAGAATATTTAAGTAATTTCTCTTTAACATTACTTATATATGTTTCAAGATCTATAACATCTTTAAGTTTTTCTAACTTCAACTTATCTTCGTCACTTAATTGAACTGCTTGAGGAATTACCCACTCTAATTCTTTTTGAGCTTGAGAAAAATTACCTGCTTTACAATGTAAGTCAGCAAGTAGTAAATGTGGTTCTAGCAAATGACTATGCTTTGCTATTAACATTGTTAATAGTTTATAACCTTCAATATCTTGTCCAAGTTTTAATAGTAGCAAAGCTTGTATATAAGATTTAATTGGTGCTAATTTATCATCATGAGCAAGACTCATACTGCCTAACTCTCTGCTAATCTCTAGAAATTTGTCTTCGTTACTGGCTAAATGCTTAAATGAAGATACGATAACGAGTAATTTTAGTATTTTGACAATTTTTTTTGCTGTCTTTACGTTCTCAGAAAGAAACAACTTATCTAAAAGTTCAATTGACTCATTGTATAAAGATTTTTTAAGAAGTTCGTTTTTATTATCTTTATTATCTTTAGCAATAAGCTCGCTTATATTTTTCCCATCTCTTTTAGCATGCAGTAACTCTTCTATTTTTTTATAAGAATATTCTAGGTTATTCAATGCATCGCTTATATCGATGCTGGGGTGCTTGAGTAATACTTTAACTACTTCTAAATTTCCACCATAGCCTGCTCTCAAAATATTATGATTAACTATTATTAGTCCTGAATTTTTAAAATACCTGCTAGTTGTCATATCATCCCTATTTACTGCGATAGTAAGAGGTGCAGGGATAGCCTTAAAAGAAATATTAGGGTTAGCTCCCCTGTCGATCAATAATTCAACTATTTCTGGATTTACACCTAATACCGCAAAATGTAGTGGTGTTGCATTTTTTCTTCGTCCAGACCTAGACAAAAATTCTTCGCCATCTGGGTTATAGCCTCGATCCAAAAATAACTCCACTATCTCTTTTTTGTCAAGTAAAGCTGCAAAACATATAGGCGAGATGTTTACCGAATTTTTTACATTTAGACTACTGCCTTGAGATAATAAATATTTTACCTGAACTTTATGACCATAAGCTGCAGCTACATGCAAAGCTGACCACCCTCTTTTATAACAACCAGGAGAAAACAAAGTTTCACGTAGAGAACAAGTATCTATTTGATGGTCTAGTTGTTTACTAATGTCTAGTAAAAATAATACATATTTAAGTGCTGTTGTTTGAGAGAAAGTAGTAATATGTTGTTTTTGAAATTTTTTTTTATTTGTTGACTCGGACAATATTTTTATAAGTTCCTCGTGCCTGACATATTCTGCCCACAATAATGCTGTATCACCATAATTGTTTGTTAAACTTATATTAACTTATTTAGCAAGCAAATTTTCAACAACATGTATGTTTCTTTTCCATACTGCCCATATTAATACGGCATTGCCTAATTCATCTTGTGTATTTACATTTGCTCCATATTCAATTAAAAGTAAAGCAGCCTCTGTATTGCCTTCTTTTACTGCGTTTATCAAATCGTGGTTGTTTATAACCGCTCGATTATTCAAAAGTAGCTGAATTATATCATGCCCGAATTTTTGATTGAGTACTGCATAACTCAAAGCGGTATTGCCTAATTCATCTTGTGCATTTACATTTGCTCCATTTTTAATAAAAAGTAAAGCAGCCTCTGTATTACCTTCTTTAATTACATTTATTAGGGCTTGATTGTTAATAACTGCTTGATTATTCAGAAGTAACTGAATTATATCATTTCCGAACTTTTTATTGAAGGCTGCATAACTAATAGGGGAATTGCCAAATTCATCTTGTTTATTTACATTTGCTCCTTTATCAATTAGTGCTTTTAGAACTTCAACGTTTGCATTTTTTGAAGCATAATGCATGGGAGTTACGCCCTTATTGCTCACTGCATTTACATCAGCGTTGTTATTAATTAACAATAATATTGTCTCATTAAAGCCCCGAGCTGCTGCGTAATGTAATGATGTATAGGAACTTGAATCACCTACATTTACGTCTGCTTTTTTACTAATTAATTCAATAACAGTTTTAATTTGTCCATGTCCAGATGCTATCATCAGGACTGTACCGCCATTACGGTTTATAACCTCATTTATGCCTATTCCTTTTTCTATAAGCATAAATAATAACTCGGTATATCCACGACGCGCTGCTATAGCAGCTGGAGTCTCATGATCAGCAGATGAACTTCTAATATCTGCCCCTTTACTGATTAATAATTTAGCAGCCTCAATTTCATTATTATCTACTGCATAATGTAGAGCAGTCTTTTTATCGTAGTCTGTTTCTTTTTTATTGACATCTGTTCCTTCGTCTAAAAATTTTAAGATAGCTTCAATATTTCCAAACTTTGCAGCTTCAAACGTATCTTTAGGCGATGGTGTTTTTTGACTAGATTTAATAGTTAATGCACTTATTAGAGGTGTGGTTGTATGCCGATCGAGATATTTTAAAACATTTGTGTTAAATTGTAATGGTTCACTTTTTTTTTTTTTAGCCTCAGGTACTTCAGACTTTAAGCTTGTAACTTTCACAGACTTGCTCTCTTGCTTTTCTTGAAAAAATAAAACTGCTGTAATTTTGTTTATTTGTTTTAGATTATGTTTTTCATTGCTTAATTTATCGATAGTATTTATTTGCTGGGTAATGGGTGGCTCTTCTAAATGTTGCTCTTTGTTATTTTTTTCTTCTGTTGTGACCTCTTTAAAACCTTCATCGTTTGCTTGATAAGTTGTTATAGCTTCATTAATACTTCTAGGCTGCAGGGGTGGCTCTTTCGCCACTGCTTGATATAAGGCAAGATCTCTGCTATACAAATCAATACTATGAGCTTTTAATATTCTATCAGTTACTACTTCACTGATCCAGTTAGTACCAGATATTACTTGAGCATTTTTGCTCTAAAACGGGTTTTTTAGTTAAATCTTGTGTTACCAACTTAGTGTTATTAATATCAATCTTTTTTATGGTATTGACGATGAGCTTATCTGTCATTAAGACTTTTTGAAACTCACTAACAACGCTTAAATTAGCACCATAATCTATAAGCAAGTCAGCTGCTTTATAATATAAATTTTTATTTGCAACATCTTTCTCTAAACCAAAATGTTGGTTACTAATTAATTCTATATCTTTTATTTTTTCGTAAACAAGTTGCAACGGTGTTTTTTTCGTACTATCTATGTCAAGCTCCTGATTTACATTTACGCCACATTTAAGCAATAAAGTTAATAATTTAATGTCCGCTTTTTCAGATGCTAAATGAAGAAAAGTTTTTTCACCTCGGACATTATTGGAAGGAATCTTAGCTACAACATCAGAAAGGTTTCTATTTATTGTTTCATTGCCAACACGAAACGTTACAGGATGATTATTAATCCATTGCTTTATAAACGCCAATTCATTATAATTATTTGGTTGAATATCTAGCAATAAACCTCTGATGAACGAAATCTTCTCTTTTTTAGTTTGCAATAGTCTTTTATGAAGGTTATAGTTCTTAACTAAAACTTTATCGAATCCTAACTCCACTAATCTAAAATAATCTTTATTAATTTCTTCACTTTTGAGTAAAATTGTAGTATTATTTTTTTCTTCGTTTATAATATAGCTGTGCGTAACTATACCCTTTAAAATAATAGTACCATCAAGACAACCTAGTATATAACCTATATGATGCTCTTGTTGACTTGTGCTTGCACCCCTAGCTTGATAATTATTATTTTGAAAACTAATCTTATAACCGTATCCATTTTCAGAATCAGACATAAAAACCAAAATTAGTTCTAGTTCTCCAGTTAAAATAATATCAGGGATTATTGCTTTGATAGTTTCTTGCAATATTTCTACCTCTGTACCTAGAGATTCTATTTTGGTAGAGTGTATATCTACAATTTTCTGCTCTAAATATCTGCTTACAGCTTGGCTTAGCAAAATACGAACTTTATCTTCTTGTAATTGCATTGTTGCAAATTGAGACATTATATTCTATGTTATAAACATATTATATTACCATGTTAATTTACTTCAGACCTTTTTTATACCCCCCATGCTTTATTTAAGAATTGCAACACCTCAGAACATGGCCCCCACAGGAATTTTTGTTGCTTCAGAAATAAAATATACAGGCATTATGCAAACTCTAAACTTTATGCATGTTCGTACTTTAACCAAA
>NC_061158.1:38485719-38490719 GCF_022113875.1 Hydra vulgaris | reverse complement strand
TTTGTAACAAATAATACGCACGTACGCAGAAAGAGGAGAGTGCCAGTTAAAAGCATAGAGGTGCAAGAGGAAAGGGGTCCTAAATCAATGGTTTTACTACGTACTTTATGGATGTCCCTTAAATTAACGGATTAAATGTTTTTATGGATAATTTTTTGTACAGTTTTTAAAACCTAGTCAGTTGTGTGAGGTTTTAGGTCTTTTAGTTTTTAAATTGTAAAAAAAAGTTTTATGGAACATGTAACGTTTATATATTATCAGTAGTTGCTAATATACAAAATAATCATGACATTAATTCAAATCTTATTTGAAGGTACCGCCAAACATATTTCCACTAAGATAATCTTATTTCTACTAAGATAAGTAAATCTTTTATTACATGTAGTATATTACAAAAAGGGGCCAACTATATATTAAGTATGCAAAAATCTCCAGATTTTAACCCCTCCCCCCTTTCTGCTGTTGCACCTCGTACATTTTTATATCCACTCCCCATGCGTACGTACGCTTGGAGATCTTACCCTCCCCCATATTAGTTTCATATGCTTGATGGTCTAATCCCCCTCCCCCAACTCCATTTCCTTATATGCACTCGTACGCAAATTACTAAACTAAAACTAAAAAAAACTAAACTTTAGACACCCCTCCTTCTTCCTTGGTGCATATGTAATATACGAATGGCCCCTAATAGTAAAATTGTACTATATTTTAATTACGTTTTTAATACTTTAGAATTAATACTTTAATAATTTAAATACTTAACAAATAATAAATTAATAACCAATAATACTATTTTTAAAAGTACTATTATAACTATTAAAAATAGTATTATTGAAACGTACTTATATTGTAATAATAGTAGGGGAGATGGGGGCGCATTGATCGCCGGGGCAGTATGAGCTTTTAGCTTTTACTCGTTTATTTCTGCCTTAATTTAATTAACCATTATACTACCCTTCATTGCTTAATCGTAATAATTTTTGATAAGATCAACTTCAGCGTTAAGAAAATTGAAATGACAGTTTTTCATCATGAAAAGTGATTTTTGAAAGTTGTAAACAAATTCAAATAAATTAGATTTCTGTATGACTTTACAACCAATTTATTGTAAACTCATATGTGTTAAGTTTATAATAAATTTGTTTTTTTGAGTTGGTTACTGTATTTATAGAAGTTATTGGCATCAATATATCAACTGTACCTAATGGGGCACATTGATCGTTGACTATGCGGCGCTCATTGATCGGAAGATCAAAGTGCCCCCATATAACTTATATTATAAGACTTAAATTTTTTGTTTAAATTTTATACATTTAAACTTATGACGAATAAAAAATCTTTATATAAATTTTATTTTTAAAATTTTTAAAATTTTATTTTAAAATGTAATAGTGTTAAAAACTAATATTAATAACATTAGTTTTTAGTTTTACATAAGTTTTACAATTATTTTACATAATATTATTATATAAAATATTTTTTTTAAACAATCATTTTATTTTATTTTTTTTTTAATTTTCAGATCTTTAAATGGTTAGGTATAGAAAAAAAAAACAGACAGAGTTGCTTTATCATGTTATACAATGAAAGCAGTTGTTAATGAAGTTTTAGAGGGCAGACCAGTGAATGTTCTAGCTCGCAAGTTTAGCATAAATCAAATGACTTTAAAAAGATATTGCAATAAAAAGAAGCTCAATCCAAATGAATCTTTTAAGCCTAATTACAACAATAAACAAGTTTTTACTGCAGAAGATGAAAAAAGTTTGTCAAGTTATTTACTACTTGCATCAAAAATGAACTATGGACTTTTAACTAAGTCAACACGATTATTGGCACACGAGTTTGCTGTAAAAAATAATAAGATCTGCCTTTCATCATGGATCAAGAATAAAATTGCAGGGATTGATTAGTTGCAAGGTTTTATGAAAAGACAACCAGAGTTGTCTTTATGAACACCTGAAGCAACTAGCTTTTCTCGATCAACTGCCTTTAACCAACACACTATAGGAGAATTTTTCCAAAATCTAAAAACAGTAAAAATTTTCCAAAAACTAAAAACAGTAAGAATTACAATGCTAAGTTTTCTTCCCACTTGTACCCATAAATTGCAACCATTGGATAGAACTGTTTTTTGATCATTGAAAAAGTTTTACATGGCTGCGTGTGATAACTGGATGGTTCAAAATCCAAGACCTATGACCATTTATGATATTGTTTCAATAAATCGCGAACTATATACAAAAGTTTTCTCACCATCTACTATACAGAGAGAATTTCAAGAGGCTGGCATTGACCCATTTAATCCAAAAATTTTTAAAGATGATGAATATTTACCATCATCAGTTACAGATCGTGCTGCTCCAAATGTAGTAAACACAATTCTTGTGGAACCTAAAATGACTGTAGCACATGTCAACATGTGCTACAGGCATTTGAGGCTCCATGATGACATGGAGCCTCAAATGCCTGTAGTACATCATGAAACAAGTTTTTCGAACAAAATGTCACCAAGCATTGCTTCATTACTCTCACCTAAAGCTTTGAAACCTTACCCGAAAGCATCAGCTAGAAAAAGAAATGTTAAAAGTAGGCAATTAAAAACAAGGATTTGACTGATACTCCAATCAGAAATGAAATTCGTTTGTCAGAACAAAAGAAAACCCTAAAACAATTCAATCAACAAAACCCGACGGGCATTTGTTTTTAAAAGTTACGATCTAAATGTGTTTTAAACGTCTTTTAAACGTCTTTTAAACAATAATGTTTAAAAGACGTTTAAAAGACATTTAAAATACATTTAGATCGTAACTTTTAAAAACAAATGCCCGTCGGGAAGATACTCATCGCAAAAGATAAAAAAAGAGGAGACGTTAAAAACTACTTGCTTAGGAACAAAAAACAATGTAATGTAAAAGCAGCATCACGACTTGACTTTGACAAAGGATGATAATATAAAAAAATAATCTTGTGAACTTTAGTTCTTGTATGAAACTTGCATTTTCTTTGTAAACTTAAAATACTGTACTCTTATAGACTTTATAAGCTTCAAGTTTTATAAAACTTAACACATATATATGTTAGTAGTATATATCGGGCTTATTTTCATAGATAGAATTGTGGTCGTTCTTCTAATGGAAACTTTATACACTGGTGTGTACTAGGTTGTAATAATATATATATATATTATATATATATATATATTATATATATATATATATATATATATATATATATATATATATATATATATATATATATATATATATATATATATATATATATATATATGAATTGAAGCAGCACTTGATTCGCGAATCAGATTGAATTTCAAATCGAATCACTAGCTTAAGGAAATCCGAATTTAAATCTGTCCCAATAAGCTAAAAGTGCTGTTAAAGTGGAATAAAAGCCTGTAATGGATGTTTACACATCAATTAGAGGCTTTGATTCAGGTTTTTCTTAAGAAATCTGAGAGCTCCCTGTCTGACTGATTATATATAAATAAAAACTTTAATAATGAGCTTTGCTAATAAATGTCACAAGAATCGGTTGGCTGTGAATAGCTAATTCCACACAAAGTTGTATTTTATGAGCACAGCAGCCTAGCTTTGTTTTTTATTGATTTACAATTGATAAATAGCATGATTCTGGAAACCCAAAAGGATGAAATATTGTAACAATTAGAAACAAAGAAAGTTATCGCTATTAGAGGTGTTCCGGAGCCAGCATGTGTCGGGTCCCCGATTCCGGGTACCCGGTGGCAAAACCAGGTCCGAGACCGCAACGAAATTACAAACCCGGTCGAAATTACTTTAATTCAATTTTTGTATAAAAAAATACTATTCAATGAACGTAACATATTGATTTACATAAAAACATAAGAGTTGTTGATCAAAAAATGACGAGCGGCTATTTCCTGAGATCAGATCCCTGTTTTGATTGGACGAAAAATTTAACTTGCATTAGGTCCGATAAAATGTTTATCGTTAGCCGGATTTTAGGAGTTGTATATAAATTATTAGTAAAGCGCATATGATATATTGGAAATAGATATTTTAGATTGAGGACTGTTTGTAACTAGTTTTTTGTCCAATCAAAACAGGGATCTTATCTCAGATCTCATATAACCGATGATATATTAGGAATAACTAGGTTGTGTTTAGATCATATCCCATTCGGAATGATTAATTTTTACTTGCGTATTTTGCCGAACAACATTTAAAAAAATTTACGTAGCAATATTAATAACAACAACACACGTGCCTTGTTCCACAGATATATTATTGTTTGTTACTTAAAATTGCTTTATTACGTGGTCTTTATTTTGTTAACTTTATTGATTTTACAGTGGGTTATTTTATTAATTCATGGATGTAATAGTTCTTAAAGGTTAGTGTTTCTTTCATATACATAATTCTTAATAATATAATAACAATAGTTATTATATTATTAAGAATTATGTATATGAAAGAATTATGTATATATATATATATATATATATATATATATATATATATATATATATATATATATATATATATATATATATATATATATATATATATATATGTATATATATGTATGTATATATATATATATATATATATATATATATATATATATATATATATATATATATATATATGTATATATATATATATATATATATATATATATATCTTATACTGCTGAGTTAGGTGAGCATGATGATGTCATACTCAACTAATGTCAAATAGCCTGCTGCCGGAGGCTTCAGTACATACATCGACTGACAAATAGCCTGACTCGCCGTGGAGTGCTGCTACATCAACTAAGGGTTTGGTATGGGTCAGCAACATTTTCATTCATTATTCTTTGTTTTCCCTCATCGTTTTCTATAAATGCTCACTTAATTTAGGCTAGCAAAAAAAGTGAGCAATTGCGCATATAAATATGCTATAGTAGATAAGTATATATATATATATATATATATATATATATATATATATATATATATATTT
>NC_061158.1:38446317-38484719 GCF_022113875.1 Hydra vulgaris | reverse complement strand
AATCTACAGTTGTAAAACCTAGTAAAATTGTAGCTGCAAAGGGCAAGAGAAATGTTGGTGCTATGACATCTGGGGAAAGAGGCGCTAATGTTACAATGGTAACCACTGTATCAGTATTTCATTAGGCGTGTGAAACTTTCAAATGAATATAAAATTCTGTTGATTTTGGACAATCACTCTTCACACTTGCATTTTGAAACACTAAACCTAGCTAAGGAGAATGGAATAGTCATGCTGTCTTTTCCACCACACTGCAGCCATAAGTTGCAGCCAGTAGATGTATCAGTATTTGGATCTTTTAAAAAGTACCTCTCAGTTGCACTAAGTTCAAGGCTGAGAAACAATCCTGGAAAAACCATAATAATTTATTATGTACCAAACCTTGTATCTGATTCATTGCCATTAGCTATAATGTGTACTAACATTACAAAGGGCTTTCAAAAAACTGGTATATACCCGTACAATGCAAACATTTTTGCTGATGATTTTTTAGCATCATGTGTCACAGACCGTATAGAACCAGCAAATCTCGTATCTGAGCTATCACACGGAGGTCATTCTGAAGTACGTTTAACATCATCTTCGGGTCAATCTGTCAAAAACAGTTTTAATAAACATTACTTATTCCTGAAACTCCTAAAGTATTTTTTCCAGAAACTGTGCAACCTTACCCAAAAGCAGCACCAAAAAAGATAAATTTGACAAGACGAAGAAAAAGAAGAAGCTGCTATTCTAACAGATACTCCAGAAAGAGTTATATTAAAACAAAACAAACTAAGAAATTTAAAAAAGTTAAGAAACAAAAAAAATTATCTACCTGTTAATCCCTTTCAAATATTAATAAAGAGTGTGGTAATAAAGAGACTCAGTTACATAGTATATTAAAAAAAAAGTTAAGAAACAAACAAAACAAAAAACTGTGAAGAAAAGAAACCAAAAAAAGTTCTGCTTGTCAATCCTTTGCAGATAATAGTAATTAAAAGACTCTGCTGCTTAGTATATTATAAAAAACAATCAAACAAAAAAAAAGATAAAAAATAAGTTAAAGACAAGTGCAGAACACAATTATACTTGTCTTTTATGTTGGGAAACTTATTCTGAAAGACTACCACAAGAAAATTGGATCCAGTATCAAGGTTGCAATCAATGATCTGATTCATAATGTGAATCACATTCTGATCAAAATTATATTTGTATTAACTGCAAAATGGAAATTGAAGACTAACATAAAGTGT
Organism: Hydra vulgaris; assembly: GCF_022113875.1. Classification (NCBI taxonomy): domain Eukaryota; kingdom Metazoa; phylum Cnidaria; class Hydrozoa; order Anthoathecata; family Hydridae; genus Hydra; species Hydra vulgaris. The sequence continues at coordinate 38,483,484 of NC_061158.1, read as the reverse complement.
TTAGTTATTATTATATCTTAATATTAACAAATTTTGTTTTAAAATGTTTTAAAAAAGTTGTGTTTAGTTTTAAGATTGAAAAGTTTTGTTTTGTTTTTATTTTAGTCTCAAAATTATTAGTTTTTATATTCATATCTTAAATAATTTGTTAAAATTGAAAGTATATATTTAATTTATAAGCAAGCTATGTTTTGGTTATATAACAAAGTTAATAGTTGTCACAGAAATGCATTCATTTTTTTTATTGCTTAACTTACCCCACACAATTGCTCAACTTACCCCGCATGGGTAGGTTGAGCAGCCTAATAAACTTTAAACTATATTTTCTAAAACAAATCGAAAAAAGTTTTTTTGTCTCAACCATTTTTTAGCAGATAAAATGATCTGTTAGATTTAGTAAAAATTGCCTCTGGTATTTTTCCCTTATTGTCGCATAGATTAATTCTCATAAAACCATCACCATAGGATGAATACTTTTGTGTGATATCATGAAGACATAAAATGCACATGTTTAATGAACTGGTAGATAAGAAAACTTCAGAAGGTTGTGACATTTTTTTTGGTAATGGTAAAATGTTTTTGTTTTTTTTTAAGCAATGAATCATCGTGATCATTGCATTAAAAATCAAACAACCTATCTTCCATTTTTTAAAAACTGGATACCATGTTGCAATAAAAGAGTACACCAAAGCTTATGATTATATAAAAAGCAAAACGAAATGTTTGAGTTATAAAAATAAAATTTGAAGTTAATCTGACTGAAATAGGCTACTACTTATGGGTAAGAAAAAAAATAAATGAATTTATTATTATTTTTATAAATCTGCAATAAAAAAAAAACAGTGTCTTTTTTCAGTTTGAAAGTACAAAATACGGATTTGAGTTTTTTTCAGTTTGAAAGTACAAAATTGGTTTTAAAAAAGTTTATTACCCCCGTCCTTAAACCTGCTAAGCGTAAATATTTTTCGGCATTATTATTTTTTTTTAAATAACCAAAGTTTTCTCGTCTGACTTCCCAAAGTTCATGGAAAAAAAAGTCAGACAAAATATCATCTAATTTATTGTGAATTGCAATAGTCTGAAAGAATTTGGCAATCATGAAATATTTTTAATAGTTGCGACCACTGATTTTTACATTTTATTTGTATCTTACTTAACTATACTAAAATAACTAAATTCTATCATAAAAACACTCGTAACTAGAGGTGCGCAGATATATAACATGTCGCGAAAAAAACGTGTTTTTTGAGACATATTTTTGAAAAACATGCCGTCGACCGAAATAAAACGTTTTAATCGATAACAGCTTTTTGTCAATATGGAATGTTGCTATGTTTCTTTTTAAGAGTTTTTCGATTTTATTTTGTTTTGTGGACTCTTAGTTCTTTATAATCAATTGTGTTTCATATATAACTGAAAACAAAATAATGTTCATTTTCCACAATAAAGATGCCTCGTAAAGCAGACTAAGTCAAGAAGCTTTTTCTAAAAACCTTAGATGAAACAACCAACTCATACAGGTGCAAATACTATGAAAAATGTTATTCAAAGAATACACATAATTTGCATGTTCATGTTCATAAGTGCAGCAAAATACGAGAAAAGTTGAGAAATGCTGTTGTGAAAGAAAAAAATAGTAGGAAACAAAATACAAATAAAAGCTGATAAATCTACAGTTAAGTGGTCTAAAATAATTCTATTTTTTCGCTTTTTGCGCTCTCGTCAGTGGAGGCTTTTTAAACATTAGTAATATTAATTGGTATAATAAAAGAAAATAGATTGCTGCCCTATCAGTAGATGTAACAGCACTTCCATGTAGCAGCAGGCTATAAGACAGTCGATGGGGTAACACTACCTTGTAGCAGCATGCTATAAGAAAGTCGATATATGCTCCAGGCTTGTTGGACCGAGCCGGAGCCAAGGAGCCAAAGCTCCACCAAAAGGTTAAAAGGTAGGTTTACAGTTATAAACTAAGGCACTGCTGCATATATGACTTGTTATTGCACTTGGCCTAAGAGTTGCTAATTCAATAATTGAAATCCAAAAAAAACGTATTTTTTGAAAGCAATGAAACGTTAAAATAAAAAACATGTTTTTTGCCCACCATTGCTCGTAATTCTCTAGCGCTCTACTAACATTTTCTTTGACTAAAAAGGGTCTGTTTAAAAAATATGAAAACTAATTTATAGCACATATAATTTAAATTAAAAAAAATAAAAACAAACAAAATATTTCAAAATTTTAAAATATATATTTACCAATATTTATTTTATGAATTAATTGAATAGTTAACAACATTTAAAGTTTTATGGTTGTAAACTCCCGCTAATAAAAAAAATTAAGAAAAACTTGTTTTTAAAGAATGTTTTAGTAAAAAAGTTTTTAATATTTTTTATATATCTATTGTATTTTTTCTCAATGTATGTTTATTCAGGCCCATACCGTAGTGGGGTCGTTGGGTGCGATCGACCCCCCTTTTTATCCAAAGTGTCTTTTTTAATTTGACGCCAAAACTTTTTTTCTTGACTCTTTTTGATGTCAAAATATTTAATCAAAATTTAATGATAATCATCTGATTTTTATGAATCATTCTCAAAAAACAACTTTTACTTTATTGTTTCACAAATGTAAGGCGTCATTACAAGTCATTGCATTGTGAAATCATTTGTAAACGAAAATAAAAAATAGTCTTTCCAGAGTTTATACTGGAATTACAATTCTCTACTAATAGTAATTCTTTTATTTACTAATAGTACCTCTATCCTAATAGTAATTCTTTTATTTACTAATAGTAACACTTTTAAAAGCAAACGAGTTAACATGCCTAACCAAATTAGGAAACAAGCAGCTGATAGAAAAGAACTTCCAAATGCTGGAAAGAAATGCAAATCGTTAGCTGGATATTTTAAGTAAAAAAGTTATTTTGATCTTTTTATAATATTTACTTTGATATTAACTAGATATAGATATCAACTAGATATAGATATTATCTATACGTTAAATTTTTTTATGATAGTACTTTTGTTATTATTTGTTTCTTATTATAATGTTTATGCAAGTTTTTTAAATTTTGGTATAAATTAAAATCTGAAAGTTTATTATTAATTACTTACGTTTTAAGTGTTTTTTATTATCGACAGTTCTCAAAATGTAGCCGATAAAACATTAACCGAAGTAGAAAAAAAAGAGGAAGTCATTAAAAATGATATTAATGTTAACAAAAGCGTGTCATGCGAAGTAGACCAAAAAATTCAAAAGAATGTGATTTTAAAGAAGAAAAAAAACAATTTGATATTGACGAACTCTTGCGCAAAAATCAAGAATTATCACTACATGAAGTATACAAAATGTTTACGAATAACTTAAAACAGAAGATACATTTTCAATTTCCCAAAACATTAAAACATGGTTGCAAACGTGCTTGTAAAGAATAATATTTACAAAATGGATTTGTCTACAGCAAAGTTAAGACGCAGTCTACTGTATATAATGCACTTTATTTCTAAAGCAGGATAAAAAAATATTATAGGGAGCTTTTGTTAACCGTGGATATAAGGAATGGCACAATGTTTTAGAGAAACAAAAACTACATATAGGCAATATATATTATAAAGAAGCTATCGAACAAGCTAATGGCATTTGTTGTCGTTTTGAAGATCCAAGATCCATTGCATTACAAAGAGATAGCACTTTAAAAAACCGTCAACAAATGTACCCGTACATTGTTGAAACATTAGGTCGAATAGTGCATTAGGTAAAATAGTGCATTTGAAAAGTGTATGGAAAACTCAGACCAAAAAGGTAATCCTGAAAACTTTCTTGCAATTGTACAAGAAATAGCTCGCCATAACGCTGAACTTAATGCACATATACAAACACCATTACGCAAATATGTCAACTACCTTGGCCCTAAGAGTCAAAATGAATTAACTGATATAATTGGAAAGAATTGCATATAAGAGCGGCTAATTAATGAAATCAAAGCTGCAAATTACCATTCAATTTCAGCAGACGAGGTAACAACAGTAAACCAACAAATTCTATCAGTATGTATAATGAAGAAAAAGAAATTAGAGAAGGATTTTTTGACTTTTCGAATCTTGACAAGATAACAGGCAAATATATTGGGGAAAGCTTGATGAAATTTTATAGCGAAAATGGAATTGATCTTAGTTCTTGTAGAAGCCAGTGTTACGATGGCGCACCAAACATGTAATGTGTAAAAAAAGGTGTTGCCAGCTATATTTTAAAAGGATCACCAAAAGCGATTGTAACACATTGTAGCTCACATAATTTGAATATATCAATTGCTGTAATATCAAAAATACTAATGATTGATAACATTTTGGAGGTATACAGAAATATATCTATTCATTTCAATACCTCTCCGAAAAGAGAGCGCTGCTAAAGAGATCCGTTGTAAATCAACTAAAAGAAAAAAAATTTGATAGGGATGTGCAAAAGAAAATGGTCAGAAAGAGATGCCGCATATGAACACTTTTACTTAACTATAACATTTATGGCAGAGGCATTAGAGATTATTTTAGGAATACACTCTAATATAGAATAGTTCAATATAGAGTTTAGTATGGATTGGGACGCACAAAGAAAAAGAGAGGCCAACTAACTCTTTAATGCACTCACTAAATTCGAATTCATAATTGGTATTATAACTTTGTACCGCTTACTTCACCCGTTGTCGTATATAACAGAGAAGTTATAAGGACGCACAACTGATGTTGTGTATGCATACAGTAACATTCAAGAAACAATCGACGATTTGAACCATCTATGGAAAAATGTCGAAAAAGAAACTTACGCAATTTACCCACAAGCTACTCATATGGCAAGTAAATTATTTGTAGAATCAACGATTGCCAGAATCACTATGAGACAGACCTACAGAAATAACGTTCCTGCAGAGAGTTTCCATGAATATTATAAACGGGCCTTGATTTTACCTTTTCTCGACATCATCATTTCAGAAATCGAAATACAATTCCAAAAGACAATTTGCATTGCTGCTAAGGTTTTATGCTTGGTTCCCTTGATAATTTGCAGTAAGGACATAACTGCTTTCCAAGAGTTAGTTGAAATGTATAAAGGTGATCTTCCGAACTCAGAAGCTGTAGATCAAGAACTCATGTTTTGGAAAAGAAAATGGTCTGTTATTAAACCTGAAGATAGGCCTAATACTCTAGCTGAAGCCATTAAAATCTACAATGAAAATCAATATCCTAATCTCTTTGAGCTTCTAAAGATCGGATGTACACTACCCGTAACGTCCGCAGAATGTGAACGCAGCTTTCCAGCAATGCGAAGATTAAGAACATTAATAATATATATATATATATATATATATATATATATATATATATATATATATATATATATATATATATATATATATATATATATATATATATGTATATATATATATGTATATATATATATGTATATATATATATCTATATATATATATATACATATATATATATATATATATATATATATATATATATATATATATATATATATATATATATATATATATATATATATATATATATATATATATGTATATATATATATATATATTGATTGAGCATTTTATTAAAGGTATTTAACTAATTTAAGTTTGTATTTGAATTTTTTTACAATAGTTCGAACATCTTCGAGAGTTTTAGTACTAGGAAATGCAGGATCGTACTCAAATGCTTCTTTATCTTCAACGTTTTCTTCATCTGAATTTAATTCAGCTTTATTTTCACCTTCATCTTTTTTTCACCTTCATTTTTCTTTTTCATCTTCTTCTTCGTTTGTTTCACAATAAGCAGGCTTGGTGTGATGCAAAAACTCTGAGATGTATATGCTAACATGTCACTCTCTGTATCTGATTCTTCTTTGCTTTCGTCTGATAATAAATTCTTATTTGCTCTATTGATATCTGTAATTATCTTTTTACGTTTTAGTACTTGTGTCACACAAAGATGGATTCCATGATCATAGCGAATATATGGCTAAAAATAAATGAGCCTAATTAAATTCACAAAAAATAGTTGTAAAACTTTTCTTGAGCAAATTTAAAAAAAGTTAAATCAGTTTACATAAAAATTGTAAAACTCATCTACTTATTTGAAATAAATTGAAAATTTTCTTTCCCCTTTCCTCAACAGTTTTATTTGCTTGACCAAATTTAAAGATTTTTGCATTTATTTTCTAGAATCGATTAAGCGCTGTTATCCAAAAGCAACAGACAAAGAAACTTGGACATTAACCTGCTTCTTGAAGTATGCGTCTTATCGTTTTAAATGGAGGTAAACGAAAATCTTACAACCACAAAAAAGAAGATGAAGAAGCTAATAAAAGAAGGTGATAAAGATAATCAAGATGATGATGACTGTGAAGTAGATTATGACGTTTGAGTTTAATGAGAGTGAAGGTAGTTGTGAAAATAGAAAATTAAATTACCCCCTTACCCACACTTGTAAAACTTTTTAAAAAATACATTTCAGTAAGTTTTTTAAAGTGTTACTCGAAAACGTTACATCAGTTCAACGTTGTTTTTTTGATGTTGAATCGATGTTGATATTTCAACGCGGGTTTCTTGTTTCCAACTCGACGCTTAAATTAACGTTTGTAAATCAACGTCAGTTTAATGTCAATTTATCGACGTTAAATCATTGCTGATATTTCAACGTCGATTTCTTGTTTCCTATTCAACGCAGGAATCAGCGTTTGTTAATCAACGTCAGTTCAACGTTAATTTATTGACGTTTTCAACGTTGAATCAACGTCAAAATGCTTGCTAGGGTGCATAAATAAAAGGCAATGTTTAATCTACATTTGATTTAAACCCAGTCACGCAAAACGAATGTCAGGTCAAATTCGTTAAATAAGTATAAAATTGTAATCAAAATAAATGAAAATAAACTGGATAAACTATAAAATCCAATACTCTGTAAAGCTTGACTAATACAAAAAAATATATTTCAAAAGAAGTGTATCAAAAATCAGAGAGAAGTTAAGACAACTAAAAAAATCATCAAGCATCTTAGCTCTAATTTGATGTTGAAGTTTAAAAAATTATACTAAAAACGCTAATATCGCAATCTTTTTAAAAATGTCTTTTAATCAGTTTTTACTAAGAAATCAATCGTTTAGAAAAAATTTTTTTTTTAATTATGTAATCCGGTTTTTATTGTCGTCATTGTTGAAATTTATTTAAATTTAGTTAAATATTATGATTATATTTTTTAAAAAAACAGCTTTTTAGATGATTATATTTTTTAAAAAAACAGCTTTTAAAAAACATTTACTTACTTTTAAAATAAAATCAAATATTATGATATTAAGTAATATATTGTCATAAGTTATATATAAATTATATTATTTATTTTATATAAAAAAGATAAAGGATTTGGGATCTTCAAAAACATTTACCAACGCATGTACAAACTCAATTTTTTTTTTTCAAATACAAACATAGTTTAAGTCTGGAACAAGGTCGGCTCAGTCGGCCGATCGTAAAACGAACATGGCCAACCATTGAAATATGAACGGCACCAGCGGCGCAGTGGTGCCAGCCATCAGCCAATGAACCCCATGCATGGACCAAGCATGCTGGGTAACTTGTATTTAGTTTATTCTTGTTCTTATTTAGGTAGTTCCAACCATGATCAATATAAATCTTTAATCTTGGACTTGATTGCCGTACTCACGCTATAACTGCACTTTTTATTACAACCCTAAAGCTGACTTGGATTCTCGTAATTTTCCTAATTTGTAAAGCTCCTTAAGCTGATGTTTTTTCTCTTTTTGCTGATAAATGCGCCTGCATCCAGGTAGTATGAAAAAAAAAATTTTTTTTGTCAGTTTCAAGTCAAGCCTCATTCTATACCTTGATTTTATTGCAATTTGATTGTCTTGTACTGCTACTATATCTAATGTAATTATTATTTTTTTATCTTTTTTGAGAGAACAACTCTCTTGAGAACAAACTTCTATTGTTTTGCAAGTAATTAATGTAAAAAGGTGCTAAGCGCCATTATTCCCAGTTCAAAACTCATATCTTATCTCAAAGGTTAGCTTTAAATACTTAAAATTTTCAACAATATCATTAAGAAGTAAGTCTAACATTCTATCTCTAACTCATGGTATTGATCTTGTTACCTCTCCCAAGGATAAGGCAGAATTATTTGCAAAAAAACTGCTCTTTCAATTCAACTCTTGAATCATATGTCCATACTCTTCCTACTAATCCATTTAAACAGTTATACCATTGTTACACATCCAAATTGCTTCGGCTTATATTGCTAAAGTGATTTTTCAATTAAACCATTCTGTGGCGTACGTTATACAGGCAACATTCCTGTCATAGTCTTATAAATGCGTTCTTCAGAATTCTCTTCAATTCTCTCAAAACTTTTTAATAAGTGCTTGACTAATCTTGCCTGCTAAAAAAAGCGGTCTGTGTTTCCAATTTTTAAAAACTCTGAAAAATATTCTAAACCCCTCCCCCCCCCCCCCCTCAAACTATCATTCAATCAGTCTTCGCTCTATTATTGGCAAGGTTTTTGAGTTTTTGATCAACAAATTTCTAACATTCCGTCTTGAGCCAAATAACTTACTGTCTTACAATTAAAAAGGTTTTTAATCTTTTTGTTCTACGGCTGACTTGCTAACTACTGTGTCTGCAAACATTTGGTCTAAAAAAGACGTTTTAATACGTCTTTTAAACGTATTAGACATTTATACACTTGAAAGACGTCATTTTAAAACCGAATGTTTGCTGGGAATGTACTTGACATATCTAAAGCTTTAGATAAAGTATGGCATGTTGGTTTTCTTCATAAGTTTGATGTTTGACATTCTCTATAAGCTTCATAGTTGATAATATATCCCCAGATATTTTTGATATTATCAAATCAATTCAAACTAACAGCTTTATTAAAGTCATCCTCGAAGGCTAACACTCTTCTTCATTTTCAGTTACTTCTGGGGTACTTCAAGGTTCTATTCTTGGCCCTGTTTTGCTTCTTATCTATTAACAATCTTCCTTACAACCTTACATGTATAGTGAATCTATTTGCTGACGACCCAACTTAACACTTCTATCTTGACAAAAAGTCTTCTCTTTGTGATTTCTAAGAACAGGAAAACGATCTTAAATTTGATATCTCTTTTGTTACAGATTAGGACTTGCAGCAGTCTGTGAGTTTTAACTCCAACAAAATTCGTTTATTTACTGCAAACAACTGTAATGTTGCATCTCTTTTCTAGAAATACTGTCATGGTTGCTGCTTAAAGGAGCTATCATCTCTAGTTCCATCAACCAAAATTCATTCTTGCCTTGAATCACCATTTAGTAAAGTCACATCCTTTAATGTTATCTGTCCCTATATGCTTCTAAAAACATTTATTCGTCTAGTTTTTTTCCCGCACCTCAACCCTTTGTCAACCATTTTTTTTGCTCTATAACTCTATGTTTCTAGTAATTTTTAATCTTTTACTTTAGTTATCTCTTTGTTTTCTAGTAACTCTAAAATTAATAGTGGTTGCTTGTATGCAAGCAACAACTATTAAGTTTAGAGTTACTAGAAAACCAATCTCAACAAGGCTGCATGCAGCCTTGTTGAGAGTGAATTAAAATAAAAAAACAAAAAAATGAAAAAATAGAACGGAAATCAATTAGGTTCGAACGTTTATTTTTGTTACAACCCAGTAAGCACAAAGACGTTTAAAAGACATTTTAAAGATGTCTTTAAGGAGGTCTAAAAGGCGCACTTGTAGACGTCTAGATCATAAGGCTATAAGACGTCTAAATGAAGACGTCTTTATATAAACGCGTTTTAGACGTATGTCAGACGTTTTTTTCAAGATAAATTTAAGTACATGACGTAACATTTTCGCGTAGTATGTGGTTTATATTCATTGTTATTTATAACATCATATATTGTTATAATTTCGTATATACAAAATATACATACGAACCAGCAGTCAGTATAATATTGCTGTAGTCACCACCAACGGTTGATGCATCTAAAATGAAAATAATACATAACAGTAACAAATATATATCAAAACAGTATTTAAAACATTTATAACTTACCTTTAGTATAATTACATTTTATCATAATAACTGCCAGCTAATTTTTGACCGCATACTTGACTTATTATATGGCTTGTGGGTGTATTAAAACTAAAAGTACTGATATTTAACTTATATATTATTCTTGCCATTTTCACTTATTATCATGATCAGTCAACTATCTATTAAAAAAGCAAAATAATTATTAATAAAAAAAAGATATATTATTATTATAGCAATTATTTTAGTGATTCCTGTGACAACAATTTTAGCAATTGTGTAAAAAAGTAATTTAATTTAAAGTAATTTACACTTAAAACTTGAACAAATTATTGAAAATAATAAAAACTATGTTTTTACTTTGAATATACGACATCTACTTAACGCGTAATGACAAAGCCGTCAAAAAGAAGTCATAATGACATATTTATAAACAGGTCTCAGAAAAGACGTCTTTTAGCTTTGATCTAGACGTCTTTTAATGCGTATTTTAGACTATTTATTACGCGTCTTTTAAACGTATTTTTAAACTTTAAAAAGACGCATTTTAAACGTCATGTTAAAATTGCATTTATTAAAGACGTCTAGAAGATGTCTTAAAAAAAGATATCTTCTAGACGTTTTTTTAACGCTTAAATAGACGCCTTTTAAACGTCATTTTAAAAACGCCTTTATAAAAGACGTCTAGAAGATGTCTTAAAAATTGACGTCTTCTAGACGTCTTTTTATCTTTTAAATAGACGCCTTTTAAACGTCATTTTAAAAACGCATTCATATAAGTTGTCTAAAAGATGCCTTTAAAACGTCTATAAAAGTGCGTCTTTACCTAGACTAGTTTTAGACGTCTATAAGTGTCTAAAATGCGTCTTGTGCTTACTGGGAACGTTTTCCGTTATGTTTTTTGCATTCGTTTGATAAAAAAATAAAAAAAGTAATAAAGTGAATTTGTTAGTAACATGTAAGTTGCAGAAAAATTGATTACCTGTTGTGCAAAAAAAAAAAATGATGTCATTATATCATTGACTTTATTTGTTTAAAAAAAAACTAAATATTTATTTTGAAAGCATGGTATATCTATCTATCTACCTATAAATAAATAAATATATATATATATATATATATATATATATATATATATATATATATATATATATATATATATATATATTATATATATATATATATATATATATATGTGTGTATATATATATACATATATATATATATATATATATATATATATATATATATATATATATATATATATATATATATACATATATATATATATATATATATATATATATATATATATATATATATATATATATATATATATATATATATATATATATATATTATTTTTCAAAGCTCAAAGAAGTCCTTACGGTCTTATCATAGAGCACCGCGGAAGAGCATTTGAAAGGAAGTTCACGCCTCTTCCTTACAGATGTTATAAAACTTGCCCAGAGGTAACGTAGAACAACGGATGTATATGTGTGTATGTATGTATGTATGTATATATGTATGTATGTATGTATGTATGTATGTATGTATGTATGTATGTATGTATATATGTATGTATGTATGTATGTATGTATGTATGTATGTATGTATGTATGTATGTATGTATGTATGTATGTATGTATGTATGTATGTATGTATGTATAATACAGCTTTCGTCATTTCGCTGATTTCAAAAAAGGTGCCTGTTGCGTTTCTAATAAGTTGGACTTAATATTCTTTATTTTGAAAAAGAATTATATAAACATCGAGTTTTTCCAGTACATTATTTTTGTGGATTAAACAATATTTGTTTTATGTAATTATGCTTATCTGTTATCAGCATTATTTCATCAACATAACTTAATAAAAAACTTGATATCAACTAAATAAAAAAGCAATGAAATTGAATTCTTTCTAAAAATTGTCCTCTATGCGCAGAACTGTATAGATGTGCAGGCTGTCTGCGCAGGCCTCCACTTTCCCAATATATTTATATATGAAACGGACTCAACCACTGATTTTTGTTGATTGGATTTTTATATTAAACTCCTATTTTATCACCGGTTACAATTTTCCAAAAAAGTTCTTCTCTTAGTACCTTGCCAGATAAGAAATACAATGTTCGTACGCAGTATTTTGAGCAATTTTGTGAATTTTATACACAACTCACGATATTTTAGACCTGTTCCATGATATGTAAACGTCTTAAAACATTGGTGCAAATAATTCCTGGTTGTTCAGTTGATTCTTTGTCAATTGCAATTATTATTTTCAATTAATGCTTCAAACTCATCTGTCTTCAGTTCCTGAGGCCTATTTGACCACTACTGGTCCCAAAGATCAAAATTCTCACCGCAAATTCTAAGTAACTAATTTTTGCAAACTCAAATATTAAAAGCATTCTCGACAATAATAATAATGTTTTCCTATTATATTAAAACCTAAGTAAAATACAGCGTTAAACATAAATAACAAAAAATCTTTTTATATGCCGCCTCCTTAAGTTTTTGTTTTTTTAAATCTTTCATCTCAAATCTCAAAAATGTAAAGATTGGTCTCGCGATTGGTTTATAAGGCCTAGCATTAGATTAGCTAGATTCATTTAGTTTGTTATGTTAGAAATTATTTTCTTGTTAGAACCAAAATTTCAACTGATATTTTGATTGCAGATTTAAATTTTAATCTTGTTGGAAAAGTAGAAGAGGCGAGAACTTTTCCTAGGAAGTATGAGAAGAATCCCAGTCTCTTTTGAGTAGAAAAAAAAAAGATAAAAAGACAAAGTCATGAGCGACTTGCCCACCCAGATCTATAAAAAAGAAATATTCTTAAAACAGAAGAAGTCAACAGAGGAATATTACAATATAGGGCAAAGTAATTGAAGCAAAGATTTCATTGACAGAGGTTGTGGTTTCAATCGAGTGAAGAGAGTGAGAGAGTAAGAGTGTGGTTTCAATCTTGAGTGAAGCAATACTTGCTTGCCGTAATCAAATTTTTTTTCTAACTTTTACAATATGAACTGGGATTTAAAATCTTCGTAATGGGTTCTGTTGATGTAAAAGATAAATGCAGGACGTATACTACATCATGTTACTCCCGTTCGGAAAATATTCTTGCCTATTAACTAACTGATACAGGCGGAAATGTTAAAGCAATTTGCAAAAGTTACTTTATAAGCACATTGCAGATCCCTGATGGGGCAATAACAAGTGTTTTTGCAAAGAAAAATCAAATGGTACACCTCTTGAAAACCCCAGGGGTAAATTGGCTCCGCAAAAAAAATTTAGCGATGATTTCACTAAATATCTTAGCTTTATTAGCTTATTTTCAACGTGCCAATCCCATTATAGCCGAATCAACCACCAGTACAAAGTTTTCTGCCTCCAACTTTATGAATATCAACGATTTACGAGAAATATTTTTAATTGCAATGAAAATGGTCTCACTTTTAATTTTATTTTTCGATACATAATCAATCTAAAATCAATTTAAATTTTGACCATCCACAATTACATGTCAAATATATGATTTTTTTTTATTTAACAACAAATTGAAGTATCTTTTAGAGGGTGAAGAAAAGGACTTACTATTCATCAAGGCATGGCTAAAAAGAAAACAGAAAAAATGGAAGAAGATACAGTGGATGCACATACAAATCCAAACAAATGGGTATTGATTTTCGTCTTGAAAACTTGAAGACAGTTTTTATCTATGTATGGAGTAAGGAACAAGAATCCAGAGGTACTCAAGAGATAGGTTCGTTTATCCTAGAGCATGTTTTTGCACACATACCAGAAACTGTGACCCATTTAATATTGTATAGCGATAGTTGCGGTAGAAAAAATTGTAATAGAAAAATATCTCTTCCAGTATACAATATATGTTACAATATAAACATTTAACACAACTTTTTTTTTTGTATCAGAGCATAATTTTTCCTCCTGTTACCGGAATTTTGCTATAATTGAAAAAACCAAAAAAATCAAAGACTAATTATTTGTTCCGGGTCATTGAATAGACCTCATATAAATAACTAATAGAAATTAGTAAATCGTCAAAAGGTTTCATGGCTAAAGGCATACTGGATAAAAATGAAAAAAGGATCACCACTTTTATTTCAAATGAAGCAAAAGCATTTTGGAAATGACACATTTATTTTGTTGGACGTATCAATCTGAAATCGTGCACTGCCATCTAGTACTATCAATGTTGAACTTGAGTTATTGTACCCCAATGGTAGAAAACTCACAAAAGAAATGCTAAAAGGAAAGAGGATGAGGGGGATTTTTTGATTTGGTGGATCCAGACTCTAATAAAGTAGGGACAATTTGCAGGTTTAAATTATAAAACTTTTTTAGTTATTTTTTTTATAATATTAGTTTTATAATAATAATTACACTGTTTTAATCAATGGTGGCAATCGCCCCCCATTACCCCCTCCCCTGTGGATCCGCCCTTTGTTACAAATGTAGAAAAATCATTAATAAGTCATAGACGAAATATCTGTTTAGCCTAATCAATTCTATTAACAATAGTTTTAAAAATTTGAAGAGCCAAAAATGCCTAATTTTTTACTTATTGCAAAACAGAGTAGTATCGTGTCCTAATTTTTTTCACCTATCTTTGTAATAAATACCATCCTTATGATAATCACACTTTTTCCTGTTATAATTTAAACGATCCTTAAAGTTTTTCCAGTTTATTAAAAATAAAGTAATTGAGGCTTTGGTACATTTTCCACTGAGCCCCTCATATATTATATAGTTTCAGTTTGAATATAAATTTTAATCTTTAGTAGCATCAACATCTGGTATCAATAATAATATTATATATTATATCTTTTCAATACGGATTTACAAAAAATTTGAAGATGTCTTTTTTTGTTTTGTAATCCAGGGCCTACAACACAGTTTTCGAAATGGGGGGGGGGGGAGGCATAATTGTCAATTTTCAAAAAAGTCTTCTATATCTAGAAAATTTTTTATTTAAAAAAAAAGGGTCTATTAGAAAAAAAAGGGGGAGGAGGTGCTCTCTGGTGTCGTCGGCCCTGTAATCT
This sequence comes from Hydra vulgaris, assembly GCF_022113875.1. Classification (NCBI taxonomy): domain Eukaryota; kingdom Metazoa; phylum Cnidaria; class Hydrozoa; order Anthoathecata; family Hydridae; genus Hydra; species Hydra vulgaris. The sequence continues at coordinate 38,468,335 of NC_061158.1, read as the reverse complement.
TTAGTAACATTGATGCTCATTCCGATACTAATGTGACAGATTTTTTCAAAAAGACTTTATAGGATGAAAATTATAGAGTTATTATAAATGACACAATGTTATTATAAAATGGTTGTTGACGAAGGTTTTTGGTTTTTTTGTTTCTTATTATATATATATATATATATATATATATATATATATATATATATATATATATATATATATATATATATATATATATATATATATATATATATATATATATATATATATATGTATATATATATATATATATATATATATATATATATATATATATATATATATACTTCCAGAATAACATCGAAATTGTAAAAAAGGAATTGTATCGAAAATCCAAAAAATAGAATAATCTCGAAATTAAGAAAAAAGGAATAATATCGAAAAGGGACTTTTCGGAACAATATCAAAAGTGTTAAAAAAGAAATAATATCGAAATTTCAAAAAACAGAATTAGGTCGAAATTGTAAAAAAAGGAAAACGGGACTTTCCGGAATTATATCGAAACTGTGAAAAAAGGAATAAAATCGAAAAAGGACTTTTCAGAATAATATCGAAAAGGTGAAGTTTTTTGCGGTTTTTAATTAAAGTGTAGTAATTACACTGTATAATTGTATAATTTATACAATATAAAAAAAAGCTCTATTAGTAGAATAAAAAATATTGAATGTTGTTGGCTATTTATAAAACAATTCAAAATAAAAACAATTCGCATCAAGATTTGTTGAGTTTTTTTTAAGGATTTATGGCGCTAAATTTTGATAATAAATTTATTTTTCATATGCTATCAAGAAGGAACTTCATTGAAGTACTTATGCTGAATTATTTTTATTGTTTTCTTTTTTACTAAAGCATTCAATTCTACAAATTATCATTCTCATATTAGGGGCCCCTAGGTAAGAATTCCACTCCTTGTTTACCCATTTGGGGCAATTGGATCAAAAGCTATTAAAGCTTTGTTAAAACCGTAAAAATTAACTTTAGATTAAGAAATAGAGTTTTTACGGTCAGGATAAACAAATTCATTAACGTTTATAAATAACAAGAAAATAGATAAAAATATTAGGTCTAATTTCTTCTACAGAACTTTGAGTGTTCTTGGCCCAATCGCCCATTCAGGACAATAAGGTAAAAATGTAAAAATACACAAAGCCCGTTTTCCCATTTTGGGGCAAATTGGGCCAAGAGTAAAAAAAGCTCTGTTAAAACTACAAAAATTAACTCAAGTTAAAGAAAAAGACCTTTTTCAAACTGTCAGAGTAAAGGTTCATTTACATTTATAAATATCAATAAAATATGTAAAAATCTAAGAAGAAACATTTTTCACATTTAGGGCAGGAAGCCATGACGTTAAACTTGGTACAATGAGCAAAAAAAATTCTGAAAAATTTTCAGTAATGGCTCAAACCCTAAATAAGTAAATTTTGAACTCTATTTTATGAAGTACACCACCAATTTTATGAAATATCATGCAAATAGTTTTGTCGTTAACATGGAAATGTGAACGAAGAGTCACATTATACCTGAACTTATCATATTTTGATTTTATGCGTTGCAACGCGTTAAAGAGAAGTATGATAAAACTCACAAATTCATGTTAATGACAAAACTATGAACATAATATTTCACAAAAGTGGTGGTGCATTTCATAAAGTACAGTTCAAACTTTACTTATTTTCAGGCTTCTTTATCCGCTTAAATTGTAAATCAAATCCAAGTGACGCAGTTATAAATAATGTTGTTTATCATCTGCAACAACAAGGGTGTTTTTGTCATAGATAACGTGTTGTATCTTAAATATTAATGACATCTTTTGGAAAATAATAAAAAAGATCGCCTTTGTTTAAATGCTTGAAAACATTTGCCCTTTAGTGATTTTTTAACAAAATGATTTTAGGCCCACTGCGTTAAATGTTAACTAAATATTTTATGAAAGCAAAACATTAAATTCCAAAAAGAACTACTAAAAACCTACTTTGTAAAAAAAAAAATGTCTATACTACAAATGCTGATAGAGGGGGAGGGAAAACGCCTCCTTGACCCTCTTGAACTTCTGTTAGACGTTTTAGGAAACTCGACTAACTTGAAGAATAAAAATATTAGTGAATAAAATATATGAAGATTAGTAAATTTATTAATCTTCTAATAATTTATTTTATGTATGGTTATTGATTGCACTTTTTATAAAAAGTACAATCAATAACTTTCTATAAATATATATATTATCTCCTCTCCCTCCCCACCCCTACCAACAGTAAGGACGTGATAAACTTAATAGAAACTTGCTTTTAATAGAAAATTTATATCAATAACAACTCTTTAAACAAAATGCATATTTATTATAAAGCAAATTAAGGATGAAAAAACCTTTTTTATAGCTGTTTTGTGCTGGTCTGTAAAATCTGGATCTGTGTTTTATATAATCTATAAGGTGTTATATCTTGGAAAGGAAATATTTTCAGCATATGGTTTTTACATCTTTTTGACGAGCTCTTTCCAATGATATAGTTTTTTGTTTAATTTCTATATATTTTTTGCTGACTGTAACAAGTTATGATCCCGGTCCAAAATGTTTTAGCACTTGTTTTCTTTTTCTTAGTTTTAACTTAGTTAAACAAGTTAAAAGCTAGCTAGACAAGTTAAAACCTAGTTAAAAAAAGTTAAAAGCAAAAAGTTGCTTCTACCACGCTTGTGCACACGAAAGTGCTAATCGTAACATAGCAACCTTCACGATAAGTCCTTTGTTGATACTTATTTAATTTTTCTAGACAAGCAGCTGTAGAATTTTATGCTACATTTATCTATACAATAACTTTAACATGTAAATGACTATTGTTTCGAGGGAGATGGAATTTACTTAGTACTTATCCTTAACATAATATGGGGTTTGCTCAACTAAAACCAATACAATACGCCAACTTACGGAAAATCTTGTAGGCCCAAATGGAATTTAAAGTCGTTTATGTAAACTAAAAAATTACGTTTTTGATTATTTTTTATTCCAGGCGGAGCAATAGGAAAAAAATTAATACCGCTTTTATATTATAAATTTTTTCTAATAAATTTAAACAATTGTGTGACATTCTAGTTTTTAAAATATAGGTAAAAGGCAAAATTTTACTGAATCATTGAAAAGGTTCAATTTTGGATGATATTGGTCCTCGGCAAGTGGAACAATGAGCTGTGTTGCTTTTTTGGACTTGTTGAATGCAAGGCTGACAAAACAAAAAATGTCTGCAAGGCATTACTAATGCATTTCGTTCATTGACGGTACAAACAACGCACTTCGGTGACTCTGTTGAAGTAGAAGTTGGCAAAGGAAGACTCTCACCAACCTCGTTTATTGAGTTTTCATCCAAAGCACTAAAAATATTTAGAAACTTCAAATACAATTTTCCATATTTCATGGAAAATAACAGATTATCAAATAAAGTTAAACTAATTAATTTAGTAAAAAAATTGATAAAGGTTAATAAATAAGAAGTGTTATACAAAAACTTGGAAAATTATTTTACACTACTTTGAAGTTTGAAAGAGATATGATACTGTTGATAGGAATCTCTCAGTTGTCCAAACTCCGTCTCGAAGTTTTTTCTCAAAACAATGCATTTTTTCAATTGCACCATAGTCGCGTTGGTCACGGCGGACTGGCTGATTGCAGGCAAGCTGTTGAAGTTCTTGAATTGTATGGACAATTACATGCTGGTTAAGCAATTTCATAAACCGCCAAAATCCTCTATGTCGATCACCCATGTTTGATTTCAAACGTCTATTGAGACTCTCTGCATTGTTATTGGTTTTGTGGTTCAAGCCATAAACACTGAATCCTTCTGGGGTCACTATATTGAGCCAATAAATCTCAAAATACCTAGCAATAATATATAAAATAAAAAGCAAGTAGTTTGATTTTGATTTCCCGACTAAATTGTGCAATCTCAATAACTCGAGATCCCCAAGCAACCAATATTTTGTTTGCAGGAAGGAGATAAAGTGCTGAAACTTTTCGTGCCCACTTCTTTACTTGAATTTGGTGGCGGTATTCCCTCTGAAGACCAAGAATTGCTAATTGCTTGGTGATTGCATTTTCGAAATGAAACCTAAAGATAAGGATTTAAAGGAGATCGTTAATTGATAACAAACTTTGAAAAACTTGGATAACTTAGAAACTGGAAACTAAGTAATAACAAAGTAATAGCTTATACCTGCAACCATTCACCAAGCTTTTACTCTAAGTTGTTTTTAAAGCATTCTGTAGTCCTCGTTCAAAATCCTACATAATGGTGAATGGGGAGAAATCTAAAATTTCTTTTATTTTGGAAAAAACAAGCTTGTATAGAGCCTCGGATTTCGATGTCATTAAAGTGCATACAGCTGGAACAGATATTCCCCAAAGGTGAGGGTTATCAGGATCAAAATTCATCTGATCCTCATCTGGAATTGGATCTTCAAGTACTGCTGAATACTCAACAGAAAATATCAAGAGCTGATACCACTTGCTTTCCTCCATGCGTGGTGTCATGCTGGAAGCACAATAAATGTAACTATAACTTACAACTGTAAATAAAAGTGTTCTACCTAACGTTTTTAATATATTAATTCTTTCGTCTACGGGCTGTCCATTAATAACGTCAAAAAAATAAGGAAGGGGGTCTAAATTCTTTTTATAATTTTTGCTAAGGCTGAGGGAAGGAGGTCAAGTAAAGTTGACATCAACAATGTTGCTTTATTTTTTTAATTTCATTACTCAAAAAAAGAAAAATTTGGCTGCATTTTAGCGCAGCGTCTTTATTTAGGGGAGGAGGGTTATCAAAAATTGACGTAATTTTTTAGGGGAAAGAAGTGTCTCTGGAAATTTAACAAATTGTTGACATGGGGAAAGAGGTAATGTAAAAATTGCTAAAAGTTTGTTAATGTAATTAATAGACAGCCCCCTAGATATATATATGTTCTTCTAGAACATATATTTTTTTGAAAAAGTTAAATGCATACGTATAAATACCTAAATGTTCCATCAACAAAATACACTTTAGCCAATTTCGTCTTGTTAATGACTAGCATATGCCCAAACAGCAATGCTACGTTATCCTGTTCTGCTACTGATCCCAAGAAAATTTCTCCATAACGTTGACATTCTTTGTCGTTCAGAACTTCAGCAGCTTCATTTGGTGATTTTGGGTTCGAAGGCCCATTTAGCCTTTTCTGAAGACTTGGGATAATTTGACGAAAACTAACAGATCCAGAAACAACTGCAGGAAGTTCACTGATAGTGTTTTGAAAAATTGAGCGCAGGTCTTCAGATTTTGCTTCTGTTTTTTTCTTCATGGCACTTTTAGCAAACAGCACTTCAAAGTCTGTTTTTCTTGAACTGCAACTGTGAACAGTTGTAACCTGAAGTTTATCTTCATGAATAAAAGCTCTGCGCTTGCAGTTCATTCTTGTAAAAAAACGACACTTAAGATGCAGTTTGTCTTTATAAAGTTTATCTTTTGTGTATCCAAAATCACCAGACCAAAACGCATTTGATTTTTTTCTTTCTCCTTTAGTTTCATTATAATTTTTTGATAAGTTCTCTAACGACATTTTGGAATATTGAGTTTCTTAAAAGTTTCTTAAATTTTAAGTTTTAATTTCAATTAAATTGTTTATTGGGCGTGCAAATTTACTGTTCATTTAAACTGCTGGCCTCCATTGTAGGTAATGCTAACTTTGTGTAAAGTTGATGCGATATTAGGGTGAAAAGTTAAAAAATATTCATCGAACTCTTAAATAAGTTTCTTTTTGAAAAGTGACTTAGTATTAAAAATTTCTTAAGATTTTCTCCTAGTACTAGTTTTTTATAAAAAAAAGTGTTATCATAAAATCATATTTTTGATGTTAATCATTAAAAAGAATTTTTAACGATTAAAAAGAGTTTTCGATTTTATTCCGTTTTTATTGTTTTCGACATTAACCAGAAAATCCTACTTTTGATGTTAATCGTTAAAATGATTAACATCACCCTAATTTCGATCTTATTCTGTTTTTATTGTTTTCGACATTAATCAGAAAATCTTATTTTCGATGTTATTCATTAAAATGAGTTTTCGATCTTATTCCTTTTTTATTGTTTTCGATATTGTTCCATATTTGTGTATTTCGATATAAAAACTTTTTGATATTAATCAGAAAATCACATTTTCGATGTTAATCAGTTAAATGAGTTTTCGATCTTTTTCCGTTTTTATTGTTTTCGATATTGTTACAAGTTTGTGAATTTCAATATAAAAGCTTTTCGATATTAATCGGAAAATCACATTTTCGATCTTAATCATTAAAATGAGTTTCGGTCAGTTATTTTTCGATACTAATCATTTTTTCGATCAGTTTATTTTCGATACTATTCCGCTTTCCCATATATTTGTTTCTATATATTCGTCAATAACATTTAAAATATTTGTTTTATGAGAATCATAATGTTTATATGTGTACTTTACGCAATACCCCAAGGTTCTCGACGATAAGACTAATCTAAGTCTTCTACGAGTTCCCTATAACAGTCAAAACCCTTATAAAGTCATAGCATATTTTATCAGGGCCGCCGATAGGAGGGGGGGCCACCAGGACAGTTTGTCCCGGGCGGCAGATGTCCATGGGGCGCTAGATGCCGAAGTAAAATAAAATAGTTTTTTTATTCTTAAAATTCTATAATTAAAATTATATAATACTCGCGTTATATCATTGTTTTTTATTCCTCGAAAAGTTATATAAAAATACGAACTCATCATCGATTTCGTATTCCATACGCTATTAAATTAAAAATGTCCCTTGAGATTTTTGCATTCATCAGACTAAAGTAAAAAAAATGCAAACGTTGATAATTAGCAAAAGCAAACTGTGAATACAATTTAGAAATAATTTTATTCAAAATTTAGAAAAAAAAAATAATTATTTTTCAAATATTCGTTATGATCGACTTATTTATGGTATTTCATGTTTACGATTTATTTATATTTAACTATTGAAATATTGATTTATGACATTAGCTTTTTGAGTTTATTATTTTTTGATGAGTTTGCGTATTTGAGTTGGCTATTATTTTATTGATGCGTACTGTTATTTACAGTAATTGTTGATAATGAATCGTAAAAACTTTCTGGTGCCCAAAATCGGGCATTGGCTTCCAATAGGGCAAAAGACTGTGAAAAAAATAAACAAACGCTCCAAGAATTAGGTTGGTTTTACAAAGCTACTAATCAAAATACTGATTTGAAGGTGAGTTAGTAGAAATATATAGGTCAATAAATATATTTCTTTTATTTCCGAAGCAATTTAAGAAAAATAGTTAAACATTTTTTAAGTCGGCGGAATTAAATAAATCAGAACAAACAATGGAATCATCGTATTATGATGATGTTGATCTACATTCTCTTAGTTCAGTGGAAAATGAAACAGACGACAGTTTTAACTATGAATTAAAACCCGAAGAAAATAAAGGTTTTTATACAAACAATAATTCAAAATAGTTAAATAATTAATTAAGTATTAATTAGGTTTTAATTAATTCAGGCGTTGAAAATGATCCAGCACTCTAGCCATCGATTCTTAAGCAAAGAGAAAAAGAAGAGTTAATCAAAAAAGGTCCGTCAACTTTACCTGATGATTTCCCACGAGATGCTTCTAATAATTTTAATTAATTCAGGCGTTGAAAATGATCCAGCACTCTAGCCATCGATTCTTAAGCAAAGAGAAAAAGAAGAGTTAATCAAAAAAGGTCCGTCAACTTTACCTGATGATTTCCCACGAGATGCTTCTAATAACAGGGCCTTTCCAAAAGAAGTTCTTTTCATTGCATTGCCTAATGGAGAAAAAGTTCAACGAGATTATCTGATATGGAGCCCATCGTCTAACTCTCTTATTTGTTTCCCGTGTTCTTTATTTGGGTGTGAAAATTCCGGATCCTATGGGGATCGTTCTCTTCTTCTTCGCTGGAATGGAGGAATAAAAAATGACTGGAGAAAATTGAGTGATCGTATCAAAAGTCATTATAGCAACTCAGTTCATCAAAGTCATTATCTCAATTGAAAGACTTTGCACTCAGCTCTTGTCGATCAGCTCGGGATCGACTCAGAGTTCCAAAAGGCACTAGAAAAGGAAGTAGCCAGATGGCGTGAAATACTTCGTTGTATTTTAGATGCAATTTTATTTTTAATATCTCAAAACTTATCCTTTAGAGGTAAATATTCTAGGCCAGAACTCTAAATACTTAAGAATAAGTTCTTATTTTTAGTATTACAGAATTACTATTATCTACATTTAACTAACTTAGAAAACATTGTTTTAGGGCAATGTTCGTCGATGGAGAAGAACAAGAAAGGAAACTTTAAGTTGCCTTGAACTTATTTCTCGTCACAACGAAACATTAAAGAATCATCTTGAAACAGTTGAACGTCATCAAAATAAAGGAATCAGAATGCAAGCTCACTATCTCTCCTGGCAATCACAAAACGAATTTATCAGTGAATGCGCTACATTAGTTCAAGCAGCAGTTGTGAAAGAAGTAAAAGATGCCGTATATTTTACGATAATTACCAATGGGACCCCAGATGTATCTCACACAAAACAAATCATGTTTATTCTTCGATTTGTGCGATTCAACTCGGGTAATATGATTTGGGAAGTTAAAGAACAATTTCTCTGCGTTGAAGATATGGAGAAAAAGAAAAGTGCAGATATTGCTTATTTAATTTGCAACGTTTTAGCGAAAGTGAATCTCGATTTACAAAAATTGAAATGCCAAGGATAAAACAATTGTTCTAATATGGCTGGAATCTATAATGGAGCCCAAGCTCATATACTGGAAAAAAATCCGTTCGCTTTATACATTCCTTGCGGTGCTCATAGTTTAAATTTAGCTGGAGTTCATGCTGCTGAGTCTTGCGCTGAGATCAAAACTTTTTTTGGCAATATCCAAGCTCTCTACATGTTCTTTAGTTGCAGCCCAGCAAGATGGAAAATTCTTCACAAAGAAACTGCTTTATCACTTCACAATCTCTCAGATACTAGATGGTCAGCCCACATAACAGCTGTAAAACCTTTAGTCAAAAAACCACGAGAAATCATTGCTGCTCTGGATAGAACCGTTAATCAACTTGACCTAACTGCGGACATGTTGAATCAAACGAAGTTGTTGGGCAAATATTTTAAGTCATTTGAATCAGTAGTTCTTCTGACCATTTGGTATAAGACACTGCAAAATATTGATAATGTTAGCCGATGTCTCCAGTCGGAGTCAATCACCATTGAAGAAGAAGTCATCCTCATTCAACTACTTCTAGATGACCTAGGTCGCATTCGTTCGTCGTGGAATTGTATTTTGACTGAAGCAAAGCTAGTGGCTGGAAACCTAGGCTTTGAAACAGAATATGTAAAACGCACAAGAAGAGTGAAAAAATTCCACGAGGAACCATCAAATACAGCCCACTATCACGACGATACAGAAAAGAATTTTGAAGTAAATATTTTCAACGTGGCATTGGACCACATAGTTCTACAAATTCAGTTAAGGTTCAATGTGGTGAAAAAGGTTTCTTCTCAGTTTTCCTTTATCTGGCTTCAGTCTGAAGACCCTTCTTCACAAGATGACAAAGCTCGTCAAATTTTTTTCAAAACCTTAAAGAAGACGATCTTATTGAGGAAATTTGCCACTTTGACCGGTTGAAAGCACCGTCCTTGTTCAGTAAAGGTAACTATCTCAATCTTTTAAATCAAATATATTCCAAAGGCTTGCCACCAACTTTTCCGTCGATATGCATACTTTTGCGCATCTTCCACACAATGCCAATATCCGTTACAGAGGGTGAAAGATCTTTTAGTAAACTGAAGATTATAAAAAACCACTTCAGAGCCACCATGGGACAAGAGTGACTTTCAAATCTTATGGCGTTGTCTATTGAAAATGATCTCGCGAAATCATTGTCATATGATGAAGTAATATCTAATTTTGCCTCGAAAAAAGCTCGAAATTTTTATTTAAATTAGGAATTGTTTATGATGTGGTTAGTTAGCAAAAAATGAAATAAAAAATTAAAGTAGCTATATTTTATATATATATATATATATATATATATATATATATATATATATATATATATATATATACATATACATATATATATATATATATACATATACATATATATATATATATATATATATATATATATATATATATATATATATATATATATATATATATATATATATATATATATATATGTATATATATATATACATATATATATATATATATGTATATATATATATATGTATATATATACATATATATATATATATATATATATATATATATGTATATATATATATATATACATATATATATATATATATATATATACATATATAAATATATATATGTATATATATACATATATATATATATATACATATATATATATATATATATATATATATATATATATGTATATATGTATATATATATATATATATACATATCTATATATATGTATATATATATATATATATATATATATATATATATATATATATATATATATATATATGTATATATATATATATATATATATATATATATATATATGTATATATATATATATATATATATATATATATGTATATATATGTATATATATATGTATATATATGTGTATATATATATATATATATATATATATATATATATATATATATATATATATATATATATATATATATATATATATATATATATATATATATATATATATATATATATATATATATATATATATATACATATGAGCCGTGGCGCAGTGGTTAGAGCATTGGACTCGTGACTCAAGGGTTGCGGGTTCGATCCCAGCTCGAAGCACATAAACGTTATCGTTGAAGTTGGAAACGGAGAGCCAACTTAATAAATGCTGTTCTCCTTGTGGCGGTGCTCTGTGACAAGACCATTAGGACTTCTTAGAGCACCTTATTAACTGAAAAAAAAAGAAAAAAGGCGAAATCCATAAGGGCATCAAAAAAGTTGTTGTCCCGGGCGGCTTGAAGGCTCTCGGCGGCCCTGTATATAATTATTGCTTCCTATGTTTAGCTTAACGGTATTTTGTAAAATATTATTTTTTTTGTATTGGAAGTATATTTTGTTTATGTTATCGCAGTATAAAAAAATTTGTAATTAATATGTAGTTGTTAAAATTTAAAGAAAAAGAAAAAAAAAATAGAAAATTTACTTTAATTTTTTATTGTTATTGTTATTATTATTTTTATTATTATGCTATTGACTTTTGATAGCAATAGTAAAGATGTCATTGTAATGTAAATTTATAAATATTATAAGTTTACAAAAAGCCTTTACAAAATTTTTTATAAATGACCAATTATAGGATTATATATTGTTTCGATTTTTTTTTATTCTTTATTAGCAACTGCATTTATTACAATTGATAATGTTAAAATTTTCTTTAAAATGAATTTAAATCGCTTAAAGTGGTCTTTTTATATTATCATTCTTTTTATTTATAATCTTTAGGGGAGCAGTTGTAACATTGGTTACTTTATAATAATATAATATGTGTTTTAAATACGAGCATAAATTCTATAATTTTTAGAGCTTTTTTTAGCTTTTTATTTTTAATTTTTTTTTGTTCAGTATTCTATCGATGAATTGAGATAGTCAATACATCGATAGAATACAGAACAAAAAAAAAATAAGCACAAGTAGTAATAATGAAATATTATATCTTTTAAAAACGATTGTTAACTGCATACAACTTATATCTTTAATGTTTGATATTTTTTCAATTGTAGACTTATATGTCATTACATGGTCGACAACACGGATTTCGAAGTGGAGAGGCACAATCGCCTATTTCTAAAAAAAGTTCTCTATAATTAGAGTTTTCTCTAGAAAAAAAAAAAAAAAAAGTGAGGGCCCCGCGGCGTCGTCGGGCCTTCATTGACTTCTGTAAGCAATGTAATGTTCCATCTTTTCAATAATAATTATAAATGACGTTTTTATTTTTTTGTGACAGATGAACTTTTTGTACTAATGATAATGTTATATATTATGTCTACTCAACATGTATAGTTTACATTTTTCAATAGAGAAAACAACAAAAATCAATCAGAACGTTTTATCCTCTACTAAAATTTCGTTATTCTATACTGCTTGAGAACTGCCTACTGATGATTGAGAAGTAGAACTGATTCCATCGGCTCTGAAAGAAAGAAATAGACATCAAATGAAAGATTCCTCCAAGATTTCAATACTTTGGAAAGTAAATAAATGCTTTCGTAACTTTTTGTTACATAAAAAAGAACTACCTCTAAACATGAAAGTCGCTACTTTGAGAAAAACTGCCATAGGGTTGAGTGGGGCATATTGTTACAGTGGGGCATAACGGGACAGTTATGCCTGAAGCCTTTTACCTAAACTCAAAGAAATTGTTAATTTAAAATTTAACTTCGATTATTAGTAGTGTTAAATGTAAACAACGATAGTAAAAAAATATATAAGAAAAATCAATCATCTGTTTTTAGCTGTGAATAAAAAGGAACTTAGAATTTGAAAAGCTGCTGATACATATGGCATATTTAAATTTGTTCTACATTGATATATTGCTAACAAGCCAGCTTGTATAAAATATTACCAAATAGTTTCAGGATATTTTTTTGTGTGAATTATGCGATCCATAATATTTTTTAATCTTAAATTTAGCAGTAATTACCAATTTGAAAATATATGCTAGTTTTGCCCTACTTAAATTTTAAAAATTAATTTTTTTAAATTATTCTAATTAGATTTTTCACAATTCAACACCGGCTTCAAAAACTGGAAAAATGTGAGTGCAAAGAATCAATTTCAATTGCCTTGTGAGCAAAAGAAAAAAAAAGCTATTTATAGATAACTAAATAAAGTAGTCAGAACATTTTGATTTTTTGATTCGTCAATAAATGCCACTGCTAGCGAACTTACTTGACCGAGTAAAGAAGATTGTTTCTTAATGAAAAGGGTATACCACTTTGAGGCAAAAATGAGATAACGAGCTTCGTATTTAATAGAATTTATACTAAAATATATAGGAACTCCTATATAAGTGTGACGGTTTTTTGGCAAAGTATATTGAGCAATATAGGAAACTAGGCTGAGGTACTACGTCATATCTGTCGGCGACGAAATTATCTAAATTATTAGCAACATGGTTCAACAAAAAAAATTAAAAGGAGATAAAAGCTGCTAAATACTTTGATATAATTGTGAATTTAACTCCTGGTTTTACCCTTGTTGATCAGCTGACCTTTATTCTTAGAAATGTAAACATTGAAGAAAATTGCTGTTTTCAATGACAACATTTAAAATATGTCTACCTTAATTAAATTATTGATTAAGGTAGACATTAAAATATGTCTACAAAAAGGTAGTTAAGAAAGTACCAAAGAAAGAAAGTCATGGCGATTATGTGCTTCGGAGTGCATGGTCTTTAAACCTTGCTGGCAATACAGCAGTCAACTGCTGCTTGGATGCAATGTAGTTCTTTATCGTTCAAAAGCATTACAGATTTCTTTCGAAGTCCACTCATCAATTGAGCTATTTTTTTGGAATTAAACAAAATCCAATATGCTATAAAAACACTTGCAATACCCAATGGTCTGTTTGTCATGACGCTGTTAAAACAAACATTGTAACAAAAATACAAACTAAATGCAAGACACTTGTCGTGAAGCTAAAAATGTGGTTGAGAAATCGAATAATCTGAAAAACATTATGTATTGTGATTAGCTGGAACAGATTAACAAAGTATTCAAACTGTACCAAACTGGAAATCTGAACCTAAAACCTGTTTGTGAGACTATAATATTTTTAACAAAAAAGTTTAACGGGATGAATTTGATTACTATAAAACTGCAGCAACTAAAATAAAGAATGACGTAATATCTAATATCAACTGCACCAAAAGAAGATGTATGGCAACAGTTTACAGAAGGGCTGGGAAATGTGTTATGAAGAGCATGCAAGAATTTTTTTGATAATTGTAAAACGGCAACCAACTTCCTATTTTGCCCTGAGATTAAAATTGAGAGGAAAAATCAGTTCAACTTGTTTACAAACATTACTTGGATCTGGAAAATGAACTTGAGATTAAAATAAAAGCTGACTTTTTTTAAATGTATGAATAGTCTTGCCAATATATTTTTCAATTCCATGCAGTGTGTCCGAAAAGGAAACTTCTTTTTCAAAAGTTGAACGAATAAAGAGCGAAATAAGGCCAACGTTGAAACTAGGCAGGCTTAATTCTTTCGGTTTGATGTCGCTTTGAAAAAAAAAGGATAAGAACTGGACTTCAGTAGAATAATCAAACATTTTAAATTTTTTTTCCATCCTTTTGTTAATTTTTTTTTTAATTTTTTTTAATACAGTAATAATGTAACTACTCCTAAAATATTAATGCCTACAGACCTTGCCATGGTTAATAAGGTACTGTTTGCACTTGGTACTAAATGTAAATTTAACAATGCTGATTAAAATAAGATAAATTTAAACAGCAAAAAGAAATTTCTAATTTTTCGTTTAATTGTGAATTTATTTTTATTTTTTTTAACTCAAATAAACAATAATATCAAATAGTTGTATATAAATAAGTAACAAAACTATTGTGAAGTAAACAACATGTTTCTTTCTTTAGTATATACAAAACGGTTGAGCAACAATTATCAGATTTTTTTTTTTTTTAATTTTATGTTTATAATGCACGAGTATAAATATAAAATTTGTATTACGTTGTTTTTATATTAGCGTCTTATCTTCAAAAAAATGAAAAATAAAATTCAGTTAATAAATTAGTTCCTTCAGTTATATTTATAAAAAAACAATTAGAAAATGTTGATACCGATGCTATGATGCTGATCACGAACGAAGATTTCTAAGAAAATTTTTTAAAGATCAAGAGCGTATTTTTAGCAACGTTGTTTCTATGGTAATAGTAGTATGTTTTATATACAACTTTTTCTAATTATTTTGTTTTAATTAATTCTTTTTTGTTATAACTGTAAATATCTTTTACTTTATACAGGTTAAGAGATAAAAATATTCAATAAAAATGAAATCAACTTGCTTGTAACGTGCATGCAATTTTCTTACAATAAACTTTCAAATTTGTTAAACGAAATTATTTTTTTGAGAAGCCATCTGAACTGATTAATAGCTAAAATGAATGAGAAAGATGTGCATTTTTGTGTTAAAAAACAAACTTGGAAAAAATCTTTAAATGCAAATCAAGAAACTTGCTACACCTCAAAGGAATTATGATTATCAATATAGCTAGTACTAGAAGATAATAATGATGCTCCTGATGCACATAATTATTTGGCCTTTCCAGATTGGGAAGGCCAAATAAACAGGGCTGGCAATGGAACAAGTTAAAAAAGTGAATTTTATTTTGTTTTTGTTTTTGTTTTTAAAGAATAAATTGCAGTAGCTCTAAAGCAAAATTTTTACATTTTGCAAGTGGATGGGGCAAACGGGACAGTTAAAAAGCAGCAGTTTTTTGTTAATTTGAAAGCTTAAAAAATAATAAAAAATGAAGGCTTTTGTTAAAAAATGTTCAGACATTAAACTCTCAAAAAAGAAACATACCCATAAAGACTATACGCCCATACACCGATACACCACAAAAAGAAATAACTAAAAAAAAAATATGTTTTATTATAAAACACCTTCGCTCTACCCTAACCTATATATTATTAAATTGGCAACTACTACTAGATTTAAAATTAAACAAAAAATATCATGGATCACATAAATCATACAAAAAATATCCTAAAATTATTTGACAACATTTTTAATGAGCTGGCTTATTAGCAATATGCCAACATAGAGCAAATTTAAATATGTTATATGTATCAGTAGGTATTCTATTTCTAAGTTCCTTTTTACTCACAGATAAAAATACATTTCATCCCATTTTGAATAATTGATCTTTCTTATATAATTTTTAACTATATTTTTTTACATTAAACACTGGTAATAATCGAAGTTAAGTTATATAAATAGGAATATCGCTTTTCTAGGAAAATGATATTTTAGATTAAAAATAAAATCATCAAACTGTGAACAGCTTCACGAAATGGTAATAACATAGTCAATTAAATAAATAACTTGTTGTCCCGATATGCCCTATAAAAGTCATTTTATTGAAATTAATACTAATCAAAAAGTTTATTCCTAGATATTTTTTCAAAACCAGATTCTAAGAGAGCATAAAAAATAGTCTGAAAAATACAAACTTTTTTTAAATAAAGCAAATTAGCAATACTTTAAGACAAATCTTTTGTCGTTGTATTGCTTAAGAAAATACGCAAACTTTGTTTTTTGCAAACTTACTTATGCATTTTGGTACTTTAAAGTACCATGCATTAAATTTATTATGCATTAAATTAAAATACTAAATACGTTAAACTTAATGCATTTCTGTATTTCTAAAATTAACTTTTTTTTACAATAATAAAGCAAAATGTTTTATCAAAAAAAAACTTCTTTCTAAGATATAAGGCTTCAGGCATAACTGTCCCGTTGTGCCACACTGTCCCGATATGCCTCGCTCTACCCTTATGAACTTGTATAATTTTAAAAACATTTATTTTAAATCAGACTAATTTTTATAGGTTTTTGAGTCTCGGATATAATAAGCAGTAAAACTTGACCAACCCTGATGCAAAAAAAAAGAAGAAATAACAAAAATTAGTTTTTCTAAAAATCATCGGGGTTTTTAGCTTAATATTAAGTAATATGATGACCCTTATTAAATTTGAGACTTTTTGGTGACGTTAGTTAGAATTAAATATGTTGGTAACCATAGTTAAAATTATAGCTTTCGCTTCCGAATGTAAGATATGTAATTTGAGATAAGAAAAAAATCAATACAAGTTAATAAAAAGTTATAAGATGCGGTTTTCGGAGACCGAGATTAAACTTTATAATTTACAGTTAGAAAAATTGAGCTCAAGTTAGCACCTCTTGCGTTTGACGTTATATATTCTTAGCACAAAATGCTCGCTTTGATGAACATCTTAGCAGGTTAAGTTAATAGGTTGCGCGCAGCGGGAAGCAATCTGCTATTCATATAAAACAGTATGGTTTCCATATATTTATCTATTATCTTTTTTTAATTGTGCAATCAATGTGTAATATGTGATTAATTCTTTTTTTTTTTTTTTTTTTAATTTGATGTTTGCATAGGGTGCCTTTTTCAAAAAAGAAACATAACGAAAGTTAAAAAAATTAACCTTTATTAACAAAGCTTGCCGACTTTTAACTTTATAAGTTAAAAAATGGCTACTGAACAACTTGTAATGTACTTACTTCAAATGATATAGGTTCCGTATATTAGTCTTTAAAAGATTTTACTACAATAGATATAAAAAAAAGTTTTTTAAATTAAAAGAAATGATGGTAAATATAATTAACAATGTTTACCGAATTTACGGATTGTTTTTTGTGTTAATGGATCACGAAAAAAAAAATTTTTGTATTGAGTTATATCATAATACAAATAAAATTGCAATTGCTCAAGCAATTTTCTATAAATAAATTCTATTTTTATATTAAGTTTACTTAATTGTTTTTTTGAGTCTATAAAGGATTTTTCACACAGGTGCTAAAAATTTGTTTTTTCGGCTTCGACTAATCTATCTTATAACTTTCATATAAAGATTGTCTTTTTTATTGTATAATAACTTAGGAAATATAAAATAAGTCTTTTATTACTAATTTATTTAAATTAATTTTTTTTATATATAGTTAATTTTTGCCAATAAAAAAGTTAAATGATATTTATTAAACTCATTCCAATAAAAGTAATATTTGAAAATAATATTATTTTTTAAATTTGTTTTATAATTATCATTTATTAATTACATAATTTGTTCAAAGTACTTTGAAAATAAAGTCGATACATTTGAATTCTCTCAAACCTCCATTCCAATAAAGATAAAAAATAAATAAAAAGTCTAAAGATAAGTTTAAGTTTCTAATTAAAGACATCTGGTGTTCCTTGTATAGCTTTTAGAACTTTGCAAATATCTGAGAAGGATAGGAAATGCTGGCGCCATAACCTGTTTCACGTAATTGTCAATTCTCAGTTCTCATTCTTATTTATCTTGACACTTGGCGACTTTTTTTGTTAACACAAAAGTTAAACTGATTTTTTCTTGTCGCCAAGACCAGTAATTTATTACCTTAACAATTGTTTGACTTTTGACCTATGACTGATTCCGTTATAGGTTGAATCTTTAATATTCTGTCTGACGCGTTTATTGTTCGATAAATGTTATTTTAATATTATCTTAGGTTTGACTTTCATTTAGGTTTACATAGATGATAATAATAATAATTAATTATAAAAAATAAACATATATAATAATTGTAATGCATAAATTTCACTATTAATTACCTATAAAAGAATGATGATGCAACATTTGTTTTTGCTCACATTTTTATCAAAGTAGAGGATATAAAATATAAAATATATAATATGAATATATGAATATATAAAAGTAATATTACAATTTTAGAGCTCAGAAATTAAAACTATCATATATTATATACAATTAAAAAAAAAACGAATAAAAGAATATATATATGTGTGTATGTTTGTGTGTGTATGTATGTAAAAATATATATATATATATATATATATATATATATATATATATATATATATATATATATATATATATATATATATATATATATATATATATATATATATATATATATATATATATATATATATATATGTATATATATATATATATATATATATATATATATATATATATAAAACGAGAGGATATAAATAATAAATGTTTTATCAAAAAAAAAAAAAAATGCAAGTGTTTATTTTAAAAATTAATTTCAAAAAGCTTATAGCGTCTAAAGTCACGGTTTTTGTTTCTTCATTTAGTCTATCCCATTCGTCTACGATACCACTACGACATTCGTCTAGGATACCACTATAAAATATAAAAAGTTTATTTGATACAAATAAACTTTTTGCTTCTAAAATAATTTAGTTGGATAAATAATCTCGTCCATATAAATAATCTCGTCCTATATTATATAAAAAAGTATAGTGGAGGTAATAATTTGTATTACATGAACATATTTTCATTTATATATTTAGTCTAAATTTTAAAAGCATTTAAAACATGATTTAAATCGACGTCATAAAAAAATAAAAGGAAGGAAGAAAAAGACAATTTTTTATATATAACTATATAAGCCGTATAATACAACATCCGTATAACACTGCATATTACTTAAAATGTCGTAACAAATTAATAGTATTTGTGTACAAAGTAAAAGTCGTTTTTATATGTTATTTCAAGCCACGTTAGGATTTGATAAAGGGTCCATTGATATAATAATTGGAAGCCATAATCTCAGAATAATTAAGCGCAGCAAATAATCGAACTATGCTATCAGGTAAATAAATTAAATGAAACGTATTTAGCAGGCGTCGTTTTTGTAAACTAAAAAAATCTTTAATCCTCAAATTTCTTAAGTAATTTGTTTCTATAGAAACAATTAAAGCGGGATACACGACAATACTATTTGACATCCTTATTCAAAGAGGTATGTCAAACAGAAGAAAAGGAGGAGCACTTTAGTATGTTTTGTATTTTCAGCACAGAAATTTAGTTTTACTGACATAAACCTTTTTACTCAAAAGCTAATGCCTTAAATTTTGATTACAACCTATTTAAAAAAAAAAATCCCTTCAGTTATTATATTATAATATGTTCAACGTATATATAAAAATCGACACATTACACATAGTATGAACAGCGTTTTTGTTTGCAAAAAACTGATAATAGTATAATATTAAACAAGCCTTTTCAAGCTGAGTATACAGACATTTTGTAAAACAATACTTGTAAAACGTAAGAACAGTTAAACAAACTTGAATTTTTTTTTTTTTGAAATGTAAAATTGCATAGCTGCAATTTAGCAGTGTTGTAGTTACCATAACAACTCGGTTTCTGCGTTTTAAAAACGTAGGTCACAATTTTTATTTAAAAACCAATAGACTTTTAATTTCCGTGCAACGGAAATCGCACTGTACAGTTTAGCTTTCCTCTGTTCAATACATCAATTTTATTGAGTTTCCGTCTTAATATTTGCTCAACTCGTTTTAAGGATATACTGATCCTGTTTACTTTCAAACTTAGCAAAGCCTTATTAGCTTTGTGTTAAAAAAATATATAAGTACATACTTATGGAGATTTCATTTTAATTTACTAAGTTTTTTTCTTCTAATTTCCTTTTTTCTTTTTTAATTTTATTGTGAATTTATTACTCCAGCTAAAAATAAGTTTTAAAGCAAACAAAGATTGTGTAAATAGCAGAACCAAGTATTGAAAAAAATAGCGTTAAACGCAGATAAGGCGACTAAGTTTTAGTTTGTTTTCTAAATCCTGCTGGGACGGAGACTTCCATTGACTATTAAAAAGCAATTTTTTTTGGCAGCAAAACCATAAACAAAAACTGAAATAAAAGAAAAAAAAAGAAACATAAAAACTAAATATTTCACACCATTCTGAAATACATCTGGGAATTAAATATTTGCGAGTCGAAATAAAAACAAACAAAAATAATTAAGTTAATCTATTTAACAGACCATAGGGAAAAGAAGTCGGGTTAAAATCATAAGGATGTAGAAGTCGCATTGAAATAAGGTCCTTTAACATAGCGAACTTCGTGCGCATTTTTTAACTTTGTTTTCGGAGCAATGTCAATAGGTTCTTTTTGACAAAGTTTGAGAGGAATATAACATAATAAACACGGGAAAAACACGGATAAAACTCCCAAACAAAACCACCTTCTGGAAATACTTTTTAAATTACCACTACATGAACAAGTTTCTATTGTTTTGTTTGTATCATCGGGATCAAAATGATAATTTATCGCTTTCACGCACACTATACATGTACAAGAATCTATAAAATTATCTTTGTGATATTCTTTTTTTAATTGTTTTTGTAATTTCTTATCGTTCCTTTGAAGAATAGTGTCGTACGATTTATGACGGCTATGAAATGAGTTGGATTTTGATAATCGCTCGGTCTCTGAGTGCAAGCAATAAAAATTCCCCGATAACTTTTTATCTTCTTTATTATTGTTGTTATTATTTAGTCTAGATTTTTGGCATTTATGTGAAAAGTATTTTTTGTCGTCTTGTGCTAATAAACAATATTCTCCACTACTTTGCAATAAATTTTTACGAGCTAATTGTTGCTTATTTATTAAAGGATACCTAACGTTACTAGTGTTTGTGTATATTGTTTCTTTGGATAGTTGATTTGTCGTTTTGTTAGCGCATATTGGTTCTTCACGATGATGATGTGTTGAGTTGTTTGCATATATTGATTCTTTAAGTTGTGTTCTTTTTAAATCATTGAGATGTATAAATTCTCGTTTAAAACGACAAATATCTACTTTTGAGCCAGGCACCAAAAAGTAATGATCAGTTGAGGAATCATCGTCGTATATTGAATAAGGATAAGGGACTAGATTCGCATCAATTCTATTTTCTTTACTCTTAAGTGCATTTGCCAAAATTTCATTATTGTTAGTGTATGGTTGTACCAACCCAGGTATTGAAATTGATTCCTCCATAACTTTTTAGCTGTAGTTTTCTAGTTAATAAAACCCTTTCATAAGAAAGCGCTCTTTAAACATCAAAAAATAAATAATTTCAAAATATTTGGATTGCTACTCTTCCTCCAAAATTCAATTCTTCATTTGATTATTCTTTCCTCATACGTAATTTCATGTATACGTCTTTATCATGTAAGTTAAAAGTTTGAATGGTTTTCTATTTATAACTACAAACAAATAATACAATTCACGGAAGCGTTTTACTCAGTACTCGTTAAATTGCTTCAGGCTTCTTATTGATAATAACAATATAAGAAA
>NC_061158.1:38413817-38441317 GCF_022113875.1 Hydra vulgaris | reverse complement strand
TGTTGTTACGACCCATCAAAAAGCCATTAAATACAAACCGTTAAGTATTATCGAATTCCCGATATTTAGGAGTTTTTCGTTGTAAGAAATGACAAAACGTCGGATTTTCTGCCTGAACTTCTAGATAAAATTATGGATTAATGGTAGAATACAATATCAATGTTGTTTAGGTCGCATATAACTAGAAAAGTTGTTACTAACAATTTAATTTCTTTATTTTATCTTATACTCATTTTTTATCTTACATTCATTTTTTTTCATATAACTAGAAAAGTTATTACTAACAATTTAATTGCTTATTTTATCTTATATTCATTTTTTAGTTAAAGGACAATTTAAGTCAACCTCCATATTGTCGTCAATAATAATTTTTTTAACTTTGCACAACTTTTGCTAAGTATTATTCAGTTAAGACAACAACTTTAAAAAAAAAAATTTATTTAAAAGAAATGTCTAGAAGGTAATTCGAACTAACTTAAAAATTTGGACTGGCCTTAATTAACCTGAGCAACTCTTCGCCCGTTTCTTTTCGTCACGCGTACTTTCGAAAAAATTAAATTTATTTTAATGAATTTAAATTTATTTAAGAATTTAACTCGACAGCAGTTTTTCCTAAACTAATTTTGCCAAAAATTTTGTTTCGCGCTTTATTTTTATAAAATAATATAGTTTTAAATATTGCTAAAGGCTCAAAGAATGTAACTTCAATCTTAAATTAAACAATTTTTCAATTGAAAATACATTTATATATTTTTCAAGTATATTCATATACTTTTTAAATATATTTATATACTTTTAAACCCTTGAAAAACCCAATTCTATTATTATCAACATTTTTTATAAGTATTTCGGTATGTTATTGTTGAAAGTTATTTTTAACTACAATCCTAATAAATCTTTATATCAATTTGTTCTTGAATACTTATTGTAAAAAACTATTTATCTACAATCAGTTGTAGAGTCTAATGAGAAGTCTTATTTTTATCAAAATCAAATTAAACAGTATTCCATATTTATCTGGTTTTTAGTTACGTATTGTTTAAATAATGTTGCATAAAATAATTTTGTGTCCCTCTGTATCACTTGTTTTTAAAAGTCGTAACCTTTTTATTGCTAAAAATGCTAAAGCTTTACCGAAGAATCTGTATTGAGGAGTCAAATTATGCGCATTTTTCTTGGTATCGGTATTGGTAAAAAAATACTACACAAAATAAAAAATGTAATGATTGGTACACATACTAGCTTTTTCAGAATCCAATTTAAATTTTTATACGAACTTCATACTGGAATTTGATCTTGATAAAGTATTTTGAAAACGCACTTTTTTTCTAAAGGACCTTTTTTTTTTTTAGAAAATTTTAGATATAGAAGACTTTTTTAAAGAATTGACGAATGTACCCCCTACACAAACACACACACACACACATACACACACTTTGAAACCCGTTTTGACGTCGTGTCAAAACCCGCCCTCACAAGCTTTAATTTTAGCCGGTTTTTGATCTTTTTACTAAATCAATGAGAGTCTTAAAAAAACAGTTTTCACAGTCTTAATTTTAATTGTAAATGGTAAGCAATTTTGTATTGCAGAATAAGGCCGACGTTCTTTGAGTGTAGTTAAGCTAAGAATTTTTAGTTTTTGATCGTAATTAAAATGTTTAATAAACAATATTGTGCGCTGTGGGACACGTTTGAGTAGAGAAATTAAAAAAAAACACTCTAATGCGGTTGGAACCGTTTTTTCTATAGCTAAAGAGCTCTGACACCAAAATGACTTATTGAGACAATCAAGCATTTAATTGGTGTTCATATAATATTACCATCACCTGCGTATAATTTGGTATGGTTATAAATCCAGTTCGGTAAGTCATAGTTGAAGGAAACAAATAGCACTATGCAAGAACAGATCCTTGAGGAACGCCTCGTCACCCTTTTCCACTCAGAAGTTTATTTCTAAATTATTACTCTGTTGTCCATTAGCTTGCCAACTAGAGATCCAGTTAAATTGCTGGCTTCAAATGTCATAGCCATGAGTCTAAAAAAGAAGTCATTCTGTGACACTGTGTTGAATGCTTTGGCAAAGTTATTTATTATTAATTATTGTTAACAATTAGTTATGTCAACAAGGTGTCCACGGCAAACTGCTTCCGTTAAAATATTACGAGATTCAAACAGGTTTGTAAACAGTTTTTTTGACGTACAAATCCATGTTGAGACTTTGATATTAGATTGTACACAGTGTTTCGTAACCCAATCGATGATTTTCTATTTACAATTGTTAATAAACTTTTTTTCAGAATAATCATAAAAGCAGTATGGGTAATCATATTATTTTTACTTAAATCACAAAAGCATTTATGAGAACTAGATGTTTTAATTGGATATGACCTGGTGTCTTCGTCAACATCGTCAATATAAAGAACAAGTCAACTTTTTTTTTTGGGTGGTACGACCAACCAAAGAAAAGAGATAAATTATTTACACTATAATTCTTTGGTAATATAAATAAAAGTAACATGTTATGCACATTACCAAGTAAATTTGTTTTATAATAAATTTACTTTTTTGTAAATGAAATTTCATTATTTTTATGCGCCCGGGACACGTGTACCACTTTGTCCCTCCCCTGCTTGTGT
The DNA here is from genome assembly GCF_022113875.1 of Hydra vulgaris. Taxonomy (NCBI): domain Eukaryota; kingdom Metazoa; phylum Cnidaria; class Hydrozoa; order Anthoathecata; family Hydridae; genus Hydra; species Hydra vulgaris. Next base: position 38,438,681 of record NC_061158.1, on the reverse strand, counting down.
GGCTGTATATCTGTTAAATCTGGCAACAATATTTGCTGAAACCTAAGAAAACAGCATGCAAAAAAACACATGCTTTTCTTATTCAAATTGAAGCGACCTCTGTAGATCTTGGTGACCTTTGTAAAGCAAAATAAACAACAATATGATATATTAATACTAACTGACCCAGATGTGGCGCAGTGGTTAGAGTTCTGGCTCTAACATCCTTATCTTATCTTGCCTCCTTCCATACGAAGGAAGCAAGAACTTCCAGGTTAAATGCACCTCCGCGGTGCTCTGTGATAAGATAAAAAAAAGTCTTCTTGGAGTACCTTAGAAATTAAAAAATATATAAAAACAGATAAGCAACTTAATTGGCTTAGTAAGGCAAGATAGCTAAAACAAGAAACTACGAAAATCAGCAAACAACATTTTAGCTTAATCAAGATCTGCTTTTTTTTTTTTTTTTTTTTTGTATGTATTTAGGTGCTCCCAGAAGTCCTTACGGTCTTATCATAGAGCACCGCGGGTGAGCATTTAACAGGAAGTTTACGCCTCCTTCCGTACCAATGTCGCTTGTTGGGCTAGAGCTGGCATCGAACCTCGGACCTCTGAGTTCTGAGCCAGAACTCTAACCACTGCGCCACGGCTGCTCTGTTCTGTTATTTTTTTTCAAGATCTGTTTTTGATTGTAGATAAGACTGCAATGTTAGTTATACCAAGGACGTATTAATAGATGGACGTTTAACGAATTGTTTAAAAGCCAAGATATCCCCGCTATTCATTGTTACAAATAACAATAGCAAAATAATAGAGAACTATTTTTAACTTGAGAATATTTTTACTTGATTTTACGTCAAAATAACGATAGTCTCGTCTAGCCTTAGAAATATTTAAACATTCCATTACACCTAAAAAATCTAAAAAGTTTTTAAATAAATAAAACCTTTTCATTATATGATCTATAAACTCAAGCGAAACCTTTATATGGAAAAAAAAAAGTTAATCACAGAAAAATATTAAAAGCAAATTGTAAGTGAGACAAAATTTCCGACAAAAATGAGAAATTTAAATACTTAAAATAATAGTGAAAACTAAGTGTAGGGAATAGAGACCACAAAAAATCTATAGTTCGATCTATATATGATCTACAGTTTTATCTACAACATGTAGAAAATTCGTTTCACTTTGCAATTTTCATTCTTGCAAACTAAATATCACTTTTTACAAAAATATGATTTTTGACGTCTAAGTTTTATTAATAATAAGTTCTTATTAAAAAGCGCTCACGTATCAAATTTGACATTTTAAAACAGATGAGCTATTTCTGTATAACTATTATGCATTAATTTTTAAAAAATGTTAGGGTTTTGTAGGTAATTGTACTTTTTAAAAAAAGTAGTTAGAAAAGCGAAATTATCGGAAAAACGTCGGTTTACTTTTATAAATTATTCAGAAAAATGACGCTAAAAATTATAGCTCGCAAAGGTTTTTGTTTACTTGACTCCGCAAATTTAAGAGCCCTCTAAATATATATATATATATATATATATATATATATATATATATATATATATATATATATATATATATATATATATATATATATATATATATATATATATATATATATATACATATATATTATATAGAGTCAGTGGCGATTAAGACTTCTTGGGGCCCGGGGGTATTTTTGATTTTGTAGGCCTTTTTATCGGCCAGAGCCTAAATATGACTAAAAAAAAAAAGGTCCTCTAAAATTTTAGAGGACCTTTTTTTTTTAGTCATATTTAGGCTCTGGCCGATAAAAAGGCCTACAAAATCAAAAATACCCTCGGGCCCCAAGAAGTCTTAATCGCCACTGACTCTATATAATATATATATATATATATATATATATATATATATATATATATATATATATATATATATATATTATATAGAGTCAGTGGCGATTAAGACTTCTTGGGGCCCGGGGGTATTTTTGATTTTGTAGGCCTTTTTATCGGCCAGAGCCTAAATATGACTAAAAAAAAAAAGGTCCTCTAAAATTTTAGAGGACCTTTTTTTTTTAGTCATATTTAGGCTCTGGCCGATAAAAAGGCCTACAAAATCAAAAATACCCTCGGGCCCCAAGAAGTCTTAATCGCCACTGACTCTATATAATATATATATATATATATATATATATATATATATATATATATATATATATATATATATATATATATATATATATATATATATATATATATATATATATATATTTAGAGGGCTCTTAAATTTGCGGAGTCCGGGGCTATAACCCCCCTAACCCCCTCTCATGATCCGGCACTGTATAGAGTGATTTTTAAGAGTGTACGGAATATGCATTGCTATATTTCTATACTGAAAAAGTTTTTTTTTATATCGATGGTGTCAATAACATCGCAAATTAACTGTATAAAGAGACATTAAGAGTATTTAAGTTCACTTTTAAAATGTGTTCACACATATATACCCTTAATTTTAGATAATGATGAATCTAAAATGTTTAAGTGTAATTCAGGGACGAATCTCAAGTTTTTTGGTGTTTGAGATATCTAACTTTCAGACATGGAAAAACTCCAAACATTTACGTCTATACTTGTGTTATACAGAATGCTTTGCAAAAATACTATGATTGGAGCCTTTAAAAAAAAATCCCAAAATTTGAGACGACCCGTCTCAAATTAATTGCTATTTCAACGTTAAAAAAAAAATTTGAAAATTTCAACGTTAATTCAACGTTTATTTTTAACTAAAAATAAACGTTGAAAATAAGGGGTCGTCCATAAAGTACGTGCGCTTTTTTTTTCGCCAACCCCTCCTCCCACCCCCCTCTGCAATTTGCCGTACGCTTTTTGAGTACTCTCTAACTCCCTAAAAGTACTTACGCTTTGAACCTACTAACCCAACATTATATGGTATTTTTTTTAATTTAGCGTCTTATAATTGACCTACTGCCCCCTTATCTCAAAAACGCCATTCAAATTTAATATTTCACATGTATTTGTGTGGGGGAAAGTTTTTAAAAACTTTTAATAAAAGTATTAAGTAGCTGTGGCGCAGTGGTTAGAGTTCTGGCTAAGAACCCAGAGGTCCCAGGTTCGACGCCAGCTCCAGCCCATCAAACAACATTGGTACGGAAGAGACGTGAACTTCCCGTTAAATGCTCTCTCGCGGTGCTCTATGATAAGACCGTAAGGACTTGTGGAAGAAAAAATTAATGTAATTTAATTATTAAAAGTATTAATGTAATATAATGTAATATAAGTAAATCATTAAACGATTTTATGCTATGAAAATATGTATAATTTTACAAAAAAATATAAGAATTTACATTATACACAAGTTTTTAAAAGTCTTTTTATATTGTGTACTATACTTTACATGTTCTATATAAAATGGTGGATCAGAAATGAATATTTAAATCATTTAAAGATGTTTTTATATATATGTAAAACTTACAATCATTCTTAATATGATAATAAAACTAGAGTGGACCAGTATGTTTTGGTTTGTATAGTCAATGTTGTTTGTGTGAATGAAAATTCATCAAGTTGAATAAAGAACAGTTTTGTCAATTGTCCGAATCGAAATGTGAAATTTGCAGTAAAAAGTTAAAATATAACACAACAGGTGGTTGGTATAAGTTTAAACTAAAATGTGATAAAATTACAGGTACTATAACGTTATAAATTAAATGGTCTTTAATACTACCCTTATAAATACATTAAATGGGCTTTAATACTACCCTTATAATTATAGATATGTTATAATCATTTATATATAATTCCAGACAGCACACGACTCCGGGCCAGTACTCTGGCAAATAATCGCACGCCGTTGCGACTATATTAGTAACGGGCCATTACTAGAGCGAGTCTGGCATGCGATTCAAGCAACTTTTTATGTACGGTAAATCATCGCCAGAAGTCGCAGCGGCGTGCCAGAACTCTGGCGAATTGTCGTGAGCCACTACGACGGCATTTGATTTCGGGCCCGATTGCGGTGGATACAGTGTTTTGGCCGAATGTCGTTTTATTGCCATCATTCAAATATTTTTTTGCCAATGCCAATTATTGCCATCATTCAAATATTTTTTTCGTTATCCATGATGGTACCATAAAAGCAAAACTAAATGTTTGCAAGATATATTTTGTTATTGCAACTAAATGTTATTATGTTTTGGTTTGTATAAATGTTTGTATAAATGTTTGGTTATTACACTTTGGTTTGTATAAATGTTATGCTGATAGCATAACTTTTATGCAAAAGATATGCAAAAGATGCTTATTTAATAAAAAAACACGGTTGGTAATATAGTTAGATATATCTAACTTTGGCAAACACTTTTTTATTTATTATGATATAATATAATATATATATATGTATTATATATATATGTTGTTTTGTTTTTTCAAAAGGTCTCTGGTTTGAATTAGTCTTGTACTATTTACATTGTTCCTTCACAAAAATATTATTGTAATATTTATACCATATTCAATATGTTATATGTATTAGTATATGTGTATATTGACAATATACAATATACAAACAGTACAAGACTAATTCAATGTAAATAGTACAATGTAAATAGTACAATGTAAATAGTACAATGTAAATAGTACAATGTAATGTAAAAAGTACAAAGTAAATAGGACAATGTAAATAGTACAAGACTAAACAAATTTTGTTGTCTAACACAAATATTGCCACATGTTGCTTTAAGATAAGGATTTGGTAAGTAAACATCATTACATGATATACACTATACACATACACATGTATATGATATACACTATACGCATATACAATATTATTGTATATGGGTATAGTGTATATCATATACGTGTGTATGTGTATAGTGTATATCATATAATGATGTTTACTTACCAAATCTTTATCTTAAAGCAACATGTGACAATATTTGTGTTAGACAACAAAATTTGTTAAGTAAAAAGTATTTATATTTTTGACGAGACTACCTATATTGTGTACTAGTAATTTTTAACGAAATCAAATTTTCTTACTTATCCTTATGATTAAAGTCTCTTAGGAATATTTAGCATTAAATTTAAAAAAAGTTGAACATGTTGCAATTTTAAATGACAATTTTCTCCAGTGCGTCTTGCTGCACTTGTTATAGTTTGTTTAAGTTTGTGCATTATTTATTTTTGTTCTTGATAACAAAAGTGCTTTATTATTTATTTTATTATTTATTATGTTGTGTCTCAAGTGTTTTCTTTTAATAATAACATTATTATATTAATATTGTTTGTAATAATAGATTCCATAGATAATAATTTAAAAAAATGACTTTGATCATATAAATGACATCACTCGATGATTGTCATGTAATAAATAATTATTTAATTAAAAAAAAAATTTTATCATTTATTTGCATTTTATTTTCTGAAATACTTTTAGTATTTTTTATTGCTATATATTTTAACATTTCTCAAATTTAATTTTTTTTTTTCGATTATCAAGTATAACAAAATGATCAACTGTAATTACACTTAATGCCTATAATTCCTATTTATATAATTTATTACTACATTTAGCATATATTTTATTTCTATGAGAACAATAATAAGTTTTATCATATTGTTAAATTTTTTGACACATATCGTCACTCCAAAATAATAAAATTTAAAAAATATTCTATTTCTTTCTTTCAAAATGGAGCAATTTTTATATTTTATTTTTAATCCTTTTTAATTACTTTCCATTTTTGAATGTATTTTTTCTTTTAACTGTTTTTTTTTTTCTTTTCTTGTTTCTTTTGTTAATTTGTTTGATTTGTTTTATAATTTTTTTTAGTTAGATAACAAATGGTATTTGTGGATGGTCCTTTAAGACTCACCACATTTACTATTAAAAAAAGGAAAAGATTCTATGAATGATTAAATTGATTATGATAAAAGTATTTTGTATAACTCTAGTTAGTTGTTTTATGTATATTTTTACAAATATATATTTTTTCTATAGTATTTAATTTTTTTGTTTAATTTTTATTTTGAAGTATTTTTCTTACATTTTTTTACTATTTTGATTTTTTTTTAGTTATGACTAAACAAGAGAAAAATTATCTATGGCAAAAGTTAATTCAGACTTTTTTTCAATCAACGACAGTAAAACCCTGATAAATTTAGAAGTAAACAGATTTCAGAAAAGTCTTTGTCTTTGTGATGATCATGGTGATTGCGATGATGATATACGTGATAATGATGATCATATGTAATTTAGATGGTGATCATCATATCATGATGAATATTCTTTTTTATTTTTGTAACTGAATTCCAATATGTTCTGAAACAATCTTTTAGTTAGTTTATGTAAATAGGACACAAATATGCATCTAAATTTATCAATTTAAATTGATGGACAATGATTAATTAATTAATTTAAATTCGAAAGCAATGAGTTAGACAGCTGATAGGATGGAAACCCATCCACTTCTATGGTATTGTATTTTATTGACTAGAAAGTTTTTTTTTTTTTAATGAAGAATTTATTTAAAAGAGTGCTTTATAAGGTGACAATTTCTTAATTTATTTTTAGCGCTTTAATTCTAAAAAATGTGCTTTGATTGAAGAAAAATGAAAATATTTTGTTGTTGCCTATTGAGATTATATCAACTTATTTGCGTGCTGATCAGTTGCTGGATGAATTAAAGCTCTCATAGTTCCCTAAATCAGTATTGTATCATCAGTTGCATCTAATGCTAAAATTGAAGCACATAGTAAGCATTAGTAAACTAAATTTAACTGTTTCATAATTGTTAATTTTTTGTTATTTTAGTTTTTGGGGTCTTAAGTGACATCCAATGGATGTTTATCTGTAAGATGGTTTCTTGCGAATGTGAGCAAAAAAATACTTCATTGCATTGGTTAATAGTAATCTCGCAATTTATTTTTGGAGTTATTTTTATATCTTTTTTTTTTCAATAATAATATGAACTTGTCTTATGTTTAAAAATGGTTTTAAATTTTACATCTAGTGTTATTTTATTAAATACAATAGGGTTGAGGTGCAGAATTTTTTAAAAAAAGATGTTTTTGTTAATTATCCTAACGTTTATATATGTGAGTGTAATGTATATTTTAATCATACATTTTAGTTTAATTGTTGACTATTTTTAACACGTAGTTTAACTTTGTGTTATTTAGATGCTGTGAAAATAAAAGCTTTAACCTCAGGAGCACCAGGAGAAGAGTTTAAACATTAGCTGAAGAGATATTTTTTGCTTTTTGGGGATCGAAATGCGGACGAAAAGCTCGAGAGGAACTTTCTTTATATAAAAAGTTATTTGCATAAATAACAATTTGAACTTTTAATAACATTTTTTTATTTTTTATTTCATTATTTTTTAACTCACTTTTGGTTGGGAATAAATTTCGAAAAGACTTATTTATTTTTTTCGATATAAGTTGGAATAAATTTTAAAAAGTACTTATTTGTTTGACTAGTAATTAATAATAAGAAGCTTCTAGTACCTAGAAACAAAATATGAGACTGCAATTAAAAAAAGAGATAAAGACTCCACGCGAAGAAACGACAGATATTTATATATTTTTAAAATTAAATTCAAATCAAATAAATGATTGGACTTATCTTAAAAGTTTGATGGAACTATATCCATTTTCTTCGTTATACAAAACATACTACGGGTGGTGAACGATTAACGATTAATCGAATAATAAAAATAAATCTTTGAAATATGATATATTAACAATATATCATATTTTTTTAGAAACAATAACTGTTTTCAATTTTTTACCTGTTTTTAATAACTGTTTTCACATTTTTTTACCGGTACCGGTAAAAAAATGTAAACAAATAATACAATGCGACCGTGGATGTAAACAAATAATACAATGCTTGATTGTCAATTACAATGTCGTCTGGAGAAAAAAGTCCTTCTGACGTTTGGAAGCATTTTCATTGGAAAAGAAATGTGAACATTGTTCAGTTGAAATTAAATTCCATTAATCGACTTTAAGTTTCTTATATCATTGAGCACAAACATAAAAATTTTCTGACCAAAATTCTTTCAGAAAAGATAAAAAATACCAAGTGTTGCTGCCTACTGTAATAAAACAGGTAACAAAGCTGAAAAAATATTAGCTCGTTTAACAACTGTAGATCGTATTTCCTTAAGGAAAAGGCCTTTTCAACTTTGTTGAAAACTGATGTTGATTGTTGTGTTACTGATGGTGCATCAGTCATGAAAAAAATGAGACGAGAAATGGGAGCTACCCACCAACTTTGCTATTGCCATGGAATTTATCTTTCGGTATGTGATATTCTTTATAAGAAAAAAGGTTCCGCAACAGAAACAACTGGTGAAGAGCTAACTATGGAAGAGCTAAATTAAAATGAAGAATATTGTTCAGACTCTGATGATAAAAATGAAAATGAAGAATGCTATAATGAGGAAAGTATCAGTTATATTGATAAGGAAATGCAATTTAATAAGGACTATGGTACTATTACATCAAAGGTTCGTAAAATTGTCAAGCTGTTTAAAAAATCACCACTTAAAAATGATATCCTTCAAAACATTTGTGGATCAAATTTAGAAACAGAGCTTAGGCTTATACTGGATGCTAAAACAAGAATTCTCTAATCAGTATTTTAAAACGATTTTCGAAGTTAAGAAATGTTATTGGAAAAGCTCTTGTGATATATTCAGAACAGATTTGATTTTATCAGAAGAAGAAAACACATTTCTGATATTGTTCAGTTTGTTCATGTTGTAGAGTTATATGTTATGGCAATGGAAAAAGGAGAATGTGATCTAATAAAATCTGATAAAAATTTTTTGTTTTTACTACAAAATCTTAGAGAACAAAATACTAACATTGGCGAAAAACTATTAAATATTGTCTCTGAGAGAGTTACTGAAAGAAGAAGTTATGTTATTTTTGGTTTATTATGCTGTTTGCATAATTCAGATGACTTTAAATCAGATTCAGAGTTACCAGGTAATCTTTTAAAATACCCAAATAAAAATGAAATTGCTAAATTAGCTCGAGATATTTTTATATGTTTGTTTCTACACGAGGAAGTGAAGCAGCACCTGAATCTGATATCAAATCTACTTGTAATGTAGAACCAATAAGAAAAAAAAAACTAAAGCTAAAGAATTAGAATAAATGATATCAAATTTATCTTCAACAACAGTAAGATAATAAAGAACTAACTAGTAAGTCATTTCCTCAAGAGGTTTTGACTTGCATTGAACAAAAAATGGCGGCACTTGAAAGCAATGGAAAAAGGCTAAACTCCTTAGAAAAGATTTACAACGCTATGCTTAGTCTTTCACCGTCTTAAGTAGAAGCAGAAAGAAATTTTAGTGCTGCAGGTTTATTTATTACTAAGTTAAGATCCAGTTTAAATGATGATACTTCAATGATCATATTTGATGAAAAAAGAGAAACAAATTCATAAAAAATTGTATTTTTTTTATACTGTAAAAATTTATTTGTAAAAATTAATCAAAATTAATCGATTAATTGATTAATTTTTCGAAAATTAATCGTTAATTGATTAATTTGAAATACCGATTAATCTACCACCCCTAAAACGTACCTCCTTTAAAAGACTCAAAAAAGTTTTATAAGTTTTATTAACTTTTTTCTAATAGACATAAACCAAATAACTACTTATTTTTTCAACAGTCAAGAATTTACTGAGGTTTTAAGAACTTTGATGTATATGATTATTATATATGATTAATGATATATGAAAACTTGCATCTTAATGCAAGTTTTTTTATATCATTAATCATATTCAAAAATTATGCTTTCTGATTGCATAGGTCACTTCTTCCACAATCAAAATAAAAAACACAAGAATCAGTATAAGAATTTTACTCCTCAACTAAAAAAAAAAGTAATCACATTTCTTCTTTTAGAGCTCAAAAGTCCCACTACTCTTAAAAAACTTAAAAAAGACGACTGTATCTTCCTCAAGAATAAAATATAACCAAGATGTATGACCTGTTTAAAATCAAATGCAAATAATAAATTGTCATACAAATCTTATTGCAACATATTTAACGCTAATTTTAACATTTCTTTTGGGATACTTATACCTTATACCTTTTACCTTACTTATACCTTATACCAGCTAGGACACAAAAATTGTTGAAATTTTAGAACAATCCACAGTGGACACGATATAAGACAATTGGGGGACAAAATTACTTTGATCTTTTTTTTTTTACTAAAATCCTTTAAATGTCCAAACAATCATTTTATTTTAAGATATATTTACTTTTATTATAAATTTTATTTAAATAGTTGCTAATACTAAAAATTGTTTAACAAACTTATATATATATAAAACTTTAAAAATGTGGTTTTGTAATTTTTTTCTTTCAAATCCTTTAACTTATTAAAGTTGTAAAAGTATAATTTAGAAGGTCTTTTAGCGATATAAAAGTATATTTTAAAAGGTCTTTTAGCAATATATGTACTGAATTATCAACTACATGAATGTGCTTAGGATATGGGGCAGTCTTGTTCTTCATCAGCATTTCTTAGACGCTGGTATGTTGATTTTTGGTGCTATTAGGAATTAGTTTATTTTGTTGTATAAGTTCAAGAATATAAAGTTAATTTAGGTGCCCCAAGAAGTCCTTACAGTCTTATCACAGAGCACCGCGGAAGAGCATTTAATAGGAAGTTCACGCCTCCTTCCCAACCGATGTCGCAAGACTTTCCCAGAGGTGGGGTTTGAATCGTGGATCTTACGTTTCTGAGGCAAGTGCGCTACCACTGCGCCACGGCTGCGTGGAATTTTCTTCCTTGCCCTAAATTGACTGTCTCTGTACTCTGAACCTTTCCGTATGTCCTTTATGTTAAAGGCAAACCTCATAGATTCCTTATCTGAGTTTGGTATAAGAAAAAAAACAAAGATTCAGAATGAGCAAAATAAGCTTCATTTTCGATGTAAAAAGTTTTTTTTATCTCACCATATTGTTTTCTCGCCAGTCTTAATAGTGTTAATAAGTTTTGCGGTGCCTCAATAATACAGTGTTTTACCTTAATTTTATATCACACGTGGAAGTACACTTAAACTACCCATTTTAAAATTAAGTGAAATCATTTTTTGCACATAATCAGTAAAACCATGGTCATTCATAAAAATAAAAATAATAGCTTATTCCGTAGAAATTCATCTGCTATGGCAAAGACTGCCACACTTAGCCTTTCTAAGATTAGGATCCTTCTTGCCTGTAGTCAAACATGTAATCAGTTTATAGCAGAGAGATAAATGTGTCAACATTGAACTTAGAGTTTTTACAGGAATATGAATTGATGGTTTCAACTACACAATAGATGCAAATCTTTGAATTTGTGGATCCATCCAAAGTGATAATAATGTGCCTCAAAGGAAGCTTATTGCAAGATAGCATACAAATAGACCAGAAGCACTTTCTACTTAACAGTTGTTAAAGAATTCAACAAACCTCCATCTTTCCCTCAGCAAGTTACCCTCATTTAAGTTAGTCGAATCCCCTCTTATTACTTCAAAAGATTGATATACTTGTTGAGGAACCATTTAATTAAAGAGTTCAATAGCTTCTTGTTTAGCAGACGTTTTAAGATTTATTGTTTATTGCTATTTATTGTTTAGCAGTCTTATTATTGCCTTAGCAGGTGTAAAATGTATAATATAGTGTCCATCAATAAATATGCCTTTGATAGCTTGTACTTAAATCCTCGGTATTTTTTTATATATCTTTGCTTTAGTCATTACTGTTTTCCTAGCTCTAACAACTTTCTTATGATCTACAGCCAAATAGGACATATCAGGTGTCAGAAAGTTATCAAGAATAAGGTCTTGAAAAAAAGCAGAAACTACTGCTGAAGTACTAGTGAAATATCAAATCTCAAAAAAGCTTCAGCAGTATTAATAAGAGATATAAAACTTAGTTTAAAGTAATCATTTGAAGCAGGTTCATTGTTAATTTCTATTCTGTTTGAATCATCATCACTAATGAAAGACTCAACAAGATCTTTGAAATTTCTTCTTTTGCTTACTAAATTTTTGTTCTAGACTAGACTTTTTTTAGACTTGACTTTCTTTCTTTAGACTCGACTTTCTTTCTTTAAACTTGACTTTCTTTCTTTAGACTCGACTTTCTTTCTTTAGGCTCAACTTTATTTCTTTAAACTTGACTTTCTATTGTTAGACTTGACTTTCTTTTTTTAGACTTGACTTTCTTTCTTTAGACTTGACTTTCATTTCATATTGCTTTTTTTCTAATACAAACCTATCTAGAAGTTTCCTTAGAATCATTACAAGTCATTTGATATTTTGATAGAGACACAGTTTTTTCTATTTTAACTTTTACTAAACAAGTTGAAGTTATGAAGTTTTTTATTTACTCGGACAGAAACATTGAATATGTGTAATATCTAGAAAACTGTTTGATTTTAAACACTTTTCATTACATAAAGCGATTTTACATTTACATGCAAAAAAATTAAAAATTTCACTCTAAATAAAAAAAAAAAATTTTTTTCATTATAATGAAACTGTAAACTGATTTTTGGGGTTTTAAAAGACACTATTATACTAAATTTATAAAAGCCTAAAATAAAGTATTACGAATTTGTTTTATTATATAGTTTTTGATATAATAAATATTTTATTTTAGGTTTGTCCACCACCTGGCTGACTGTGCAATATTGCAATTTGCGTTGGCACAACATTGGTCGCCAACGTTGATTTTATATTATTTTGATTACAAATGCGATGTTGCCAACAAAAAAATAACAAATTTTGTATTTTAAGTAATATTTTACGTTAATGCAACGTTGTACTTTTTTATACCTATAGGACTGACACTTGTTTTTATTGTGATAAGTTCAAAATTAAAATTGAAGTAATAAAAATTATTCTATATTATAATTCAAAATGAAAAAAGTTTAAACAACATTTACAGGAGCTAGAATTACAGACAGAACAGCACCGCAAAGATGCAGAAACATTTTATGTTAGAAAAAAAAATGCAAGTTTTAAAGCACAAATGAAGTACAAATTTGAGGCAAATGCTTTTAATTTCCAAACAAATCTTTATTTACCAAATAAATTAACCAACAACTTTAACTACAAATAAAAATTCATTTAATATTCACGTACTTCAAGTGATGAAATTTTATTGTACTATTTTGATAAAATAGTACAATAAAATTTCAATAAAATGAACTATCCAAGCAAAAGGACTAAGAGGTAATTTTCATGTTATCAAATTTTCAATTTATCACAAAATAGATCTCCAGATCAAATAAAAAATATACATATGTTAGTCTTATAGATATTTTTATTCATAAAAAAATGGATTATGTTCATTAAAGTAGAATTTTCAAAACGTCTTCATCACTTTCTATATTTTTATATGGAAAGTGAGAAAGTGATAAAGATATTAAGTTAATTAATTTCAAAACTCCCACTACCCAGATAGCACACAGATGGTCGGCAACTGCCGTCGAAACAACGTGGATTTGGAAGTCGGCGCGACGCACAGTGAGTCCAAATCGCGAAAAAGTGGCCAAAATATTTTTCCGATTTTCTCTTTTTATCAAAAGCAGTTTTTTTATACTAATCTTATTTAAACTCAATTTACTGTAAAGGAAGTTGAAATTAAATTGTTTTCGGAAAATATTTATGCTAAAGTGTACAAGAGTTTGTTTGCAAGATTATTCAAGCGTTTTCTTTGTTGATGATTAAGCATAAAAAGACTAGAACTTTTAAACATAATTGAGGAAGTTGGTATTAATCATGTGGATTTGCAAGCTGTTTTAGAAGCTAAAGTGAGAAAAAAATGATCAACTATGAAGAACTGTCCGATGTGGAACTCTCAGAAAAAATTAGACTTTTTATTCTGAAATTTAGAGTATACAAAGCATAATCGTAATTTTGCAAGACTAACTAAACAAGAACTACCCTGGTTAGAGGGTGAGTTGTTTCAGAATAAAAAAGCTGAACTTGATTTAGCTTTAAAAGCCGGTAGACCAGAAAAAAAATGAACAGAGTGTTCATTAAGAACAAAAAGAAGGAAAGTTTCAAGGTAGTTTTAACTTAATTTTTAAAAGTAATTATTGTGTTTCTTTTAAAAAACATGTGACTTTAAAAACAAGTTAAATTATTATATATATATATATATATATATATATATATATATATATATATATATATATATATATATATATATATATATATATATATATATATAATAAAAATCTAAAGCAGGTAAGGCTCTTTAGCCATGGTGAAAACAAATCAAATAGGAAAAAGAAAATTCTTATATAAGATCCCTAGAAGGATATTTATTTGTAAAAGTTTGCTTCACGTTTTCCATAGCATCATTTTAGTTAAGAAATGATACTAAGGAAAGCTGTTTAAGTGACTTAAAAAAGTGAGTTGAGTTTGAGTCAACTCATTTTTTTAAGTGACTTAAAAAAATGAGTTAAGTAACCTTTGTGAAAATTTGCATTGCATGGAAACACTTTAATCAATAATGATTATGTTTTTTTAGATTGGCTAAAACCCATTCAACTAAAGAGTTAGCAGAAGCTGCTATTGTAAGTGCTAAATCAAGTCCTAAAAAATTGGATTTGGGAATGTTTTCTCAAGTTCAAACAAGCAAAACAAAAAAAAAGGATAAACATCAGCCAACTATGATGTCTGCAGAACAAGCTTTATCACTTAAAATTCATTGTGATTTGAGTGATTCGCAATATCAGATTATTCGAAACTTATCTCTGATGCAAAATGCTGACATTTATCCCCCGTTAAAAACAATCCTAAAATCAAAAGTAGATTGTTACCCAGAGGGTTTGCATATTACAGAAACATCTGCAAAGTGTAGTTTTTAGAACATGGTTAACCATACTTTGTCCCGAATTTTGAAACTAAAGTCTGAGCAGCTTCAGAATTTAGATGAAACTGTGACTAGTGGAGTATTTAATTTGAAATGTGGCATGGATGGGGCATCTTCACAAAGTATTTATAATCAAAGATTTGATGATACTGGTTTTACTACTGGAATGCAAAATGAACAATCAGTATTTCAAACTGCAATAGTTCCTTTGAAGTTAAGAATTGGGGATACAAACATCTGGAATAATCCAAAACCATCTAGCCCTCATTTCTGAAGATCTCTTCAAATACAATACCAAAAGGAAACAACTAAACTCATTGCAGAAAAAGAAATAAGTCTTTCTTTTTCTTAAAAACAAATTGAAAATCTCGAGGACTATATTTTAGATCTACATCTCTTTAGTAATGAAAAGCATGGTTCCATAAAAATTAAAATTGTTGTTGACTTAACTTTGCTTGATGGAAAATCGGTAAATGCTGTCATGGCTTTGAATTCATCGCAATCGTGCAATGTTTGTTTTGCAAAGCCAAGCGATATGAACAATCTAGTAAAAATCAGAATGTTCACTCCTGATGAAAAGTCTCTTAAAATGGGAATATCTGCATTACATTGTTGGGTTAAACTGTTTGAGTATGTTCTACACTTAGGATATAAAATAAAAATTAAAAAATATCAGGCAATATCAGAAGAACATAAGCTTTCTGTTGTTGAGCAAAAAAATGAAATTCAGAATCGGTTTAGAAGTGAGCTCAGTCTTGTTGTCGATATGCCAAAGCATGGCTATGGTTCTTCAAACACAGGTAACACAGCCAGAAGAGCATTTGAGAATGCAGATACTTTTGCAGATATTACAGGAGTTGATTTTAATATTATTGTTAGATTAAGAAATATAATGAAAGCTGTGTGCAGTGGGTACCACCTTGATTTAGAGGCTTTCAAAAAATATTGTTTAGCTACTTCTGAAATGATAATTGAAAAATATAACTGGTACATAATGCCACCTACTGTACACAAGCTATTAGAGCATGGTTATCAAATTTCTGATTGCTTTGAACTCCCAATCGGTGTATATTCAGAAGAGGCTCAGGAAGCACAAAATAAATACATTCAAAATGCAAGACTAAACCATACATGTAAAATTTCCAGAAAAAATGCAATCGAAAACTAATGTCATTATCTGCTGTTGCAAAGTCATCCAATAGTGTCATCAATCAGCTTCAAAATTACTAAATCCATTGGTGCTGTTAGATACCGAAGTTTTAAAATTGTTGCTTGAAGAATGATTTTTTAAATGTTTTTTTAGCTTTGTTAGTTGTATATATATATATATATATATATATATATATATATATATATATATATATATATATATATATATATATATATATATATATATATATATATATATATATATATATATATATATATATATATATATATATATATATATATATATATATATATATATAATATAGGTTTTATACATTTTCTTAAAATTTAAATATTTCAAGTCAAAAAATATGAAGTTTTGTATCTTTCAATTTTTTTTCCCTTCCCTCCCCCTTCCTCCCCGGCTCAACTAGTGTCTTCTAAAATAATTGACATTTTATTGAAGTGGAGCAAGTTCGAGCAGCTAAAAAATTATTTGTTTTGTGTCTGATACATTCATAATGATGTTATAGAAATTAAGAAGGGGTGAAAAGTGGACATTTAAAGTTTTTTCAGTTTTTGTGACCATAAAAATACACATTTTAAAAGTTTTAAACTCTTCTTTAAAAACGCAAAATCGAAAGCTAAAAAAAATCGAGTTATTGCTTTTTTTTTGTTATTGAAACAGTAATTATAATATCATAAGAAAATAAAATAAAAAAGTTTGTCAATGTTGCAATGATACAAAAAAATAATCAACTCAAAAAAATTTAAAAAATTCTTGAAATTTTTTCGGATTTTTTTTTAATTATTAAGCGCTTAACGCTACTCGCGAAACTTGTAAAACTCGTAATAAAAGTTCTGCAAAACATGTTTTCCAGTAAATAGGCAAATATCCTTTCTAAATTATAAAAAAATTAATAATATTGAAATAGTTTTTAAAATCGACTTTTGGCCACTTTTTAATGATTTGGACTCATAGTGCGACGTTCGAGCCAACCGATGGGCTGACGTTGGCCTCCGACCGTCGCATTCTAACGTTGGTCCAACGTAGTATTATTTTTCAAAAGAATCTTTTACATTTTTATTTAAAAGGTAAGCACGTGCTTACTATTTCTTGGGTAATGTTTATTGAAGCATTGATTTTTTTTCTCCAAATAAGTTTGAATGACCTTTTTTCGCGATAAACGAAAACTGGTTTTTTGCTGAATAATGAAACACAGAAAATCAAAATTTGTTGCAATAATCATTATAATGACATTAAAATATTCGTACAAATTATACACATATTCAAAAATAAAAATGTTGTTTCGGCTGCTTAGCTTCCATACGAATCTTGAGTCTTTAATTTGCTGGAAAGGAACTCTAAACTTTCAAACTCTACTTAATATACGATTTTATAGAAATCTTAGAACTAGCATCTTTCGTTTGATGAGCCTTTAGGCAATCCCATAACTACTGCTAAAATTATAAGTATAGTTATATATAATATATATACTATATATATATATATATATATATATACATATATATATATATATATATATATATATATATATATATATATATATATATATATATATATATATATATATATATATATATATATATATATATATATATATATATATATATATAAATATATATATATTAGGGATATGACTTTTTTAACTTTTTATACAATTTAGACAACCCCATATTATTTTTGGATGAGTTTTTGCTATAAAACAATGAAGAAATGTTTATTTTCCTTCAAGTGTAAAAAAATGTCACGCCCCTCGGCTGAAATGTTTTTTAATACAATATAGATAGAAATATAATATACTATACATATTACATATGGGCCAGAAAACATAAGTTAAAGAAGTCATAACCCTCTATATATATTTTATTATATTATATTATATATAATAAAATATATATAGACGGTTAATATATATTATATATACAATTTTAAATACATACCAGACGTATGCATTACCACTTTATAATTTCTAGTTTTTCACTGCCGTGCCTAACTGTTTATTAATTAGTTTCAGATTTTTTTGTGCTGCTTTTAATTAAAATGGCATACAAATACTGCCAATCAAGTGTTGAAAAAAATTAAGAGACTTATAAAAAAAATCTTGTGAAATTTCAAGATTCGCATAAAAGTAGACAGTTTCCAATGTTAGAAACATCTTTTCAAGAATATTCCAAAATGCCATCAAAAAGTGATATTGTTAGCAGGTTTAAGTATTTGTCTAGTACTGATGTGAAAGCCAAAAAGCAAAGGATAGATCTTATTTCAGAAGAAGTTATAAGTTTGTGGAAAGAACAATTAAATTTCCCATGTCTGACAGAGCAGTCAGTGAAGCGAAAGATTAATGATGTTATAGAAAAATATGAAAGTCTTAGAAAAAAGAGAATGCCGACCTTCTGCATAAAGAGATTTTTGATATAACAAATCAAAATGGCATTTGGTTATCATCTGAAGATAAAAGATTTTATGAAATTCAGTTACAAAGCAAAGGAGAAATTGGATATGCTACTTCAAAGCTGGCAGGAAAGAAGACTATTCATCCATCAATTGTGCAAAAACTTTCCAGCCAACCTTCAGCATCTAAAAGTTTTTCTTCATTTACTGAAAGTAGTAAAATAGAAAGAGACGACTCTAGTTCCGAATTTGAAGAAACTGATGAACAATTTGAGATAGATAATGAAATTACAGATGAAGAATATAATAATTTGAAGAAAAGACGTAAAAAATATAGTAGTTGTAAAATAGCAACAAAGTTAGTGGTTTGTGCTAAGTTATTAACTAAGAAAGCTTCTAAAATAGGTAAAATACTGTCCTCAGAAGGCATACATGTTCCAGCGCCATCACAGTCTGGAATATACAAGGCTCTTTTTAATGAAGCAAAACAATTTAAATAAACTTTAATTCAAGATTTAAAGAATGAGAATTGGAGTCTACACTTCGATGGAAAGCATATAGACCAATGGGAGTATCAAGTTGTCGTTCTTAAAAATGAAAGAAGCGAAATAAAGTTGGGCGCACTGAAGTTAATAGATGGAAAATCTATCACTATTATTAATGCCATAGCTGATATTATAGATGAATTTAAACTATGGAATTCAATTAAAATGATTGTGACAGATACTACAAATGTCAATACCGGAAAGAAAAATGGTGTTGTTGTAAAACTTCAGGATAATTTTCAAAAAAAAGGATTACAAAAACCTCAATTTGTACCATGTCAACATCATATCTTGGATAGAATACTTAGACTAGAAATGGAAGAAAAATTGGGAGAAAATCCGAATTCACCAAACATTAATTACTTTTTTACTAACGAGTTGTTAGAACATTATGAAACACTGAAGACAAATTTTTATAATGGTACAGCAGAAATAAAAGACACAGGAGGATGGCGAGATGACATGAAGTTTCTGTTTCATCTGACGAGAACCTACCGATACTATGACCAAAATAAAAAAAATATTTCCTAATGTAAGATAAAAAAAATCCCTAATATCAGTAATGCTCGGTGGAGTTCAAGAGCTATTTTAGCGTTGTTAGCCTACATTCTTATGCCAAAAACAAGAAACAAACTTGAATCTGTATGTACCTTTATTTCTTACAAGTGGGCAGACTTTTGGTTTGACAACCAAACCTATAAAGAAAATACTTATTCAGACCTCCATGAAGTTTTATTAAACAAAAAGAAACCTCTTGCTACATTTACAAGTCATTGTAAATGTAGCAAGACATATTTTTATACATTAAATTGTATAAAGACATTCTTCCACTTTGTTTCATTTTGTCTAATAAACAATAACTGTATGTATTTAAATTGTATAAAATGTTTTTTCCTGCATTGAACATAACACTATGCCATGTATTAATTGTTAGAATAAATTATGTTTTTTTATAGAATCATATGAATGAACATGTTTGCAAATAGAAATGATTTTGGTCATTAATTTTTTTAAAACCTTTTTAAATCTTAATGTGCTTTGGGGCGTGACATTTTTTTTGAACATCGTGAAAGTATTAATATTTTCGCATTTTATGCGTAAAAACTCATCCATTTTTGGGCCAGGAAAATTTTTTTTTAAAAAGTCATATCCCTAATATATATATATATATATATATATATATATATATATATATATATATATATATATATATATATATATATATATATATATATATATATATACATATTTGAAAATGATGCTTTAAAAATGTAATTATTAACTACAAACAGATAACTAAATAGTTATTAATTATTTAAGTAAACACTTATTTTAACGAAAAAAATCAAATACTTTGTATTTATATTTCATATTTATACATTTATACATGTTTGTATCATGTTTTTATGATTTAGTGTTATATTTAAAAACTAAATACTCATTTAAATACTCATTATTTATTTAAATTTATAGCAATTAAGTTCTATATAAATACAGAATGTATTTTGTACTACTAATAAATAAAGTTTCCTGTAACGATTATTAAAATTATTTTGAAATATCTAAAAATCGTTCAAAATATATATGTAAAAATATAAAAGTTATTACATATAAATAAAATGTTACAGAAAAAAAAATTAACATAAATATTAACATAAAAATTAACAAATATATGTTTGTTTGCTTAGTAAACTGTTAAATATAAGTCGTTATTATATAAAAATACATCAGTTAGCGTTATCATTATTATCTTCCTCGTCCTAATTTCTTCCTCCTGCATGACGATTCCCTTCATATTTTAACCATAACTTTATTAAGTCTTCATGAAGAGTTTATTAAGTCTTCATGAAAAGTTTATTAAGTTTGTTAAGTCTTATTAAGTTTATAAGTGCCTTGAAGTAAATGTTGCAATTATTGAATTCAATAATTGCTTCATGAGATTTAATGATTAAGTTTCATCAAGCAATTATTGAATTCAATAATTGCAACATTTGCTTCAAGGTACTTATTCACTTGCACAGCAGCTGTTTAAAACAAGTTAAATACTATGTACATAAATAAAAATTTATGAACACGTACATAAATATACATTTATGTACATATTTAAACATTATCAAAGTATAAGAGCCAATACACTAATTTTAAATCGATTGTAAATTCAAATCAAACAAAATTCTCAAATAAAAACATTGCACTAAAATAAAAATAAAACAGCATTTCAAAATGTCCAAATACTAAAACCTGAAACACACACAATACGCTTTTCAGTTGTATTTAAACGTTGGCCCGACGTTGGTTCGACGTGAGCGCGTAGTTAAAAAAAATTTCTCAACGTTTCCGACGTTGTTCCGACGTTGGCCAACGTTATGCATGCTAACTCCATCAGATTGGGTTAACGCGTGTGACGATTATTCGATACAAGAATATTTTAACAAATATTCGTCAAAAGGTTGTGAAAATTCGTTTCTTTTTATTTTAATTGTTGAACAACTACTTTATAAATAATAAGATTCAGAATGCAGTAACTGAGATGGTGCAGTTGCTGATTGTGGTGACACTGGCATTGATTCTAGTGATTGAGATGATGAAAGTTCAGAAAAGGTAAGACCAAGTTTGGGTAATCTCGTCTTGTAGCTAAAGCGCTTCATTTCATTTTTTTTTCCATAATTTGGTGTCTCGGCAGATAAAAATGTGTTTTAAGATTCCAAGGATTTTACTTCACTTTTGTCAGTTTTTGCTTCATTCTTGTGCTTTAAATAGTTAAATACTTGTACGCCTAGGTCTTTTTCAGATGTTGTTATATCGAGTTCTGTTCTGGTAACCTTTTCCGTTTGCTCATTTGTTGATGTGTATGATCTTGCATTTCTTGATGTAAAGTTCCATCAACTAGTGTTGAGAATAGGTGACGATACTATTCGTATTGGCTTGCAGACGAACTTTTTCTTCAACGGTTTTGACAATACTCAGATTTTAATATCGTTTATGTACATATTAAAGATCCTTTCGCTACTGACGTGTTCCGGTAACCCAGTGGGCACCGGATCAAAAAAAGACGTCTTTTAAACGTTCAAAAGTCTTCCAAAACGTTCAGAAGACGTTCAAAAGACGTCCAAATCGTATATAAGACGTTTTAAAAACAACTTTTTTACGTCCGTGTCCAATTACTTTTTTCGACGAGTATTCCTTAAAATGTCCACTGGGAAATCGTTGATAAAGAGTAGTATAGACCTAGTACTGAACCTTGTGGAACACCAGAGGTAATTTTTTTTTAATTAGATAGCGTATTACCAAGAAGTGCGCATTGTGATCTATTTGAAAGAAAAGAATTAATCATGTTTCAAAGTGTTACCTTTGATATCGCTGAATAGTTTTTATCATAATCAATTCAAAGTTTATGCGAAGAATTTAGAGATTCATTGGTCAGTTTAGATATGATTAATTGGTAAAAAAAGCCATTTACAAAGTTTACAATTAAGCGCATTTAAAATAACCACAGTTCACCGTACCGTTAATAACTTATAGGTTTTTACCGGAAATAGGAAATTTAATTTTGAAAAAAGATTAGGCGATAAAAAGTAAAGAACAGACCGGCGTCAAGTTTATACAAAGATATGTTTGAAAATTAGCTGCATCTTTAAGAGTTTTATGCCCATTTTTCAAAAAAAATAAAAGAAAAAAATTGAGAAGTGACTGAAAATTTAAATTTCATCGGAAAAAAAATTTTTTTTTTGTATTAAAAAAATTACTATACCATCTTAATCAAAAAAAAAAAGTTTTTTACCGCATTTTCAAAAATGTTTAATTTCATAAGTAATTAAAGACACAAGAATAAACTATTTCATTCTACTCAGTTTTATTCTATAGTTTAGGTGTCCCAGATAGAATATTACGCCGGATATTTAATGTTAATCAATAATAAGAAAAAAACTTGTTTTAATTATTGCTGCAGTCTTAAACACGGTTTAGACTTGATTAAACCATTCATTAGACCTGATCAAAACATTTGGTAATCAACTGAGACAATTAAAAACACAAAATCTAAAGTGTTAATCTGTTAAAATTATCTAATGTTAGTAGATTAAAAAAGGTTTTATTTAATTTATGCAGTTCAAATAAATAAGAATTATTACGTATATAGCAATAGCATTCTCTGCGTTGATGTAACAGACTGTTTGATATATGAATATATCATATATCAAATATATGAATATTTTCATACCAATGTATGCATATTTAGTCATACAGAAAACAATCTCTGCAGAAATGCAAAAGATACTGGTGATGCTAATAATATAAGGGCTAGATCTTTTAGCAGTGTATGATAACTAACCATTTAGTATTAATAATACTACCCAGTTGGTACAAGAACGTTTTTCAAACATTTAGTAAACGTTTAATGGTCGTATTAGCGACGATTGTACAAGTAAAACGTTTAAAAACGTTCAGAAAACTTTTCAATAAGAATTTTTTTATCATTAGATTAATTTTTTTACATGACCTACGAAAAACGCTTTAAAAAGCCAGCAAATAGCTGTAAACGGAGCACTGCGCTATATATATATATATATATATATATATATATATATATATAATATATATATATATATATATATATATATAGAGAGAGAGAGAGAGAGAGAGAGATATATATATATAGAGATATATATATATATATATATATATATAGAGATATATATATATATATATAGATATATATAGATATATATATATATATACATATATAGTGAGTAGTTTAACTTTTATTATTTATTATTTTTATTAATTATTTTATATATTTAATGAATATATATTTTAATAATTATTAATGAATAATATATTTTAATTAGTTCTAATTATTAAATATTTTTATCAATAAATATAATTAATATTAAATATTATAATTATTTCTATATAATATATTTTATTATTTTTGAGTAGTTTTACTTTTTCATTATATTTAAACGTTAAAATACTCAATTAAAAGTTAAACTACTTATAATTGAGTAATTTAACTTTATACTGAAAAAGTTAAACTACTCAATTATGAGTAACAAAGATGCAAGTATAGTTACAAGGAAATAATCATAACCTAATACGATGTAAATTTGAGTTGAAAACGTTTAAATAAATCTTTTAACAAATATATAGAGCTATTTTTAGCTAGATTACTTCTGTTCAAGCTAAAAATAGCTCTAGATAATTTATTCAAGTAGAATATTTACTAGAAATAGTTAATATTCTACTTGAATAAATTATGTAGAAATAAATAATTCCTTTTCCATAATAATATTGAGCAATTATTTTTAACTTCACAGATTTAATTCAGAAGTAACAATAATTGATTATAAAAAAGTTGAGAAAATGACTGTGCGTTAGGTAAAAAAATACAAAAATGTTTATTTCGCCTATCAAAGAATAAATATTGACAAACCTAAATCTAGACTAAAGAAATAAAGAGGTTACATATGCTCCCATTCAGTAAGGTAAAGTGGTGTAACATTGACACATCTTTAGAAAAAAAAATTTCTAGCATGCGACAAAAAAAAATTGGAATTCAGTATTTCTAAGTGTTAACCAATGATATTGCTGCCATAAACTGTTAAAATTTTTTATTTTTTATGTAATATTATTGATGGGTAACTATTTTTCTTGCTGAAATGGCATTATCAATGTTGATTGCGTTGGGTATGATTGTTATCTTTTTAATACTTAGTTGCCTGCTTTTTATTGTTTTTGAGTAATTGACTACTTCAGTGATACCATCAATTGCTGCAAAAAGCTGTACAGTGATGATGAACATTTTTATTTTTGTTGAACTTTTACTTAATAAAACATCAATCATACTTTTA
>NC_061158.1:38363817-38408817 GCF_022113875.1 Hydra vulgaris | reverse complement strand
AAAGATACTTTTCAATAAAAGCTGGACATTTACAAATTTAAAAAATCAGTTTTTTAATAACCATCTTCGAAATGCTGCTATTATTAATGATAAAAAGTTTTTTCAAGCATTTGCTGAGCAGATAAATAAATTGAAAAACACAATGCTTCTAAATTTTGAGAAATGTACATTATCTCCTCGAACATCAACAGTAATATAAAGAACTTTATTATGTCAAGCTTCGTTAATAGAAGATCTGTAGGAAGATAATTATAAATTTATATTGACTTTTTAAAGTGATCAGTTAGGAAGAAAATTGGAACAATACTGCCAAATTAGTGGTGGCAGGTTCCTTGTCAGTTTGAAAGACATTATTTATAGTAAGAAAATAACCCAAATAAAAAGTTTAATAAAGGGAGGAACTCAAATTTTTGAAAATGAAATTAATGCTGTTGACGGTACACAACATGCTAGATCTTTGATGGATCAGATCAAAGAAAGAGATTTAGATTGTGTGATTTAATCAGATAATTTTTGTTAAGTTGCCAGTTATATTTCTGGTTTTATTGCCAAAAACTGATTAGGATGTTTAAAGTATGTTACAAATTGCTTTGTACTCAAAATTGTAAACAGAAGACGAATGATTATAATTATCTAAATAAATAGTCCAGAGGTGGGCTAACAACTTCATCAGTACCACTTTTAGAATATGTCTGTGACAGTTTTGCTATGCTAGATCATGTATTTGATGTTATTTATCAGTCTCAAATGCAACACCATAAATCAGCAAAGTTAGTTCATGGCCATAGAGAAGTTTACCAACCATTTTTATGTTTAAATAACCAAAATTGGGGAAAAGAAATTATACACACTGTTATTTCAAATATTTATTTTAACAATATCAGCAAGAGAGTCAGTGATTCCATTGTTGCAGATAACATTGTTGCCTTTATAAAAAGACAGAGAAAAAAATTAAGATATTTTGTTTTACATTTTAAATCAGTTTGTGTATAATTTTTTTATACCTTTAAAGCTTATTTTTGAGAATTTGTGTATTCTTATTTCTTGTACAGCCCTTGAATATCCCAAAATTTCTACTGACAAATCTAAACCATGTCTTTCTAAAGTCATTTAGTAATATATAATTATGAAGGTTAAAATTGTTGTGTTGTTTTCTATAAACACAGCATTACTATTTTTATTACTAAAAAAAAGCCTCAATTAAGTATACAAAGTTTAGTGAAGTTTAGTAGATATTTTGATAAGGGCAACTCAAAAATGTTATTCAGTGTCATATTTACTTACTTAAAATTTATAGCGCAATAATTAAAATATTTTGAGAAAGTTTGTCCATCCGACAAAATTGGTGTTTTTTTAACTGGCCTTCTTCTTTTTTTTTCAATTTAAACAAAATAGAAGGCCATGTATTTAAGTAGGGCATGATCGCCCAAGATCCATCTTACAATTAAAGTAGTGAGGTGCAACTTTTCTCATAGCTTTAGAGGTAACATTAAAACAGTATCAAAAGCACTATGCAGAAAAAAAGTTCATCTAAGCCTTTTTTTTTTAACCTATAAAGATTCTGTCAAAATTTTTAAGGTACTTAAGTAGCAGCATATTAACCAAGCCTTCGCCTTGCTAACTCAAAATTAAATTATACTATCATCCAGATCAAGCCTTGCCACGCTTAGTTCAAAATCCTTATAAAACCTAAATAATAAAAGCCACAATTTAACTGAACACATTTATCAAAACCTTTTATTATCTTATAATTATTTATAATTTTTTTTTTGTTTTATTACTGACATGAGTAAAATAAATAAAATATTTTCAAAACCTGTTAGTATTTCTTTGATGCTTAAGTGCGAGCTCTTTTTCTGCAATAATTTCAGTAAGTGATTTGTTAACACGCTGAAGTTGCTGCATTGTTGAATTAGAGGAAAAATACGATTCATGTTGATTTTCTGCAGACATAAATGAAATTAGACTATTAGTTAAATTTTACACATAAATGAAATTAGACTATTTGTTTAGTTTTAAATACTTTACATATAAACAACTGGTATAATAAAATAATAACTATTGTTATGAACTTTTTAAAACAAACCCTCATATTTTACTATTTTATCCCTATGCCCATATACTATAACTTAAACCCTATGCTTAAATAGTATTATTTCAATCCTATGTTAATATATTATTACTTCAATCTAATATACTATTACTTCAATCTTATGTTTATATATTATAACTTAAACCCAACGTTCATACATTTTTATATTAACCCTATGCTCATATATTATAACTTGAACACTATACTCATATTATAACTCGAACACTATACTCATATATTATAACTTGAACACTATACTCATATACTATTACTTGAACACTATACTAGGGTTGTTCGCCGAAAAACAAACTTGCAAAAATATCGCATCTTTATCGACCGTAATAGAATTGTTATTGCCGAAGTTGCACATGCGAAAATGCACATTCCGTAACGCACTATACGAAAATATAAATAAATAAAATTCCGTAATAAAGCATTGCAAAAGAAAACTTGCGAAACAAATCATTTCGTAAGAATACTTACGAAATAGTTCCTTACGGAAGGAGCATTCCGGAATGTGCAGTTACGAAAAAGACGCAAAAGATTTTATGTTTCAATATATTTAAGATATTAACTGTTAACAGTTTAAATAATAAATAATAACAGTTTAAATAATAAATAATAGACATATTTGTATAAACATTTGAAGAATCATTTGACAATATATATATATATATATATATATATATATATATATATATATATATATATATATACATGTATATACCGTTAAGTTGGACTCTCAATGAACAGATAAATAGTATGCCTTTCTTTTTAGAAAGTATAAAGAGGATGTGTGATAAACAATTAAATACTTAATTATAAAGAACAAGAGATCTCTCTAAAGGTAAATGATATCAAGAAAGAGTAAAAAGAGAAGAAATATATGGGATACAGCAGGATGTGAACCTCGGTCTCCGCAGCTAAATGTTATTCTTAACTGAATGAGCTATACGTTCATTCAACTAAGTGAATAGTAATATTTATTTATTATATAATTAAGTATATAAAACAGAATTTACAGAAAGAGATACATATGCAAATAGGATTCTATAAATCAAGAAAATGAATAGTAATGTGAACCTTTAATTGCTTATAATTCATAACTGGACTTGAAAACTAGTTACTTTTAATGGAACACAATAGGCTGTAGGAGCCTCAGGGAAATTATATTCAGAAAAGATTATATCAGACTCAAAGTTAGCTAAAAATGATTACAAAGTGTTTAGGACAGATGTCTAGTACAAAAAGCACAAGATTTAAAGCAAAATGATTTATATTATTTGAAAAAGTTGTTTTACGTACATTTCATCATAATTTAAGTAGAACTTAGTAAAGCAAGGGAAGCGCGTAGAATTAAGCACAATGAACTCAATCTTAAAATAATAACTAACAGAAGAGAGGTTGTCACTATTATGAAGGTGATGAGAGATCTGTAATATAGAACATGGAGGTCAAAAAATGCTATCTTAAGTAAAAAAGTTTGATGAACAAAAGTCGCAATGGCAGCGGGATACGAACCCGGATCTCTGCGGCGAATTATCAGGTATCTAAATGATAGAGCTATACAATCTTAAATTTAAATTTATATCTTATTAAAATTAAAAAGCAATATTTTCTAAGATTTATACTTCAAAAAGCGTATTCAAACAGGACTCTACATACCTTTAAAATCTGCTGAAAATCTCGAACTTAAATTTTTTTTTCTTAAATGGACATCATGTTGGTCTCAACACCCCCTTCTCATTGTCAATTCTTGTCAAACTTTTCAGTACCCCTTCCCCCTTACATTTACTGACATCATTTATGGATAGCCCCAAAGTCCTACTTATCCAGGGACCGAGATAACGGAATTCTAATGAATATACTCATTTTTTTTTTATAAGCATAACGCTTATAGGCTCAAATTTGGAAAAAAAAAAAAAAAAAGCATATGTAAGCATATTTCTGAGCCTTGATAGACCATTTAAAAAATTTTATTTTTATTTAATTAAAAATTTTAAATATATATATTTCTAAATTTAAACCAACAAAAACCGAAGTTTATAACAACATAAATTCAGCTGCATTAAAACCAAAACAAAAATACAGAGCATAAGTCAACTTTTTATTTTTCTTATACCCATTAATCTTTAGTAACGTGCACACTTTTAGAAATTATTGAAATAGGTATATTTTATCAGAAATATGCTTAAGCATATTTTTGAGCCTCTTTTTACTATTTGCTTAAGCATATTCGAACCTGTTTCAAAAATTTCATACGCTTTAAAAAAAAACATGTATATTCCTACCCATCATTCTTATTTTTACTATACGTAATGAGTTCAAAAAACATCGTTATATATATTTATTATAGCACGTTTCGTAAGTTTATTTCCGTTAAGAACTCTTTTGTATGTTGTGATGCAAAATACTTTCGATTCGAAAGAAATTTTGTTTTTTATCAATATTTCTAAAAATAAAACCATAAAAATTTAATATGTTATTATACTGAAAATAAAAATTCATTATAAACATTTTGGGATTTAAAGATGTTAATTTTTACAATTAAAATCAGTCTGACAAACAAATTTTCTTTATAGACTTCAAAACGCCGTTTGGCAAAAATGTTTGTTTCGCAAGTGCGACTTCTGAAACCGCTACTTTCGTATGTTGCAAAATAGTTTTGTTGCGTATGTCAACTTGCGAAATGCTAAATTTCGGAAGTAGCTTTTGCGAAATGAACATCAGCGATTTTAAATGTTTTGTAACATTCGGTACGAAAAAATGTAATTCCTCGTTCTCAATCTCCTTACAAAAGAATGTTGTTTTTCCCGAATTGCACAAAATCCTCCGGTTAACAACCCTACACTATACTCATATATTATAACATGAACACTATACTCATATATTATAACTTGAACACTATACTCATATATTATAACTTGAACACTATACTCATATATTATAACTTGAACACTATACTCATATATTACAACTTGAACACTATACTCATATACTATAACTTGAACACTATACTCATATATTATAACTTGAACACTATACTCATATACTATAACTTGAACACTATACTCATATACTATAACTTGAACACTATACTCATATTTTATAACTTGAACACTATACTCATATATTATAACTTGAAAAGTGCTTTAATGAGAAAATAAAATTTGAAGAGAACTTTTGTTTTGTATTGTTTTAAATGAAATATATAATAATTATAAAAAATTAAGAGAAAAGACAACAAGATATGAATTTGCGGAAAAGTAGCAGCATTGGTACCCTTTATGCATTGCAATGGCAGGGAAGTGAGCATTGAAAATTATATTAGTATGTATCATTATTTTAAAAGTGTGATGAACCAACAGTATGCTTGATTTGATATTTACAGAATCTTCAAATTGCATTTCTAAGCTACATTTAGTCCACCTTCTAACATGTCATTTTAACTTTTTTAGTAAACACTAATAACCTAAGTCAAAACTCATTTCAAGGTTTAAAACTGACACTATTAAAATATAAATTTAATCAATTGGAAAGGAATATTCAGCAATCTAAATAATAATGATTGTTATGAGAAATTTTGCAAAGTTTAACTAATAAACAAAACAAGAGACCAAATGTTTTACCTTCAAGTTAAATGAAAAATCAAAATAGCTCATTAGGTTTAATGAAAACTGCATAAAAGAGCTTACAATTCTCTAACTTTTGTTTTTTAAATAAACTTTGAGTTGCGTAACTTATGGACAATCCCTGAAGAATTTTACACATATGTGAATAGTTAATAAGAATAAAATTAAGGAACACAAAATTTAGAGTTTTCAAATGGTACAACTAATGAAAATTTTCACCTTTTCTTAATCGGTATATTTTCAATACAAACATAAAACCCTAACAAAATTTAAACCAGTTACTTCAGTCTACTGCAAAAATTGTATAAATAAAATAGTCAATTTAAAACGTTAAACCAAACTAAAATCTTTAGTAATAATTGAGTTCATCATGAGTTGAGTACTTCTTCTAAAAGCTTAAGTACTGCTATTGAATACATTTTTAAACTATCCTTTAAATCAGAAGAAGTACCAAAAGTGTGGAAAGATTTGAACATCCAAAAGCATTCGAGCTTCCATTACAAGTGGCAATAATCCTGATCCTTTTAACTATTGAACATTGTCCTTTAAAATCTAGATATTTTAACCCAAGCATGGAGCAAAGGACACTCTAGCAACATCTTTACTTCTAAAGCACAGAGTTTCTTATGGAAAATTTATATTCAAAATTAAAATGTAAGGTATAAAAGGTTTTGATCTTGAATGAATTCAGTTTTATTAGATAGAAAGAAACAATTCAAAATACGGTTGCCATTTTACTGCAATTGTCTTTGTTTTTAAATACTAGTATTGAAGTCGTTTAAATACTAGTAGCAAAGAAGTACTAAAGTATAAGTATTAAAGAGTGGTTATAAGTATTGAAGAGTAGGATAAAGATGAAAATATAGTAAAAATATGAAATAAGGTAGCCATTTTACTAGTATTGTTTTCAAAGTAAATATAGTTTTTATCAAAAACTATATTTACCTTAATCGCATAATCATCTTGAAAAGCATAATTATCTTGATTAGGCTTTTTTTATTTGGACTCCACTGTTCAATCAGGTCAGTATCTTTTAAAAAAAGAAACTGACCTGATTGAACACGTGCAATGTGTAGCACTCTAGATTTATTCCACAATATCAAAAGTTAAGTTATTATGAAATATTATAAAGAATTTAACCACCTTATCTAAAAGATACTAATCTACCCATTTGTTTGAATGTGCTAGCTCCAGCAACTGAAACATGCACAGTTTGTTCAGATACTAGATCCATACTAGACTATAATCCAAATTGGAAATGATTAAGGTAAAGATGAATAACCTGAACTTGCAATTTTTTTTTGTAGGAGATGGTATTCTTAATTAATTATAATCTTTTTGACCCAGATAAAATTTAAAGACATAAATTTTCATGAAACTTACTCTGGAATTAACCACACTTACATTCTTTTTTTTATGACAACTTGCAGGAGAAAAATTCATTTTTATTTGTTTTTTTTTTAAATTTGAAAAAAAAATTCTTGCAGCAGATTTGAAAATAATTAACGCCATAACTTAAGTATAAACTTTTATGCCACTTTTAAAGCAGAGTTTTAAACAAAACCTAAATGAATTTTCATGGTGGCAAGTATGCTTGAGCTTCATGTGAAGGAAAATTTGAACTTTCTGGAGATTCTAGGAGAAGGTTTTATTCAAAGGGCAATGACTTCAAAGATTATCTAAGTTCTGAAATGTAATTTTAATATTTTAAATTTAATTCTTAAAGTCATTCTTTTGTTAGAACTTCATATGTTAATGGGTAAATCATATATACTTGCTTATAGCCTGCAGTCACATATTCAGGAATTTTTGGTAGGGGGAGGGGATATTGAAATACTTTTGTATTTTGTATTACATTTGCGTCTCCTAAAAAAAAAAAAAAAAAGTCCCCTATTTATAAGAGATTATAGGACTTTCAGATTCTGGGGGGGAGGGGGGAGAGAGGAGGGAGGATGCATACCCTATCCCCCCTGGATTTGTCACTGATAGCCTGAATATAAAACTTCAGTTAATATAATGCATTGAAGAGCCATGGGAACATATGTAGACAACACATGGCCATTTATAATTTAAAATTTTGAAAATAAGGTTTTCAAATGACCATTTAACACTTCTGTTTCCAATGAGAAATTTGAAAAATTAGCGTTTTGAAAATCTGGCAGAACTCATAAAAGTCTCTCAACTCTAGTTATCTCAACTCTGCTTATCTTCAGACTTAAGTTATTCTACAAAGCATTATTTTTCTTCTCCTAGTTTATAGAAAAACTAATTTTGCTCAAAAATATTATCTTGGATCATTTAAGGTATTTTTTGAAACTTTAAGGTAGAAAATATTCTAAAAAGAGTTAAATGAAATAAAAATTTATATCATCCATGCCATCCTGTTGTTTGAGTAACCTATTTTTAATAATACTTTAAATTTTGCTGTCCCTATAGTTATTTATACATTCACAGATAATGTGCGTGGAAAAGCTGTTACTGATGTGTGTGGAAAATGGAATAATCATAGTATAACTGCGGAAGAAGAAGTGTTATTTTTATGCTATGCCTGCAAAAAAATTTAAGTTCAATTATTTTATATGCAATTAATTTGCTTGTTACACAATACAAACATGTACCCATGCATCCTTTGTATTTTATACAATACAAACATGTAACCATGTTTTCTGGAATAACTAAAATTAAAAAATAGAAATTTAAATTCATTTTCAGTTTAGCATTGAAAGACAACCCTAATTCAAGTGTGTAATTAAAAATATAATTAAACAAATTAAATACACTTGTGAAAAAACATATATAGAACTTAAAGCTAGTGAAAAAACATGTATATAATTCAAAGCTAGTGAAAAAACATATAAAGAATTAAAAGTTAGCAAAAAAAACATTCATAGAATTAAAAGCTAATGAAAAGTATTATGCTTGAGAAAATTTGTTATTTTAATTGTAAGTTTCTCAGAAAATAAATTCAGTAAGTTCTCATAAATTCAGTGATACTAGTTCTTGCTATTGCAAGCTCTAAAACTTCTTTATTGTAGGCTGTTTAGATATTTTTAAACAAATTTATATTAAACATACAAAATTCATAATTATTGTTTATAAACTCAAGTTCCTCCCAAATGACATTAATCTTAAAGTTATAGATTACTTTAATCATCAATCAAACCTCATCAATTAGCTCCATCAAATTGAAATTCTATCATCAAAAGATATTCAGTTAATAAAAAGTTCTGCTACTTCTCAATAGTCATAACTTTGTAAAAATGCGCTCAACAAGCTGTATAATATTGATGGCATGATAGAATTATGCCATACTTTAGAAACTACCAGTTTTACAGTTTCAGACATCTTCCGGCCCCAAGAATTAAAAAAAAATTAGTGATACTTTTACCTTTATTTTTCTTCTAATTTTTGGGGCTGGAAGATACATGTCTGATACAAGGTTGACAAAAACTTTTTTTGGGGGGGCTGGAAGATACATACATGTATGTGACAAGGTTGACAAAAACTTTTTTGGGGGGCTGGAAGATACATGTCTGATGTAAGGTTGACAAAAACTTTTTTTGGGGGGCTGGAAGATACATGTCTGATACAAGGTTGACAAAAACTTTTTTTTTACTGCCAAAAATTTAAAAACATTTTTTTAATAAATTTTAATTGTTTATATTTTTTTAATTTCATTTTAAATAAAATCAATTTACTCACCCAACATTTGTAAATACGATAATTTATTACTCAATTTTTTTTGGTTTAAAGCTTCTTTGTATCGTGAAACTAATGCTAAGGCTGCCTTTTTTTCCTCTTTGTATTGTTTAAGCACTTCTTTCAAGTACCTACAAATATAATGACTTTTTAACTACTTTTAAAACAAAATATTTGAGTCTAAACTTATGTGCAACAAGATAAACCACATTAAAACCTTGCTATTAAATTAAAAAAAATTTTCTAAATTCAAGAAACGATAATCTTATCTAGAAATAAAAATACAACTATTATGTAATTTATTACAGTTTTTTTTTTTTTTTTACATTTGTGTTTTTTTTCTAACGTTAAATTTACTCAAAATTTTTGAACATCATGGTAGTTAAAAAAGTCAAAGCTCACTTAAAATACACATAAAATTTAAATAAAAGTTTAGTTAATATTTGCCTTTTTAATAAATGTTTATCAAAAAGAATAAACATTGTAGATTAATTAATTATCATAGTAATTGCATAAGAAAAGTCAGTTGCATAAGAAAAATGGTATCATAATTAAGTTATATACTTTTCAGTGAGAAAAAATGGCATGAACTTTCTAGTTAAATCTCTTCTGCTGTGCTCTGTGCTTAAGTCATTAGGTCTTCTTGGAGCACTTGACCAGATAAAAAAAAAGATGATATTTTTTATTCATCTTAGTATGGAATACCATTGTCATATTTGGGCTGATGGTGCCCTTTCTCTTTTAGTCTAAAAATGTACTTTAAATGTGGTTGGACATGATCTTGCTGCCAAGTTTGAGCCTCTGTTCCATTAATGTAAGGTCTTACCCTCTTCTACATAATACTACCTTTGTCGCAGTTTAAGTAAGTTTTTATCTTTTGTTCCATCAACCAAAACTCAAACTAGTGTGACTCCACATTCAGCAAAGTTTTTTTACAGTGACTGCTCCTACATGTGACTGCTCCTACATGTGACTGCTCCTACATGTGACTGCTCCTACATGTGACTGCTCCTACATGTGACTGCTCCTACATGTGACTGCTCCTATGTGTTCAAAAAACTTGCTTTAGAATTCAATGCTTTAGAATTCTCTTCTGTCTTCATGCTTTTCAAATTTATACCAGTTACAGTTTTTAAAGTCTTTTTTCAATTCGCTTTCTTGTCAACTCTCTTCTTTGTCATTGTCAACCACTTTCTTGTCTACTACCTTCTTTACTTTCTCTTAACTCCCAACATATATAGTGGCTGCTTGCAACCTTGTTGGGAGTGAACTTGTTAAAAAAAAAAAAATTTATCATGAACTTTTGATCTAATTTAAGACAATAAAAAATTATTATTAGAAAAATAACATAAATTTTAAAAAAATTATAATGATAATACTATATTATAATTTTTATTAAATAAAAATAATTGTAACTATAATTTTATTGCTTATTCTCATTTTATATTTTTAAAGAAATATTATTTTTACTTGTTCTCCAGCACAAAAGCATCAATATCAACAATTCTTTTATCATCGTTGTGTAAAATATAATTGAGTTCTGCATTTAATCGAATATTCTTGGCATTGAAACTGTCTTTCTATTAAAAAACAAATACAACTATAAAACATAATATATTAAAAATAACTATAAAAATATTTAATAAATTTGCTACTGAATTTGGTTAACAAAATAAATTTCTTGAAAATATATATTTCAATAATCTTTTTGTTTAAATAAAGTTGCATAAAAACATTACTTATAATAACTAATATAATAAAAACAATTTTTAATGCAAGATTATCAGAAAAAAAATGGCTGACATGCTGTATATCACACATTTATATAAAAAGTTAATTGCATGCAAGCTGAACTCAATTACTTAAAAATAAGTGAGCCACAACACTTTTCATCATTTTCTTTCATAATTTTTTACTGTTTATTATGTTGTCTAATTTTCATCATTTTCTTTCATAATTTTTTACTGTTTATTATGTTGTCTAATTTTTAGGATGATTGTTATTTTCAACAACAACAAAAAAAAGTCAAAAAAGTAGAAAAAAAAAAAACAAAGATTATATTTAAATTTAATGAAAATAAATTAAAAAATCATATTTCATTAATTTATAAGTTGCTTGTATCTACTAAATGTAATTTTTTAATAACTTCAGTTGTCAGCATCTTTAGAAACGTTTGTTTTTTACACTAGAATTATGTCTTAATTATTTTTAAAAAATGTGTAAAATTTTAAATAAGTTCTTTTCATTTAAAAATTGTGCACACATCAGATGCACACATCAGATGTATATTTATGCAAAGTTTTCTCAAAGGCATTTCAGTATATTCTATCTATAGCAAACAAAAATAACTTTTAGCTTTGCTTAAATATCATAAAAGAAAAGAAATATAAAAGAAGGAAATAAATAAATGAAAATTATGTTTTACCAAAATCTCATAAAGGAGATAATGTATTGCATTAATTAACAGAAATTATATTTTATGAGGGAGAATTCTATAGAAGGTTTTTTATTTTACAAATTCTTAACAGAAAAATTTCAGGTCACACCCCACTCTTGTGGAACCCTGTATAACTATTTTTTAATTTTCACTTTTTCATACTTTTTATACATACAATTTTTCATACTTTTATATATCAGTAGTAAAAGTAAAATAATCAATTTTAACTAAAATTTAATTATA
Organism: Hydra vulgaris; assembly: GCF_022113875.1. NCBI lineage: Eukaryota > Metazoa > Cnidaria > Hydrozoa > Anthoathecata > Hydridae > Hydra > Hydra vulgaris. The sequence goes on along the minus strand of NC_061158.1, from coordinate 38,396,714 downwards.
TCTAAAACCAAAAATTTTGTTGTTGTTTAATTCCTCACTGAACTATCCTGTTTTTAAAGAAAGATACTTTTATCATATTAATAAATATAATATAAAAAATAATTAACAAATAAATATTGGTATTAACGCAGTATAACATAAAAACAAACTAACAAAACTTTTTTGTTTTTGGCATCTACTGTTTTTTTATATTTCTAGATCCTGAATATGAAAAAAGAATGTTATTAAATATTTCAAAGTTTGCTAAATTCGAAGTAATTTTGTTATTTTAAGATATAGTTGAAGTTCATCAGAAAAATCTGAACAGATTTTCTACAGGACAACACGCATTTATCTTCAGTTCTATTATATCTTGATCAAAATACTATACATGTCTGTTCATTATATGACTGTTACACAAGGGTGGTAGAATGTTGGTTTAAACACCCTCTTTATGACAAAAAATTATAAAATACTATTATTATATTATATATTTATTACATATTAAATTAAAATTTGTATATTTTATTTGATTAAATTAAATTTTTTACAAATACTTCACCACCAGCCAGATTCATGATAACTGTATATAGCTGATCCAGAGAAATGGCTGGGTGCATATGAAAGCCCTTGATGCCTGGATTTCAAAAATATAAAATTTGAAATCCAACTATTTCGTCTTGCAAAATAAAATGAGTTTTTATTTTTTATTATATTACAGCAACTAGACAAATGACAGCATAACTATTTTTTGCATTTTTACAGTATACAAAAAAATTTAAGTGAGTGATAATTTTATTATTACATGACTAAAACATTGTTTTTTTGTTTTTATGACTTTGCAAAAAGAGCATACCTATATTTCTTAAATAAAATGATTTTTTGTTATTATTGGTGTTAAAATTACAGGAAAGGGCTATTCTCAATACATCAAAACAAAGAGCCACTCATTTTTATGATTTTGGAATCATTTGGTCTTTCAAAATGCCCAATCAAACTAAAACTCACAAAGATTGCTGGAAAACTGGGTTTCTTGTGCTTGAAAGAGGTTGTCATGCCAAGACTCTATGACTTTGAAACCATCAATGTCAGGCGACCTGCAAGCGGACTGATCTGTGATTGCATTATATGTCAAGTTGGGTATCTAATAAATCCCATCCTCTTAAAAAAGTCAGAAAAATGACAACATGTGAAGAGAAAACTGTGATTAAAAAATTCAACCTTGCAGCTTCTGCAATAGCTGACACAGATGCTTCCCCTCAAGGAACAATTTGTCTGGCTCAAGCAAAAAGTGGACGATCTTTACCTGTCACCCCAGGTAAAAATGACTTTATTGTAATATAATTAAATGTGTTCAATTTTATTAGTTCTCAATGCCAAAAATGTGGTCAATTCTTGAGAAAAGTCAATTACTTTAATTGTGACAACTTGTAAAATTTAAAAAAAATTGCAAAAATATTTACTTATAGGTCCTTCAAGTGCAAGAAGACTCTTTGGATCAACATCCTTAGTTACTGCAGGGGATCTCGTTCAAGTGCAAATCAATACTGGATTGTCAAACACAAACGTGAAAAAGTTAGCGACAACTTTGAACCAAGTTTCAGCAGTCCGAATTACTGAGCCAAACATTTGCTCCAAATTTTCTGCATTAGGAAACTCACTTGCCGGATTTTTTAATTCAAACAGATTATTCTACCTGAACAAGGCAATGGAGTTATTGGCAAGAAACTTGTAGTTCACTGTAAAAATCTGCAAGAACTGTTAAATGAAGTTCTTCTGTCACGAAAAGTCTTCACCAAGCCACTAATCAATTAGGCATTGATGGTGGTGGTGGCATTAATGGTGGTGGTGGGTTTCTGAAAGTCATTCTGGGAGCTATTGAGAAAATGCCTTGTGAAGATGATCCTCCTCCATGTAAGAAAAACTTGACTACAAACTCTTCCAAAGATAGTGGCTGTAATCATTAGCTTAACATTGCAATTGCTGAAGATTTATCTGAAACCTATTTGAATGTCCAAAATGTTCTGTCTCTCATCAAGTCGAACCCTAGGATTTTGTTGTTTCTTGTGATCTGAAGCTGGCCAACATCCTCTGTGGACTTCAGTCTCGCTCATCATCACATCCTTGCACGTGTTGTGATGTACCATCAATTTGCTTGAAATGATTGTCACAAGCTTCTGAAAAACCTGGATTTGTTGCAAAATCTTGCAGAGAAAACATCCTCAATTTATATTTGTCCCATTATCAACACTTTCCGGAACAAGGCCTGCACTGTAGTAATTTTGTACCAAACTTAGTAAATATATACATAGAAAAAAAAACTTTGTAGTTATATACCTAGAAAAAAAGTAAAAGGTCATTGGAAGTTTGTTACTCAGTTTTTTACTGGTTTTCTTAAATATTTATGTTTTTTTTTTTTTTTTTTAATGATACATAATAAAATGGATCACATCACCATTAAGTAACTATGTTATAAACCTTTAATAACAACAAATTTTTGATACAGACCTCCTCTTGCACTTGCAGTTTCTCATCTCTACAAATTTCTAATTCTTGCTCAAGCTCTAAAACCTAAAAATAAATGTTTATCTTTTTAATCACTTTTCTTGCTCTAAAACCTAAAGATTGAAACTTCAAAAAAAATCTAAAATTTGAAATTTCAAAAAAAATATGAAGTTTAAAACATCATATAAAATCTAAAATATACAAAAAAACTTTACTTTTGACATTTAAACTCAGACTATGGAGTATTAATTGTTTTCATTATGTACTATATCATTATGATATTAAAAGCAAAGAACCAAATAATTTTTTTTGCCACCTTAAAAGCTTAATGTAACTTTTAAATGGATAAGCCACACAGTAATGCAATAGTTTAAAAAGCGATTTAAGACGACAACAATATTATAACTTCCATTAAATTTAAATACTATAACAAAAAAATTAAAAAAAAAAAACAGCTGTATAAAAAATATTAATTAAAAAATTATAAACAAAAACCTTAAAAACACAATTTCTTAAATACAACTACTAATCTATAATCTATTTTTATGTAATTTAGAGGTTTTACACAGCAAAATTAAAATTAAAATATAAATATAAATAATGTAAAATAAATAAACGTAATAATAAAAAATATATTTCAACCTTGGAATTAACCTCTTCTAATTGCAAAATAAGTCTTTCCTTATCTTCCTTTTTGTCAAGAACCTGGTTGTTGCTATGTCGAGATATTGTAGCATGTAGTAGTATATTGTCTTTTTGACATTCACTGTAAAGATGTTTGAGATTCATTAAATCTTTCTTTAATAATTCATTCTCATCTCTTGAAAACTGTAGTAAGTTACTTAAGGTCTAAAATTGTTTTTTTAAATTTTTAATTTTTTAAGTGGTTTCTTCATATTTATTTAATACATTCTCATATATATTATGTTTCTTTTCACAACAAACATATTACAAGTAATAGAAAAACAAATTAACTTTCAACATTATTGAAAAAAAGAAAGTTGTCACAAAAAGTAAAGATTTAAAAAAAAAAAAAAAAAAACTGACCCTTATTTTTTTTGCGTCTTCACCAATGCTATTAATAGGTTGCTTGTATGTTCCCAACACTTCGCGCAAACCATCAATTTCAAGTTGCTAGAGAAATTCAAAATATCTTTTTAATGATGATGTACTTTTAAGTAGTTATGACTTTAAAAAAGTCAAACAACACCAATGCTTTATAAATTGGAAAAAAATTTTGAATTTTTTTCCAATTTATAAAGTTACTTGAATTTTCAAAATTAATTTTAAAATCTAAAATATAAAAATTAAACCAATAATAATTTAAAAAATTAATAAAAACATATTCTTTTAAATATATTTTAAGTTAAAAATCCAAAATACCACTTATTTAACTAATAAGTAGAGCTGCTTGATTTCGCTTTCGGAACCAGTTTCGGAAAGCAGTTCACTTTGAATTGGAAAGTATTTGCAAATTAGATGTATTTATATTGAATAAGATTTTGTTGATTATACTTTCTTTATATTGTTATTTATATAGCTTAAAGTTTATATACTTTAGTTTATATACTTATAGCTTATATACTTTATATATATATATATATAGGTTAAAGGCAAAAAATAAATAAAAATCTCCAACTTTCCATGAAGTGGAAATGGATTGAATTTAATCTATTCCCAGTATCCAGAAAGTGGAAGGTATTTAAAAATTAAGGTTTTAACATAATATTAAATTATTACTATAATTAAATTTGACCCTACTACCCTACACTTTTTGTTACCCTTACATTTTTTAATCACTTTACATTCGAAAGTCAAAAAAAAAGTTAAAGGATCTTTATTTTTTAACTTTCTTAAATTAATAAGATTTCTTTTTTACAAATAGTTGGTTATATATAGAGCTTCTTTTTGCACACTTTAAAACTAATGTAAATCTTAAGTTTCTTGATGAAAGGCTATTTCTTTCTTTTTTTGTGAATAAAGTTTGCTTCACTAGAAGCAGATTCTACTGCGACAGAAGATGCTGGTATAATGCAATACTTTCGAACCGCAATAGTTAACATAGGCAAACTTGATGAACTTTTTTTCCAAAATTGACTAAAACTTAAAGGACTTAGGGAAGCTTCCTTTCTATAAAAGTTTATTTCTCTCAGTATACATTTATCTTTTGCGTTTCTTGGAGTTGCTTGAGAGACAAACAAGCCAAGATTGCCAGCTAGCTTGTCTGCTGTGGATTGTTTTGTTATATTTCTTGCTAGATCTGTCTGCTGCGGATTGTTTTGTTATATTTCTTGCTAGATAGAGCTGTCGTCTATCCTTTCAAAACTATTTAACAAGTGCTTATCAGAGTCTTGTTTTCCAGCCTGCTGGAAAGCAGCATCTGTTATCCCTATTTTTAAAAAATTTGGAGAGCGATCCGATTCGTCTAACTACCGCCCCATTAGTCTTCTTCTTATCATAAGCAAGGTTTTTGAATCTTTAATTAACAAACACTTAATCTCGAATCTCATAACCTACTTTCTGATCATCAATATGGATTTCGATCTTCTCATTCTACGGCTGATTTGCTATCAGTAATAACCGATAGATTTTATCGCACATTAGATAAAGGTGGAGAGGTTAAGGCCATTGCTCTTGAAATTTCCAAAGCGTTTGATAAAGTTTGGCATGTTGGTCTTCTCCATAAGCTTTCTTCTTATGGTGTATCTGGAAACATCTTTAAGATTATTGAATCCTTCTTTTCCAATCGTAGTATAAAAGTTGTCCTTGATGGACAGCACTCTTATTCTTATTCTGTAACCTCAGGGGTTCCTCAAGGTTCAATCTTTGGCCCTATACTCTTTTTAATTTACATTAACGATCTTCCAGATATTGTTCGCTGATGATACTACCATTTATTCTTGTCACAATAGGGAGCCAACTCCCTCTGATTGCTTGCAGCTGGCATCTGAGCTTGAAAAAGATCTCACTTTTGCTACAGCATGGGCCTCACAGTGGCTGGTGAACTTTAATTCAGATAAAACTCACTTTTTTTCGGCCAATCATTATCGCAATAGTTTAGACCTTCCTATATTTATGAACGGTAATGTACTCGATGAGTACTAGCAGATGCTAAGTACTCTGGATTCTATTCTCTATCTCTATAAATCTCAAATCCGGCCTTTTATGGAATACTGTTGATATATCAGGGGCGGATCTTCTAATGATGCCCTTTCTCTTTTAGACAAGGTGCAAAAATGCATTGTAAACATAGTTGGACCTGCTCTTGCAGCCAACCTTCAACCTCTGTCACATCGCCGTAATGTTGCTTCTCTTTCTCTTTTCTACAAATACTATAATGGGCACTGCTCAAAAGAGCTAGCGTCTCTTGTGCCATCTACTAAGACTCATTCTCGTGTTACTCGTCATTCAATTAAGTCTCATCCTTTTTCTGTTACTGTATCTAAGTGCTCCAAAAACTCTTATTCGTCTAGTTTTTTTCCTCGAACATCAGTTCTTTGGAATTCGTTTCCTTCATCTTGCTTTCCTGATTCATACAACTTGCAATCTTTTAAGTCCTCTGTCAATCGTTATCTTGCTCTACAATCTTCATCTTTTCTCTTCCAGTAACTTTCAACACTAATTAGTGGTTGCTTGCAGCCTTGTTGGAAGCGAATATAATTTAAAAAAAAAAAAAAAAAGATTATGTCCAAAATCGTTTTGTTGGGTATTTTGCAATGGAGGCAATGGAGGAGTTAGTATCTTTAAAAACGCCATTTTTGTTTTTAAAGATACTAACTCTTTTTCTTTTAATTTCTTCTTAACCATTAACCATTTAACCATTAACCATTTAACCATTAACCATTTAACCATTAACCATTTTAAATAAAGTGGATCTAAATAAACTACTTTCAATATGACTTTATTTTGAGCGTCTGTAATGTTGCTAATCTTGTTAATATTTTTAAGTACATATTTTTTTAAATTAAAACTTATAATTTTGTTTTTTTTCTTCCTAAGTTTGATTAAAGTCAGCCATTATGGTAGTCAAAATAAACCATCAACATTTATTAACTTCGCTTACAAAAAACACATATAACAAATAAATATATAACACAAATTATATTAATGCTACTGATTGTTTAAATTAAAACTCACTACAGCAGATTTTAGCTTTTCTCTATAATTTTTGAGTCCTATAGTTCTTTTATAGTTCACCCAAGTTTTTTTAAATTTGTGGTGAACAGCTTCACCACATTTCTGCATAGTTTCCTAAGCTAATTTTATTGCCTTCTATAAAGGGAAGAATATGACGCACTAAAACATATATTTTCCAGGAAACTTTCAAATCATAGTCAAAAATATCTTTTGCATATAATTGGAGACTAAAAAAAGGATTTTAGCAGAAATATCTGCACCCATTTCTAAACCGAACACTGCTGATTTTACTAATGAAAACTTACGCAAACAATTAATTATCAGTAAAATATCAATCGTTGCAGTTAAGGTAACATCCCTCTCTAAAACATCTAACAAGAACATAAATTTATTAGCATTGTTTCCATCTAAACCTACTCCGTGGTATCCTCTCATTAATATGTAATGTGTTTTTAACTAATTTTGAAAAGATGGTCAAACACATAAAAGCATGGTACAAAGTATATCCACAACTCCCATCATAATGTGGAGCTCAGAAGGAGGAACAATGTGTTCAAGAATTGTTTCTTGATCTTCTTTTAAGTATATTAAACGAGGATTTATAATATTTTTGTATTCCTGCATTTTTAATCTTTTTTTCCTTCACATATATATTGATCATAACATGTCTATGGAACCCAATGTTCTTAGCTTCCCTGCTTTAAGAGAGCATTCTCCTTCACAATAAAGACAAGTATATTTGCCAGAATGACTTGAAAGTCCAAAAACACTGTTTGCACATTTTAAATCCAATGCTAAACTAAAATTTACTCTTTAGAGTTTCAAAGGTTCCAATAATTTTTGGAGATAATAATTTTGGAGATAATAGAGTTCCAAAGTGTTGGAGTACAGGGAACAAAAGGTTTGAGAGTTTGCAGGGACAGATACAGTAAAAGGGACAGATACACTTTTGCTGAATGTAAAATGTTGAAAATCAAGTATTTAATAAGCATTTTTTATTATTAAATAGGTACCTTGCGCAAAAACCTAAAGCTCTCATTAAAAGCCATTTAGAGGAGCAGCTCTAATGGCTTGCCATTTTTGTTTTAGGATAGCTTTTTTCTGTTCTTGTAGTCATTTACTTCCGCTGAGGCGTGTATATTTATATATGTATATATATATATATGTATGTATGTATGTATGTATGTATGTATGTATGTATGTATGTATGTATGTATGTATGTATATATGTATGTATATATGTATATATATATATATATATATATATGCATGGTAGTCACAAAGTTTTTCCCATAAACTGTTGTATTAAAGAGCGCGTTAATAAGTCTGACCAGAAAATGTTAAAAAACTTCAGAAAATATATTTTTTTTTTTAAATGATAGACTGCCTGCCCAAACAAAATCCTCAGTCGATGTAGCAGCATTCCCTTGCAAGTCAGGCTATTTGTCAGTCGATGTAGCAGTACTCCCTTGCGAGTCAGACTCTTTGTCAGTCGATGTAGCAGCACTCCCTTGCGAGTCAGGCTATTTGTCAGTCGATGTAGCAGCACTCTGTTGCGAGTCAGGCTATAAGATAGTCGATGTAGCAACACTCCCTTGTAGCAGCAGGCTATAAGATAGTTGATATAGCAACACTTACGCATGTTTTAAAAATGTTTTTTAATAAAACAAAAACAAAAACACCACTAATTAAAAAAAACTTTCTAGTCATTATTATTGCGTGTTTTTTTTTAAAAAATAAAACTTAATGTACTTCCGCATTAATTTAATTGCTTGGACATTTCAACAACAATAAAATGCAGCTTAAGAGACAAGGTAAAAAAATTGTAGCCAAAAGAGACTTTTTTTTACCATAAAAGTCTCTTTCGACAACACTATAACACTATAAGGAATATATATATATATATATATATATATATATATATATATATATATATATATATATATATATATATATATATACACATATATATATATATATATATATATATATACATATATATATATATATATATATATATATATATATATATATATATATATATATATATATATATATATATATATATATATATTACTGTGTACACTGAAGGGAAACATTAGGACGTTTAGATTGTTCTATTCTCTACTGGAAGAACAAACATAACATTTTCCCTTTATTATCCAAAGTTGCACTTGATATTCTTGTTGAACAAGCTTTTTTGTTTATCAGAAAGAGTTAACTCTGTGGGAGGAGGAGTAATCGACAGTAAACTTAATAACCTTTTCAAGTAAAACCCAGAATGGGTAATTTGGTTTAAAAGCAACAAAAAGAGCTTATTCAAATGGCATTCTAACTGTATAATTGTATATTGTGAGAATATATAGGAGATAAAAAAAAACTTAAATTCAGATTTTCTTAAATAAGTGATTCTATTCGAGATTCAATTGAATTATATAAATTTATTAAAATATATACAAATAATAATTATTACGCTTACCAAAAGAGAACTTTTGTTTTTATAGACATCTCTTTCAACTTGAATTTGTTTATTTTCTTCAATTAATATTTTTAAAGCCTCTTTTTTGCTTTCCAGTTTTTTCTCACAAACAGCATACTATATAAATATAAATTTTATATATAATATAAAATTGTTATATATATTAAAATAAAAAAATAAAAAAAAGACTTAAAACCAAATATAGTTAGAACAAATATGAAAATCTTTTGACACTTTGGTTTAAAGGTAGCCACTCAACAACAACAAAACATATTAGAAAATAAATTGGAAAAGAAAAGTTCTTTTCATCAAAATTACTAAAATGGCATTAACAATTATATTTGTAATATTACTGTGGATTGTAATTGTAATTTTAATTGTAATATTACTGTGGATTGTAATATTATTATACAAAAGAATCTTTAATAAAAATATTAATTACTTCACTAGATACAACTAAAAAAACTAGTTAAAAATAAGAAATATTCTGGTGTAATTTAATAAGATTTAAATTTGTTAACAATTAAGTTATAGTTACGTTACAAAATTAAGTTATGTAAAATTGTGGCATATAAATTTGCCAAATGGTCACACACGATCAGTAAATGCCTGAGGGAAAAGTGAAAAGTATAGAAAACACTAAAATAAAAGAGAATAATTAAATATAAAAAAAAAAAAAGATTGTTTGAAGAGTTGTTAAAATATATATAAAAAATATAAATAAATATTAAAAATAATTTAGCGGATCTAACTGAGCGAATTTAAAAATAAACCAATATGTTACTTTAAGTTAGTTAAGCGAAGTAACTTTCAATGTACAAATATCTCGATGATTTTGTAAATTAAATTGTAGTTTTTCTCCAATGAAATATTGAAAAACTTATCGAAGTTTAACTTTTTAATCTTAAAATTCAACATTTAATCAACTCAGGTTGTTGTTAATATTATTACAACTTAAATTTAAAAACAAATTTAAAAAAAGAGAGAATTTCAAACAACAGTTTTCAAAACCGTTATGAAAATAGTTTTTTGGCAAACAAAAATAACTAGATAGTGTATAGTGCAATTGTACTATGCATTAATTAACTATTTAATTTTTATTTTTGTCTTGGTATAATTATTTGGGAAAAAAATTTAACTAGGGGAGACTGGGGCACCATAAAACATTGCAATTGTGCAGGCATCTTAATAATTGTGACAACCTGTTTCATATGGTAAAACAGTTAGAGCTATGCTTTGAAAAAAAAACTATACTATACTTAGGCCTGAGAAGGGTCAAATTTTGTGTTTTTTTGATGAAAAAATAGTTTAACAGTTTATAAAGTTGCTAAGTTATAAAGTATGTTATTAAATGTGTCTATTGGTAAGTAACATTAATTTGAAAATTATTTATAAGTTCTTTACTTTATTAAATAAAACTATTAAAAGTTGATACTATATATATATATATATATATATATATATATATATATATATATATATATATATATATATATATATATATATATATATATATATATATATATATATATATATATATATATAAAACCTAGAAAAGAGGTCGGCAATATATATATATATATATATATATATATATATATATATATATATATATATATATATATATATATATATATATATATAAGAAAATTTTTTTACAAGAATCTACCTCATTTAAAAGGATTGACCAATCTTCTTTTGTTCTGTGCATAGTTATTTTTAGATAAATAGTTATACATGGAGAAAAAGGAACACTTTGTACAAACTTAAACGTTTCACGTTATACTAAAGTTTGCGTCTTCCTAAAGCGTAAGTTAGCACTTACAGTATATTTATCTAATTAACAATAATTTATTTTATAACATCTAAGATGTACAGAAATAAACACTATTTTATAAGAGACTTCTTGGCCTAATCTCGAATTTTTTCGAATTTGGAAAATTTTGAAGATTTAGTTTTAAATGGTTTGGTTTGAAATTGCTCTTTTGCACAAATACACCACAGGTTAAACTATTTACGCTCGATCATGTCTTTTTTTTTTTCTTAACTTTTGATTCAAATCAACTTCGTATTTGTTAAAAAAGGTGTTCCTTATTGAAAAAAAAAATTGAATAAAACTGAAAAATAAAGTTGAACGCAATTTTATAAGGACTATTTTGAAAACACATTAATTAAGGACTACGTCGCTAAGTAGCCATAAAAATAATTAAAAAAGAATTTTAACATTAATAAGAAATCGACGCGTCGGTTTCCTATTAATGGCGGTTTATTGGAATATTACAGAGTAATCAACTGCGAATGAACACAACTTGCGAATAAACTTAAAGCTTCTTTTTCTTTTTTCTTTTTTTAGTTATTAAGTTTTCATTACAAAACACTCTGTAATTACACTCCTTACTCCTTACTGAAAAGAAAAAATGTTAGTGAAATGGCCTGTCATCTTTTTTAGTTAGCTCTAAACAAGTATATCCTGCGAGGGAAAGCGGAATAGTATCGAAAATTAACTGATTGAAAAAATGATTAGTATCGAAAAATAACTGACCGAAACTCGTTTTAATGATTAAGATCGAAAATGTGATTTTTAGATTAATATCGAAAAGTTTTTAAATCGAAATTCACAAATTTGGAACAATATCGAAAACAATAAAAACGGAATAAGATCGAAAACTCATTTAACTGATTAACATCGAAAATGTGATTTTCTGATCGATGTCGAAAAGTTTTTATATCGAAATTCACAAATGTGGAACAATATCGAAAACAATAAAAAAGGAATAAGATCGAAAACTCATTTTTATGATTAACATCGAAAATAAGATTTTCTGATTAATATCGAAAACAATAAAAACAGAATAAGATCGAAAACTCATTTTAACGATTAGCATTAAAAATAAGATTTTCTGGTTAATGTCGAAAACAATAAAAACGGAATAAGATCGAAAATTTTTAATTGTCAAACATTCTTTTTAATGATTAACATCAAAAATATGATCACACTTTTATTTTATAAAAAACTAGTACTAGAAGAAAATCTTAAGAAATTTTTAAAACTAAGTCACTTTTCAAAAAGAAACTTATTTAAGAGTTCGATGAATAGTTCCTAACTTTTCACCCTAACTTCGCATCAGCTTAACAAAGTTAGCATTACCTTCAATGGAGGCCAGCAGTTTAAATGAACAGTTAATTTGCACGCCCAATAAACAGTTTAATTTGCACGTGCAATAAAATTCCGTTCGAATTAAAACTTAAAATTTAAGAAACTTTTAAGAAACTCAATATTCTAAAATGTCGTTAGAGAACTTATCAAAAAATTATAATGAAACTGAAGGAGAAAGAAAAAAATCAAATGCGTTTTGGTCTGGTGATTTTGGATATACTAAAGATAAACTTTATAAAGACAAACTGCATCTTAAGTGTCGTTTTTTTACAAGAATGAATTGCAAAGGCAGAGCTTTTATTCATGATAAACTTCAGGTTACAACTGTTCACAGTTGCAGTTCAAGAGAAACAGACTTTGAAGTGCTGCTTGCTAAAAGTATCATGAAGAAAAAAGCAGAAGCAACATCTGAAGACCTGCACTTAATTTTTCAAAACACTTTGAGTGAGTTTCCTGCAGTTGTTTCTGAATCTGTTAGTTTTCGTCAAATTATCCCAAGTCTTCAGAAAAGGAGAAGGCTAAATGAGCCTTCAAACCCAAAATCACCAAATGAAGCTGCTGAAGTTCTGAACGACAAAGAATGCCATTGCTATGGAGACATTTTCTTGGGATCAGTTGCAGAACAGAATAATGTAGCATTGCTGTTTGGGCATATGCTAGTCATCTACAAGGCGAAATCGGCCAAAGTGTATTTTGTTGATGAAAAGAACATATATTTATCTAGGGGGCTGTCCATTAATTACATCAACAATCTTTTATCTATTTTTACATTACCCCCTCACCCATGTCAAGAATTTGTTAAATTTCCAGAGGCACTTCTTTCCCCTATAAAATTACGTCAATTTTTGATAACCCTTCTCCCCTAAATAAAGACGCTGCGCTAAAATGCAGCCACATTTTTCTTTTTTTGAGTAATCAAATTTAAAAAATAAAGCAACATTGTTGATGTCAACTTTACTTGACCTCCTCCCCTCACCCTTAGCAAAAATTTTCAAAAAAATTTAGACACCCCCTTCCTTATTTTTTTAACGTTATTAATGGACAGCCCGTAGACGAAAAAAGTGATATATTAAAAACGTTAGGTTGAACACTTTTATTTACAGTTGTAAATTATAGTTACATTTATTGTACTTCCAGCATGACACCACGCATGGAGGAAAGCAAGTGGTATCAGCTCTTGATATTTTCTGTTGAGTATTCAGCAGTACTTGAAGATCCAATTCCAGATGAGGATCAGATGAATTTTGATCCTGATAACCCTCACCTTTGGGGAATATCTGTTCCAGCTGTATGCGCTTTAATGACATCGAAGGTTCTATACAAGCTTGTTTTTTCCAAAATAAAAGAAGTTTTAGATTTCTCTCCAGTCACCATTATGTCAGATTTTGAACGAGGACTACAGAATGCTTCAAAAACAACTTGGAGTGAAAGCTTGGTGAATGGTTGCAGGTATAAGCTATTACTTTGTTATTACTTAGTTTCCAGTTTCTAAGTTATCCAAGTTTTTCAGAGTTTGTTATCAATTAATGATCTCCTTTAAATCCTTATCTTTAGGTTTCATTTCGAAAATGCAATCACCAAGCAATTAGCAATTCTTGGTCTTCAGAGGGAATACCGCCACCAAATTAAAGTAAAAAACTGCGCACGAAAAGTTTCAGCACTTTGTCTCCTTCCTGCAAACAAAATATTGGTTGCTTGGGGATATCGAGTTATTGAGATTGCACAATTTAGTCGGGAAATCAAAATCAAACTACTTGCTTTTAAAAGGTATTTTGAGAGTTATTGGCTCAATATAGTGACTCCAGAAGGATTCAGTGTTTATGGCTTGAACCACAAAACCAATAACAATGCAGAGAGTCTCAATAGACGTTTGAAATCAAACATGGTGACCGACATAGAGGATTTTGGCGGTTTATGAAATTGCTTTACCAGCATGTAATAGTCCATACAATTCAAGAGCTTCAACAGCTTGCCTGCAATCAGCCAGTCCGCCGTGACCAACGCGACTATGGTGCAATTGAAAAAATGCGTTGTTTTGAGAAAAAACTTCGAGTTTGGACAACTGAGAGATTGCTATCAACAGTATCATATCTCTTTCAAAACTTCAAAGTAGTGTAAGATAATTTTCCAAGTTTTTGTATACACTTCTTATTTATTAACCTTTATCAATTTTTTTACCAAATTAATTAGTTTAACTTTATTTGATAATCTGTTATTTTCCATGAAATATGGAAAATTGTATTTGAAGTTTCTAAATATTTTTAGTGCTTTGGATAAAAACTCAATGAACAAGGTTGGTGAGAGTCTTCCTTTGCCAACTTCTACTTCAACAGAGTCACCGAAATGCGTTGTTTGTACCGTTAATGAACGAAATGCATCAGTAATGCCTTGCAGACATTTTTTGTTTTGTCAGCCCTGCATTCAACAAGTCCAAAAAAGCAACACAGCTCATTGTCCCACTTGCCGAGGATCAATATCATCTATAATTGAACCTTCTCAATGATTCAGTAAAATTTTCCCTTTTACCTATATTTTTAAAACTAGAATGTCATTGTTTAAATTTATTTAAAAAAATTTATTATATAAAAGCGGTATAATTTTTTTCCTATTGCTCCGCCTGGAATAAAAAATAATCAATAACGTCATTTTTTAGTTTACATAAATGACTTTAAATTCCATTTGGGCCTACAAGATTTTCCGTAAGTTGGCGTATTGTATTGGTTTCAGTTGAGCAAACCCCATATTACGTTAAGGATAAGTACTAAATAAATTCCATCTCCCTAGAAACAATAGTCATTTACATGTTAAAGTTATTTTAGTTTTTTGACTAGGTTTTAACTTGTCTAGCTAGCTTTTAACTTGTTTAACTAGATTAAAACTAAGAAGAAGAAAACGAGTGCTAAAACATTTTGGGCCGGGATCATAACTTGTTACAGTCAGCAAAAAAATATATAAAAATTAAACAAAAAACTATATCATTGGAAAGAGCTCGTCAAAAAGTATGTGAAAACCATATGCTGAAAATATTTCCTTTCCAAGATATAACACCTTATAGATTATATAAAACACAGATCCAGATTTTACAGACCAGCACAAAACAGCTATAAAAAAGGATTTTTCATCCTTAATTTGCTTTATAATAAATATGTATTTTGTTTGAAGAGTTGCTATTGATATAAATTTTCTATTAAAAGCTAGTTTCTATTAAATTTATTACGTCCTTACTGTTGGTAGGGGTGGGGAAAGGGAGGAGATAATCGTGAGCGATTGACATTTTTTTTTTGACCAAATGCTCTTAGTTTCACGTTATAAAAATTAATTAAGATTTTCTATTCTTGACCACAATTTTCTCCGAAACGACCAACCTAACCTCAAAATCTTTACAATACGGGCTTGTATATTTATAGAAGGTTATTGATTGTACTTTTTATAAAAATTACAATCAATAACCTTCTATACATAAAATAAATTGTTAGAAGATTAGTAAATTTACTAATCTTCATATATTTTATTCACTAATATATTTTGATAATTTTTTTTTTATAAAGTAAGTGTTTAATAGTTCTTTTTGGAATTTTATGTTTTACTTACATAAAATATTTAGTTAGCATTCAAGGCAGTGCCCAGTGGGACAGCAGTGAGCAAAAATTAAAAAAATGAGCAAAACCAACCTTTAACAATTCAAAAATTTTGAAAGTGAGTAACCTGAAGAAAATTTTAATGGTTGTAATATTATGTTTTAGTAAATAGAATTATTGTTAAATTGATTTTATAATGTTAATATTGTTAAATTGATTTTATATGTAGTTATTAATTTTGATCACTTTTTCATGTTTCTGGCCAACTGTGCAGTGGGCCTAAAATCATTTTGTTAAAAAATCACTAAAGGGCAAATGTTTTCAGGCATTTAAACAAAGGCGATCTTTTTTATTATTTCAAAAAGATGTCACTAATATTTCTAAGATACAACACGTTATCTATAATAAAAACAACATTGTTGTTGCAAATGATAAATAAAATTATTTATAACTGCGTCACTTGGATTAGATTTGCAATTTAAGCGGATAAAGAAGCCTGAAAATAAGTAAAGTTTGAACTGTACATTATGAAGTGCACCACCAATTTTGTGAAATATTATGTTCATAGTTTTGTTATTAACATGGATTTGTGAGTTTTATCATACTTCGCTTTAACGCGTTGCAACGCGTAAAATTAAAATATGATGAAGTTCGGGTATAATGTGACTCTTCGTTCACATTTCCATGTAACGACAAAACTATTTGCATGATATTTCATAAAATTGGTGGTGCACTTCATATAATAGAGTTAAAATTTTACTTATTTAGGGTTTGAGCTATTACTGAAAAATTTTCAGAATTTTTTTTTGCTCATTGTTATAAGTTTAACGTCATAGCTCCCGGCCCTAAATAAGAAAAATGTTTCTTCGTAGATTTTTACATATATTCTTGATATTTATAAATGTAAATGAATCTTTACTCTGACAGTTTGAAAAAGATCTTTTTCTTTAACTTGAGTTAATTTTTGTAGTTTTAACAGAGTTTTTTTTACTCTTGGCCCAATTTGCCCCAAAATGGGAAAACGGGCTTTGTGTATTTTTACATTTTTACCTTATTGTCCTGAATGGGCGATTGGGCCAAGAACAATCAAATTTCTGTAGAAGAAATTAGACCTAATATTTTTACCTATTTTCTTGTTATTTATAAATGTTAATGAATTTGTTTACTATGACCGTTTGAAAAAACTCTATTTCTTAATCTAAAGTTAATTTTTACGGTTTTAACGAAGCTTTTATAGCTTTTGATCCAATTGCCCCAAATGGGTAAACAAGGAGTGGAATTCTTACCTAGGGGCCCCTAATATGAGAATGATAATTTGTAGAATTGAATGCTTTAGTAAAAAAGAAAACAATAAAAATAATTCAGCATAAGTACTTCAATGAAGTTCCTTCTTGATAG
Organism: Hydra vulgaris; assembly: GCF_022113875.1. Lineage (NCBI taxonomy): Eukaryota > Metazoa > Cnidaria > Hydrozoa > Anthoathecata > Hydridae > Hydra > Hydra vulgaris. The sequence continues at coordinate 38,379,481 of NC_061158.1, read as the reverse complement.
CATATGAAAAATAAATTTATTATCAAAATTTAGTGCCATAATTCCTTAAGAAAAACTCAACAAATCTTGACGCGAAATAGGCGTTATTGAGCCCAACATAGATTGTCATAACTTGGGAACCAGTATCCAAATTTAAAAAATGAACACATTCTGAAAGCTTCTTCATTATCCCCATATAATGGTATTAATTATAACAAGAGATAATTGTAATAGTAAAATCGTGTGAGGTGCCTACTGTAAATAAAATCAATACATTTTGTTTTGAATCGTTTTATAAATAGCCATCAACACAACATTCAATATTTTTTGTTTTACTAATAGAGCTTTTTGTTTATATTATACAATTATACAGTGTAATTACTACACTTTAATTAAAAACCGCAAAAAACCGCAAAAAAACTGCCGTCTATTTATTCTGCTTTTGGAGTTTTCAAACCTATTATTAAAATTCACCTTTTCAATATTATTCTGGAAAGTCCTTTTTCGATTTTATTCCTTTTTTCACAGTTCCGATATAATTCCGGAAAGTCCCGTTTCGATATAGTTCCTTTTTTTACAATTTCGATCTAATTCCGTTTTTTGAAATTTCGATAGTATTCCTTTATTCACACGTTCGATATTGCTCCGGTAAGTCTTTTTTCAATTTTATTCTCTTTTGAGCTGTTTCGATATTATTCTGCTTTTACGATTTTCGATACTAATCCTTATTTAACAAATTTGAAATGTTTTCTTTTTCGATATTATTCCGAAAAGTCCCTTTTTAATATTATTCCTTTTTTCACAATTTCGATGTTATTCTCTATTTCGATGTTATTCCGGAAATTCCCTTTTCAAGATTAATCAGTTTAGCTGTTTTCGATACTGTTACTGCTACCCTCCTGCGATAGTAATAATATTGGACAAAAAAAATCAAAGTGGATCTTTATATCGTATAAGAAGCGAAGCTGTTAATCGTCCTTTAGAGAATCAGCAAAATATATCTTCAGATATTATATTTCTTAGGTATATTCATGCACAGGTTTTTACATTGAAGAAAGTTCCTTAACGGTAACAACTGTTACTGATATAGAACAAAAACATACAGATAAAAGACTGTTGTCTGAAAGTGATATTAAAACGTATAATAATGTAAATTTTATAACTATAATCAAGAACAAATTGTTCAACAACCATCAGGTAATGACCCTGAACTGTGGTCTAAATGCCCTAGAGATTGTTTGAGTTTGTTAGACATTGTTTGAGTTTGTTAGAGATTGTTTGAGTTTGTTAGAGATTGTTTGAGTTTGTTAGAGATTGTTTGAGTTTGTTAGAGATTGTTTGAGTTTGTTAGAGATTGTTGGTTATTATTATATATACTTTTATTTTGCTGATTAAACAGTTACAATAACAATTTTTTATTTTATACTATGTATATTGATGTGTTTAACATCACAACCTTTTCATAGAGCCCCTATAGTCATTCATTATAAAGACAATTTAATTTTTAAAAATAAAATAAAAATTCAATAAAAAAAAACGTTTTGTATAAGTCGAGAAAAGGTCTCGACTTATACAAAACGCCTATTACAGAGGGCATTTTTGTTTCAAGGAGACCAATATGATTTCTCCATGACAAATTTTCATCAAAAAGCACTACCAAAAATTTTGTACATTTTTCACATTTGATTTCATTTTTATTTATAAGCAGTTTAGGAAGCTTTAAAGGGAGATTAATTGATTGTTTTTTTTTATGAAAAAGGGTAAAACTAGTTTTTTGACAATTTAGGGATAATTTATTTGCTATGAACCAGAAGTTGAATTTTTTAAGTTCAATATTCATATTTTCAAACAAAGTCTTTGCATTAGGATGATTAAAAAATAAATTTGTATCGTCAGCATACATAATTGTAGATATTTTTTGGGATGCTTTATGCATATCGTTAATATAAATTAAGAACAATAATGGACCTAGGATTGAACCCTGAGGAACTCCACACATTATATCGAGGGCTCCTGACTGTTCTAGTAATACAAATTGCTTTCTGTTAGACAAATAGCTTTGAATCCACTTAAATGTTGAGCCTCTTATACCGTAGTATTTTAGCTTGGAAAGTAAAATACTGTGATCAACCGTATCAAAGGCCTTGGAAAGATCAACAAAAACTCCTAATACCAGCTCATCACTATCAAACGACTTGAATATTTTGTCAGCAAGTTTAACAATAGCATGTTCAGTAGAACACCTACTTTGAAATCCAAACTGATTTTTGTATAATAAATTGTTTAATGTAAAGTAATTGTTTACTCTGTTATATATTATTCTCTCAAATACTTTTGAAAGTACTTAGAGAAGAGAAATAGGTCGGTAGTTGGAAACATTATTGCAATCACCTTTTTTGAGAATTGGATTAATTTTGGCTAATTTAAGTTTGTTAGGGAATATACTATTTTCGAATGAAGATGATATTAAATAAAAGTTTACTAATGCTGTCCATTATATAAATTGCTACATTAATGGAAATACCATCATATCCGCATGACTTGTTGCGTTTAAGTTCGATAATTGCTTTATTAAATTCAATTTTAGTTATCTTTTCATTATTTATACAAGTGGTGGGTTTTTCTCCAAAAAAATTATCAAATGTTTTATTTGGTAGCACAATGTTAGAAGCAAGAGAGGGGCCTACATTAACAAAATATTTGTTAAATTCTGGTTTTTAAATTTTTTGTGTCCTAAAAAACCGTGAACTCAGTTTTTATGGATCTTAAAAATCAATTAAAACTAATTTTATTAAGAGTCATTTAACTAAGTTATGAGAGTCTTAATGAAATTAGTTACAGTTGATTTTTAAGATCCATAAAAACTGAGTTCACAGTTTCTTTAGGGAAACTAAAAATTTAAAGACCAGAATTTTTTTCGGAATTTTCAACTCGCGATCACTTAATTCGCCCCTTTCTAATTGTTCGATGAGTTTCGTATTGACGGAACTGTAACTTTGAGGAACAAAATACATTACCTGATCAGATGCAGAGCTCTAAACGTTACGTCTTAAGAATTAAAATTTTGTTCAATCTGCAGAATATCAAACTTTAATGTTAAGCAGCTTTTTATTTAGCTTCTGACGCACTCTATTTTTGCATTGATATAAATTTTTATAACCTTTGATATTGCGAGTAGAGTTTATTTTTAATTAGCAACTCAAACAGTTTTACATTATAACAGAAATTTCACTCATTTCATTAGGTCAAGGAAGACTACAAGAATGTTACTTTACTTACTACGTTAAATATGAGACGTTTCTGGTCACTTTAAGTTTGGGATTTTTTCTGGGTTTGCAATATAGTTTTACAAAATATTTATTTCTTTATATAAAGAAATAAATCAGCAGCTCTACTGTCCCATAATTATGGGACAGTAAAGCTGCTGAACTTACTTCATCAGAAAAAAATGGATAATTAATCTGACTTTTTTTTCTTTTAGAAGTTAGTGGGCCAAAAAAACTTTTTTGGCTTTAGTCGGCAAAAAACAGACACGTCACCCCCCCCCCCTCTCCTTTAAAATCTCTACGGGACAGCCCTGACTACATGTATGTAGTATACTAATTATTGTAATATATATATATATATATATATATATATATATATATATATATATATATATATATATATATATATATATATATATATATATATATATATATATATATATATACATATATTATATATAATGCTAATAAATTAGAAGATTTTTATTTAAAAAAATACTTTTAAATTAAAATAATTGTATACAAAATGCAAAACAACTTATAATTATTTTTATGTCTCTTAACCTTCTGTGGGACGTATCTATTTATCGCTTGGTAAAAGCAAACGTTGAACTTTCGCCAATTTCCAAATCTTTATCTCCTTGATTTAAAATCCAATTACTTAGAAAATACCCATTTCATAGAAAATACCGTTTAATGATTTAGCCTGTTGTCTACGACGCCAATAATGTTGCGTACTTGAAGTTTGAACTCAAGTTTTTTAGATGGTGATTTTGATGCTCTATCACTATTCCACGGCCGGCTAAAAAATGAATAAATAATGGAAAAAAATGTGATCAAATAAAATAGCTAAAAATTTTAAAAAGTAAAAATCATTTAAAAGAATAAAGATTTAAAATTTTTTTAAAATTGTAAAAATTATTTTGAATATATTTAAATATATACAAATCAAGTTCGATGCCTATAAGTTTAACCCGGCGTGTCAAGTGTGCATATACAGTCACAGCATGAATACCTAAAGTCAAATGTGCATAAGCTATCAAAGCATGAAACCATATAGTCAAATATACATATACAATCAAAGCATGAATACCTATAGTCAAGTGTGCATATATAATCAAAGCATAATTACCTATCATTCGAAAACTACAATTAGATAAACTAAACTATTGGTTATCTTTCGTCTTTCTGGATGAATATGATGCGTATACGGCATTGTTTGGACCACTTAAGCACTAACCTTTGTACAGTCGTTTTTTTAATTTAAAAACGGCTTTATGCCCGTACCGTGGGGGAGGGGGTACGGAAGGATTGCCAGGTGCAATCGAGCTCTCTTTTTTAATGAATTCTTTTTGTTTTACGCAAGTTTTACAATTAAATTGAGCAAAAATTTTATTGGCTATTCTGTTCTGCCTTTTTTTTCAAAAACAACCTCCTTCAAATTTTCACTATACGGACTTTGGCTCTGATGCTCCAATTATAACTTCACATGTTGACAAAAAAACTTGTTATCTCTCGCTAACGCGCCGTTGGAATGTCATTTTAAGTTCTGAAAAATAATGATGTCATTGCAAATTCTACCAAAGTATCAATTTTTGGTAGAACTTGAGTTTTGGTAGAACATATAATAACATCAAAATGTGTCTGAACCTCTCCCATTTGCTTAACCTATGCCGTGGATACATATACTACTGGTATGGTGAATATTTTACTTTATTTTACTGAAAGCTATTAGAATTTACAAAAAAAATATGAAAATGGTTAAATTTCTCCATTAATAAACATTACATGAGGTATAAATAATTTCGATAAAGATTTATTTTTAAAACATGAAGTAGATGTTTTATTATATCAATAGTTTTTATTTAATACTTTTAACTTTAATTTAATTTTATTTGCAGTATGATTCGAATAAAAGAAAGTAGGGCATTATTTAGAAAGAAAAAAGATACGACTTGTATTACGAGTTAAATAGATCTTAAAAAAATGAAGTTGTCCATAGCCATAAATTATTTCAAAGTATGTGTCTCAAAGTGGTGTAGTAGTAGTCTTTGAAGGCAAAAAAATTATTCGAATGCTGTTGAAGAGAAATAACCTTTCATAAACTGGCAAAAAATTGGTACTGATCTTTATCTAAACTTCAATGAAATAATACATTTAAAAGTTACTTAACAGGCCTACATTGCTCCTCAAATTTCAGTGAACTAAATCAAGATAAACTTATATTAGCTATCACTTAAAAAAAGTCCCAAGGGATTGACGACATCTCTTGCAAAGTAGTGTTAAATGTTTTTGATGAGTATATATATATATATATATATATATATATATATATATATATATATATATATATATATATATATATATATATATATATATATATATATATATATATAAATATATATATATATATATGTATATATATATATATATGTATATGTGTGTATGTATATGTATATGTGTGTATGTATGTATATGTGTATATATATATGTATGTGTATATTTGTATATATGTATATATATATATATATATATATGTATATGTATGTGTATATATATATATATATATATATATATATATATATGTGTGTGTATGTATGTGTATGTGTATATGTATATGTATGTGTGTATATGTATATATATACATATATCCTTCTTATATATATTCTTCTTGTTTCTTTTTGTTTGTCTGTTTTAATTTTGTTTTAAAAAAAAAAATATGAGTAGATGAACTTGAATCAATAAAATGTTCGGAATCTTTTTCAATTCAAAATATCTTTTGTATATTTAAATATATATTATGAAGTTTATTGGATATGTATATGCATATGTACGGATTTGTAAACTATTTTTTCAAACTTTTTTATTTTTTATTATTTTTAAACTTTTTTAGTTTTGTCAAACTTAAAAATTATTTTTTAAACTTTTTGATTTTTTCAAAATTTTTAATTTGTTTTTTTAAACTTTTTTTAATTTCACTCTTTTATATATTATTGAAAATTGTAAAATTTTTTTATTTTTTCATTTTCACGAAGGGGCTTGATGATAGGACATTTTGTCTTCTACTTGCCCCAGTCAGCTTGCATTTGTATAAATTTATTTGAATGTAAGGTTAACATTGTAAAATGTGTCAAATGACGAAATAATAAATAAATAAATAAATAAAAAAAAGAGAGAGACTAATTCAATTTACCAAATATTTAATTTATCAGTTTTAACAGGTATTGTACCTAATAAATTAAAAATCTCAAAAATTGTACCAATCTATAAATCAGGAAAAACCAATTCTTTAAACAATTATAGACCAATCTCAACCTTTTTGGTATTCTCAAAACTTCTCGAACGAGTAATCTACAATAAATTAAATGAATATTTAAAAACTAAAAAAATTATCAATAAAGATCAATATGGTTTATAAAAAACGACAATCAACAGAGCATGCAATCCTTGATCAAATAGGATAAGTATAACATTAAAAAAAAATTACATTAGGGATCTTTATTGATTTGTCAAAGGCGCTTGATACCGTCAACCATGAGATTTTACTGACAAAAACGAAAAACTATGGTATAAAAAATCAAGCTTTAAAATTGTTTAAAAACTAGCTTGATAACAGACAACAGTGTGTTATTATAGATAGAAAAAGGAACTCAAATTTATTAAAAACAAAATGTGGTGAACCCAAAGGTTCCTTGCTCCTCTTTTGTTTATTATTTATATAAACAATCTTCCAAATGCCTCTAATATCTTTAAAACTATAATGCTTGCCGACGAAACAAACTTGTTTTACTCATCAAAAACAATTAAATACCTCTATGAAAAAACAAATAATTTTACTAAAAAAAGTTAATATATGGTTTAAATAAAATAAACTATCACTCAATATAGAAAAAACTAAGTATATACTATTCCACTCTAATCAACAAGTTAAAAAAATACCCCTAAACCTACCATTAACTAATATAGAAAATATAACCGTCGAAAGAGCTCTGAATACAAAATTTTTAAAGGTTCTAATTGATGAACACATCTCCTCATAAACTACATAAACACAAAAATATTAAAGAACATAGGTTTACTTTACAAGGCATGACCATTTTTATCACAAAAAAGTCTAAGGCTTGTTTACTTTTCATTTATACACAACTATCTTAAGTATACCAATATAGCATGGGGTAGTACCAACAAATCTATATTAGAACCACTTTACTTATGTCAAAAACATACTTTAAGAATAGTGTACAACAAAAACAATTTACTCATGCTTAACACTAACTGAAACAAATGAACGCACTAAATATATTTCAAATAAATATTTATTAAAATATAACTGGAACAAATGAACGCACTAAATATATTTCAAATAGATATTTATTAAAATATACTTTTCATATTTAAATATAAATTAAATCTGCTTCCAGTACATTCAACAGCCACTTTTTTAAAAACAATATAAACAAAATACAAGAGCAAAAGGCAACTTCATGATAACGTTTGAAATAACAAGACTCTAAATAAATTACATTTCGTTGTCCCTACCCAGTGGGCACCGGTCTAATAAAAGACGTCTTTTGAACGTTCAAAAGACATCCAAAACGTTCAAAAAAAGTTCAGATGACGTTCGAAACGTTTAAAAGACGTTCAAAAGACGTCTTTTTTATGTCCTGTGTCCACTGGGTATTTATGTAACAAAATAGTTTGCAGAAACGAATCATTAATAAATTTAAACAATTAACACTCTCAAAATAAAGCTAAAATCTACAAAAATCAACTTAACTATAAAAAAAAATTTAAATTCTTATTAAAAATTTAAATATATATAAATCGATAATATATATATATATATATATATATATATATATATATATATATATATATATATATATATATATATATATATATATATATATATATATATATATATATATATATATATATATATATATATATATATATATATATATATATACCACGTATGCAACTGATTTTTTTATGTGTATTACACGTCTAGAAAAGGTATTCTATGACAAGACTGACTTCAGTCTTCTACGAGCTTCCTATAACTACAAACAAGTAACTCTTTTTATCAATTTTATACAAGTTTCATTTTTATTATATTTATTAGGTGTGTTCAAAAAATAATGCGATTACAAAAAAAAAATTCCGAAAATATTGACGTTTGCCTTGTAACTCAAACGGCAAAATACCCCGAAAAATGCCTAAATTGTTTCTAAATTATTTGGCTTAGAGCGCAAGGTAAATCTCAATATTTTGTAAATTTTTTTTTTCTAATGTGATCATAATGGTCCAAATTTTTTATTTAGATTGTTGTGTATCCTGGTTTTTTTATAAGTGTTGTTTAAAATAAAAAAAGATTTTGCATAAATTTTTGCAAAAAAATAAAATTTTTTTTTTGCGTATTTGCGCAAAATTCTATTTTTTTGCGCATTTGCGCTGAAATATTTTTTTTGTGAAATTATTTTTTAATATAAACAATAATTATGAAAAGACTAGGATACACAACAATCTAAAAAAAAACTTAAAACCATTATGATCACATTAGAAATTTTTTTTTTACAAATATTGAGATTTGCCTTGCACTAAAGCCAAATAATTTAGGAATAATTTGGGGCATTTTTCGGGGTATTTTCCCGCTTAAGTACAAGGTAAGTGTCAATATTTCTGGATTTTTTTTAGCCGTATTTTTTTATATACGCCCCAATTAATGTTTCTTGTGTATTCGCGTTTTGGAAATTTTATTTTTTTGAACACCTCTAATATTTAAACATAAACATTATTTTGAAATGAGGTAAATAAACATACAGTGAAACATCTTATCAATCTAAAAATTAGCAAGCTTATTTTTATTTATTGTATTTTTTATTTTAATTGGAAGAAAATAGAGATTTATTTCTCTGATTATTTTTTACGTTCGCATTATTATACTAACGTATTTGCAACTATATCTTTATTTATGTATATTTTGGACTTTATGTTTATGACAATTATATCTTTACCGTCAACCTGTGATTGGTTACTTGTAAATACTTTTTAGTTGTAAAAAAAACATGTAAAGAAAAAAAAAGAGAAAAAAAAAGAAGTTGAAAGTTTATAGAGTTCAGATAAAGAGTTCGCAACACATATTTCATATTGTTTTACGACAATACAAGAGTACTCCTAGAACTTTAAGGTCCGTGCGCAACTCAAAATCTAGACGCCGATTTCAGTGATTCAAACAAAACTATAGTTATTACTATTTTGTTAGTATTTATTTTGGCATTACATTGTTGCTAAAATAATTAGTAACAAAATTTCAATAAATTATGCACTTAACAGTACATTAATAATTACTTTTATAGTTTGCGCCAACTTCCCCCGGGGGTGGGGGTCCGAGGTCCCAAAATTTTTTCAATAACAAATGCAACTTAAAAATGTTACCTAAATTTATAATTATTAAGACTGCTCTTTAATATTTATAAAAAAATATGTTTTCAAATGAGATGACGGATATAATGTTAAAACAAGAATTTAGGGACCAATTTTGACAGAAATTTAACTGGCATCACTATTATATTATTTTATTGGTTTTTATTTTTTACGCCATTTAATATCTTCTTTTTTAAACAGTTTGTTTTATGTCATTTTCAGAATTCGAAAATGCTTTCAAAATGCATAACCCCAATAAAGCAATTAGGGGCCATCTATAAAGGACGTCATCCAAATAGGGGGGAGGGGGTCGAGTTAAAAAGGACAAAAAAGGACAAGAGGAGGGGGGAGGTTGTTAGAAAAGGACGCCACTTTATAAATTTTTTATTTTAGTTTAATTAACATGGAAAACTACGTAAACATGTGTTTTTAAGAAGATAATGTATGAGAATATTTTTAATTTTATTTTTCAAAGGTGTAGCAGCAGATTCAAACATCATTGCGAGATGAAATAAATTTTTTTGGAGTTAAAAATAGGGGGGGGGGTTCAGGATTTTATGACGTCTTTTTCAAGGGGGGTGTAGGGAAAAAGGACAACCGGTGACAAAGGAGGGGGGGGAGGGGGTCAAAAATTGGCTAAAAAATGGTGACGTCCTTTATGGATGGCCCCTTAGCCTAGATGATTTAAATGAAAACATTGTTATTAAGTCGATAATGCGATAATATAAAGAATACTCTATTTAATGTTCTTAATTGTTCAATAAGTCAAGGAATTTTTCCGACCCCAATGAAGGTTGCAAAAGTGACCCCTATATATAAAGGTAGTGAACTAAAAAATGTTGGGAATTATCGTCCAATTTCAGTTTTGTCAGTTTTTTACAAAATTCTTGAAAGAATTTTATTTGATCGAATTTTTAATCATCTCTCTGAAAATAATATACTTTACAACAATCAGTGCGGTTTCAAAAAAAAATAACTCTACAAAACACGCAGTACTTCAACTCACAATCAATTCAATTATTACTGACTCCTTAAAAAATCACAACTTATTTTAGGTATTTTTATAAACCTATCTAAAGCTACTATTGATCACGGCATTCTCATAAATAAATTAGAACATTACGGTATCACTGGTAAAGTCTTAATGTTATTAAAAAGTTACTTAATTAATCGAAAACAATTCATGCATATTGATACACACTCAACAACTACTGCTTTAGATATATCCTGTAGAGTCCCCCAGGGTTCCATACTTAGACCACTGTTATTTCTAATTTATATTAATGATCTCTATAAAACTTCTAATTTAATGACAATAATGTATGCTCACGATACTAATCTTTTCTTATCCCGAAATAACATCAATAACTTATTTAATGACATGAATGTAGAACTAAAGAAAATATCTGACTGGTTTAAATCAAATAAGCTTTCACTTTATATTGAAAAAACTAAGTGGATTCTTTTTCATTCAGCTTACAAAAAGCATATACTACCAAGTGAAATGCCGCCGCTTTTCATTGATAAAATTAATATAAAATGGGTAACTTATACTAAATTTTTAGGTATTATTGTGGATGAAAATCTTTCATGGAAAAACCACATAATCTAAATAATAAAATTGAAAAAAGTATTGGGATTCTATATAAAACATGAAGCATTTTAAATAAACATACTTTAATTATCTGCCATATTAACTATGCTAATATTGCCTGGGGTAGTACAACAAAATTAAAGTTAAAGTCTTTGCTTTGTCAACAGAAGCATGTAGCACGTCTTATAAATTTTAAAGATCGTTTTACTCATTCCAGGCCTTTATTATTTAACACGAGTATTCTTAATATTTATGAAGCAAGTATATTTAACGTTCTTTGTTTTATGTTTAAATGCAAAACTAATGCATGTCCTGTTTCTTTTCATAATTTATATTCAATGAAATAAAATATGTATTAAGAAATAATAAACATATCCAACAACCAATTTTTCAATCAAATATAGGAAAATCTTGCATTCAATACCGTGGAGCCTTTTTATGGAACAAAATAGTTTTAAAACATTTTGATTTTTTGTATAATTAGAATTATTTTTCTTTTAAAAGAAAACTAAAAGAAGTAATTTTTTCAATTGATAACATATTTTTATAGTTTTAAATTATTACCTATTTCACAAAATAATGAAGGAATTGTAATCTGAACGACAATATTTTTTAGATTACATATTATATATTGACATTACATATATACTCATGAAAACTGATGTAATTTTTCAAGCTTTTGTTTGCTTTTTTTTTGTTTGTTTGTTTGTTTTTGCAAAATATAAAATATTGAGAAATATTATATATATATATATATATATATATATATATATATATATATATATATATATATATATATATATATATATATATATATATATATATGTATATATATATATATATATATATATATATATATATATATATATATATATATATATATATATATATATTCACATAGATTATAAAAAATTGTTAAAACTTGATTAACATCTAAAGAGTATTATAATATATAAACACATTTAAAAATTGTTTTAAATATTTGTAAATTTATTTATTTATTTTAACTCCTGATATAGATTGTAAAGGGCTTCATGATAAGATAGTGTGATCTTCTGGAAGTCTTACCGTAATATATTCAATGTAAATTTACCTTGTACACCTTATTCTGGAAAAGAAAAAAATAAAAAAAACTATGTAATTGTTTAACGTTTTTTTTATAACTTAACGAGGCTGACTACAATAGGTCAGCGAAATATATTATTAAATCAAAATATCGAATTTAAATATTCAGAAAGAATATATATAGTTATATAATAATCGTAACCATTTATATATAATTACCTTACGTCGTTTTTTTTATTTAGCCAGAACTACATACTTCAAAAACAAACTGTTAGAACTAAAAGTTAACTGCAAAAAAACGTGGGATGCTATTAAAGAGATTCTTAGAAAACAAAAAATACGCAACAAAGTCTTACCAAGCGTGATTGCAGTAGACAGCACACAGATCTCTGATATAAAATCGGTGGCAACAAAATTTAATGAGTTTTTCGTAAATATTGGTCCAAACTTAGCCAGCAAAACTAAACACACACCTGCACATTTCTTGTGCTATCTATCAAAGTCGGATAAAAGCTTAGCATTTAAAAAACTCGCTAGTAAAGAACTTGATGATTCAATAAAAAAATTAATTAAAAATAAAGCAACAGGTTTTGATTCTGTTTCAGCGTGCATAATCAAAGACTGCTATGAACTTATTAAAGATGTTTTATTAGATATTTTTAACAAATCGTTTAAAACAGGTATTTTTCCAGATAAAATTAAAGTTGAAATATATTACACCCATTTTTAATTCAGAATATAAAAGTCTAGTTACAAATTATCGACCTATATCGGTATTACCTGTTTTTTCAAAAATCCTCGGATGTATCATGTATAATAGGATATTTGCATTTTTGTATGATAACAATCTTCTTTACCATAACTAATATGGTTTTCGATCAAATTACTCTATGGAACATGCATTTATGCAACTTGTTGAAGTTATCAGTGGAGCATCTTCTCATAACAAGTTCACTTTAGGTATATTCCTAGACTTGTCAAAAGTATTTGACACCGTTAATCATCAGATTTTATTAGAAAAACTTAAATATTATGGAATAAGCCACGAATACCATAAATGGTTTACCAGTTACTTAACTGATCAAAAGCAGTTTATTTCTCTAAATGATGGCTTTCAGACAAACAAACTTAAAATATCATATGGGGTTCCACAAGGCTTCATCTTAGGTCCGCTGCAGTTTTTGATCTATATCAACGATCTATATAAAGCATCAAATACTATGTCTACTATTATGTTTGCAGACGACACCACTTTATTCTATTCTCACAGTAATATTATCTCTCTATTTCAAGTAGCGAATAATGAACTAGAACAAATATCAAACTGGTTTATCGCTAACAGCCTATCTTTACACTCTGATAAAACTAAGTTTTCCTTATTCCATTCTAAACAAAAGTTTCAATCTATTCCAAAATCTTTACCAATGCTATATATAATTAACATCAAAATTGAGCGCTCATTCACAAATAAATTACTTGGTATTTTATTTGTAAATGAGCTTATTTAGACAAACACTTATCCTGGAGAGATCATATTAAACATATTAGCAATAAAATCTCAAAAAGTATTGGCATCTTATATAAAGCCAGACAAATCTTAGACTAATCTACACTAACTCAACTATATTTTGCATTCATAAATAGTTATTTATCTTATGGCAATATTGTTTGGGGTTGTACAAATAAATCTAAACTCGGCTGTCTCCTTAAACAACAGAATCATGCAGCACGCATTATTCATTTTCAAAATCGCTTCACGAATGCTAAACCTCTTCTAAAATGCATGAGGGCACTTGATATTTATGAATTAAATATTTTCAAAATTATACAATTTATGTTTCAACATTAGTCAAAAAAAACGCCGAAGGTTTTCGAAAATATTTTCCATAAAACATTAAACCGATACAACACGCGATCTACCGGAAGATTTAAAAAACCTTTCCGTACATCAAAACTTACAAGCTTTGCCGTTTCCTATCGTGGCCCAATGCTATGGAACCATTTTACAAGCTTGAGTGGTAAACTTAAAGAAGCCAATACCTCTCAAAAATTTAAAAAGAACATAAGTGAACTTATTGTCAATCAAGATTCTTTACATGATTTTTTCTAACAATACACTTTTATTTCCAATTTTTATTATCAAAGGTTACTTATGATAAGATTTTATCTTCTTCAGGTTCTCCGGTCTGGTAACTATTATAAATAATGAAATGTACTTGTATTTAATATTTTTAAATACTTTATCGGAAATTACCTTTAATTGTAAATGGTTGCTTGACAAAAAATAAATAAATAAAAAAATAAATTAAAAAAAAAAAATTTATTGCATATTTTTTTATTGAAAAATATTTTTCTTCTTAATAAACATAATAACTTGCGCAACTAGTTTTAATCTTAAATGTTAAAAAAAAATAGTTTTTTTGTTTTGTTTTGTTTTGGTTATTAAAAAATCCCATGTAGGAGAAGCTTTATTTTCCAAGAGAAAAAAAAGCTTGTCCTACATCGATTCTTACGTGGGTTCAGTTTGGGATTCATAATAGCCCACATGAAACCTATGTGGGACAAGTATTTCTTTTTCACTGAGAATGCTCCAAGAAGACCTTATGGTCTTGTAATAGAACACCACGGAAAAGCATTTTATAATCCAGCAATCATGTCACCTTAGCGTGAAAGGCATTTTAGCGTGAAAAGCATAATAGAACACCACGGAAAAGCATTTTACAATAAATAAATAAATATTAAATAATAAAATTTAACTTATCAGTTCACGCTGTCTTCCTTACCTTTTATAATATAAAACCAGAGAAGGAATGAAGCCTTAAATCTGTGCAACAGCTTCCCATTAGTCGTTATTTATTTTTTATAGTTTGATTTTGTTGATTACATTGCATAATGCAGAATAGTAATAATAAAAAAAAGATATCGCTTTAGTCTTTTTAATTTTTTATTTTTTCCAATATACAATCAATTATTTATCTATTGCATCTTTACTATAAATAATGACATTACGTGTGACGTCGCACATTGCATCTTAATATAATGACATCACGCGCCCGCACAAATTAAAAAACCCATACAGAAATACTTTGGCATATTAATATATGTAATAAATACAACTGTATAACTATATCACGTACCAACGTAAAATATACTAAATGCAAATATTGCAATAAAATACAATTTTTGAAAAATCTCAATGCTATTTTAGATTGTCTAAAAATTTCTTAACGCCGTTTTTGTTAGATTAAAAAATTTATTTCTTGATTATTTTATTTAATTAAAAATCTATTTCTCAATTCGATGTTTGTTGGGCGAAAAAATATTTTTAAAAAGC
>NC_061158.1:38306317-38358817 GCF_022113875.1 Hydra vulgaris | reverse complement strand
TGACCAAGTAGAAAGTTAACCATTTAACAAATCTATACAAATAATCCAGTTGTGTTTGTGATATTTAATCAAGTTAAGCACCATTTTAATGTCATCGTAAGTTTCTTGCAAATAAACAGAATGACAAATTGGTACAGAACCAAAAATATTTCCATTGTGCAATATAACGCATTTGAGGCTTCGTTTTGAGCTATAAATAAAAAGTCTCGATTCCGTTGGATTGTATACGGAAATACCCAACTGTAATAGGAGACCCGAAATATCATGATATTAAACAAATAAATTGATTTCTGAAAAAAAGTTAACTTAGGTTTTATCTCTTTTTCTAAAATAAGAAACTTTTGCAAAGCTATCGAGTAGGTTTTTTTCTTCCAAACGTGATGCTAATACTTCTGTTGCTTGCTTAGAAAATCCTAAATCACAAACTAAGTCATTCAGTTCTAAACTGTCTAAAACACTTAGGCAAATTAAGTTGTTTCGTATTAGATGAAAAGTCTTCCAAATCTAGTAAAAGTTCTTCTGTTTTTGTAGCAGACATTCTTTGTTTATCTTCTGACGAAAATAAACCTTTAAAAATTGGAAATGGAATCTCGTTAGAATGTTGAATTGGTCTAACAGGAGAATAAATGTTGGGATAAGCTATTTTTTGCCTCTTTATTTTGCCAATACCAGTAGTATCAACAAGACAAAAATACCAGTCGTCAATGTGATATATATAGTGGTTCCCTCAAAACCATGGGGACTCCAAAAGGTAAATTTTTTTTTTTACTTTTGTCCGAACTCTTACTGTGTGCCATATTTGTGAAGATTTTCTTGAAAAATATAGCACACAATGTGTGGAGCCCACTTTTGATCTTGGTCGCCAAGTTTAATGTCAAAATACGATTTATAGGCTAGTTTTACAAAATTAGTAATGTTTTTTTTTTTGTCGAACAAGTGTTAGTAGTGTTTCTTTTTTGTCAAACAAGTGTACAAAATTAGTAATGTTTCTTTTTTGACGAGCAACCGCAGATATAACAGAATGAGTTAGGATTATGCTTGCACTTATGTTGAATTGAAGAAGTCATCATATTATATATTTGATTTAATAAAAACAATGACATGATTACTTTTTAATATAACTATTGAATAAAAATACCTATAAAAATCATGATTTTTAAAAAATTAATAAATCGGTTGTTGCAAAAAAACTAGAACTTGCCAACAAAAACGGACCTTAAGAAGACGTTATATTTGGATTAGGCGTTTAAAAATACATAAAAATCAGTTTAAATATCTCATGCAACAGGAAAAAAGTTTTTTTGTAGACCTGTGTAATGAATGTTTGACTAAAAAAAAAATAGAGAGATAAAAATAAAAGAGAAATAAAAATAATGCAAGAAGTAAAAGAATCAACCGTTGTTTCTGCCAGAGCTATAAAAATAAAAGCTAAGCATAAACAAAAATAATTTCAAAAATTTTGCAAATATTATAGTTCATGATTGTTGTTATAACAATCTATTAAAGTTATTTGCACCAATTTTATTTCTGTTTTATTGCTGCTACACGTTATAATTAGCGTATAAATAGTTTTGTAATATAATGTATTTTAAATAGTATTTAAAATACATTATGTTACAAAGTATTAAACCAATATTGCTTATGCACGGTTAGCACGGATCCTTATAATGTCTACCTGTCCCAAGAACGCCACTTATACGGAAAGTTAGCGTACACATCAAGGTACCCTATGATGCAAATTTTGAAATCATTTAATTTTGTTCGCGGAAAATAATTTAATTTGAATGTTCAAATTAAGTCAAATTTTGACTTCATAGTGTGCCAATAAAAACACTTGTAGAATTTGAACCACTCAATATAATTTGATAAAAATTGGTGCAAATGTAGCCAATAGTCACACCAAACTCTGGAAAAAGTTCAGCCTGATTGGATGACTGGTGTAGAATTTATTGCAGTTTTAGTTGAAGTTTTGCCAGTTTTTTGCTTCTTATACTTCAAAGCGTTACCGATTACTTTGAAATTCGGTCACTATTTTTAAAATAACGGTTACATTAGTGTTCTACTATGTAATACCAACAATTTTTGTTATAATTATTTTATCGGTTCATGTAGAGTTTTCATTTTATAGACCAAAATAGTGATTTTCTACTTAAAGCGTGATTTAAATAGTCTTATGCTAATAGTGTCGACACGGCCTTCAAAGTGAAGGGGGTCAACCCCTCAATTTCTGAAATAAAATCCATAATTTCTAAAATAATTGCCTATATTTCTAAAACAAAAGGTCCTCGTATAAAAAAAGTGGGCAGGCCATGGCTCCTTTGAAGGCCATGTATGCTTAGCGTGAATATACCAACATTTCCCAAGGTATAAACTACTGCCAGAATGCAAAAAAATTCTAAAAAAATGGTTAAGAAGGATTTCTAGGGATACCTATATAGAAAATAAAAATATTTATATTAAAACAGAACAACTTTGAAAAAACCAAATATTTTTTATATTGACAAAGATAATTGACTTAAAAAATTTAGATAAGTTAACTAAGATATCTGACCAATACAATGTCTGGAGGGCCAGTTGCAGGAAAATTGCTCTAACTGAATAACTAATTAGGTTAAAGGGTTGTTTTGAAATAAAACAACCCGTGTGACAAGTATCATTAGTTTAATAAGTGTGACAATTATCAATAATGTAATTTCCTTACAAGTAAATAGTTTAAACAATTGTTTTCTGTTAAGGAAAGAACTATTCAAGAATTATTTCCTTGTAATTTAATATTACCTCAATTAAACCAAGTAAATATTTACTTTATTTTAATAGTTTTTAGTTAATAATATGTGTTACTATGTTAAGTGGATTGTTATCAAATATAAATTTAGGTCAAATTTTGTAAAAGGCAGAGTTTGATTTAGTGAAATCAAATTTAGTGAATTGTCACGATGCCAAATCAAGCAAAGAATCATGATGAAAATTGAAAGTTTGTGTGCTTGCTTTGTCTGAAAAATGTTTAAGACAGCTTTTCAAGCTGACTACTTTTCAAGCAGGTTGAATATGCCAACTAAACAAGACCAAGATCAATATCAGTGATACTCGTGTACCAAAAGGATTCTGCGAATCGTGTAGAATTACTTTGCGCAGGAAACAAGAAGGGAAAGAAGTTGTACTCCCTTCTTTGTTTGATTTTAAGTCAATACAAGTGAGACCTGAAACAAGAGGCACAATGTGTTGTTGCCTAATATGCCAAATTGGTTGCTCAAAGCTGCAAGAAAAACATCCTTTAACATCATTAAAGAGCAAACCACTCTTGAGAAAAAACTAGAGGTTTATTCTCAAGAGTGGCTGAGGTATTTGCAGCAAATACCTCAGCCCTTTAGGAAAAGGTTTGCCTCACCAACGCTCTCAAATAATGTTAAGGGAAAACATTCAATCTTTAGCAGCAAAAGATGCCAGATCATCCGAACAAATCGCATCTCGAGTTATTTCCAATAAAGAATTATCTCCGGAAGAAACTATTCTACTGGCAGGCCTCCATTTACAGTTACCCCAGGTAAATATTTATACTTAAATAATTTTAACATATATATTGAAATAAAGTCTTGACTATTAAGAAATAACACTAGATAGATTTCAAGAAGTATATTTTTGACATGTTTCTAATTTCTTTAAAAACAAATAATTTGAAAGTTTTACACAAACTTACTAAACAAAGTTTATTGTAACTATAAAATATGTGTGTTTTGGTTTTAGGTCAAAGTAGTGCGCAGACACCATCAAGTGCTCCGAAATTGACCAATGTAGCCCTTGTAAATGTGCAATTAAATACGGGCCTGTCAAACAACGGATTAAAGAAACTTGTTAGAACTGTAAACAAAACATAAAGCAGCAAGATGGTAGAGCAAAATTTCTACATGAATTTTCTAAGACTAGGTCAACAATTGAGCAATTTCTTCACCTGCAGCGACTTAAAAATCACAGACAAAAAAACAGATTCTTGTACAGTTCATGTTGTTGCTCACTGCAATGATTCATCAAGTCTTGTGAATCATGTTATTCAGTCCCGCAAAATTTCTGGTGACTATTTTGCAGTGGATCCATTCGGAACTCCGTCTCGACGGATTTTTCTCGGTTTTTCGGAGTTTCGGAGTTCGAGACAAATCGAGAAACTTCGACGAAACTTCGACGAAGTTTTTAGAAAATACCAATTTTTTATTCGTAAAATAATTGAATTCTTATTTTATTTCTACGTGGTTTTTACAATTGTAAATTGTAATTTTAAAAATTGTTTCAAATGTAAGTGTTCTCTTCGTTTAATAACAACACTAATATACATCGCAAAGCAATTGGTAATGCACAGTGGGCCAGGTGATGATGGTGAAAAAAACCTCAAAAAAAGTTTATTCTATTCAAAACTATATATTAAAACATGCTCATACTTTTCCATTGTACTATTTCAAAAACTCTTTTGTGTATATTAGTATCTTTTTAGTATTAGTATTTTTTTAAATCCACAAAAATCAATTGCGGTATAATAAAATGTAATGCATAATAAAAAGCAAGAATTTTTTAATTTTTAAGCAAAGATATAATAAACAGTAACTTTTAAAATATTATGCGAATGTGATATTAGTTTATATATTTTAACTACTCAATAGTTTACCTTTACAAAAAAATAAAATAAATTTGGTCGTAAAATAACGAGGTAAGTTTTTAACATATAAAACATATAAAACTTTCATTTTATACAAGTAGTGTCGTATTTTGTATGATCAAAATAATTTTGTCCACCATAAGTCTAAAATCCGGCCCACTGAGCATTGTGGCAAAATTGTGCAATAAATTGTTATCAGTGAAAATAAATAATAATAATAATAATTAATGTTTAATTATACTTACCTATCAGAATAAATAACTTAATAACTTAAAATGTGATAACTTTTCACAATTAAAATAAAATTAAAAACAAATATGGGAGGTCATTATCAAATTGATAATTTTTCTTTCATAGAAAACAATGGTTTCGGAAGCGTGGAAGTACTTTAATAAAGTTGTGGTAAATGATAAGAAGTATGGAGATTGCAAAAAATGTCATAAAAGAATCGCTTGTCCAGGAAGCAGCACAAACGGCCTTATTGGACACGTCAAAAGTTGCGAGAAAATAGATTTGAAACCATTCAGTTCCAGACCAGTTTTGACTAAAATGTCATTAAACGATCTTCTTGCCAAGTTGACAGCTCTTGATGGGTATTCGATTAGGTCCATAACTCAATCTGAAACACTAAGAATGCTTTTTGAAAATTACGGGCATAGTTTGCCTAAGTCAGCGTCCGCAATTTCAGAAAAAATTAAGATGTTTCATGCTGAAGCCAAATACTTAATGATCGCTGAATTGGCTGCATTGAAAGCAAAAGGAGAAAAATTTGGACTAACAGGTGACGAATGGTGTAGCAATAGAGGTAGAAGATACTACAATTTAAATGTTCATCACGACAGAACGTATTGTTTAGGAATGATGAGATTGCCATCTCCTAGTTCTGCTGAAACATTAAACATTTTGATAATGGAAAAATTAAAAGAATTTGGTATAGATAGTGAAGATATTGCAGGTAAAACTACGGATGACTGTAGTTGGATGGTGAAATTGGGTACCATATTTAAGTTTCCACATCAGATCTGCCAGAATCATTCAATTCATTTGAGTGTTTGTGATTTGATATACGCTAAAAAAGATTGTCGCAAAATTGTGAACAAAGAAACTGAATCGATTATTGAAACAGAAACAGAAACTGATGGAGAGTCTGAAGGAGAGTTTCTTATTGAATATTCGGAGAATGAGATTGAGTATGAAGAAAATATCGAAAAAAATCTACAGAAACTTCGAATACTAATTAAGTTTTTGAAATATTCATCGTTTCGATATGAAGTTCTTAAAAGAAAAATACACGAAATATACGGATCTTCGCATGACAAAGGACTGTTGTTCGACAACCGAACAAGATGGAACAGTGTTTTTAAGATGATTAAAAGATTTCTGGATTGCTTAGAAGCTGTAAAAAAAACACTCGAAGAGCTAAACTGCTTAAACATGTTAGCTGAAATTGACTTGGATTTCTTAAAATCGCTGTCTGACTTATTGGAAGTCGTTGCTGACGCTGCAGTTCGCTTGGAAAAACCAAATACATCAATTTTGGAGTGTGACATTATTATGGAAACGTTAGTAAGGAAATTGAAGGTTGCAGAAACTGACATCAGTTCTAATTTTGCAGAGACCTTAATCTCCAGATATAAAAATCGTAAAAACGTTATGTTGGTATCATTGAGTCGTTATTTGCACAATCCCGATTTTTTTAAAAATAAAAACCACACATTTTTTTACGCTTCCAAAAAAGATATTCAAATTTATGCTTCAAAATTATTTGATCAACTATTTGCAACAAAAGAAAATAGTCTCCAATCAAAATCAGATGATCACACTAAAAACAAACAAGAAGAACCATCACAATCGACATCTTTTTTCTCCGAAAATCAAGAAGTTCTAATTCAAAATCAATCAGCAGCTAAAAAACCAAAAAAAGTCAAGACCTTCACCGATCAGTTGAAAGAATATGAAGTAACTGGTGTGAAATCAGAAACAGTTTTAAAATTTGAACTAGCTATCCACAGAATTCAAGCAACTTCCTCGGAAGCAGAAAGAGTTTTCTCCTCGTCTTCCAGATTTGTCACAAAGTTTCGTAGTTCGCTTTCTGATGAAATGATAGATGTTTTGATCTTTTTAAAATATTATTTAAAAAGATCTTCAGTATAAATACTTTTTTTTTCAAATTTTATTTTTAATTTTTACTATAGGTGCCCCAACAAGTCTTTATTGCATAGCAACGCAGAAGGGCATTTAACTGAAAGTTCACGCCTTCTTCCTAACCGATGCCGGTTAGAAAGCCAATTATTAGATACAACTTGTTTGTTAAAAAATTGTGATAAAAAAAATATTTATGTACTAAGAAATATAAAAATATAAATTTTTTAAAATTTTATTATGAATTATAAAATAAAAAAAAAAAATAATAAAAATAAAAAAAAAAAAAAAAAATAAAAATACAAGAACAATGTTTAATTATCAAATAGAGAGTTTAATTTTTTTATCAAATAGATAGTTTAATTTTTATAACAAAATATTATCGACACTCCGATTTTTTCTCGACTCCGACGGAGTTTTTTCTCGATTTCTCTCGACTCCGTTTCTTCTCGATTTTGGATCCTTTGCTATTTTGTTAAGCTCGAAATTGATGGTAGCAAAGGTTTTCTCAAGTTTTGCCTAAGCATTGTTGATACTGCGTTAAGGGATAAAACCAGCTTACCGCTCCAACAACAACCTCTCACTCAAAGGACTGGTAAAGTCACTGGAGTCAAGTGACAAATTATTGTTGGGGTTTCAGAAGATTTGCCAGAAACACACTTTAATATTGAACAAATCACTGATGGTCACTGATTATTTCAAATGGAGTTAAACTATTTTTGGCTTGTGATATAAAAGTTGCAAATATAATTTGTGGTCTTCAAACTCATTCAAGTACGCACCCTTGCACCTGGTGTGACGTCAAATCCAATTGTCTTGCCAAATCTGGAAACTTGCGAACACTGGGCTCAATTAATTCGAGCCTTGAATATTTTCAGCAATCTGGCGGGTTTGTTGCTAATGCAAAAGCTGTTTGGCAATGTCATTTGAAAGCCAATCATCTGCAGGCCTGGGAATGTTATGATTTTGGAAATCATTACATCGATGGAATTTCATCTCCTCTTAGGAGTTATCAGTCATCTTTTCAAGATCCTTAAAACTCCTTGTAGAAGTTGTTAAGTGGCCAGCCGCCCTCCACATTCAACTGAGCCCGTATCAAGGGGGCTAGTTTGAGGGAAATGAATGCAGGAAGCTTCTTAAAAATCTGGATAAGCTGCAGCAACTTGCTGAGACAAACATGGTTTCCAATATTGTGTGCATAATTGAAGCATTCAAAAACTTCAATTTATTTGTCAAGGCTAGCTTTCGATACATCCTTCAGTCGGATTTTGCTAAAAAAAATTAAAAATTTCAAAAAGTATTATCTAATGATAACTGGTGTAAGCATAACACCCAAAATTCACGCCGTCTTCTACCACATCAAGGATTTCATCAGTCACAAAGGATGCCCCTTGGGGCCCTATAGTGAACAAACTGTCAAAACTTCTCATCAAGATTTTTATCAACATTGGTCGAGGTATAAGCAAAATAATAATCACCTAGAGTACAAAGAAAGATTGTTGGGCTGCATAATTAATCTAAACAGAAAGCATCTTTAAAGAACATCATTTGAGTTATTAGAAATTAAGCTGCTGAAATTCATATTTTACGGCGTATAATGAATATTTTCACCATCTTTAAAAGTAGTATTATGAAGTATTTTTATTAAAAGAATACATTGAGCTATTTATTAATAATCTTTTGGTGGAGAAAAACAAATAAATATTTCTTAAAATGTAATTAGATATTTGATGGTAATACAATGTAATACCATCAAATATATTTTGTATTTAAGGAGGTCAATACAAAATATTTTAAGAGATTTACTTTTTTTTTTGTTTTACTAACTGGTAGTCCTTTGACCAGGTTTTCACTTTTTTTTAGCTTTTTTTTTGGCAGCAGTTTATACCTTAGAAAATGTTGGTATATTCAAGCGAAGCATACATGGCCGTCAACGCCGGGAAGGCTAGGGGTCATATCCTTCTCTACTTTTTTTTTGCGAGGACCTTTTGTTTTAGAAATATAGGCAATTATTTTAGAAATTATGGATTTTATTTCAGAAATTGAGGGGTTGACCCCCTTTACTTTGAAGGCCGTGTCGACACTATTAGCATAAGACTATTTAAATCACGCTTTAAGTAGAAAATCACTATTTTGGTCTATAAAATGAAAACTCTACATGAACCGATAAAATAATTATAACAAAAATTGTTGGTATTACATAGTAGAACACTAATGTAACCGTTATTTTAAAAATAGTGACCGAATTTCAAAGTAATCGGTAACGCTTTGAAGTATAAGTAGCAAAAAACTGGCAAAACTTCAACTAAAACTGCAATAAATTCTACACCAGTCATCCAATCAGGCTGAACTTTTTCCAGAGTTTGGTGTGACTATTGGCTACATTTGCACCAATTTTTATCAAATTATATTGAGTGGTTCAAATTCTACAAGTGTTTTTATTGGCACACTATGAAGTCAAAATTTGACTTAATTTGAACATTCAAATTAAATTATTTTCCGCGAACAAAATTAAATGATTTCAAAATTTGCATCATAGGGTACCTTAATGTGTACGCTAACTTTCCGTATAAGTGGCGTTCTTAGGACAGCTAGGTAGGCATTATAAGGATCCGTGCTAACCGTGTATGGTAAGCTGAGGTTTTATAAACTATTCTAATAACCTACCCTAACATCCAACCGTATATAAACACACGCGCTAACTTTAGAGTATAAAAATAATAGTTTGTAGACGTCATACCATTCAGATTTGGCTAAGATGAGAATCCTAACACTCACTTTAAACGATGAAACGCCACTTTTTATAATGACGTCTAAAGACTTTGGCTGAGCTACGCTATCAGGCATGCGAAACATATAAAAAAAATTCATCATTGTACAAGGTAAGATCTTTCTTTTTCATTAAACAATTTACAAGAATTTATACTCAGAATCTTGGCTGCATTGAATTGGTTGAAATCGGAAGTAGCTTGTAAAAAATAAATTAATACCGATGTTAAAAAGTATTTGAAACATTAAATTTAAACCATTAGGTCAAGACTAACTATATTTGTGTTTAAAATATCAACAGAGTTTAATTTTAATGAAGATGGTTGTTGCTGACAAGAGAATAACTTTTACTTTTTAATGGAAAGATTATTAGTTATTTCTTAAAAAATAGCTGTCATATAATTTTTAGTGAAAAAAGCCTTAAGATTTTAGGCTATTTGAGAAGATCTAAATTAATTTATATTGTTTTTTTATTTCTTTAATGATGGTTTAAAATATTGAAGTACTTTGACTTTGGTAACTTCGACTTTGTTCTGAACAATAAATGTTACTGGCATTTAAAATTTATTTAAACAAATTGTGTATATATAGTAAAAAAAAATTTCAGTGGAATTTCAGTTTTGTGTATAAGGTTGTTGTGTTCAAAATTGTATTTGAAAATTATTTAAGATTTTAAAAATATTTTTACAATAATTTAGCAAACGTTTTGTTCATTTTTTTTTTTTATCTTTCATAAACTTAAAAAATGATATTAGGAACAGTTATTGTTGACTTGCTATTAAGTCAAAATAAGATTGTATGTTTATCTTTTATATTGTGCAATTTTATAATCTGACAACAATGTGAATGTTTATTGTGCCTGTTAATTTTAATAAATAAATTTTTTATTGTTGTTTTTTGATACTTTTTAAATAGATAACAGTATTGACATAAACGATTTAAAAATAAATCTGCTTAAAAAAGCGTGTGACGTGCTGTGCAACGACAATGAGAGTGTTTCATTTGCATATACACTCAATCTTTCAAAACAGAAACAGGGTTTTTACAAATTTAAAACATCCACAAATGTTAATCACATAGCAACGAAAATTAAATAAAAATGCAGCTTTACTTGTTGATCCCTTTTGCTAATTTTAGTAGATTAAATATTCCTGTATATTAGCACAAACCTGTATATTGTACAACCCAAAAGAATACCACTGACGCAAAATGTTTTTTTAAAATAACTATTAATAACAACATTTAATTGATGATTAAATGCAAAGAAAATAAAAACCAAGAAACACATTGTATGTATTAACTTCGTTACCAAGCCTTTTTATAAACTACTTGTTAACACACAATATGTGTTTATATCCTAACAAAGTTTTTAAATAATGTAGTAGGTAACACATCTAGCCTGTTTATTTTTTTAACAAAAAATTATAACTTAATATGAGATAATTGTGCGCACTAATCTCATAAGACTTTAAACTCACATGTTAAACCCATTAAGGTTTTAGTTAAAACTTCAAAATCTTCGACAAAAATAGCCAAAAGAATTAAAGATTAATTTCTGTGATCGGTAACACCAAAAAATTTGTAAATGTTAGACTTTACAATATAAAGATAATATTAAAGAGTTTGAAACTAGTAATGAGAGAAAATAGCACCGGTAACATAATTATACATATCACTTGGCTAATTGCATATTTTTGTAATAATAGAAGTTAACTTAATATCTACTGCAATGATATACGTAAACATCTACTTGCAGTGATATACGTAATTATATATTGCCGTATTGTTAAAAGTACAGTAATAATATGAGATTTACAAACAAAATTTCACATCTAAATAATTAAAGTACCTGATTCGAATTTCTTTACAAGGTCGACTGTCTTTCCTTTATTTTTGGCTTGCATTCTGATAGACAGAATATAAAAATAACAAAGTTCATTAATGACAGTTCTAGTTTTTCCATATAGTTTGACTAGACATAACAATAGAGTACCTGGTTTGACTAAATAAACCAATACATTAATTGTTCTGCTAAGTCTGATAAGGCTATCCAAAATATCTTTTCATATTAAAATCTGATTCGATGCATCGTGTATAAACACGGTTATTTACGCTTAAGTTTTGTTTACAAATTACAATATTAAAAAGGTTTTTCAACTGTTTGTTAAGCTCTGTTTTAATATTTGTATTAATAATATTTTGGTTTTAGTGATATTGGAATGAATTATTTGTAATATTAGAGTTATTTCAACAAGTTTAAATGAATGAAACTGAAATGCTAGAACCCTTTTGGTAAAACTAGAATTTAATTCTTTCTTTTTTTCTTACAAAAGCATTATTCTGTACAAGTTCTATTCCTGTTAGCTAAACTTAGATTTCCCAGTTTTGAGTACTTATCTGCGTCAAAGGCTACATCAGTTCGTTTATTTATGGTTAAAAAACTTTGTTCGTTTGTTTATATGTCAAAGAATTTACGAGTAAAATCAAGCTGGATGTTTTCACTTGCTTGTTATAAACCCTAACATTATAAGTCTAATATCGTAGTAACTGCCAAAACTCTAAATTTTAAAAAGAAGATGAAAGTTTTATACAGTTCTACAAATTATAAAATTACAAACCTATATTGATGTTATCTGTCTTTTCAAAACAAATTTTTGACATAATATATTTGAATTTATCAGCAGAGAATTTTCTTTCAATGAATTTATATAGTGTATGTTTTTAGACTTTTCAAAGAGATTCGACACCATTTGTCATCATTATTTCGTTAGAAAAATTTTACTATCATAACTCGTGAGAAAATATTCCAGCAAATATTGTTTAAGTGGATTAACAGTAGACCTATAAAGGCATTTTTTCAGCGGTTCACTTAGTAGACCATTAGTGGCACTAATGGTTCACTAAGTCAACAATGAGCAAAACTACAGTGGTCCGCTCAAAATAATTATAAAGGTGCACTGAAATTCCGCCATAAGTTTTGTGTGTTAAGACTATTTGGACTACATTGAAGTAGAAAACTTGGAAAATTGGAATTAATTGGTTAGCTAATAATTTTAGTTTTGCTTGAGAAGATCCAACGAATCCAATCAAGAAAAATGGTTTCCTGCTCAACATTTTGATTGCTTTTTAAACTTGAACAAAATTACAGATAAAATAAATAAAGTAAATAAATTTTATTCATAATAGTTTGAATTGTGCAAAATATGTTTTACAATTCAAGCTATGAGAAAATATTATTTTCTTTAATACTTATACATAAAGATTGAAGCGGGAGGCTGAATAAGCGTGAATTTCATAAGTGCGAACTGGCATAATTGCAAAGCATTGCAAAAATTGGCAAAAGTGCAAACTGGCATATGTGTGAATTGGCATAAGTGCGCCAAAAGATTTTAAAAACATCTGCTTAAATGCGAACTGGTATAAGTACGAATTGGCATAAGTACAAACTTTCATAAATGCAATGCAGTTACAAAAACTGGCATAAGTGCGCCGAATAAAATTGCAAATATTAACATATGTGCAAATTGGCATTTCGCACTTATGCCAATACGCACTTATGCCAATGTTTGAAAATTTATTCGGCGCACTTATGCCAATTTGCGCTAATGCCAGTTAGCACTTGTGACAGTTTTTGAAACGCTTCGCACTTGTGCCAGTTCGCAATTATGCCAATTTGCATTTATGCTAGTTTGCACTTACGCCATTCACACTTATGCCAGGTGGCACTTATGAAATTCGCGCTCATTCAGTCGCCCCAATTAAAGCTATGAAAATTAAAAGTTTGCATAATTTGTTTGAAAATTGAAATAAATTATAATAATATATAAAAAGTTTGTAAAACTTGCCTGAAAAAAGATTGATTTCCGATTAACAATTTTTTGTCAGCAAAAAATCCACTGCATGGTACAAAATAATCTTGCAACTCGCAAGCGAATAGCTTTATACCAATTTTTGAGCAATTTTTTGATTGCATTATTGTTTCATTTATTATTTGCATTATGATTTGCAGTGAACCTATATAGATATTTTTTAGTTCATTGAAGTTTTGTTCATCGGTTACTTAGTGGACCATTTAAGGCAGCCGCTATAAATGGCAAGCCGATAATTTTCCGACATGTTAATAGTGGTTAGCCATCGGTTAGCCACTTTTGGCGGCTGCCACTAATGGTCCACTAAGTAACTGATGACCAAAACTACAGCGGTCCGCTCAAAATGTCTTTATAGGTCCACTAAAATTCAACTATAAAATGTTTGCTTTGTAATTCCACTGTTGTTTTGCTGATCGGCTACTTAGAGGACCATTAGTAACAGCCAAGTGGCTTACTAATGACTAGTCATAATTAAAATGTCGGAATGTTATCTGCTGGCCGTTTATAGCGGCTCCCACTATCAATCTAATAAGTAGCAGATGAAACTGCTCAAAATGCTTATATTGCTCCATTGAAATACCTCTACAAAAACGTTTGCTCGCCATGCACAATAATATATATATATATATATATATATATATATATATATATATATATATATATATATATATATATATATATATATATATATATATATATATATATATATATATATATATATATATAACCCATTGCGGTAGTAATTGGGAAAAAGTTTTAGTTTTTTTTAAGGTAGAGCTTTTATTTGAGAAGGTACTGCAGACGAAAAAACTTTAAAAAATTCTTTCAAGTTAAGTTCTTGATAATGTGCTTATTTTTAACGAGAAAGAAAAGAAGTTAAAAAGGTTTCAGGTAAAGTGGGCAGCAACTTTTACCCACCCAAAATTAAATCAAGTATTGTTAAATTTAACAATTTCTCAAAGCAAAAACATTTCATTTTTTCCTAATAGTGACGTGTTCAAACTAACTACGATTACGGAAGAAAGAAAGAAAAACTTCAATGTATTAACAAAAGAAGGGTTACAATTAGAGGGAAAAATAAATGCTAATTGTACATAAGTAGAATTAATAGCAAAACTAGACTTTTTATTACTTTTGAGGCATGCAATGCTAATGATACACCATTGGTATAACATGCCTAAATATTTATCTTATATTAAAAAGATATTCACATATCTTATTTGGACATTGAATAGGACTCCACTGAGTACAAAGTCTTTGACACTTTTATAGGATATTGAGCAAAATATTAGAAAAATTAACAAAGCAATACAACATATAATATACTGTTTGCTATAATATTTTTACAAAATGAAATATTGTAAAAATAAGAAACTCGAAAAAAAATTTCTCTACCCAACATATAGGTTATAAAAACTTTATTATAATTATAATATTATCTTCGGTTTCATGGAGTTTTATTGGAGGTCTTATTTTTGTCTTTTCTTTTATGCTTTTTTTTGTTTTTAAAATTGTTTTATATATATTCAATATTGTTTGTCTATTTTATAGGGATAATAGTTGAGCATTTTTTGAGTGAGAAGTTTTTTTAATTTTTTTAAGACTCAGTTTTTAGAGCCTTAATTTTAGACAATTGCATTAGTTCAGTAGGTTTTTGTTTCTTTGTGTTTTGTACGTACCCAATTCTAATAAATTTTAAGGTTTTTATTAAAAGATGTTTGAAAATTTTCAAAATTTCATTATACTAATTTGTTTTATTTTCAAGTAAGGAATTTTAGAAAAAAGAAAGGTTGCTGCTTTTTGATAGTCTAGAGAACCTGTGGAAACCGCCTGCAGTATTTTGAACCGCCTGCAGTATTTTGAACCGCCTGCAGTATTTTGAACCGCCTGCAGTATTTTGAACCGCTGCAGTATTTTGAACCGCCTGCAGTATTTTGAACCGCCTGCAGTATTTTGAAATTACATGACTTTGCAGACAAATTTTAGTACTGTTACCAGACCAATTGAACTGTATATTCATAATTAGAAAAACTGCATCATTTTTATGTAAGTTACCGAGCCCACGGGTTTTGTAACTGACATGAAATTGATGCAATACAGTGTTATAGAGCGTTGTGTTAAAAAAATTATATATATACAGTTCAATTGGTCTAATAACAGTATTAAAAAAAGAGCCAGACTCAGAAATTTTTTCTCCTGTAATTTCAATGTTGCTCTTTGAATTTGAAAAATTAAGTAATTTTAAACTCATTATTGAATTTTTGTTGAAGAACGCAAGTGAACATAGAACAGAACAGAATTGTCCAACTAAAGAATGATTTTATTACATTTTTTAATATTTTCACAACTTTAATTAAAAAAAAAATTAAACACTATTCAATTAAGTTAATTCAATATCCGGATATTGAACAAAATGTTATAAGTAGAACAAAAAAGATCTAAAAATTTTGATAAGCATTGCCGATTTTATACATTTTATCTTAAATATTGAACAAGAATATCTTTAAATAAAATACTATAACAACAACTCATTTTTAGTAAAAAGTAGATATTAAACAAACCAATTCTCGGGTGACGCAAGTAATATATGAGCTGTTTTTAATAAAACTTGTTTATTGGTTTTTTCTTTCTCACTTACGTCATCACGGTAAAATTTGCCCAGCTTCAATTTTTCTGCCTAAGCCGAATCCAGTAATTTATATATCTATATGTATCACGTTCAGGAGCAAATTTTTTGGTAAATGATTCAGAGGGAATTGAATTTTGAATTTTCAAAACCTGCTATGATTAATTATTTTTTAATAATTTAATAACGGTTAAAACGTAAAACTTTAATAAATATAATTACAAAAAAACATCTTTTAGACATAGTAGTGTTAAAAAAAAAAAAAATAATAATAATAAATAAAGTAGAAATAAAAAACATTTTTAACTTTTTTTTTAACTTTTTTTTAAAAAAAGAACAAACTCAGTTTCTTATTATGCTTTGTCAAAATCTGATATGGGTTCCATTAAGTTTTATCTACGTAGATGTATTAGATGCTTAAGTACATATAAATCTGAATAGTAAAGCTCAAAACCGATGGTTTATTGCAAATTAATTTGCCTCGCCTAAACTTGATAAACCAAAAAGCTAAACTTGATGAGTCAAAAAGCTAGAGTTAAGACTCAGCATTTCTTTGCAGAGCTTCGATTTTTTTAATATTATCGCGTAAGATGTTAAATGCATCGTCCGATAAATCTCTTTCTAAATCTAAGGAAAGAAAATAGACGTATAAAATAGACGTATATACATAAAATAAAGTAGGAAAAAAAAAAAGAAAAAGAAAGAACTACTATTACCAATTTCTGTATTTCCGACCAACTCTTTTTCAAGCTGTAGTTTTCTTTCACCACAGGTCAAAATATTTTCTTCGACAGTGTCTTTGCCAATAAACTTATACACAGTTACTTGCCTATATACCCCAAATTTAATTTAAAAACTTTTAAAGTATCCGAAATTATTGTAAAGCCAAGATTAAAAATATATATTTATCTCGCTGTGCAATAAAACTATTGGGTAAGATGTACAAAGTTAAACAACAACAACAAAAAAAAACCTAGTTTGACCAAGCCGATGACACCTATCTTCAGCTTGTTTATCGTTGTAAGGATTAAAATCAATATCGTGGAGCACAACAGTGTTAGCTGTAGTTAAATTAATTCCTAGTCCACCTAAAAATACAATAGACAAGTCAAAACAAACGAAAACAAAACACAATTATACATATATATAAATAGATATATATAGATATACTTCAAAAGTATGTCTCCATAACATTTGAAATATTTTGCATTTATTTCAACTTAAATGCTCTTAACCTTTGCCTACTTAACACATAATTTTTTAAAGACAACTAAGTATTGTCTTTTACGCGCAATCAAGACGTCGTGTGTTTACTGGGTGACTATTGCAGTTTATTTTTTGGTTTATTATGTCAATAGTAAATTACAAATATAACAAAATAAAAGAAAGAAAAAAATAAACCAGCTCGTGTAGAGAGTAAAAATATAAATATTTCTTCGTTGTGATTAAACTTGTCTATTAGTTCTTGTCTAAATATAAAAATTTAAAAGATATATAACTATAAGTTCTTGTCTAAAGATAAAAATTTAAAAGATATATAAAAAAAAACAACAATTTGAAATTCAGCCAAAAAAAATTGCATTAAATAAAATACCAACTGCTTTCAATATTTATGGTCAGTTCTTATTAAAGCTGAGCAAAAAGTCAT
Source organism: Hydra vulgaris (assembly GCF_022113875.1). Classification (NCBI taxonomy): domain Eukaryota; kingdom Metazoa; phylum Cnidaria; class Hydrozoa; order Anthoathecata; family Hydridae; genus Hydra; species Hydra vulgaris. The sequence continues at coordinate 38,341,118 of NC_061158.1, read as the reverse complement.
CAAGATTGTACTATTATTGCATATATATATATATATATATATATATATATATATATATATATATATATATATATATATATATATATATATATATATATATATATATATATATATATATATATATATATATATATATATATATATATATATATATATATATATATATATATCTTCTTTATATATTTTCGTTGAAAATTTTTCTTTCAAAGAAAATATATATATTTTCTTTGAAAGAAAAATTTAACAACATGGATGAGGTAAGAAAGTTCAATAGTGATGAGAATGTTAAGTATTGACAAACTGGGTCAAAAAACTTTAAAACTTGTTCTTAAACTTTTAATTCTTTTATATAATATATATTGGTTTGAATATTTGTCAAAGAAACATGTAAAAGTTAAGAAATAAATCTTAAAAAAGAAGTGAAAAAACAAGTTTTTTGCTCAGTTATTCCTCAGTGGCATGGTTTGTTCTAGACATCTGTATTTTGCAGAATCATGGTTTGTTCTAGACATCTGTATTTTGCAGAATCATGTTTGCAGAAAATTTCCTCACTAAAAATCTTTATAAGGATTTAAAATTGTTATGTTTTAAACTTGAAGTTTGAAATACAGAACTTGAAGTTTGTAACTTCAGACCTTGACAAGAAGAAAAGAAATGCGTTGGATTTTCATTTAAATCTTTTTCAAGATGATACCACAGTGAGCATTGTTATATTTAACAGATATACTTGCACTACATTTTCTATTTTATTTAAAGGAATAGTTTTGCAGAATGAGCCTCGTCACTTTAACGTCAAAATTAAGCAACAGGAAGGTAACTTATGCACTAGTTTCTGCAGCTCAGAGTCGAAACCACAGTGCAGATGAGTTAAAAACCAGCCATTCATCAACCCACAGGGAAAGTAAAAAAATTATTTAACAAAAGGCCATGTGCTTTTATACAACAACAACCAAAACTGGTTGCAGAAGAGGTGCCTGTGTTTTGTTAGAACAGAAATTAGAAAAGAACTTCATTTAACATATATTTCATATACTTCAGATCATGTTTACATGTTAAATTTAACATTTAACATGTAAACATGATGGACAAATGATGATGTTTATTTAATTAAGTAAAAATTGAAAATAAACTGGACAAACTAAAAATTAAAAAAAAAACCTTTCATTTCCTTTAGTGCTACCATCTAGTCGCAAATATTTGATCTTACGTATCTTTAAATATTCTTCAAGAATGTCAAGAACAATTACAAATTGACTGAATAATAATACACGATCATTCTAAAATTGTAAATATTTAAATAATTTCTCTAAATTTAAGTAAAGACATTTTAAAATTTTGACATTTATAATAAGTTGAGATTTAAACTGAATCTTTAATATTCTAAATTAAAACTGAATCTTTAATATTCTAAATTGAACTTAAAACCTATAATTATATATTAAAAGGACAATATAAAAATAATAAGAACTATATAAAAATTTATAAAACTTTTTTTTTAAAATTTAGACATTTATTTAAAAAAATGTCACCGTCATCAATCTTTGACTTTCTGCCCAATTTTATGGTCTTCAAAAGTCTTTAAAATGAAAACTCTTAATGACTTTAAAATGTTTTAATAAGGTTTATTGTATTAATTAGGGAAGAAACAAAGGACAATACCACAGAAAATGATAACAATAATCTAAAATGCTGTTACATTAACAATTGTTATAAGAAACTTCAAGTCTACAACTTCTAAATACAAAAATCGAGAAAAGGCTGGTGCAGGTAGAAACAGTAACCTGTTTCTTTTAGAATAGGAACAATTAACAGGTACTTTCAGAATAGGAAGTACCTTAATTTATTAAACTAATTCTTTTTTTTAAAGTAAGCACTCTAGCACAAAACCATTTAGTAATTTAAGAAGATCAAACTGAAAAATCTAGATTTTGGTACATCAAAGAAACATTGATAAAAAAAAAGCAGTTTGTATACTTTGTATTTTTTTTTTAATAAAAAAACAACCATCTAGCACATAAAAGAACAACAACCATCTAACACATAAAAAAAAAAAACAACCATCTAACACATAAAAAAAAACAACCATCTAACACATTAAAAAAAAACAACCATCTAACACATTAAAAAAAAACAACCATCTAACACATTAAAAAAAAACAACCATCTAACACATTAAAAAAAAACAACCATCTAACACATTAAAAAAAAAAACCATCTAACACATAAAAAAACAACAACCATCTAGCACATAAAAAAACAACAACCATCTAACACATAAAAAAAAAATAAACAACTATCTAACACATTAAAAAAAAACAACCATATAACACATTAAAAAAAAACAACCATCTAACACATAAAAAAACAACAACCATCTAGCACATAAAAAAACAACAACCATCTAACACATAAAAAAAAAAAAAAACCATCTAACACATTACAAAAAAACAACCATCTAACACATAAAAAAACAACAACCATCTAACACATAAAAAACAACAACCATCTAACACATTAAAAAAAAAACAACCATCTAACACATTAAAAAAAAAACAACCATCTAACACATTAAAAAAAACAACCATCTAACACATTAAAAAAAACAACGATCTAATACATTAAAAAAAAAAAAGCATCTAACACATTAAAAAACAACAACCATCTAACACATTAAAAAAAACAACCATCTAACACATAAAAAAACAACAACCATTTATCACATTAAAAAAAAACAACCATCTAACACATAAAAAAATAAACAACCATCTAACACATTAAAAAAAAACAACCATCTAACACATTAAAAAAAACAACGATCTAATACATTAAAAAAAACAACCATCTAACACATAAAAAAACAACAACCATTTATCACATTAAAAAAAAAAAACCATCTAATACATAAAAAAACAACAACCATCTAACACATTAAAAAAAATGAATAACTCAATGCAAGAACTTGATGCTAAAGTTCAAACACTAAGATACACTATTCTCAGATTACCCTCTTATTTTATTTCAGTTAAGTTCTAAAGATTTTCAAACAATATTTAAAAAAGTCGAACATCTTTGACATTATTAAAGAATTCATTAAAAATATTTTTTTACACCCAAAAACTTCAGACCTAAAAACCCTTCTTTTTCTTCAAGTAAAAACTAAACTAGATGAACACATGATTAAAATTCAAAAACCTGTATGCCTAAATAAACTCTGGAATTGCATCTTTTGCAGAATATATAAGTTATTTTCATATTTTTCAAATAAATTTTAATTTTTTTCTGTATTTCAGATACAAGACAATTTATGTTTTACTTGTTTTGTATTTAAAAAGGTTTAAAAGTGTATTTAACAGAACTAAAAGTTGTTGTAATTCTTTTTTTTTTTAGTCCGCAAGCATGTCAAAAATAAATCTCATTTCTAGAATAGCAGAAGTATATGTAGTAAATTAAAGTCATTGAATTTGTTGGCAATTAAATAATCCTTATAGTATATGATGCTTTTATATTCTTTTTGTTTTTTGTATGATTCTTTTTAAAAATTGTGATATTATTTAAATCTTATTTTTTCTTAATTTACAATACTTGTGATTGCAGTTGATCAAATTTATTAAATCTCAAAGAACAAATATCTTAAAAATTTATTAAAGAATCAAGTGATTAATAAAGTGATAAATATTCAAAAAAAAGTCAGTTAAAGGTGGTTAAAGAATAAACTCTCGTCAGGTCTAAAAAAATTAATTGAAGAACAACAAAAGAGCTGTAGGCTTTGTTGTAATAACAGCAATTTCTCTTTTTATAACAAATGCTTTATTCTTAACTTGAACAGAAACTTTTTTACCGTTCCCAGATACCCCTGGCGTTAGGCTTTCTTTAACTACGATTCAGTTGCTACCTATTTAAATTCACTTTTATTATTTAACTTTAATTTAATTTTTTCTTATTTACTTTCGAAATAATAATTTTTACTTGTGTTGATAGATATTTAGTTTAAAATTTATAAAAATACGAAAAAAACTTGTATGAAAATAAAGTACATTGCTGTAACTAAATTACGTTTCAGTCAAAGAATGTAAAATTAGTAAAAGAGACCTTGAACCTTAAGCTGATGGATTTACATTTAATAATAAATAAATTAACTTTTCATAATTAAGATAAAATTAAAAAAAATTCAATTAAAGTATACTTAATCTACAAATTTTATTCTGTGAGATTTTATTGGAATGACAATCTACAATTCAAGTTCAATAAATAGAATTCTAGTATTGAAAATATCTTAAGCAGAATCTTATTACAATCAACTAAAATTTATTAGCAAATAAAATTCAGAGTTGACTTAAAATGACAGAGTTGACCAAATAAATTCAATGGAAATAATTACAACAAAACTCTTTGTTAAAGTTTTATGCTTATTTGATGCACTTGGAAAATATAAAACTATGTTTATATAAAACTATGTTTATATAGCATTTAAACTGAATGCAAAACCTTATTTGAAAAAAAAAAAAAAAAATACTGCTAGTTTTTCAAGGACTAAGTGTTTAGGTCAAAATCTCCATAGATATTAAAGATATAATTTTTGATATGATGATGTTAAAAAAGATTTTCAAAATAGAAATTAGCTGTTTTCATTTAATCCTATTTTCAAAAATCAGACACTTCTGTCCAGATCCATTTCACCAATTAATATAGTTTCAATATTAATATAGTTTCAATATTAATATAGTTTCAATATTATTATAGTTTCAATATTTATATAGTTTCAATAATAAATAAAACAATTATTCAAATAAAAAATAGACTTAAAAATTAAATAGATTTAAAAAAATATTTTCACCTCCCCAAGACTCGCACAGCCATATTTGTTGACAAGCCTACTCTTTTTTCTCGATTGATGTTATACCCCTAACGACCCTACAACTCTCCAACCTACAACTATTTGTAAGGTTATTAAGAGGTATACCTGTGTTATAACCCTTACAATCCTACAACTCCAAAGTACTGACCTTAAAAAACTACCAGAGAAGCAGTAGGTTAGATATATAGAGAGTTAACCATAAAAGTTTTAAATTGAGACATGTTTTGAGTGTAAATATTCACAAGTATTTGATAAATAATCAGATATTTTGTATCACGAAAGTATACTTTTTTGTAACAAAAAATTAACATAGAGATGTAAATAAATAAAAAAAAAACATAGGATGAGATCATTAGAAAATAATATTTGAAATAAAGATTAAACAAAATACACAATAAAAAATAATCAATAATAAAATGCCTTAATATAAAAATTTACTTTTTCTTTAAGTTCTGGCAAAAGCTTGTCCAGTTGTTTAATTTTTCCACTATCTAGTATGTCATCATCACATAATTTGTATTTTTTTAAGATAGATTGCGTGCTGCAAAGTTTATGCAGCTCAAAGTCAGACATAACTGACATGTCTTCGTAAACTAAATCCTTATCGCATTCATTGTTCATAGGACTCTGAAAAATTTTTAAATCCGTTAAGTTCTTGAACAACATAAAAAATATTAAAAACAATTAAGTGCATAATGCTTACAGAAACATAATCTTCTGCCATCTTTAAAATACTTGAATCACTATACTTGACTCTTACAAGCAGCGGGTGGTTTGTTGTTTTACGCAACAACATTAAAAGAGATAAACCCATTTTTTGATCTATTTTAAAAATCAAAAAAAAATTAATACGAGTGTGCTTCAGCTTAACATTAAAATTTTAATGTGCAATTTTGCTTTAAGGAGTTGTACATTTGTTAAGTCTTAATTTTTCAATTTTTTAAATATATTTTTAATAATACTATCTTTTTATAATACTATCTTCTACTTTCAAATTTTTTAATATATTTTTTATAATACTATAAAAAAATTTACCAGCTGTATTGTCAGAAAAGCGTTTTGCAAAAGATAAATAAATTTGTTTTTGACTAGCTGTTAACTCACAAACAACTGTACTATCAATTTTGTTTGGCATTTCTTTTAAAACCTGCATAAAACGAATACATATATATATATATATATATATATATATATATATATATATATATATATATATATATATATATATATATATATATATATATATATATATATATATATATATATATATATATATATATATAAACATTAACATTTGTTCATTTATTATATACATTTAACATTTTATAACTTTTGTTTAAAAAAAATGATAAAAACTAACATCTTGTTTAAGTCGGCGCAAAACAAAAGGTTTTAAAATTTTTTTCAGTCTTCCAATATGGTCATCTTCAATATTGTCACCCTGATAAACAAAAAATATTTTAAAAGTAACAACTTTATTAAACCTAATTAAAAATCTGACACTACTATTGAATCAACTGGCAACCAATACAATGTATAACATTCGATGAAATTGAATAAGACATTAAGTTAGCCACCTAAACTTTAACAATTTGCTTAAATGTAACAGATCCCTACAGTTTTGTAACAAGAAGCAAACAGAAACTTTAATCTTTCTTTGTAAAAACTGCTTGAAAATTCTTCAAAAAGGTTTGGCATTAAAAACGTCAGCAAAGAGATCAGCTCAATAACATCATTTTGAAAAGGTGTACCAGTCAGCAAAATCTTTCGAGGAGCCTAAAAAGACAACAATAGCACTGACTTTTGTAAAAATATAAAATTGTAACCTATTATCACTACAATTGCAAGAATATAAATTAATAAGTTTATATAAAAAAGAAAAACCTTTAGCTTGCTTAAGTGTTTAAAACGCTCTGTTTTCACATTTTTTATCATATGAGCTTCATCAAGAATTAAATATTGTAAATTTATACTCCTGAAAAAATTTCTATCATACTTGGTACCCAGTACATGATTGATGCTAAACAAAACACAATGATGCAAAACAAAATAGTATATTAATAAATTCGGAAAAAAAAAAAAAGTCAAATAACACTATAGTAAATATATAACAAAAATAACTTATCATAATAAAATATATTTACACAACATCTTCAAGTTAAAAATTAAATGCTTTTATTATATGCAAAACCCAAAAAGCTTAGTTTCATATTTTATTATATGCAGAACCTCCAAAAGTTTCTCATTTTATTATACTTTATTTTATTTGTACAAATATATTTACAAATCAGTTTGCGTTATTTTCTAGGCTCATAAAGAAAAATTAATTTTCATATTTTTCAATAAAAAATTTTTTTAACATGTTACTGGAGGTCAGCAGCCTGTAGTGTTAAACGACAAAGAATCATTTAAAAGTAACAAAAATAAATTTTCTATCACTTAATTGTAGAAAATTCTATGATATAGTTAAATTATTAAAATACATAGAAAAGCATACGTTGATATAATGACAGAACTTTCTTGAGTATCACTTTTTATATGTTGTCGTATTAGCGCTCTTTCACTCTGGGAACCTTTAAAAATAAAAAATAAATTGCAAAATATATAAAAAATACCTTTAATTCATATTTCAATTTTAGTATCATCTTTGAAATCTTCATTTAAATTGTTTAGATTGAAAATAAACATGTAAATAAATTAAATGTGAAAATAAAGGTTTATATATAAATTAAATTAAATGTGAAAAAAATTTTAAAGTAAAATTTGGAATAAAATTGAAAAGATCAAAAGTTGATAAGATAGGTAAAAAATATTTCATTTTAAAGTCTGTTTAGGATTTGATGTGTATTTGTTGCATAAATTTATTTTAGAATTGAAAAATATACCAGTATATTGAGTGAACGATACATTAGGCAGCCATTTTTCGAATTCACGAACCCAATTATCTAAATAAAAAAATTAAAATAGTCAGATTTTATCTGTATTACTGGTTCAACTTTGTTTTAGTAAATATTTTCATAACTATTCTGCAAATGAAAATCTATTAAAAAACCATGGTTATACTTTGTTTTAAAATACAATGATCATTAATTCCCATTTAACTGTAAAAGTAAAGTTTTTTAAAAGTATGTTGGACTTAGACCTCAAAAAGTTACAATGAAAATAATATTTAAAAAATAATAACCACTTTGAACAAATGTATTTCAATATAAGTATAGATGTGCTCAAAACAACTTGATGATGTCATAAAGCCTGTTTAAATCAAAACCCTCAGTTGATCTGAAACCATCATTTTCATGATCAGTTGATGAACTAAAACCTCTTTCATTTTCAGTTGCCAACTTAATGCTTTAATAGAATAATCAAGCTGTCATTAATATGCATTAGTGATTTATCTATTTACTTTTATTATTCAGCATTAAACTGATTGATCCTTCATTACTGTGGCTAGAAAAAATGCTCATTTTTTATTAAAACTTTGTGGCTTAAATTTTCAGTATATGTTTCTTAACCATAAAGATTTCAGATGTACTAAAATGATCAACTAAATATAGTTTTAAAAAAAAATGATCGACTTAATATAGTTTTAAAGCTTTAAGTATAATTTATTTATAGTTTTTTATGAAATTTTGAGTTTTATATATTATCGAAAATACAGGTTGAAAAATTAAAAAAATAATCTAGATGTATATGGGTGATATTTAGACGTATATCAATAATTGTGGTTGCCAAATATTTAATATTGGTATAATAGTGTATGAGTCTCATTTAGTTAGAAGTCATTAGATGATGATAAAAAATATATGTTTATATGTATGTAGTTTCTTTCATATGTTTGATCATAATGGGCTAGGTGTTCTGCATTATTTTGTAGAAATGTTATCAAATGATGTTAAAATATAATGATCATAACATCAATGGTGACACTTAGTTCAGCCAAGCACCAATGGTGATGCTAAGTTCAGCCAAAAGAAATATCAAATATAACTAAAAAATCATATGATTCAATAATTTTTACAATCTTTTATTTAATTATAACATGCTGTTTGGACAATAACAGTGCATGCTAAAATTGTTTTCAGGGTTGATAACACCAGAAACCTGGTGACCACATACCCTTGCCCAACTTATTTTCTCAAAATCAATTTTTTATTTTAAGAAAGAAAAACATTTTAGAAGAAACCTGATAGCAAATGTTAAACTATTCCCATATTCATGGCTAGCACCATGATGGAGATATATATTTGCCACATTGTCTTTCAAAAGATAATATATAATATTAAAAATATTAACAATAATATTATTACATTAGTTAAATGATGCAGATGAACACACAAAAAGAATGAATGAATGGTATGATATATCAGTGTTGTACGATCTAATTAAAATTGAGTAGTAGGCTAATGTAGGTAAAACTCCATCCTCCACTTCACGATAGATTTTACGATATTTTGAAGAACCTAATAAAAAAGACTAGTATCACTTAGGAACAGGGATCAATATTGTTTGTATTCATGTTTTTTACATGAATCATTCATGGTGTTAATGACCATGAATGATTCACGTAAAAAACATGAATCATTCATGGTCATTTACATTTATAGTAAACATAAATGTGTACATATTTAAATTTAATGAAAAACTTTGTTAAGCTACCAAGTACAATAATTTGTTGATTTTTTTTTTTACTGACACCTGCAATGTTTATCAAATAATGTTCACAAGAGCTAATATCAATAACATGATTCTAATATAATTATAAACAAAAGATAATAATAATTATTAGGCATATAAAAATCATTTCCTAGATTTATTTTAATTTTTAATAGAATAAATGTAAATTATGTATATACCCAAATTATCTTTAGATAATTTGTATATACATAATTTGAAATAATAATATAATGAAATATAATAATTACTAAATGTAATTACTTAATGTAATTTTTTAATCATTTTTAAAATTTACATCTAAATGAGTTTTTACTTTATTTTACATCTGAATGAGTTTTTACTTTAACCTAAGTCTGAATGAATTACTTTAATCTAAATCCAAATGAGTAAATGCATTAACACTTTGCAGTAATTTTTAATGAATAAAATACTAAACTTTGTAAAAAACAAATATACCCATTGTAGAGCATGGACATACAATCAAAGTAGTTCCTTTATGACCAGTTTCCAATAAATATCCTATAAAAGCTAAAGTTTGAACTGTCTTCCCTAATCCCATCTGATCAGCAAGAATTCCATTTAAGTTATTCCTATGCAGCATTACCAACCAATTTAATCCTACTAACTGATAGCTTTTCAATGAGACTCTAAATATAAATATCATTTTTTTTTTTATTTATTGGGTGTGCGCAAATTAAATATCATACATTTTTAAATATATTGGGTGTGTGCAAGTAAATTATGTGTGAACAAATTTTATTAAACACTTTTTTAGGTTATTTTTTATTTCACAAATTACTGTCAAGTGATGTGAAAATAAACAACAGGGTGTTTATTTACACCTTATCTGAATGAACAACACACTACCAAGTTTACTAAATGGTAAAGTAACATGCAAAATATAGCTAAACATTAAATTATCTTAATTCAGTCGACATCAAGTATAAAACGTAAAAGCAAATTTTGGCAACCCACAAAATATTTTTCCCTATACTTATATATTACATACATATTCATATAGATATGCATGTGTAATGCACACACACACACACACACACACACACACACACACACAAATAACTAAAATAAATCTAGGTTAGTTCATCTTTCTGATATTTTTAACATAACTTCTGATGTTTTATATAGTTTATGAAATTTCATATAGTTTCTAATGTTTTTTCCTGATATTTTGTTTAGTACTTGATCTTTTATGTAGTTTCTGATTTACAACATAGAAAACACCAAAAACTCTATGTAGTTTTTGGTGTTTTGTATATTGTAAATCAGAACTCTGTTGTGCATTGTTAAGACCACAAAAGAAGCCATAGGTTAACTAGTTAACTTTGGGTTAACTAGCAGTACTGAGACAACTGCATGGCTCAATGCATAGGATGCCGTGCTCTATCTTTGAATGAATCAAGTTCAAAAGTTTTTAACCATGCAAAAAGTAACTAAAAATATTAAACATAAAATTTCACTAGACATGCTTTCTCTTTGTGAGATTAATTTAAATTTGGCTGTTTCTTCTTCAAATCTCAGTACTCATGGCTATTACCCTTTGATTTGTAAAGACTTCAATAGCCACATGCTTGGCTGAGGCATATGCTTACATATCAATTCACCTATTTTTCAAGAAATCAAGTTAAATTAAAAGTTAAACACTTAAAGAATTTCTAATTTACAAGTTATCAAGCAAACTTTTGTTTCAAATAAAACTTGGTATATATTAATTATAGTATTAATAAAATATTTATAATTCCTGGATTATCTATTATTCAGTTACTTGACACTATAAAAATATTTTTCCACACAAAATATTGTTTTAGCAATTACCTGTTGCACAATCAAAACTATTTATTGATTTTTCTACTTTCACAAAAACTATTCATTAATTTTTTGATGGAAGTAAAAGAAAGTAAGAATAAAATGTGTTGTTAGTGAAAAAAACGCCTTGCTCTACCCTATAATTTTTGCTGTCTCTGCACCAGCTGCATCCTTTTACTGTTCCCTTATACTCTACAAACTTTTATTAATCTAGATCTTTTTCTCAAATAATGTTTTGGATTTTTATATAGTTCTCTTTCATCTATATGTTTTTTTTCATCTCCAACTAAAATAGTGGTTACTTATAGTCTTGTTGGAAGCAAATTTAAATGAAAAATTAGCAATATTGGGTGTACCATACCACTATTTTATGTCATCTGAATCAGCTTGGTTACAGCTTATCAATGGCAGCACTTGGAATATTGTTATTTTTTTAATGTTCTTTTGCCTAGAATTCATACGGTTGAGTATAGTATATTAGCGTTAATATAAAAGAATATATAAACTAATTTATACATACTTGTTTATTAATTATGTACAAGAAATATTTTATTATTTAAACTCATTTTTTAAAAAAGCTGTTATTTCTATCTAAAAAATTTTAAAAGAACTTTTTTAAATTTATTTGACTGCTTGCCTAATCCTAAACCCTCAGTTAATGTATGTACACTGTGCCCATCCTAAACCCTCAGTTGCTGTATGTACACTGTGCCAATCCTAAACCCTCAGTTGATGTATTTACACTGTGCCAATCCTTATTTAGGTCAGTCAATGGATGTACACTTGACTGTATATATATATTTAATAAACTTTTAAAGTTTTTTTTGAAAAAAATTAAGTGAATTTGACTTACACCTATTTTTTAAATATCTTTTTGACACAATTCATTATAATTATATAACAGCCATTTTTAAAACTTTATTTATTTTCAAACAAATTATAAATTTAATGTAAAACAAACAACTGCACTAAATTATATAAATTCATAAATAAACAACTTTTTACTTTTGGAATTAAAAAAAAGTAAATTACAATTTTTCCATTTTTAGGTGTGATTAATTTGACTTGCCCCTCATTTCCCTATCACCCTGTAGATAACTGGAGTGCAATTCAACTGTGATTTATCCTTTCTCTTACCTGCTTTCTAACTGGACATTTTTACAACAATTTAAAAAAATTCTCATTTGAGATTTAGCCATGCTTTTTTTAGCTAGGCGTATTTATTATTTATAATTAGACATATTTATAATTAGGCGTATTTATAATTATTTACCTGTTTTTATTGCAACTATTGAGTTGTTCAGTCACTTTTTTAAAAATTACTTAATTTGGTAGTTGTAAGGTATCACATGTCTCACAAAAAAAAGTGGGTGTTTGAGTAAGAAAATTCTTTCTTGATTAAAAGTAAGTATTAGTTAAAAATATGAGAACATTAATAACATGCAAAAAAAAAATTAAAATAATTTTACTTTTCATTGACTAAGGAAGGCTTTTGAATTGGTAACTTTGTGACATCGTTGCAATGTAAGAACACCTTAATTATCAAAGATTTTTCTTTTGTTTAGTTGGTATTAATAAATAAACAAATTCATTTTTCTAAAATAAAACTATAATAAAACTGATACCTCAGATTCAGTTTGTCTGCTCATTGCTTCACATTGTGCAATTAGTGATTGAAATTTTTTTTGTTCATCCAAAAGATTACTACATTCGCTTAAAAACTAATAATTTAACCAAAAAAGTGAGAAAAAAAAAAAATCAAAATTCACTTCATGAACCACAAAACAAACACTCTAAACACTTTGAAGAATTACAGCACAAATTTTCACAAACAAATTAAAAAATATTGTTTTTCTAAATAACATACCGTGTTTATGGAAAAACCTCTTAACTCATTAAGTTTTTCAACCTATGGTTAAAAATATAAAGAAATATATATACTTATATATATATTATACATACAATAAAAATTATATATATATATATATATATATATATATATATATATATATATATATATATATATATATATATACTTACATGTGTTATTATATATATATATATATATATATATTATATATATATATATATATATATATATATATATATATATATATATATATATATATATATATATATATATATATTATAAATATTATAAATTAGTAGAAAATCGCTTAACAAAAATTTTTCATTTTACACTGTGTTCCATCAATAAAGAAACATTAGAAATGAATGAACAATTAATAAACTTCAATTTATACCAAAAATTTAATTACAAATTTTCACACATTTTGTGGAATATGCTGACACTATTATAAAAATAATTCTTAAGAATTGATTACTTCTGCTTTTTTTAATATTTTTTAAAGGGGGGATTTAATGTAATTATTATTTGAGCTCACTTATTTTCATAGGTTTTTAGTAGTTTCAACTTAATTTCGTGCCTGCACATAGAAATCAATTCTGATTTTTTGTTTAATAAACATTCTTGGTTAACATGTATAAATATTTCAAGTTTTTCTTGTAGGCATAGTACACATTTTTTGGAAATATTGTTATATGCAGGTGCTGTTTTAAAGTTTGACCAATTCAGTATAAGATCATCAATATTTTAATGATTTTATAATGAATATCTTTTAATTCCCATATGTATTTTGACATCATGGTTTCTTTTGAATACTTTTTATTTTTAAGGAATTGCTTATGATTGGCAAAACGTTTTTTTCCATTCACCCTATGTTAAGCCAATATATTGTTTATCAGGTACATCAGAGGAAACAACACATTGATAAACAATTTTTCCTCAATGGACAATTGTTCTTTTGTTTACGATAACAATTTTCTTTTTTGATTTAGGATTTCTTTTTTGTTTAACAAAACATTATTGCAACCTTTTATAATTCTTTCCATAACTTTTGTGCAACTTTTGAGCTAACTTTAATTCTATTTTGATTAAAAATTTTATGTAATTTAGTAAAGGGTCGGAAATGCTTATTGACCAATTTTAAAAACATCCTATCCTATGTTAGTGGAAACATTTTTTCTATATGGGAAGAAGGGGGGGGGGGTTGAATAAAATTACATTTCTAGTTCTATTTTGTTTTTTTATATTCTTTTTTTCAGGGTCAAATTTTATTTCAAATTTTTAAAAACTACTTTTTTTAAGGGCATCTTCAAAAATTTGTTTAGAGGAATTGAATACATTTTCATCAGAGGATTATTGGTTTAGCCTGTTATTAACTGAAATTGAGATTTGTTTTTCTTTTTCCAAGTTTTAAAATTAAAATAAAGTAAGGTTTTTCTGAATGTTTTATCATACATTTAATTATTATACATTTATTATTGTTTTTTGAGAAATAACTGCTTTTTGCAAATTCAATTGTTTTATCTAAAACATCTAGAGTTATTGAGAGATAAAATCAAATTGTCAAATTAAATAAATGTACAGTCATTTTTATTTTCAATTATGAAGAACCAATTTATAACATCAGTGGTATTTTTCAACTGTTGTAAATTTAATTTATTTTTAAGAATATAATTAACTTTGTCCAATTTAATTTTGCTTACATGTCCAATCTCCCTTTTTGAGGGAACCAATAACCTACAAGGGAGTTTAAAAATTTGGTTTATGGTCTTTAAGTGTTACAAAGGCTTGGGCAGGGGCAGTTGATTCAATTCTGTTATCAAGGTTTATTTTTTTAACAATACTTCTAAATTAATTGCATTGTTCAAATTTTTTTTTCATAAGAACTGGTAAAATTATTGAGTAAAATTTTTCACAGTTTCTGTTGAGAGTTGGTAAATGTGAGTTGGTAACCTAACTTTAATTCTGTTTGAAACTCTTATAGGGTGAAACTTTATTGTTTAATTGAATGCAATAGGTCATTTTCCAAATTTTCCAAATCAGGTATAAAAGGTGGAGTGTTTTTTGTTTTAAATCCATAATTATCATAAATATCTTGGTTATTATTAAATACATCATCTATGTTAGTTTTTGGTTTTAAGAAAAAAGGGCTTTCTAACAAATTCTTTTAATAAAATGGCCAATATTTTCAATCAAAGTGTAATTTTCTTCATCTAGTATAGGTATATTTCTTAACAAGTATGTGAAATTATTAGTTTCCATATTATATATATATATATATATATATATATATATATATATATATATATATATATATATATATATATATATATATATATATATATATATATATATATATATATATATATATCAGAGTAGCCACATAAAATTTTTATGAGAAAAAGAAGATATTAGAGGATTTTAGAGGAGATTTTACATTTAATTTAAAGGAGTTTTTACGCAAAATTACAAAATTTTTAATATAAATATAGGATTTGATAGGACTTTTTTTTATAGGTTTAATGCCCATGTTTCCAAATAACTGGGGTTTGGACAGGAGTAAACAACCTCATTTTTAATGTTAGATGACATGGATTTGCTAAAATTAATTTTTTACACCTTAATCCTTATTTCAGATGTTAACCAGTTTTCCAGACAATGAATTTTTAACATTATACAATCATCAAGAAATGAAAAAATAAAAAAGAGGACTTAAAGAGGAGATTTGATCACATTTGTAACTTTTTAGAGGATAATAGATGATTTTAGAGGAGATTCTTTCACTTTTTTTTTCATTCTTTTCTAAAAAAGCCGTATGGGTTAAGTTAAGCAAAAAAAGTGAGCAAATGCTTATAAAAATACGCTTTAGTAAATGTGTGTGTGTGTGTATGTATATATATATATATATATATATATATATATATATATATATATATATATATATATATATATATATATATATATATATATATCATATCACTTAACAAAAAATATATATATATATATATATATATCATATCACTTAACAAAAAATTTTTATTTAACACTGTGTTTCATCAATAAAGACTCATCAGAAATGAATGATCAAATTAATAAAACTTAAATTTTTACCAAAAGTTAAATTACAGGAAGTCGTAAATGTCTTAACTTCTGTAAATTTTATCACAATTAGTGGAATATGCTGAACAGTTATAAAAAAAATTCTTAAGAACTGATTAATTCTGCTTTTTTGAAGAAATATTTTTTAAAGAGGGGGGCCTTAATGTAATTATTATTTAAGCTCGCTTATTTTTATAGTTTTTTAGAAGAAACTTATTTTCATGCCTGCATTTAGAAAATAATTACACATGCAAACCAAGATTGTTTACTAAGCAAAATATTGGAATTGATTAATAATCTAAATTTTTGTTAAGTGATTTTCTAAAAATTTATTATTGCTCTGTTCTTTTAAGAGCATTGAGCACTCTATTTTGTAGAATACATTTTAAAATTGTTTATATACATAATATATACTATATATTATATGCAAATATTATACATATTTAGTATATTACATATACTATATATATTTATAATATATATTATATATATATATATATATATATATATATATATATATATATATATATATATATATATATATATATATATATATATAACATGGATATATATATATATCCATGACCATATATTATATATATTATAATATATATGGTCATGGAGTAACTGATCAAGAAGTAACTGATTCGTGGACTGATCCTTAACACCTATTATTTACCAGTTTATTTCTATACTTATTTCTATACTTACTGCTTTTTTATGCTTACAGCTTTTTAATCACTATATATCTTAACTAGATCTAATCAAAATATTTAAAAAGGTTTTAGTTGTGACTAAACTATTTATTAATTGCAATTTTTTTACTAACTGAAAGATTGTCTATAATAACTGAAGGTTATTATATGTTATTATAATAACTGAAGGATTGCCTATAATAACTGAAGGTTATTATAGGTTATTATAATAACTGAAGGACTGCCTATAATAACTGAAGAATTGCCTATAATGTTATATATGAATATTCATATATAACATTATAGGCAATTTTTTCAACCAATTTTTTGTGCAAGCTGTCTGTTTATTAATTAATAAAATTGCTTATTAAATACAAAATTTTAATTTTATTTTCATTACAAACATATGTAACGTCAATACTACAAGCATATAAGCATAACAGGCTTCATTTATCATGCTGTGAAAACTTATGAAATATCCCATTTTTGAAAAAATTCTTTTGACAAGCAATTTCTATGGACTTCACACAAGGTATCCATTTATTTATCAACAACTTTACTTATTCCATAAAAAATTTGATAATCAAAATTTGATAATCCATAAAACTTTTACTGCTTATAAAAAATATCTTATATATTCTAATTGTTATATATTCTAATTGTTATAGAGTGCAGGAAGCTTAATAATAATTGCAACAATTAAAAATTCCATAATAAAAGTGTTTATATAATTACAATTAATTTTGAACAAAACTTTTAAAAGTCAATTATATCTTTTTAATTTTCTCAAATTGAGACAAATTTATATATATTCATTATATATAATTCATTACATTATATAAAAATTTTGTATTATATAATGACTTTGACCAAGTATAAAATTAATATGAGCAAAATAAAAAAAACAGCTCTCACATACAAAAGAATGTTTACTTTACTGTTTTAGGCTGATACCAATGCTGATACAGATTAACTATCCAATTATAAGAATAATCGTTAATTTAAACTAAGTATTACAGGAATAAGATAATAAATAAAAAGGTATATATACTTAATACGCTTTTTTATTTTATTTTAAAAGGCAACCATTGATTTTACCATGAAGTGAAACTAAAGACTTGTATCTATCTATCTATCTATCTATCTATCTATCTATCTATATATATATATATATATATATATATATATATATATATATATATATATATATATATATATATATATATATATATATATATATATATATATATATATATATATATATATATATATATATATATATATATATATATAATGCGTCAACGAAGTGAATTAAAAGCAACTTATCATAAACAATAAATATATTTTCAGTCTAAAAATAAAAATGTTTTAAACATTATGAATATTTAGTATTTTTGAAATACATGAATGTTTGTAAAAACTTATTTCATAAAACTTTTTTTACCATGACCAGCAAGAATATAATTTTGGAGGTCAAAACACCAATTTTTATTATTTTATATTATTTTATATACTATTACAATTATTTTCTTTTACTCGACTAGATTATTTATTTACTAGTCGAGAAGGAAACATTGTAATAGCAAAGCTAATCGAGACGAGTTCCCTTCGTACCAAAGTACTACTCATATGCTGAGTAGACGGAACCGGGATTTGAACCTGCAATCCTGCTGCTATGGCCAATAATTATTCCGAACTTTATAGCAGCGCTTTAGCCAACTGAGCTATCCCGGCTCAATCCTCATAGCTTTGTTGAACATTGGCTAATAAAAAAAAGTAATGTTGAGAACCTAGATTTGTATATGTATATATATATATATATATATATATATATATATATATATATATATATATATATATATATATATATATATATATATATATATATATATATATATATATATATATATATATATATATATATATATATATATATATAAATTATGTAATACATAGATTACATCTCTGATGAATACAAAATAAATTTCATTAACATACCATGTTATTATAGTCATGAAAAGGAAGCAACCCTTTAACTTTTTCAGCTTTTTTTAAAGAAAATCCAGGAATAAGAACAAGATCTTCTAGTGTACATGTAGTTATAAAATCAAATAACATCTGCTTTCTTATTATATCATTATTTGTACTGCAGTCCAAATCACTTTCATCGTGGCTAATATCTTCCTCAAAACTATCTTCAAAAAAAATTATTTTCTTTTTCAAAACAATTAAAAAATAATAAATAAAAAAAAGAAAAAACTATTACTATTTACTTTATTTGAATTATTATTATATTGTTTCATTTTTATTTAGTTATAATTTCTTTAGTGTACTATAATTTAATAAGTCACCTTTATGTTTAAAAGGAGACTGGACTTTACAGAGATCTGTTGGATCATCTTTATCACCATCACTATCAGAAAGAACTACTCTATTTCGCTTATATTGCTTTTTCTCTTCTTCATCACTTTCACTTTCTATAATGCATTTTCTCTTTTTTTGGTCTGACTTTTCTAAAGAAGTCAAGCCTTTACATAATAAAAAATATTAAATTCAAATGTAGTTTACAACTATATATTTATGCATACATAAATATATCCATACATACATGCATACACACACAGATATATACAGGGTTCGTAGCCACATATTTATATAAAATTCCCTGACTTTTCCCTGACTTTTTTGAAAAATCAGATGAATTCCCCTGACCATTTTTAACATTTGCAATGGTTTTTATCAAATGTTTAAAATTACTACTGTAATGAAAATGCTAAAATATACATGCTTAAAATGACAAAACTTATAAAACTTAGCTATTAGTTAAGTTGAATGTTAGTCTAGATTTTATTATACATATTAGTATGGATCTTATTATTAAGGATGACTAAGAATGAACACTAAGAAGTTTCAGGTGAGCTTCATAAAAAATCTAAATATTATGCATATAAAATTTAATTCCAGATGATTTTTATGAAAATCTAAATATTATGCATATAAAATATTTTATAAATTATTTTTCACTAACACAAAAATAAATTAAAATGTCTATGTAGATATCTTTCAACATCTTGAGCAATATTTGGTCTATAACAGAGGCTACTTTGATTTAGTCGTTTGTTATCACTATTTGTAGCTGTACCTTCGCTAATTCAACAATATCTTTAGATAAAAATAGCACAGTATAACAAAACATGTTTAGAAACATTGAAAAAAAAACTTTAAATTAATTTTAAATTGCATATATTTTTTAAGCAAAATCTTATATTGAAAAAATAATTATAGTTTTTTAACTAGCCATATTTGCATAAATGTCAACATAAATAATATTTTATATAAACAAGCAAATAAATTGTCAAAAAGCAACGATTGCTAATTCAGTTTCTTTCTATTCTCTTCTAATATCAATAATGTTTCCTGCAACTTAGCTACGTCTTTCATTTTCTCCTCACTTTTCCTTTTTAAAGCATTCGCTTTGCTAACCAATGATTAATTGTTTTCTTTTTCCGCTTGTTCCACAGTTAAGACAAACTCTTTATCTAGCATCAATGAAGTTTTTGTAAGGAAACCCATTTTAGAATTTAGCTCTTTAATTTCAGACAAAATGGCTTTCTGATCTAGCATTGCATGTTTTTTATTCTTTGACTCCTCTTCCTCAAGCATGATCTGGTATTTTTGATGTGCAGATTTAAAGGCAACTTTCATTTCTGATGTAATCTGGACAGAGTGGGGGTTGAGGTTGTTGGTAAGCATGAAATCATGCACAAGACGCTGTCCAACAATTCCATCTGTTGATATATTATCGGTAACCACATCCTTATTGACACTAAACCCCTGTTCAACTGATGCCTGTCCATGACTCAGAGTCAAAACCAAATTAATGACAGATGACAACTCTGGATACTTTTTTATGTCAATGTTTTTGAAGTAAAAATCATCAAGATGTTTATTCTTTCCATCATAACTAATGAAAACATCCTGATTCATAGCAAATTCTGATGAAATAAACTTTGAGAACTGGCTGATAACTTTGTCAGAATAAGAAGCAGTTAATATTCCAAGTGAAATAAGATGATGCAGCCATATTCATTTGATTCCTATTTTTTTCAGGTGTGATCTGAGCATAAAAATTTGGAAGCAAACAAGTACTCGTGTTAACAATCATGGAATCAAGGGGACATCTTTTAAATAACTTTTTAGCAGCTGAAATCAAAATGGGCATGCATTGAATTTTAAATTCTTTCTTATCTTTCAGAATAACTGCATCATTCTTTCTGAGCTTTGACAGTGATAACTCAGCAGCAAACCCAATATCAATTTCACTGGGTTTCAAATGGTTCTCTTTATTTTACAGATCAATTTTGGCAAGTTTTGAGCTAGCCTCAATAGTTTCAGATTTAATGAACATCCTAAGAATACTCTTAATCAACTGCACAAGATCACCATTCATGTGAGGTAACATTGGAGCGTCTGTCGGATAGAACTTCAGAAACAGTTCAAACATGCTCGCCAGGTAGCTAAAAAACTGGAATTTTACAAGGGAAAGTTCTTTTTTAACAGCATTAACAACAAACTTATATGATTTGCAAGATTGTCGTTTACTTTTAGGCAGAGCCTCCCAATAATTAACAATTTTTATAACAGACGGCCAAATACTAATTAATCTATCCGCTACTTTTTTATCTTCAACCCATCTGGTTGCGCAAAATGAAAGCGGGAACACAGAACCTTTAGTGATACTGATAAAGTCACTTCTTCTGGCAGGAGAATCATGAAATAAGGTAAAGCAGCTTTTGAATGTCTTTTAAAGTTCCCAATCAGTTGATTCTAATGTCAATAAGTTTAGATATTTCGTGCTCTTCATGTTTGCTTTGAATGTCTCTGTGAAATTTCAAGTTGACACTGGGTCCATCCATAGAGACCTGAACAATTTTGCTGATATTAAGATCACTTATCTTTTTATTAAAATGATTTACCAAATCAAGACTAGTACTATGTCCCATAAACGAGGAATCCCAATACCTCACTTTAACTTGCATTTTTTCTTCATTTCAATACCGGATGAGTAAATCCATTTGACAAGTTTGAGTTTTTTTGTTGAGGGATTCATCAAACGATACGATAAGCCAAGGAGATAGGCTCAGTTGTTGCTTAAGTAAACCTTTAAAATAAGGCCCAAGACCATGAGTGATCCTATATCCAACTTTATTTGGTCCCATTTGAAAAAATTTAGCAATCTCACTGTCAAGAAACATTGCTTGAAATAAATTTGTCACATCTTTGTTTGAATTGTTAGAAAATCTATTTAAGCAACAATGCAATGCCCACATAATTTCTGCACAGATTTTATTAGAATTTGATACGATGAGTTCTAAAGATTGCTGCTTCATTTGTCCTGTTGAGAAACAGCTATCTGAAATTTGTCCTGTTAAGAAATCAGCTATCTTTAAATTAGATTCTTCTACTGAATTAGGTGAATTAGTATTTTTAGAGGCAGATGATTTAAAAAAACAAGAGAAATTGCTTGCAACTGAAACATGTTTTTTTCCTTTCTCGTGACTTTTTATTGCTTGAATACCCATATTTAAAAGTTCAATTATTTTATTGCATAATTTGCATCTTGCCCCAGGCAAGATGCAAATTATGCAATAAAATAATTGAACTTTTAAATATGGGTATTCAAGCAATAAAAAGTTATTTATCCCTTTCCTTAGCCAAGAGTCAAAATGAGGGTAAATGTCTTTATTTAACCATTCTTCTTTAAAATAAGCTTTTTTTTCTATTTTATTCATTATTTTAATTCTAAAAATAGAAACAAAATATTTCAAAATTATTTATATTTATAACATAGGGCACTGTAACAATTTCATTGTTTTAACTTTAAAAAGCTTTTTTCATTTTTAAAATTCATTTTCATAAGGATTTTAATCTAATAGTCATTGTAATGCTTATAGAAACCTATACTTTTTTTATAAAAACTTTCAAAAGTTTTCAAAAAAGTTGAAAATCTTCGAAACTTTCTTTAACTTATGTAACTTAAAATAAAAAAAGAAGTTTTTCGCTTTGAGGACACAGAAATGTTTAAAGTTAAAGATGCTGTTGTTTATAGAATAAATTACAGAAATAGTTTTAAACGATTGAAATTGATCATAAAAAATTAGTTTTTTTATAATAAATAAAAAAAGGAACATACACTATTATTGTAAAAATAAAATAATAACCATAGATAATTTAAATAAAATATTTTTATTGAAAACAATTGTTAGCAATAAGAGCGTTTTGCATAATAAAAATACATTTAAAAATATTCAAGTTTTAAAAAAGTTAAAAAGCCATGGTCAAATTGTTAAAATAAAATATTATATGCGTGGTCATATAAAGGTTTGCCATCACATGCCTTCCTGTGAAACACTGTAGGGTATTTTTTAATTGTCAAAATAAATGGGAAGCACCAACAGAAACATAATAGCTTAATTGTAAAACGAGTAGTTTCTCAATCAGAATTCCCTGAATACTTAAAAAAAAAAATTTCCCTGACTTTTCCAGGTTTTCCATGACTTTAGCCAAATTTGGCTGATTTTCCAGGTTTTCCAGGTACAGTACGAACCCTGATATATATATATATATATATATATATATATATATATATATATATATATATATATATATATATATATATATATATATATATAAAGTATAGGTTTCTATAAGCATTACAATGACTATTAGATTAAAATCCTTATGAAAATGAATTTTAAAAATGAAAAAAGCTTTTTAAAGTTAAAACAATGAAATTGTTACAGTGCACTATGTTATAAATATAAATAATTTTGAAATATTTTGTTTCTATTTTTAGAATTAAAATAATGAATAAAATAGAAAAAAAAGCTTATTTTAAAGAAGAATGGTTAAATAAAGACATTTACCCTCATTTTGACTCTTGGCTAAGGAAAGGGATAAATAACTTTTTATTGCTTGAATACCCATATTTAAAAGTTCAATTATTTTATTGCATAATTTGCATCTTGCCTGGGGCAAGATGCAAATTATGCAATAAAATAATTGAACTTTTAAATATGGGTATTCAAGCAATAAAAAGTCACGAGAAAGGAAAAAAACATATATATATATATATATATATATATATATATATATATATATATATATATATATATATATATATATATATATATATATATATATATATATATATATATATATATATATATATATATATATATAGTGCCACTAAAAACAACTTTTTTTGAAATTGTCTGCTGCCACCCCCTTAATGATCATTAACATAACATAAACATCAAACAAGTCCCTTATATTTAAAAAAAAAGTTCTTCAAAAGTATATCATGTTGGTTCTCAAAAGAAGTGAAATTTTATAAAAATTTCAAAAATAATAATCATTTTTATATAAATATTACTAGTTTAAATTTTATGGCCTAAAAACTATAATTTTTTGACAAAAAAAAATTATAAGTACATATTTTCAAAGTTTTTTTTTAAATAGACTTTTTTTATTTGTGTTTCCATAAATTGTTTTTATTATTTTTGAAATTTTCATAAATTTTACTTCTTTTGAGACCCAACATGATATACTTTTGAAGAACTTTTTTTTTTCAAAATATTAGGGACCCGTTTGATGTTTAAGGATGTTGAGCGACCCCTAAAATATTTTTTTATTCAAAAATTTTTTTAATTTATTACATAGAACACATTTAGGGGGTGGCAGCAGACAATTTCAAAAAAAGTTGTTTTTAGTGGCACTCTAATATATATATAATATGGGTGCCCTCATATATATAATATGGGTGCACTTTTAACAAAAATGATTAATGATTCTATTAGTACTGGATGTTTTCCACAAGAAAACTGGCTATGATAAAACCTGTTTATAAAAAAGGATATAAAACTATTATGGAGAATTACAGGCCAATAAGTATATTGCCAGCATTATCAAAAATATTTGAAAAAGCTGTTATATATTAAATCTGGATGATAATGGAACTATTCCAATTAATCAATTTGGTTTCGAAAAAGGGATGCAATGCAATAAATACTTATTTTAAAATTTTCAATATGATAACGAACTATAGAAACCAAAATAAAATTGTTGCAGTCATTTTACTTGATGTAAAAAAAGCTCAAAAACATTGGTGCAGGTTAAAAATTTTTTAAATGAATCTCTTTATATTTAACTAACAGAAGGCAGTCAGTTGTTTTTGAAAGTTATACATAAAAAAGAAATAGTAGTAAAGTTGGGTGTCAAGGAACATGTATAGGTCCATTACTTTTCAAAATTCATATTTATGATCTACCAGGTGCAACAGACTTAGACACTTTTTTGCTGATGATACAACAATGATTGCCAAGGCTGACTCTATTGAACAGTTACAGGAAACATGTTGTAGAGAATTAATAAAAATTAATAATGCGTTTTTAGCAAATGTACAATCACTTAATCCTGAAAAAACAAAATTAATGTTATTTGGTAGCACAAAAAATATAGAAATTACGTTACAAGGGCTTAAGGTTACCCAATGTGGAGAAAATTATAAAGAAAAAGTGTTAGCATTTTTATTATTCTTTGGGATGACAAAATGAAATGGCATCACCATATAGTACAAACATCAAAAAAGATAAGTAAAGGCATCAAGCTACTTAGAAAGTTCAATAAACTATTGCCTAGTAAATCTAAAGTTGTTTTATACAATGCTTTAATTAGAAACCATTTAATGTATGGTGTTCAAATTGGGGGAAACAATAAATCAAAAATAATTATTCAACTCAAATATTTACAAAAGAAAGCTCTACTGATTATTGGTCTAAACAAAGTACACACAAGACCAATCCTAGAAAAATGGAATCTGTTATCGTGAGATCAAGAGTATCAAATGGCTATTAGAGTCCAAGCATGGAAGATATGTGTTGGATTGGCACTATCATTTTTAACTAATAATTTCAGCTGGGTTAACATTGATAAATCTTTGAGAGTTAACAGAAGAATAGCCCTTCTTAACTTTAAGAGCTGCGTGCTGGCGATTCAAGCCATTAACAAAATTGAAGCTAATTGATTGAAAGAAACAGATTTGCTTTTAAGTGCAAAAAAATTCAAGAACTAAAAAAAACAAAACCTTTGTGCTTATAATATGACTTCGAAATGTTACAATATTGGTTGTGCTGAATGTCAAATGTAAAATTTGGTTTTATTTTTTCAAGACAATATATCGTCTTTAAAAATTAGAGAATAAGGAAGACACCTTTCATTAAGTATTATTCCCCTTCAGTTTTCAAGTTAAATTTACCTATTTATTGTAAATTTTTATAATAATGAAAAAATTATTAATATATATATATATATAAATATATATATATATATATATATATATATATATATATATATATATATATATAATATATATATATATATATATATATATATTAATTTATATATATTTGTATAGATATAAAAAAATATATTTGAGGTTTAGTATTTTGATGTAATAATACAAAGACTGGTACGTATTACAGTGCTTAATATTATTGAATAATAGACCTATATATATTTATATTTTATTTAGATGAATAAAACCAACTGATTAGCAGGACTTAAAGTTTCATACCCAAAGGCAATTAATTGTAACCTAGGTGTCGACATTTTAAAAAAATTGTTATTATCTTTATTTGACACAGAAAGCTAGTAAACTTTTGTTTTTTGTTTTGTTTTTTACTTAGATTTGTGTATAACGTCAGAAGTCATTCTACAGTAATTTTTACATTTTTGTAACAGTTTGTTTACATTTTTTATTTGTATTAACAGCTAATGATTGCCTTTGGGCATGAATTTTTAAATCCTGCTAATCAGTTGTTTTTGTTCTTCTAAATAAAGTATAAGTATAAATATATATATATTTATATATATGTAGTGATGCTATATTGTGCATATACTATCAAGAAAGTCAGAGCTATAATATATATATAGTAGAAAATAAAACTACGTGATTTTCACAACTTTAAGTTTCATGCTGTTGCAATCATCAGGTGAAATACAAATATATTTTGTTCGTTTAAAAAATTATATACAATTGAAACTATACAGAAAAAACCTATACGGAAAAAACTTTTTTTTTATTGTTACGATCGCGTGTATTTAATCTTCAGGTTTGTGGTTGCTCAATAAAAATTTATTTTCGTGACGACACTTGGAGATTAACTCTGTTTTTTTTATTGAGTAGCTCTTCAGCATTTTTATAAAGCAAAATAATCAGTTTTTCATATAAACATAGTAAACATTTTTTTGTTTCATTGTTGTAGGCTTTTTTCAGGATAGACCAAGTTAATTCTGGTGTTTCTTTCAATTTTTCTCTAGTTTCCCATATTATGTATTCCCATATAGTTTCCCATACTCTCTCAAAACATATATGGGAAACTAGAGAAAAACTGAAAGAAACACCAAAATTAACTTGGTCTATCCTGAAAAAAGCCCCCGCCTACAACAATGAAACAAAAAAATGTTTACTATGTTTATATGAAAAACTGATTATTTTGCTTTATAATAAAATGCTGAAGAGCTACTCAATAAAAAAAACAGAGTTAATCTCTAAGTGTCGTCACGAAAATAAATTTCTATTGAGCAACCACAAACCTGAAGATTAAATACACGCGATCATAACAATAAAAAAAAGTTTTTTCCGTATAGGTTTTTTCTGTATAGTTTCAATTGTATATAATTTTTTAAACAAACAAAATATATTTGTACTTCACCTGATGATTGCAACAGCATGAAACTTAAAGTTGTGAAAATCACGTAGTTTTAATTTCTACTATATATATATATATATATATATATATATATATATATATATATATATATATATATATATATATATATATATATATATATATATATATATATATATATAAATATATAAATGCATATATTTTACACCGTGTTTTATCTATTAAGACTCATCAGAAATAAGTCTTTATAGATGAAACACAGTGTAAAAAAGAAATATTAAGTGATTTTCTACTAATTTGTTATTGCTCTCTTTAAGAACATTGAGCGCTTTATTTTGTAGAATACAATTATTCACATATATGATATATATATATATATATATATATATATATATATATATATATATATATATATATATATATATATATATATATATATATATATATATATATATATATATATATATATATATATATATATATTAGGGTATATCATACTTTTGCATGTTATGAATTTCATTCAGTACATCACTTTTCTTATGTATTCATATACCCTGAGTTGAATGGTATAATTTTTTTTAGTGAAAAAACAAGTCTTGCTACCGGGAAAACGTTTTTAATTTTCCAAAAATATTGTGTTTTTTTCTAATTGATGACTATTTATGCTATAAATGTACATAATAATTATTTAAAATACTGTTTAGCCCTATGCTTAATTTTGATAATATGTTTTGAGTTTTTTTAAAAATTATTTTATGTATAAGTATCAGTTAATATACAAATATACCTTATAAATATTATAATTACTATTTAAATTTAATTTCAAATTAATTGCTGTTATTGCTGCCTTTATATCTTTAAGACTCATAATATATTAAAAAAAGAAAAATGGCGTTATTAGTTAGCAAGAAAACTAGAAAATCGATTAACACCAAACTAAGTGAGTATCTTGGAGGTCCTAGAAAGTTCCTCCAAACTGAATTTCCAACCTTACGTGACTGTTTACAGCGTTGTCTGGATCTGCAGCGTGACAGAATACTAGTCTATGAAAAAAAATCAGCGTAATTTATCAATGCAAGAAATTTTTTCTAATGTTGCTTATGAGGTTGCAGAACGATGGCTTATTTCCAACACAGAATTTAAAGAACCCATAGTTTGTGGAACAAAAGGAATAACACTAAGACTCAGTAGAAGTTGGTCTGCATTCTCTAAGATAGCTCGAAACAAATCTCAAAAATCTTACATAAAACACTGGGAGCCTAAGCTTGATAAACTTTTAGATATTGCTCTTTGCAAATGCAGAATTGTTTACTGCAGTGAGAATGATCCCCCTTGCAAAGGATCTTGTGATAGCGGTGCTCATTGCCTTTGCAAATGTGACTTAAATTTAAGAATTCCTCAAAAAGAGCTTATTTGGATAAAAAACCAGCAAGAAAAACAAGGCAGTATTTCATCTATGCAAGAATTTGGTTTGGATGTTAAAGAGACTGCCAAACTTAGGTTAAAACACTTACGCAAGTCAATCGATCAAGCAAGACTCGCACGACAACGAGAAGAAGCTTCAAAATCTAGAGTTAGAGTTATGAGTCTAAAGTTAGAGTCATGAGAAACATTTTATCCACCGACTGTTAGATTTGATGTTGAAAATGTGGATGTTACAATAGAAATGCATAATAATTCAAATTATGTGATAGTAAGTGATAGTGAAGAAGTCAGTGATATCGATAAAGTTAGTGATAGTGATATAGTCAGTGATAGCAAAGAGGACTCGACCATAGAAAAGCAAGATAATTATGTTAAGCGAAACTACCTTGATATTAGTAATACTGCCGTTGCTTCTGTTAGATTTGGTGTATCATCGACTGCTACTGCTGCAATCATTAATGGTCTACTGAAAGATATTATGAAATCAGGAAAACTTGTTGAAGATAAAAAAAATCTTATATGTGATAGCATGAAAGTTTTTCGTGCCAAAGAGCGTGCTATGAAGTATTCCAGAATAGAAGAAAATTTCGACTGTGAAAGAAATATAATCACTGGAATTTTTGTTGATGGTAGAAAAGACAAAACTTTAATTCTTATCCATAATAAAACCACAGGCACCTTCAGAAAAAAAAATTATCAAAGAAAATCATATAACTGTGACAGAAGAACCTAGAGGTTGTTACTTTACTCATTATACACCAAAGCCTAAGTCAGAAACATCTGAATCAGCCAAGCAATGTGCTATTGGATTATTCAACTGGTTAATGGAAAGAGGTAAAGATCTTAATCTCCAACTAATTGGCAGTGATACTACAAATGAAATGTCTGGATGGAAAGGTGGAATGATTCATTTTGTGGAAGAACTTCTCAATCGAAAACTTTTTTGATCTTTTTGCTGGCTTCACATTAATGAGCTTCCATTCCGTCATATTGTTGAAAAACTTGATGGACCAACTTCTTTAGATAAAGGATGGTGTGGAGCAGTAGGTAAACTATTTTCCAAAGTTGATAATCTTGAAAGAATTACTCAATTTACTCCTATTTCGCTTCTGGAGCCTCTTGTTAATATCAGTGAAGATTTCTTAAAGCAAATGAGCACTGACAGTTTAGTTGCATGGAAGTACTTGAATGCAATTCTGGAAGGAAAGCTTGATCCTGAAGTAGAAGCTCTTAAATGTGGTAGATTGTCTCACAGTCGATGGCTTACTTGTGGCATGAGATGCTTGCTTCTCTCTATGAGTAAGCATGATCTTGAACGTGTTAATGCAGAGATCTTAAGACTGCTTGCAACTTGGGTGACTCAGGTTTATCTTCCAATGTTCTTTGAGATTAAAGTAAAGCATGACATTAAATACGGTTCTTGTCATCTTTTAAAGCTGTTTCGCCTTTGGCAGAAGCAAGATGATAGGATTAAAGAAGCATCTAAACTTTATCTCAGAAATGAATCTTGGTGGGCTAATCCTGAGAATATACTTGTCTCGCTTCTCTGTTCTGATAACTCAGAACAAAGGTTATTTGCAGTCGACACAATATTGGCCGTTAGGAAGGGAAGTGAGCTGGGCTCAAATGATGTTAGACCTTTTAAAGTTCCACAAACAATAAACCTTGATGCATGTGACATTAAAGAACTTATTGATTGGAAAAAAGAGGTTGTTACTGAACCAATTTTCACTACAAACATGTCATTAGTCCAACTCAATGCATTGATAGTTTCTCCCCTGCAGCTACCTCCATACTCATTACATACTCAAAGTTGCGAGAGAGCAGTCAAATTAGTCAGAGAAGCAGCTGAGTCAGTCTGTGGTTGGGATAAAAGAGATGGTTTTATAAGAACACAATTGCAAAATCGTGAACTAATGCCTTTGTTTAAGTCAAAAAAAGACTTTCAGTAGCATATTTAATTACTAATTTGGTATTTTTCGATTTTATTTAAACTTTGTTGTGCATAACATTAAATGTTTGAAAAAATTCTTGTTTTTTATGTTGATCCTAAAAGAATGTTACGGGGCTGAAAAAAAAATTTGTAGCAAAAAAACAACAGCAAGATTTTTAATTTAAACGGGTATTTTGAGTAAGTTTGAGGGGAGGGGGCTTTCGCCCTATGCACCCTCCCCTTGCTCCTAATCCAGTGTGTGGGTATATATATATATATATATATATATATTTATATATATATATATATATATATATATATATATATATATATATATATATATATATATATATATATATATATATATATATATATATATATATATATATATATATATATATATATATATATAATAATTGTAATATACCTTGATTTTATAATCATAATAAAACTATCAAATATTGAAAAAAAAAAAGGGGGGGGGGGAGCCGTAGCCCTTTTTACGCACTCTGGATCTAGAATCCTGGAAGTTAAATAATAATTATATTTGTTTTATTTCACATAGTTTACTTTTTACCTAATATAATTGTAATTTTTAGTATTAATTGACTAAAACCTTTCCAAAATTAAGCTTTAATTAAAATAGACTAATTTTTGAAAAAAAACCCTAATTTTAAAACCCGTTTCCCGGTAGCTAGACATCAATATTTTGTAAAAATATTATTATATTTGAATTCCCTATACCCAAATACATAGGAATCCAAGCGTGCTAGTCAAAATTCTAAAAATTTAATTTTTGGCTCTAGTATGATATACCCTAATATATATATAACATAAATCTAAAAAAGAAAATAATTACCTAAAATCTTTTCCTCATCATTGTCATTAAAATTACCAAAACTATGGACGCCACTATTGGAAAGTACTGATGGTTTCTTTTTATAAGCAAAACAGTCGAATGATAAGTTCATTACAACTACTTTATTGTTCTTGCAAACTAAGTGTTTTTTTTTATCAGTTAAATATGACTTCTTGATAGAAATATGATTTTAACAACAATATAGAAAATATAAGGATTTATAATTGTTATTTAAAATTTAACGCAGAAAAAACCATGGTTAACTTAAAATGATTGAAGAAAATTTATAAGACAATTAGCTCAATAGTTCAATAAGAAAATTTAACAAAAAATTGGCCTAAAATAGATTGCAAATCAAAAGTTAATTAAAAAAAAAAAAAACATAAAAAAAAACAAGAGTGAATACAAGTCATCAACATGTACATTTAAAAACAACATTACAAAATGCTAAAATCAAACAATTTAAAAAATAAGCTTTAAATTAATTATTTTTTCAAAATTTCAATACAAACACAATTTTATATTAGTTTTGTTTTTTAAAATTCTTCTTTAAAAAGTGGGTTATCAAAAACTGAGGTGAATGTTTCAACAAAATTGCTTGAAATTCATGGGAAACACAACCATGAGTGACCTTAGCAAGACCAATTGTACGCAATTATTCCTTGACATATTTTTCACTTGTTGGAACATAAAAAGAAGGGTCTTTTTGACTCAAATTTGTAGCAACATAGAGAGGCAAAACTAATTGGTGTTCAACACAAGATGCATTGAGTTGTAAATTTTTAACAAATTTTGTCATAAATGCTTTAGTTGGAATATAGAAAGATGAAGCAGGACTTTCTATATATGCACCAGCAGAAGACATATGAACAACAATCCCACGACCGCACTCATTCATACCTTTTAGAACCATGTGGGTCATGTGGACATCAGAAAATACATTAGCATACAAAACATCAATTTTTTTATTTAAATCACACTCATGATAAGGAAGAAAAAGTGAATTTTCGTAACTAATTCCAACATTGTTTATGAGAATACCAATATCCATTGGAGATAATTCTTCTTTTAATGCATTATATCCATTAGGATTCCTGAAATCATAAACAATTACTTTTGTTAAAACACCATATAAACTTCTAATTTCTTGAGCAAGCGCATTAAGTTTTGACTCTGTTCTACTAATCAAAACAACATTGAGTCCAGCTTCAGCAAGTTGAAGAGCATAGTGCTTTCCATTGCCATCTGTTGCACCAGTGACTATAGCCCATTTTTTTCAAATCTTTATAAAAAACCCAGAGCTGGCAACAAGTAACAATACAAAATCATCCATGTATAACAAACTATGTGATACAAATAAAAGTGTCACAAGACCAAACCATACCAAACATTCAGAAAATCCAATTGCCTCAAAATATTCTGCAATCATTTTACATACTACGTGTATTTTTGTAACATAATTAATAATCTATAATATAATTAAAAATTAATAATAGTAAATGGGGTGAGATTTAGTATTTAAAGTACTTTTTTTTTTAAACACCATTTACAACTTTCTAGTCACAACATAAAACTGATCCTATATATGGGCAAATGAGGAGAAGAAAAATGCAGTTATAAAGCTTAAAAAGTTATAAAGCCTTTTTTTTATTTTTGAGTATATATAGAAGATTGTAAATCTAAAAATGTACCACTTTCTAGTGGTAGTATGAAAATTAAAATATTACGTGCAAAATAAGTTAAATTAGAAAGAGTATCTGTTTGTAAAAAATCAATTCAAATCAATCATATTGCCATACTAATATATAAAAATGATGTTATTTAAACTGCCTAAACTATGCAATATATTCTTTTTGAATAAGAATATAATAATAATAATAATAATAATAATAATAATAATAATAATAATAATAATAAAACTTTAAAAAGTAAACAATCTTTTTGTTGTTATTGTAAACTTTAAAAAAACTAACAGAACAACATTTTTTAACAAAATTATTTTATTAATATCTTAGAAAATTTTTTTTTGTTCTGCATACTTTTATAGTAGAAGTCAAAACTCCTAGTTTAAGTTACTAACTATATAATAACAAATTTCCTTTTTAAAACATAACTTGTACATTTCTAAAAAAGAATAAAAAAATTAAAAAAAAAAAATTAAAAATTAAAAATTACTTTGTTGTTGTTTTGATTTATCTGTTTATATTTTTATTGTATTTTAAATTGATCAAAACTCGATTGGAGATTTTTTGATGTATAAATAAAATTTTTTGTTTTAGACACTTTGATTATTTAAATAAAACTAATTTGTTTACTTGCTACATACTACATAGACAATAGAATTTGTTTATGAAATGCGCCATATTGTTAATGGACCAACATATATTTTCTTCTTAAATCCCAAAAGTAAAACATGGTACATATATTCTTTTACCAATGTAAACCATCAGTTTTGCTGATGGTTAACAAAAAAATATTTCACTGATAAAGTCATATTTAATAGAGATAATAGAAAATGAACATATATTAACTGACAGGCCAAAGCAAAAATTTCTAAAACTACCTCATACAATCCTTTTAAATGTTTTTTCTAAAAACATGTTTAAAAACATTAATTTTTTTTATACAATCAAACTTGCTCTTTGAATGTTTTTGCATGTAATTTATATGTATTTTCAAAAAAGCAGCGAAAATAAGAGCTACTAACATTTTTGATACCATAAAAGAAGTATATTTTAGAAAGTTTAAAAATGCCTTTAAATATGCACAGATGATTTTTTCAAAAAATATATTTATATGTATCTAAAGATTTAATAACA